>OY776114.1:60813181-62054014 GCA_963675035.1 Allygus modestus
TATCGAGGTTCTGCTGTACTTGTAATTAATGATCCTGGCTAAAGAATCAGTCGGTCTTAGTCAGTAACTAGGCTATACAAAGCATCTCAACCATTCTACACTCATCGTTCATTCGTATTCGCCTTAAAATACGCCCCAGATGCGTCGGCGTCTTCCCAGTGATTAGGAGGGATTAAGAGTAAAATTAGAAGCAGCTGCTGTTGCAATAACTACAAATTTATCATCATGCCCAGTCTTAAAAGTCAGATGTTTCGACAGTTTATTTAGTCACAAGACTTTTTTATAATAAAAGTTCTTAATTATGCATAACGTTTACCTAGTCATGTGTAACTTAGTGTACATAGAATAGTAGTTAACATAATTAATACGAATAATAACAGGGTTAATCAAAACTATCCAAACCGTTAGTATATATTTTTGTACTACGGAGTCAAAGCAATTACGTCACTTACAGTAGTAGCCAGTAATATTATACTTAGAAAGTAACTTGCGAACGAATGAAGTTTGTTTGAGGTATAACTTTAATTTACTTTTATTAAATGTTTATAATCACAAGAAAAGTTCAATTTTGTGTATTTTTCAAACAAATTTCAAAAAGGTTTTGCCTTTTCAAAAGCAATGCCTTGAATAAAAAAAAGACTTTAATAACAGCTTACAAAATTTAAGGCGACCTCAACAATCAGGGACTAATCCAGATTATTCTTTTGTTCCGCATCGCTGAAAACGTCGGTATTGTTGGAATTTATTATTTACTAGCTTTTTCACGCGGTTTCGCTCGCGACAAATTAAAACACATTTAAAAATATTAACCTAAACAGCACTATCAAATTTTTGTTTAGTCTTACGATATGACTTCCTTCGCATTAACCGACGAACAACTACAGCTGGTAATTTTATAAATGATACCCTCCAATAATATTTACATTGGAACTTACTGGACTCGTGGGGTGGTGGCCTAAGGTTAGATGTGGACATTATGAGGTCTATATGTTAATGTGTTATGTAAGCTATGTTCATGCAAAATTTTAGCTTAATTGGTACAGTAGTTTATGCATGGTGGAACTACAAATATCCATATATCCAAACTTTCACATTTACAATATTAATAGGATGACAGTGAGAAATTGCCTATGAATACGTCTTAGTCACAAACATACAATTTAGCTAGTTAAAAGTACGCTCGTGAACTACTTACGAACTATAATTATCTATATAAATAAATCAGAGTTCTTGTCTGTGTGTGGATCGCCGTACGGCTAAACTACAAGGAGTTAAGGCATGAAATTTTCAGAGTAGGTTCCTTTAGGTTACAGCTGTCGAACCTGACTCTCATTTTCCTCTAAATCCTCTAAGGCATCCTCCCCGTGGGACATCCAAAATTCCAATGTTAATCAAATGAGACAGCTGACAATAGTAATTTACTTTTTTAACAAAATTTTTTACCCGGGTGAAACCGGCATAATCAGCTTAAAGGAGTATAAAAGTTATTTTTTCCCACTTATTGCTAAGATTGCCTTTAACAATCCGAGATAAGTTGACTTAACGATAATAACTAAAAGCCCGCCGACTCTCCAAATAACCAAAGACGAAAATGAAACGAATATTAAATAATTTATAACGAGATGGGAGCCATTACCGATAAATATATCGGTTACCTAGTTTGGCACATGTAATGCAACCAGAGATTATATAAATCAATCGCCATCTTTGGCTTTATTATCTCGAATGGCTTTACCTCGTTATAAATGCTTTTCCATTTGTAAGAATACTTCAATTGCAGTTAGGTAGTTATGCAGGAGAATGTTAAGGCAGATCAAATCTATCATGACCTATCCACGGGGATTGTACCATTAATTACATCCTACGGAATTTATATTCCTCGATGATAATAAATCGCCGATATCTTTAGTATGCGCAATGAATGCTCCCAATACCATTGAAGACGCAATGCTTCATTCTGTAAAGTTGTGAATCTTGACGTCTGTTCATTGGTTGTTCAATTACGAGAAGGACAATGTTATTGCGAATCGGACCATTACTTGAACAAGGTCAGTTTCATCTTTATAAAAATGTGAATGAACACGGCGAATCAACTTGTCATTCATGACAATCGCACGGCCTAAGTATGTGTTGTATTTTTCTGTAACATAAGACTGATGGGGTAGTCATGTTGTATTTGAATTTACTAACAAAACTGTTTATGCTGACAAAGACCTTAAATTTGCCACCTTGTAACGCGAGAAGACACTGCTTACAACTAGAGTTTTTAAATCGTTATATATTATTTCTCACGGGTGTTTTTAACGGTCGGCCATATCTCCCATAATACAATACCAAATCTTATAATTGAGCCATCATTTTGAGAATTAACTTCATAGATAAATTTGAAAAATAAACAACCAATTAAAAATCATAAAACGATAATTTAACTGGCGGTTCTCGCTTATTTATTTGTCACCGTACCGGTGGCGCCATCTTAACAGCGAAATGTTGAACTAACTCAAAACTTCAACGCTTAAGCTGCGCATGGGCAATTCTAGTACCCATGGACAGCGATATCTTTTTCGGACAGTGTTGGCTCTTTTATCATTGAAGTGTGAATATTTCAAAAACCAAACCATTAGTCATGATTTAAATGTATCAAATATAATAGTAAAGATAAAATTCCATGCCTGAGCGATACCCCCTAGAGGTAATTAGACTGAAGAACTAAAAGTTTTAGGAAAATAAACTCTTCCATTGTACCTTAAACAAAAAACAAGTAAGAATTAGGTTTAAATATCCCTTTCCTCGCCAATACACCAAAGAATTTTAAGTCAATGTGTGAGACTTGTAAAAGTAGCCTTTCTAAACGCTTTCTCTATCAGTTAAACTGCGTTGATTTTTTTTATTGAACGCATAGTACATCAATACAAACAATTTAATTTGTATTTGAACGAGGCCTTTCAATTACATTTAGTTGTTCGAGAACCTGAAGATGATTACTTTATAATTTAAATGTCTTTTTCAAATAAACTTTATTGATTGATGCACCGTATGAATTAATTTAATTAATAATCAATACGAAGGGATAAGTTGATTATGTAGTTTTATTGCAATGCCAATACAAGTAGCAATACATAGTCGACATTATTTTACGATTTTTATATGAATGTATATTCTTTAGAAAAAAGTGTATTCGACGAAGTAAACAACTTTAAATTCTCCTTTATCGAATTAAGAAAGGATTGCATTATTCAAATGAAAATCTCGCGATATTTATCCAACAATATTTATTGATTGTCCACGTTTTAACGAACGACCGTATATCTCTTGTACAACTTCATAATCGCTCTACCTTAATTGCAATCGAGGAAAGGTAAAATTAAACAAATTCCCCTTTCGATTTCAAGTTATCTCAGAGTACCTATACAGTAAATCAAAACCGCCAAGATGAATGGTGACATTCGCGGGGAGAGCGGCCCGGTCCCGAGAAAGCACCAGAGAGGAAGAGTGGTCCATCGGAGGATCCAGGTCCACTACACAGCACAAGGTGATGGAGTCGTCAGTCCAGTCCATCTGGTGTAACGCACAGAGCCATTGTGCCCACCAGTCTACGGCATACTTTCACCGACCATCGTCCACCTCGGTATGCATCACGAGCGTTACTGTGTCACCACTGGCAGTCACTGTGTCACTACTGGCTGCCACTGTGTCACCCGCCGTCCGCGGTTACCCCGGGTGCCTCTCGTGTCTCCTGCGTCTCCCATAAGACCAATGTCAACTTTCAAATCCCGTCCCTCCTCAACGGATTATTGGACATTTTTGGTTGATGGCTCATCTTATAGAGCAACAAATCTAGCAATTTCAGTGGGCATCAGATTTTGATATCAAAAATAATAATTGTTCAATAAAATTGAAAGATTCCCAATTTTTGCTAAGGTTAACTTTTTTGTCATATAAAAATTCTACTCAAATAACATCGCCAGATATTGTTTGGCTTTTAGCGAATTTCCCCTATAGGGAAGACGCTATTACCGTAGGTCATGGTAAGACTTAAGCCTGAGACCATGATAACTTTTCATTTTGACGTCCCCAGATGCCAAAAACACCATTCGTTCAAACTGTTGTATATGTATATATATGTGTGTCCGTAAGCACGATAACTCTCGTAAAAAAGGTCCGATCTTAATGAAATTTGGTGCAAATGTGTAAAGTACCATTTATTTGAACGAGTTCGAAAACTAGATGAATCGCACCATCCGAAGGGGGGTTTTGGGGGGGTTTTGTACCCAAAAAATGTGTTTTTGGGGTTTTCACATGTAATTTCAATTTAAATCAAATTTTAATTTATACCATTGAATTCAGCTTAAAAAAATAAACAATTTGGTATTTTGATCATTGCTCTACGTCAATTGGTTACCGAGATATTGAAAGTGCTAAACACAGTACGTTGTCTAATGTTATTCTTATGGAGAAAAGGAAAAATTGTATATCTCGCTTATTTATGAACATAAACTGGCGAAATTTGGTATATGGCTTGATCTGGTTGTGGTTTATTGTTGTTTGCACAAAAAAAACAATTTTTCACCTATGGTTCCTGTAGCAGCAAACCTAGGTACTTGGTCCCCATGTTATTCTTATGGAAAATACTTAAAATGTTATATATCGCTTATTTATGAATGTATATGGATGAAACTTGGTATGTGACTTGACTAAGATGAGTTATATTGATATTTGCATAAAAACCCATTATTTTTGTGCCTTGTTGCAGCAAACCTGCGTACTCATGCCCAATGTTATTCTTATGGAGAATAATTAATATTTTAAATATCGCTTGTTTGTGAATACATTTCTTTTGAATCCTGTTAAGTGTTTTAATGTGTTATGTTATATATTCATTGGAAATTCGCTGAGTATGCAGGTTTGCTGCGACGGGGGTATTTAAATAATATTTATACTCTTTTTCTATCTTTAAAAATATCCTTCGCCAACTGTCCTTCACCACGGGCCAATGGGCCAATAGGTTTGTGCGGCGACCTAAAGACAGTGAGGTACCGTAACGGCATTAGTCAACATGGCAAGCCAGTGGTGACCGCACGAGAAAAAGTAATAATCAGTCAGCCGGGATCGAACCAACGCAACCACGACTGACTTGCAAGGCCAGCGGTTTGCCTCTAAGCTACCGCAACCGGCATTTCTCTTAATCATACGATGCACCCATAAATGGAAATATAGTTTATGGAAGTAGTTCCTAAAGCAAAATCATAAAAACTTTTGTATCTGAAAATCATAAGGGAGAGTTGCTCTATTACTGTGACTTAACCCCGCTTAAATTGGGTCCTTGGAAATCCTAATAAAAATATTACGTGTAATAAACGATTGGGGAAAGTCGGTTTAAAATACTTAATTAGACAACGTTGACGAAAAATGGTATATAAACAACTACTGTGATTTCAATATCAGGGCACGCAATCGAGGACATTCACCTCTCTCTCGCGCCTAAGAGGAAATTTCAATTTGAGACTTTGGACTAAGCTTTATTACAACATGGAAATTGCTTGCCCTGCATTTACATAGATTGTTTCGAGAATTGTATTTTACAACCTTTAACATTTTACAACCACATATAGCAATACTGAACTCTTATAACAATCGAAGCGAACTTATCAAACTATATACCGAAATTTAATAAGTAGGCCTACTTTGCTGATAACGTCTCGCCTGAGCAACCGCGCTGTAGAGTTTTCTCTTCGTGTATTGGCTTTCGTGTTTATTTTGGTTTTAGGTTTTTGGACTGCTTTAACAGTTGTCTGTTTTAGCTTTTCTGATTTTTCCAGCTTTGTCTGGATTGGGCCACTGATTGTGCTCTAGGTATTCTCCCCAAAGATGGGATCAGATTCCGGATCCCGAAACATGGTGAAACTTTTTTATAGTAAATTAACGGCATGATTAATCCTATACTCTAATATGAGTAAGGTTTGCTTGGTTGCTTGATTGCTTGCTTGCTTGCGACACGGATCTCAAAAACGCTCCAACGATTTCCTTCAAATGTTCTAAATAACTAATTTCTGGGATAAAAATCAGTTCTAGACAGGTCACATCCCCAGGAAAAATCAAATAATGTAAAAAACTAAAATTAAAAGTTAAAAAAATTAACATTGGGCTTATGGAGTTTCAAATCAAAACTAAAGAATTGTAACAGCTGTTCATAATCAACCAGGGAACTGTCAAAGTAATACTCATGTTGTTTATGATTATTAACATGTGGTTTCCTGAGAGCAGAGATTAAAATATTTGAGTGAAGATTACATATATAGAGTAGTAAAATAAATCAAAGGGACATTGAGCTATAAATAACAACTGGAGGGACCTTAAAAATGTAGAAAAGAGGCAAATGAGTTATACAAATCTGATTATCAGTAGGGAGAAGTGGGGAAATATTACTCAGAGTCATCTAAAAAACCTGACTGGCCTTCCCCGAGCAAAGCTCGGCCCCCAGGTACTTAAATACAAACACACCATCACCCACATTGAATTTCAAAACTTGATTTTTATGAAAAGGTTACTGGCGTATACATAACCTCCTATCATTGTTGTCGTGCCTCGGCGACACGAGAGGTTTCTACCTTACCCGTCTCCCGCCTCGACCGACACCGGTTCTGCGATATCCGAGCGCATCTGACGGCTACCGCGCGTGGAACCAAAGATGGGTGGGACCGTGTGCGATAGAACGCCGCCGCCGCCCCGGGTCAAATTATATACCTCCGTGGACGAGAGGGCTTTGTGTCTGAAAAATATGACCACATCTGCGTCATGGAGTAGCGACGAGAAATTATTAATAATTGACGTGGGAGCAACGAGCAATAAAACCTTTTTTTCCTTTTTTTAATACCGAATCCTACCCTTTAGACGGGGCTACATAGCATTCAATAATTCAATATACTTGCTTCTCCCATGCAATGTTTACATTCAATGCCCGTCAAAGGGATTTTCTGACAAATACCTATACCGATCTCAGTGAGCACAGGTTCATATTATAAATAGTTCACTTATTACAAAATCTTAAATAATTCGTATTTTTTAATTTGATTGAACAATAATTATATATGACATCGACTTCTTACTCGCCGTTTTGCTAGCTAATTTGTGCTCTTTAAAATAAGCTATAAATCAACAACATCGGGGAATCCATTTGGGAGGGTCGGGGCTTTGAAAGTTAACACTGGCATTACGGGGTAAGCAGACAGTAACGTCAAATGTTTCGTGACTTCGACCCACTCTTAGAGTCTTCACCACCGGACGCTACTAGACGCCATCTTGGAGTTTTGTTCCATAAGGCCAATGTTAAATTTGTGTCTCCATTACTCCTCACCTGATCGTTACATTCATTGCATTTGCATTTTGGTGTCAAATTAAAGGTTTCGTCGTCTTCTAGGGAAATACAATGTAGAATTCCTTAATTTGGGTATCATAGTTTCATAATAAATAGTTTAATTTTGAACTAAAACACTGTACATGTTCCCATTAATTTGTAACAAAATCCAAATTCGACTGTTGTATTTCTCTAGAAGATGACGAAACCTTTGATTTGCCACCAAAATTAATTGTTTGTAACGATTAGGTGAGGAGTAACGAAGGCACAAATTTAACATTGGCCTTTCGGAACAAAACTCCAAGATGGCGTCCGGCAACTTCCGGTGATGAAGGCTCTTAAGACTTATCGCAACTAAATTTACGACTTTCCTATCTTTGACATTCTGGACGGTAATCCATTCGGACGGAAAGTCGATTTTCATTTTAAATATGTCTAAATATTTACTATAATATCCTTCAACCAACAAGGTAACGTAGTGTTAACTAGTCTATCAGAAGAACCAAAGGTGGTCTAAAACAGAAACCTGAATAATACAGGTTGAAGTTTATTTTTTAAATAATATATTTTGAAAACTTTTATTTATATTACAATAAGGACAGGCAATTAAACAACTACATTTCAAATCATTTCCATTACTTTATCTTCTTTATAAAACGTCAATGTTTCTAAAAGAAACACCTACAACCTCGTCTCGGTGAATGCTTGCTAGTAATAACGACATAAAAATTAAAACTAAACATTGACGTTGAAAATAGTAGTGCAACAACAGCCAACATTGGGCCGAGGACCTTGTAGATAGGTCAGCAGTGGTACGGATGGGTCTTGTGTAAATATCTCCGGACACGCTACACCAGTCATTCACCCCCCCCCCCCCCACAACCACCTTTCATACTCCAACACTAGAGAAAACTGGGTCATTTTCCCGAACCCGTTTAACTTTTTTAGTATAGTATAATTTTTATTAACGAATACCAGATGGGAGGTATAGTATATTTCGTTACTAGTCCGGGAAAGCGCTCTTTGCCAGTGCGAGATCGTGTTTACGTGCGAGACGAAGTCGAGCACGGAATTTAGATCAAGCACTGGCAAAGAGCTTTTCGGACCGAGTACTGAACGATACTTTTCGTCATACTACAAAAAAGTCATATAATTACAACAACAAAAAATTAAAAACACAATGCCATAATATGCTTCACACATGTAACATCAATGAGAGGTTAACTGTGGCCAATGATTTGACAACAATGAAAGTCAGCTGTTGCGTCGCGTTTGTAACTTCTAAAACTGGTCGGAAAAGAACTGTCCGGCAAAAATAGGCTTTCACCATAATATTAACATGTAGCTAATTTTAGTGATCGGAAAAGACAACAAAGGAACATATGTTATTTTAAATGAAAACAGCAAGTTTCCAGCCGCATTTTAGTATTGAAAGTCATATGTTCCCGCGTAGTATGACGAAAAAAATTATCGCATGCAACGTTCAATACTATACCTCTTAGATTGAAATCAACCCTTACTTATTTATTCTAGGTGGTGGATTTGACCGAGAATAATAATCCCAATGTTTCATATTTTAAAACCCTATCGTTGGCCATCCACTGTTATTTTAGCATCAAGATGTTGTTCTAATAATTACACACGTATGTTTTAGTGAGAATTGCGCAGCGAAATGTACTCAATGTAAATAAAACACATGTGATGAAGAATTTGATTTTTAAAATACATGTTTTAGATGGGTATTTTTATCCTATACTCTAATATGAGTAAGGTTTGCTTGATTGCTTGCTTGCTTGGTTGCTTGCGACACTGATCTCAAAAACGGCTCCAACGATTTCCTTCAAACGTTCGAAAAAACTAAATTCTGGTATAAAAATAAGTTTTAGACAGGCTTCATCCTCAGAAAAAATCAAATAATGTAAAAAAAATAAAATTAAAATTAAAAAAAATAACATTGGGCTTATGGAGTTTCAAAGCAAAACAAAAGAATTGGAACAGCTGTTCATAATCAACCAGGAAACTGTCAAAGTAACACTCAATATGTTGTTTATGATTATTAACATGTGGTTTCCTGAGAGCAGAGATTAAAAGATTTGAGTGAAGATTACATATATAGAGTAGAAGAATAAATCAAAGGGACATTGAGCTATAAATAACAACTGGAGTGACCTTAAAAATGTAGAAAAGAGGCAAATGAGTTATACAAATCTGATTATCACTTGGGGGAAGTGGTGAAATATTATTCCGAGTCTTCTAAACAAACTTACTGGCCTTCCCCCGAGCAAAGCTTGGCCCCCCAGGTACTTAATAATCCGATTGATATTGTAATGTGAAAGTTGGGATGTATGTTGAGATATGTGTATGGATATTTGGAGTTCCATCACTCAAAAACTACTGGACCTATTAAGCTAGAATTTTGCAAGAACATAGCTTACATGTCATATTAACATATATACCTGATAACGTCTACATCCAACATTAGGACACCACCCCGCGGGCTCTGTACGATCCAATGCAAATCTTATGGGATATATAATTTATAATGTTACCAGCTGTATATTAAAATGTTTGTTAGTGACTGTAAAGGAAGTCATATGGTAAAACATAAACAAAGACTTGATAGTGCTGGTCAGGTTAATATTTCAAATGGGTTTGAATTTTTCGCGAGCGAAGCCGCGGGAAACAGCTAGTATTTTATAATTTTGTGTATTATAATGTTCGTGTTTGTGTTGTTTCACCATTAATTGACAAGGGGACTCCCTTCAGTCTCCGCTATAAGGCAACGCCATATAAACTTGGAGGTGGGTGGTGCCCAAAAAAGGTGAAAATATTATTTTAATAAATAATCTGGTGTTAAACATAGTTCTGAATAAATATTTTTTGTTTATATTTTGAATTATTTTGTTTCTGTCAGTGCAACAGATTACACGGACCTTTGCCATTTTTCAGGTTTTTGGTCCCTTCTATTAGGGCTTGTTTCGCTTTATATTTTACTTTTCCCTTATCTACCACTTTAAACTAACAATATCCTAACAATGGGTATACGCAATACGTAGTACCATTGACTATAGATACTTCAGTATCTATAGTCAATGGTAGTACTAAAATAATAGTATTACATACAATGTTTACTTCATAGAGGTAATCACCAACGTTTCAATATCTTCTATATCTATAAATTCAAAATTCCGATCAACGCCCAGGCCAAACCATTACACCTATAAGCACACAATTTTGCATGTAGACTCCTCTTATAGCAAGACACCCACTAAGAAGGGATTTTAATAAATTCCCATAGGCCTATGCCCCACGGGGCTTCAAAGTTCCAACCCTGTGTTATTCTTATGGACACTCACTTTGGTTTGAGCTGATGAAAATTCTATCAGCTAATTATGATTCGTAGTAGTTCCACGGGTCAACCATAGAATGCAGCACACACAACTGTCGTATTCCCGGGTTAAATCGGGAACGATAACAGCTAGTCCAAGATAACTCAGATCACGGTCAGATCCATGATCATGAATGATGTTATTCATGTTCAGATCCAACATAAATTTATCGTTGACACCGGCACAACCAATCCTCCGTGTACTCGGCATCAATAACCGAACCGACATGAAAGCCAGCAGTCAAACGAACATTCCCGTGGGCGAGATAAGAACAACAAAGCTGAGAACAGCAGTCGTTCACACCTGTTACTGTACATAACTAGGTCCATAAATCTGCTACATGACAGGATCTGATCCTTGTGAAATCAGCTATCAGATAGTATACATCCGACTAGGGTCTTGAAACAAACTTTCTCAACCCCATTAAACAAATGTTTTAAAGAAATTTTAGGGTATTTTTGAAACTCATAAACACAATGGATTTGGATTTATTACTGATTTATTTTGACTTCACCTTTCGCTTTTAGGATTTAAAACCACACTACTTTACGAGGGAGGTAAGGAAACCCTCCCGTTATCAAGTGAACCCTACTAAAATCTAAATTAATAAAACGTAGTGTTGTTTTAAACACTAGAAGCGATAGGTAAAGTAAAAATAAATTAGTCTCAAATTTCATAATATAGAACATTTACATATGATAATTTAGTATTTGTATCTCAAAACGAACCAGCTATGCAATACAAAACACTATGTGAGACAAATAATGGACATGAGCAAAATCACTACAACTTGATGAAAAGCCTCGATGAAACTTTTATTTGAACAATTATAAAATTTGTTTGGACTTTACCTTTCGCTTCTAGTAATTAAAACGACACTACATTACGGAGGTAAGGAAACCCCACCCGTTATCAAGTGGCCCTACTTAAATAAATTTAATTCAAAACTGACATTTAACTAGCCCACGTATTTTTGTCGGTACTATTAAAACAAACATGCTAAGAACGTATTGTAGATTTAAACACTATAAAAGTGACAGGTTAAGTCCAAACAAATATAATAACGAGTTCGCACGCAGCACGCTGACGTGAGGGAAGTGAATTTCCACATAAAAAACTATAAAAACTAAAAATCAGTTAAAAACATACATTTATTCCAACTTTTATTCAAATCTGAAAACATTGATTTTTTGGCTGTTCTGATGCTCCTGGTTCTATTTACCTGCAATGCTGGGAATACAATTTTGCGCATTGTAAGGTTAGGAGAAGGTTAAGTCAGGCTTTAAAGTAGGTGTGAGGTTGTTGGGGATGATAAAAGTATATCAACAAATGAATAACAGGCTTTTCTAATGTAAAATCCCCATAAGCCAACGTACTGTGTTTGGTCAATACACATTTTCTTTAATAACTCGGTAAATATTTATGCTAGAATGACGAGAGAGGGCTTAAAACTTTCGCCTCTCTAATTCCCATCTTTTTACATGCATTCATTTTACATATGGGGCTTTTCTGACCCTTTTTGGGCCCAAAAACTCAAAATTTGAAAGATTAATCCCCCAAAAAAGGGGTTTAGAGTTTTCCGATTGTTTTGCCCAACGAACTTGTCCAACTGATTACGGAAAGGAATGTCCCTACCAAATTTGAAGTAAATCGGACAAAAAATGTGACCGCTAGAGTGCATACATACATATATATATATATATATATATATATATATATATATATATATATATATATATATATATATATATATATATATATATGTGTCTATATATATATATATATAATTTTGAACGACCCCCCGAAACGTGTTCAGGGGGTCACGTTAGGAACTTCTATGGTGGTCCCGGGCTTAAGTTTCACCGTGCGGGTCATGCTAATAGTTCACTTTCCAAAGGAAATTCACTAATAATTAACAAAACCGTCGCTACCATAAGTTTCACAACTTTTAACATTGCGACATATTAAGTGTGATAAACTCGGCGTATACAGGATCTGTTATGTTTTTAAAACGCAAATTATTAATCAATTGATAAATAATTTGCACTAGTATCAATTGCATTGGTGTTTAACGCAGGAGGAAACGAAGATAAAGCTTGGATGCGGTCAACCGCTGAAACACTGACTACCAACACATCTCGTATTACATTGGCATTTGATAACAAAAACAAGTGGTACTTAATAAACCGTGAAAATACACTTACTATGTCGTCAGTTTCCAAATAGGTGTACTACAAATGCAATGCTTCTATGACATACAACCAAAATTATTATAGCAGATATGGTGCTGAAAGGATAAAAATTGTGTTTCTAAAGTGCCAGTAAGTCACAATTATATACCACATTAAAAAACTATCTAAAAATACTCTAGGAAAACATGAATTGCTGTTCTTAATCAAAAATCGTGATTTCTTTATTCGTCATCAAGAGCCTTCATGACCGGAAGTGTTCGGACGCCATCTTGAAGTTTTGTTTCATAAGACTAATGCTATCGTTGTGCCTCTGTTCCTCCTCAGCCGTTTGTTTCTACATATTGTAAAAATAAAGGTGTATTTGTTCTCAAGTGAGTTACATTTTCGATTTTCTTAATTTGGCCATCATTATTTTACAATATTTTTTAAACTTTGGATTTTATTATTGTACAGATTTTTATTTATTTGTAAAAAATTATAAATTATAAAGCGCTAACGTTCTTCTAAAGGACAACAAACCTTTAATGTGACACCTAAACTAACAGAACTGTATGTGACGATCATCACCTCAGGTGAGGAGTAACGGAGGCACAAGATAGCATCACTCCGTTTGTTTGTCTTACGGAACAAAACTCTAAGATGGCTTCAGGCCACCTGATGTTAATTCATAAGACTGTTTTCTTTATTGTCAATCAATCGTGTGTTTTGTTTACATTTACATTCGTTTTAATATTGTATCCGTCGAATTTCGACGGGCGCCAACTAGTAATATTACAATACAATAATTTTGTAAATTAAATACTGTTACTCACGCAAACAACCAATGTTCATTCGTATAGAGTAGTTTTTGGTTGAATTCCGACCAATGAACTTGGTCTTATGGAACAAATCTTTAGGATTGCGTCAGGCAAAGTCCGATGAAGTTGCCACCTGATATCAACTATGATTATTGCTGTACCAAGCGGTATCAACATTTTTAGTTGAATGGCTCCTATACATGGAGCCAATCATGGAGTGAATCATGTGTTTTTTTACATTTACCTAAAAACCTAATTCCAATAAAACCTAATTAGTTAGGACCTACTTCTAATTATAATTCTGTTAAGTTAATTCTATATTTCTTTACTTAATTACTCATCACTGCATCAAAGAATTTGGTCCTTCGAGCAGAATAGAATCTCTAAATTATTATAGGTTAAATAGTATCCAGTAAATTGATAAATAAGGAAATTTTGGTGACTTGTACAAGTCAGGCAGAGGATGATAAGCAGCGGTTATAAACTCCTGACTGGCCGCGCTTTCCTACAATAACAACTGTACTTCAATTAGCCGAAAGCATGACAGATTGTTAATTACCGAGTACCCCTCCAGTGAACAATACTCGGAACTGCCCGGCGACACTCCCTGCAGGACCTTCTCCCGACAACAACAGTGTGGTGGCGGTATTTTATCACCCATTGTTTTGGAACCAATAAAGCCTCGTCTCCTGGTCCACCTCTGTCGACAAGTTTTCAGTAACAATTAAATGCAGCTCCAACCACATTGTTTTCACCAAATTGAAATTGAACTGTGTCTAAACTGTAAATAAATTTGGATTCCAACTTTTGTTTGAATCGGTTATTTTTATTCGATGCTCGATTTACGATGATCTATTTCTTTTAACTCGAGTCACTGCAAGATTTAAAACTTATGTTCTGTGGTCTATATGGATTGATTTTATGTCTGGGACTTTTTAGGCCCAAAAACTCAAATTTTGAATTTTGAACCCCAAAAAGGTGGTCGGTTTTCCGATTATTTTGCCCATCGAACTAGTCTAACTGATTATAGAAAGGAATGTCCTCGCCAAATTTGAAGTAATTCGGACAAAAAATTAACACTAGTGTGCAAACACACATACAAATTTTTAACGGCCCCAAAAACGTGTTCAAGGGGTCACTTTAGGACCTTCTATGGTGGTTTTGGGCTTAAGTTTCACCGGCGGGTCATCCTAATGGCTCACTTTTCCATAAGAAATTCGCTAAAAAGAAGACAATCTCTTAAACAAATTGTTTGTTTATTTTCGAGCTATAACCGCCGTGCGCCGGCACCACAGTGGGGGACGTCCGCACCGCAGTCCGCATGTCTGACCGTCTACCGGTCCGCACGTGACGCGGCGGCAACTTGGCGTTCGCGTTCGCTTTTTGCCACCATTAATCGCTACACGCCGCGCTCGTCGCTTTGCAGTTTTTAACCTGATAATTAGTCGAGCGGGACATGTTTATTGTTACGACCGAACCCAGACACAAACACAACTCGTATTGCAGCTGGATGGGGGCTGTTTGCAATTATGATCGCGCAAGCTTCTATTCCTAATTACAACTACGGAATACCTGTTTCTTGGCATGTGGAATTAGTAAATAGGCCTACATACATATATCTTTATCTGCTTGAATTGTAAAATGCCTGCTTTAATGTATCCAACGTGGATAAATAAATGGAACTGTTGAATATACTGTAGAATTATCGCTTCGAAAATTTACATTTTTGGACTTAATTACTGATATATAATAACGAAACGCACAACCTTTAGATAAATTCGCTTCAGCCTGACCTCCACGATTAACACAAATTTCACATATAAGGTAGTGAAATCCCCATTGTGGAAATCAATTTCATATCAGAAAACATCAGTTATACCGTAACTCATAAACGTATTGGGGTCACTAAAATTGTACACGCTCTCAAAAATAAATAACGACCCTTGTAAAAAAATCATGCAAAAATTCAATTCTGTTCTAACGAATTTACAACCGAAAAATATTCTGGCGAATTTATAGGTGGACAAGGATTAGCATATTTATTACCAGCGTCTGAGTTGTGCTGATTCGTTTATTTATCGGTCGAAACTCAACACGCGACCTGCCGGCGGCGATAGGAATTAAAGAGGCGATATTAAGGCACCATAACACTTCATCAAGCCCAGGCGAGCGGTCAACGTCTCTATTTTGGCTACCTGATTCGGTGATTTGGCGGCTTTGTTCATCGATGTGATGAGCTATGGACAGGACATTTGTATTAACAGAACGATTTTAAATCCCTCACTTTGTCATTTAATAATTTCAATGATTCTTTCACAAATTATTTTGTAAAAAAAATGTGAATACTCAAAAGTCACTAAATAAATAAATAAATAAATAAATACAGAAATTGGTTTGACGGCTGGTGGAAATTATAGAGACTCGCAAAGTATGATCCAAAATGACTTGGATTACCAATAAGAAATGTAATACATCCCACGAGAGGTTTTGACTATTTCAGTTACATTCCCCCACGGTGACACTTAACATCTCCATGTTGTTTATAAATAATTAAAACTCAAGCTTGCCCCACACTACTCCAGAATATTCGGCCGAACATTCCCCAGAAAGTTCACTGATCATTCGTCACTCCTTATCAACAATTTAAAAACTCGGTATTCAGTGTCCGTGCAGTGTTCACTTCACGAGCAGTGTGGAACAGGCTTCACTGAATAAAACAAAAATTGGTTCACCGGCTGATGGAGATTCTAGGGGCTCGCGAAACAAGGTTCTAATAACTTGGATTACACAACTGAAGGTATTTTCTTAGTTGGAATCCATCCCGCGAGAGGTTAAACTTGACTCGTTGCGAGGACGATCGATGTTGGATGATCCATGATTGGCCAAGTTTCCTCGTGTAAGTTCTTGCACCTTAGGAGTTGAAGTTCATTAACAGGATTATAGTATTAGGTCCTTATGACTAAAACTTATGATACGTTGGTTAAGAAGAAGTGTACCGTATATAGATTGTATTAATCACCCGCCTAAGAACATTTTTTGTCAAAGAAAATGTGTCAAACAAAGGAAAATTTAAGAAATATTGTTGATTCAAGTATTTCTGTCCATGCTTCAAAATTATGTTTTCATACGTTAACCGCAGAATGGCTAACAAATACACGGACCGACCACTGTTCCGGTATAACTGTTGCAGTTATTTATTTGATTTATGTGAATACCGTCTGCAAAAGAAATTATAAGAATTCTATCGATTCCCCACTAACTGAACAACCGTTAATTAGCCTGTGATGAATTGCGAACACAAACCATTGAAGGCCTTAATAACAAGGTTAATTGGAAGGTATTCCTCGACATTCTGCAAAAACACAATCGCAGTCGACGATACGCGGTTGCATTAGAGGCGGCGCTATTTGCCCCACATTAGCTCGCGGAAGGATGCGTACCGAGCCGCGACGTCCGTCCTGCGATAATCAGCTGGTGAAGCTACAGCCACATGAGAGTCCCACATTATAATCTGAAGTAGGAAAGATGACGGTTGGGCTCCAGCTAATAATAAGGCTCCTCGCTGTCACTGTTGCCATTTTGCCATAGAAAAATATCATTCAAGTGGTATTTATTCGTCTAGCTGGTATGCAGTTTGGCAACGCAGCACGTCTCCTAGTGGCTGGTTTTTGTTGATAGCCCTGTAAACCACGCCCTTGACTGTCTCCTCTTCTGCTCGCGGGAATAGACGTCACGATCTAGCGCTCTGATGCAAGATCTCACCTATTGGTAAATCAGACAATAATCAACAAAATTGCGAGCCGCCGCTATGCATGAGGAAAAGAGGTCTGTGAAGTTGGCCTACCCAAATCAGCTAACCCAGTTTATTTGATATCTATCGTTAGTTCTTCGTTAGTTCCTGTTAGTTCTCATAAAAATATCGTTAGTTCATCAATATTAACCCTGTTAACGCCTTAAATCTATGGGTAGGCCAACTTCACACTATGAAAAGTAGCTTACCCACAATTAAACTACATAATCCCTATTTCATTATGTCTATCGTTAGTTCTTCGTTAGTTCCTGTTAGTTCCCTCATAAATACCGTTAGTTCAATGATATGAATGGTTTTACAGCCAAATATTAAAAATGGGTAAGCTAACATTCCAATGTATGTAGTAGCCTACCCATGACGACATAAAATTATTAATATTTGTTCATGTCTATCGTTAGTTCTTTGTTAGTTCTTGTTAGTTCCCACAAATCTATCTATAGTTCAAACAAAGGAACCATTTCACGGCCAAAACTAAAAATGGGCATGCCAACTTCACACCATGAAAAGTAGCTTACCCACAATTAAAATACATAATTCCTGTTTCTTCATGTCTATCGTTAGTTCTTTGTTAATTCACGTTAGTTCTCATAAAAATATCGTTAGTTCATCAATATTAACCGTGTTAAAGCCTTAAATCAATGGGTAGGCCAACTTCACACTATGAAAAATAGCTTACCCACAATTAAACTACATAATCCCTATTTATTTATGTCTATCGTTAGTTCTTCGTTAGTTCCTGTTAGTTCCCTCATAAATACCGATAGTTCAATAATAATAATGGTTTTACAGAATAAAATTAAACCTTGGTTAGCTAACGTTCCAATGTATGTAGTAGCCTACCCACGTTGACATAAGATCATTTAAATATTTTAATGTCTGTCGTTATTCCTTCGTTAGTTCCTGTTATTTTCCTCATAAATACCTTTAGTTCAATAATAACAATAATAATATTTCACAGCCGAAATTTCAACATGGGTAGGCTACTACATACATTGGAATGTTAGCTAACCAACATTTCATTTTTGGATGTAAACCCATTATTATTATTGAACTAACAGTATTTATGAGGGAACTAACAGTAAATAACAAAGAACTAACAGAGAACTAACGAGAGACATGAACAATCTTCAATAAACTTTCGTCATCATGGGTAGGCTACTACATAAATTGTATGTTAGCTAACCATTATTAAATTTTTGTCTGTAAAACCATTAATATTATTGAACCTACGGTATTTATTATGGAACTAACAGGAACTAATGAAGAGCTAATGATAGACACAAAGAAATATGTATTATGTAGTTTAATTGTGGGTAAGCTACTTTTCATAGTGTGAAGTTGGCCTACCCATTAATTTAAGGCTTTAACACGGTTAATATTGATGAACTAACGATATTTTTATGAGAACTAACAGGAACTAACGAAGAACTAACGATAGACATAAAGAAATATGAATTATGTAGTTGAACTGTGGGTAAGCTACTTTTCATAGTGTGAAGTTGGCCTACCCATTGATTTAAGGCTTTAACACGGTTAATATTGATGAACTAACGATATTTTTATGAGAACTAACAGGAACTAACGAAGAACTAACGATAGACATGAAGAAACAGGAATTATGTATTTTAATTGTGGGTAAGCTACTTTTCATAGTGTGAAGTTGGCCTACCCATTGATTTAAGGCTTTAACACGGTTAATATTGATGAACTAACGATATTTTTATGAGAACTAACAGGAACTAACGAAGAACTAACGATAGACATAAAGAAATATGAATTATGTAGTTTAATTGTGGGTAAGCTACTTTTCATAGTGTGAAGTTGGCCTACCCATTGATTTCAGGCTTTAACACGGTTAATATTGATGAACTAACAATATTTTTATGAGAACTAACAGGAACTAACGAAGAACTAACGATAGACATAAAGAAATATGAATTATGTAGTTTAATTGTGGGTAAGCTACTTTTCATAGTGTGAAGTTGGCCTACCCATTGATTTCAGGCTTTAACACGGTTAATATTGATGAACTAACAATATTTTTATGAGAACTAACGGGAACTAACGAAGAACTAACGATAGACATGAAGAAATAGGAATTATGTATTTTAATTGTGGGTAAGCTACTTTTCATGGTGTGAAGTTGGCATGCCCATTTTTAGTTTTGGCCGTGAAATGGTTCCTTTGTTTGAACTATAGATAGATTTGTGGGAACTAACAAGAACTAACAAAGAACTAACGATAGACATGAACAAATATTAATAATTTTATGTCATCATGGGTAGGCTACTACATACATTGGAATGTTAGCTTACCCATTTTGAATATTTGGCTGTAAAACCATTCATATCATTGAACTAACGGTATTTATAAGGGAACTAACAGGAACTAACGAAGAACTAACGATAGACATAATGAAATAGGGATTATGTAGTTTAATTGTGGGTAAGCTACTTTTCATAGTGTGAAGTTAGCCTACCCATTGATTTATGGCGTTAACAGGGTTAAAATTGATGAACTAACGATATTTTTATGAGAACTAACAGGAACTAACGAAGAACTAACGAGAGATATCAAATAAACTGGGTAAGCTGATTTGGGTAGGCCAACTTCACAGACCTAAATTCGCTGAAATCGAACGAGTCAACAATGCTATCAATAAAATTGTTCATGATTTGATAATTAATAAACTTTTATTTGATTTATTCCTAGTTTATCATATACCATGGCAAGAACAGACACGTTAATCAAAAAGAACAAAATTAAGTTGTTCCAATTTCGATTACTTTAATTCTAGTGATTTGAATGAACAGATTCACTACGAAGAAGCGAACTACCCATTACTGCACACAAGTTCTTCACAAGTATACCAACTTGACACAATCTCCGGCTCGTTTTTCGACGGAATCGTTCAGCAGTTTCGTCTTCAGTATTACCTCCTTACTCTCAGGGACCCGACTAATAGTTATATATTTGTTCGACTTATATTACAGACAACTTCCGAGACGCACATTGTGAAAAAACGAGCGATCGCATATGTGAGCACTTATTAGTGAATTTCCTATGGAAAGTGAACTATTAGCATGACCCGCACGGTGAAAATAAGCCCGGGACCACCATAGAAGTTCCTAACGTGACCCCTGAACACGTTTTGGGAGGTCATTCAAAATTATATATGTGTTTGCACTCTAGCGGTCGCATTTTTTGTCCGATTTACTTCAAATTTGGTAGGGAAGTTCCTTTCTGTAATCAGTTGGATAATAGGAAAATTCTAAACCCCTTTTCTGGGGATTAATCTTTCAATTTTCGAGTTTTTGGGCCCTAAAAGGGTCAGAGAAGCCCTTGAAGTAAAATTAATGCATGTAAAAAGATGGGAATTAGTAAGGTGAAACTTTTAAGCCCTCTCTCGTCATTCTAGCATAAATATTTACCAAGTTATTAAAGAAAATGTGTATCAACCAAACACAGTACGTTGTCCAATGGGGGTTCTACATTAGAAAAGTCTGTTTTTTATTTGTTGGTGTACTTTTGACATCCCCAGCAACCTCACGCCTCATTTCAAGCCTGACTGGATCTTCTACTAACCTTATAATGTGCAAAATTGTATTCCCAGCTTTGCAGGTAAATAAAACCTGGAGAATCAGAACAGCCAAAAAAATCAATGTTTTCAGATATCAATACAAATTTTAATTAATGTATGTTTTTACACTGATTTCGAGTTTTTAAAGATTGTTATGTGGAAATTCACTTCCCTCACGTCAGCGTGCTGCGTGCGAACTCGTTTATTTATCCTTTGGCATTTAACTACCACGCGTCAGGGCAAGGCGCGTTGTAACGCTCTCATGCCATGTGTGAGTGGCCGACTTGCCAACAGATAGCAGCACGGTCGCGAGTGGGATCCGATCCACTCTAGGTTTCTTACTCATATTTTTACATTATTTTTGAAACGTTTACTTAAGATAAATAGTATTTCAGCCAAAAACCTCACGCAGGCCTTTTATTTTTATTTTAATAACAAAATATCGTTGTAATTTCAAATTAAATTATTACTGTTCTCAGAAACAGGCAATCTATAAAAACGAGTTCGCACGCAGCACGCTGACGTGAGGCAAGTGAATTTCCACATAACAACTTTTAAAACTCAAAATCACTGTAAAAATATACATTTGTCCAATTTTTATTGAAATCTGAAAACATTGATTTTTTGGCTGTTCTGATACTCCTGGTTTCATTTACTTGCATTTTCATGCGCTTACAATTATGCGCATTATAAGGTTAGGAGAAGGTCCAGACAGGCTTGAAAGTAGGCGTGAGGTTGCTGGGGATAATAAAAGTACTATAACAAAGGAATAACAGGCTTTTCTAGTGTAAAACCCCCATAATACAACGTACTGTGTTTATCCGATACACATTGTCTTTAATAACTCGGTAAATATTTATGCTAGAGTGACGAGAGAGGGCTTAAAACTTTCAACTCTCTCATTTCCATCTCTTTTTACATGCATTAATTGTACATAAGGGGCTTTTCTGACCCTTTTTGGGCCCAAAAACTCGAAATTTGAAAGATTAATTCCCAAAAAATGGATTTAGAGTTTTCCGATTGTTTTGCCCAACAAACTTGTCCAACAGATTATAGAAAGGAACGTCCCTACCAAATTTGAAGTAGATCGGACAAAAAATGCGACCACTAGAGTGCATACACACACATATATATACATATACAATTTTGAACGACCCCCCAAAACGTGTTCAGGGGGTCACGTAAGGAACTTCTATGGTGGTCCCGGGCTTAAGTTTCACCGTGCGGGTCATGCTAATCGTTCACTTTCCAAAGGAAATTCACAAATAACCATTAATGCGCAGACGAAGTAAACATTTATAAATACAAACTAGCTCATGTCCCGCTCTTTCAAACCCCCAAGAGGCACACATAGAGGGGTAGGTAAAAGCTTTCGACTGATAGCAAATATGGATATAAAATAATAGTTTTATGGGTTGAAAATCACCGAACAAAAATCGATAAATTATTTTAGTAATATAGATAGAGATTTAAAAATATATCAGTTTCAATCAACGGGGCTACGATGTTCTGTAGCCGCGAGACAATCTAGCGCAAGTAAAAGATCTAACAATACGATTATCCAGTCCGGTCCTCATTGGGTCGACATTCCCACATTTACGTCCGCCGGTTTGCTGCTATCACTGTTTCTCGTCATTACTGATTTCACTAACTTGTCGGTCAGCCTGTCGGATGTCTCTTTTTACCGACTTGCTCCTCCGGTATGTCATTTCAAAACGTTTTCGTAAATTTAAATTCCCATAGTTCACCATTTATCGCCGAGAAGCTCGTTCTGTATGGTATTATACCGACGCCAAAAAAGGTTTAACTCGCCAATACATCTATAATATTCACCGTATCAATTTGGGGCGTTATCCAACATAAAATGCAGGTTTCTGTTTCAACCGCTGATCGTTGTATCAATCCTAAAGGTGTTGTTTTTAGGATTGATGACGAAAGGTGCGTAATCCACTAGTCAAAGTTGCAGCTGTGGTCTCATATTTAAAACATTCACCTCTATAATATGAACGAGTTCGCACGCAGCACGCTGACGTGAGGGAAGTGAATTTCCACATAAAAACTTTTAAAACTTAAAATTAGTTTAAAAACATACTAGTATTCAAATTTTTATTGAAATCTGAAAACATTGATGTTTTGGCTGTTCTGATGCTCCTGGTTTCATTTACCTCCAAAGCTGAGAATACAATTTTGCGCATTATAATGTTAGGAGAACGTCCAGTCAGGCTTGAAAGTAGGTGTGAGGTTGCTGGAGATGATAAAAGTACTCTAACAAAGGAGTAGCAGGCTTTTCTAGTGTAAAACCCCCATAAGACAACGCACTGTGTTTAGTCGAAACACATTTTCTTTAATAACTCGGTAAATATTTATGCTAGAATGACGAGAGAGGGCTTAAAACTTTTGTCTCACTAATTCCCATCTTTTTACATGCATTAATTTTACATTTGGGGCTTTTTAGACCATTTTTGGGCCCAAAAACTCGAAATTTGTAAGATTAATCCCCAAAAAATGGGTTTGGAGTTTTACGATCCTTTTGCCCAACGAACTTGTCCAACTGATTTCAGAAAGGAACGTCCCTACCAAATTTTAAGTCCCTACCAAATTTTTATATATATATATACAATTTTGAACGACCCCCCAAAACGTGTTCAGGGGGTCACGTTAGGAACTTCTATGGTGGTCCCGGGCTTAAGTTTCACCGTGCGGGTCATGCTAATAGTTTACTTTCCAAAGGAAATTCACTAATAAGGCATATTAATATTAAGTTCAAGGTACGACAATGCGTGGTAAGAAGTAAAGCTGCCTCAGCCTAACATACTATAGATTGATTATGGGAAAAATTAATTAATTTACTCGGATAGTTGAACATTATGAACAATAATTTAATTAGCGTTATAACGACATGATATTAAAACTCACAAGGAAATCCTTTCTCAATCTAATAAAAACCTAACAAACTGATGTAGTCTAGTTTGATTTTCTGACTTTCACCTGATTATGGACAAAGGTAACCAGTACCCTGACAATACTTAAATATTTATGAATATAAATCTAGTGAAACATTTAGCTCAAACTCGAGCAAACCTTTCTCTGTGTTTTTCATCACTCCTCATAACATAACTATTCATACTGCGTCGTCACTCCATTAGGCACAAAATCATAATATTTATATAATATCTAAAACATATTGTTTTTCTGCAGTGCCGTATTTTGTTATTGTGTAAATTCAATTAAATTAATTTATATTGTTTACCTATTCACACTGAAGCTTTGAAAATTTGTGAGGCGTTTTAGAGACGAATGTAGTTATAAGGAATTTCGTAAAATCCACACCTCGAACTATTATGTTTGACACAGGTTTGACATAGCATAAAAATGAGTTCAACAGTTCCTTACATCTCGCACATTTCAAAAACCTGCTTAGGTATTAACATACAGGCCTAGGTAAAAAATTAAACTACCACCTGTCTAAATGCAGCAAAACAATACTATATTAATCGAAAACCGTTCAAGGCAGTTGTGATTCGAGCAAATCGACGAGGGTTGGCCAGAAGGGGGGCGAGAAATCGAATGGTTCCACGGGTACAAAAAGGTGGCCCAATTTAAATAACACAACACAACAAAACACTCACAGTGCGGACGCTCTCTAGACTCTAGACCCGTGTGAACCGAGGATAGGAGAGGGCCGACGATGAATGGGCGACGTTGTCCCGGTCCCGGGGCGATCGCGCTACCCGCTACAACTGGCACTAAACGGCTCCTGCACGACCGTCAACTGAATTGTTCTGTTAAATTTTACCAATAAACTGTTCAGTACCGGAATCGTGATTTATTTCCGGGCCCTGATGATTTCAGGAAACCATTCATTGGGTGTATACAGTCAGCAAGGGTTTGAGTGTTATTTGTTGAAATATAAGAAAAGTACTGAAAAGACCGAACCACACTCGGTGATATTTGATCACTTTCGTGAGTGAGAAATACGTCTATGTGCAATCTGTAATCAATGGTTCTAGTCGCAGTTTTCAAGAAATCACCTGATGATACGTACCCATGTGTAAGTGCTACTTTGACAGTTCACTGGTTATTAATTCACAGTTTTTTTTTTATTATTTTGTTTAAATTTGAAACTCCAAAATCCCAATATTAATATTTCTATCATCTAATGAGTTTTTTTAGAATGTAAATTTTCCTGGGGTTGAGGTTTTCACCAACCGGTTTTTTAGGTGCAAAAACTACTAATTCTGAATTTTAAGCAAAATAATTCTGATGAATTCCGAGATAGATTTTTCAAACATACAAACAGATTAGCAAGCAGGCATTACTGTATTAAAGTATAGGATTGTGATTATGATAACATTATCACACACGAATTTGTATCTGGATATTGTTATTTGATGTAATGGAATACCACTTATTGTGTATTTGTAAATTTTCATTAAAGACGCATACGAATATAAATTGTATTTAACGTGCTGTAACGTATTTTCGACAAAAGACTAATTAAAACAATCATTGTGAATTCATTTACTTGATTCCTTGATTTCTTTTTTGGGCGAAATATAAAAATACCTGTACTGTAAGTACACATTAACACAACAAATTATTCCACATGAGCTTTATAGGTTAATCACGGAGGTAAAACTTAACCGGTTAACCCGGTTAACTAAATTTTTGACTTTATACCACTTAAACACAATAACAATCCGAAAAAAAACTATCAAAATACTCACACTTAGCAAGCGGGGAATATCCAAGAAGCGCCGGGGTGCGATGGGAGACGCCGGTAAATAAACAAACGGTATCGCAACAGCAGTCACATGCCTCACAGTCGCTGGCACCTGGCACCGCGCGGCCTCCGTCCACACAGACACACGGACACGGACTGGTGGCGGGGCGGGGACGGCGCGGCGTCGCGGCGAGAGCGAGGGGGGAAGCGACGCCACTGACCTTGATACCATTGATACCACACTCTCACCTCAAGGCCGTCCTGGGGAGATGTAGAAGCACCCGCATTGTTATGCTGAAGGTTTTTCAGTGCAAAATATGAGGCATGGATTTATGTATATAATACCCCCGTAGCAGCAAACCTGCGTACTAAGCGAATTTCCAATGCATATATATGTATCTTAATACCACATAAAACCAAATACCAAGTTTCATCAATATACATTCATGAATAAACGATTTATGACATTTTAATTATTCTCCATAAGAATAACATGGCAGCTGAGTATGCAGGTTTGCTGAAGCAAGGATCACAAAAAATGGGATTTTATACAAATATCAATATAACTCAAGTAGGTAAACCAACATGCCAAATTTTATTAATTTGTGTTCATAATTAAGGGAGATAACACGTTACTTATTCCCCATAAGAATAACATGTG
Organism: Allygus modestus; assembly: GCA_963675035.1. Classification (NCBI taxonomy): domain Eukaryota; kingdom Metazoa; phylum Arthropoda; class Insecta; order Hemiptera; family Cicadellidae; genus Allygus; species Allygus modestus. The sequence continues at coordinate 60,839,689 of OY776114.1, forward strand.
GGCTGAGTACGCAGGTTTGCTGCTACGGGAACTATTGGCAAATAATGTATTTTAGTGCAAATATCAGTAGACCACAACGATATGAAGCAATATACCAAGTTTCATCAGGATAATTTGATAAATAAGCGAGACATACAATTTTTCTTATTCTCCATAAGAATAACATTGGACAACGTACTGTGTTTAGCACTTTCAATATCTCTGTAACCATTTAACGTAGAGCAATGATCCAAACACCAAATTGTGCGTCTTTTTAAGCTGATTCCAATGGAAGAAACTAAAATTTTGCTTTTTCAAAAATGATATGTATAAAATTCAAAAAACCCATTTTTGGGGTACAAACCCCCCCCCCAAAAATACCCCTTCGGATAGGTCGATCTGTCTGGTTTTTGAACTTAAATTCATAAATGCTGCTTTACACGCTTATACCAAATTTCGTCAAAATCGGATTATTTTTACGAGAGTTATCGTGCTCACGGACACATATATCTACAGTTTCAAACGAATGGTGTTTTTGGGGTCTGGGGACCTCAAAACGAAAAGTTATCATGGTCCCGGGCCTAGGTCTTACCATGCCGACTACGGTAATAGCTTCTTCCCTGTAGGGGAAATTCGCTAAAAAACAGAAATGCCCCAAAATGTATCCTTGCGGTACGCCTGAATTTATGGTCATTTTCCTGATTTATATATTATTGTCGATATAATGTTATGTTATTTTAAAGTCTGGACTGTTGTGGGGAACAGAATTTGTTTATGTCAAAATATAAATAGGCAAAATGAAACAAAAACGGCAAAAACCGAACAGTTCAAAACACTTGTAAAAATGAACATGCAAATAAAACAATATATTTAAGAGAATGAAGAGTTTCAAATAGCTTAGGATTTATTGCAAACATATTGAACTTTTTATGACACTTTTGTAAAAAATGTTAGCCCGCAATGAATTACATACGAGACATTTAAATAGCAACAAATATGTATCCCATAAATTATGTAAAAACAAAAACCAACGGTTCTTAAACAGTGGGATAAATCCCCCAGGGGCCGATACCAATAACAGGGGGCGGAGAAGTTTGAGGAGACCAAGTCAAGATCTGCTACGGAAATTATGGACGACATACATTATGCAACTTTTGTTATTATAGGCTTGCATAACAAATAATTATGGCTAATAAGCTCTCTCATTATGTATTGAGCTTTATTGTAGTTGTAAATAAAACAACTATAATTTAACATAATTATAAACCTATAAATAAACTTTTGCTGTTGAACTTATCTCTAGTATAATTTGTTAATGCATGCAACGGATAAAAATGCTGTTAAAAAATCCACAGCAAATCAATTAATACAAAAATAAAAGCTGCTTTTTAATACGATATTCGTTAATAATGTATAAAAGTAAACATGGTTTCTGAATCTTAAAAGTACTGTCGAAATTTTCTGTTCAAGATACGATCAGAAAAAATTAACATCCGCTTCGTAAAATTGCAATTTAGAGAAAATAAATGCGTGATTTTTCTTGAAAGAAAGTTGTGTAGCTTGACTAAATGTTGAGACATTGAGAGTTACGAATCACATATTTTAATAATAATAATAATTTTGCAATTTTACAAACATAATAATAGCAATACAATATAAAATAACGCAAACACCTAAACAATTTATAGGAGTTAGTTAATTAACATTGATATTAACAAATCTAGTTATTAGCAACGGTCACATGTTTAGTGTGGGGCAGCCAAATAGTTAGAAAAACTAAACTAAAGCAATATCTTATATAATATGTATTTTAATATTATTTCTCTAGCCTGTTTTTCTGTCAGTCCGCGAGATCTTCCTTATTCCTTTATAAAATTCCATGACTTACCCTCATTTTAAAGCTTATCGTGCCGGCTTTTGACGAGAAATAGACCCACGGTCTAAAAACGTAAAGCTTCTCGGAAATTTGAATAATATGAAAGATAAATAAAGGGAATAGTTTGTTTTGTCAGGAGCGAAAATGTAAACAAAAGAACATCTGATCAGCTGACAACCTTTGGTTCGCAGTGCGGAATTCAGCACGGGTCGACTAAAGTAAGTATCACCAAAGTAGTCCAATGATATTTATTACAATGTACGCCAAATCGCTCTTGACTAATAAAACATATGGTGATGGATAACATTTGTTTTTATTAGCATGTGAATAATCCTAGCAGACTGAACCATTGTTTGTGAAATTCGTATGGCAACAGTGTTGGATGAGAGGGGGTGAGGGGGGAATCATATGGGCAAAAAACCATCGGACCATTTTCATGCGGTCTGTAAACCAAACCAATATACTTCTTTGATATTTTGTAATGGTGAGTTTATGTTGTTTAAGGAATTATTGCGGACGTTTCCTATGACTGATTGAGAACTGGTTTCACGACGTTTCGGAATCTGAAATCTGATCGTGTATTCAGGTGAGAAGGATGCCTAAAAGATTACATACGTATACAAAGTTAAAATTTAGATAACAATAGTGTTATGTTCAAGGTATTTATTCTCACCTGAAGACGGAATCGGGTTCCAGATCCCGAAACGTCGTGAAACTTGTTTCTCTCAATCAGTGATGGAAAATGTCCACAATCTCTTCCATAGCATAAATCAATACGGGCTTTCTTATAAACCATAAATACGTGTATCTCATGATAGCAAGAAACTTGTCGTGCCAAATTTAAAGGCAGGATCCTCTCATCGTACACGAGACCCCCGTATCACGGGGGCCGCCGGGGTCGCCTGTTGATTAGGTCGTTAGCGAATTCGGTTAGCTAATGACCGATCGAACGATTTCCATAATACTGTTCCAAACACTCAACGACCGCCCTGGGGAATGATCGGCTAACGGAACGTCTTCAATCCGCACTAGATACTCAATACAGCCGCGATTCAGCGCGTTTCATTGTTATGCTAAAAAAAACTCAATTTCACTGATTAAACCTTCCGTTGGTTTCAAAAATTAATATATTGGGTAACAAATTGTACATGAATACGTTTTAGTGTGGATTCGTTAAGTATGGTCCGTATTACATTACAACAACGAACAATCGTTGGCAAGGTGACTGGTCAAGTTAGTTAGCCAACAAACATTTAACAACAAACAGTTCGTCAAAAAGCGAATATATCCTTAGCAAACGGATAACAAATTTAAGTATTACATTATCTTAATTTGTTACCTTCTAATACTAGTAATACTGTATATTGATTCTCACGTTTTATATTGGCAAAAATGCATTACTCTCTTGTAGAGTACATGTTTCGTGTCTGAAAAAAGCTTCTTAGAGATCCGCCTTTCAAAGTTCTCGAGTGATACCCTAATCTTATATTTGCTTACACGGCAAACAGATATTTCATGCTCTCATGTTAACAGTTATATTTACAAAACATTGAAAGTCTCAACACATAATGCACATGTCATATTCCTGTAGAATCGCATTACAAAATCAATGGATTTACGCTAGCTAAATTTTATTAACATTTAATTATTTTAGAAACACTTTATTAATCTGTCACATTTAATTCAATAATTTAATTTAATTTAATTTATGCTGAACAACTACAGGGACCACTCAATAAGTTGATTGCCGTTAACAATAATTAACACATACACATTATACACATTAATAATTTAGTTTAAATTCCGGAATTTAAAATTATAACATAAAACGAGATCGCACGCAGCGCGCTGACGTGAGGAAAGTGAATTTCCGCTTTAAAACCTTAAAAAATCAAATAAAGGGTTTAAACCAACACTGGTTACATTTTTTGAAAATAGAAAATATTATTTTTTACCTGTTTTGATGCTCCTGGTTATATTTAAATTCACTAATAATATGCCAATGTTGTACATTATAACGTTAGAAGGAGGTATTGCTGGGATAACAAGTTGGTATAGGGGTATGCGGGGTGGTAAAACTATATTAAGATATGAAAAACAGCCTTTTCCAGAGTAAAATCCCTATAAGACTACGTACTGTATTTTGACAATTAACATTTTCTTTAATAACTCGTTAAGTACTTTTGCTAGAATGATGAGGGAGGGCTTAAAATCTTTGGCTTTTTATGTGCAATAATTTAAAGTGCAATAAATGTACATTTGGGGCTTTTCTGACCCTTTTTGGGCCCAAAAACCCATAATTTGACAACTAAAAATTCACAAAAAAGGGGGTTAGAGTTTTCCAATTGTTTTGCCCAACGAACTTGTCCAACTGTTTATAGAAAGGATTGTCCCTACCAAATTTGTAGTAAATCGGACAAAAATTGCAACCGCTAGAGTGCGAACACTCATTATATATATATATATATATATAAGTTTTTAGAGACCCCTCAAAACGTGTTCAGGGGGTCACGTTAGGAACTTCTATGGTGGTCCAGGGCTTAAATCTCACCGTTCGGGTCATGCTAATAGTTCACTTTTCCATAGCAAATTCACTAACAATGAGGATTAAACGAAAACCCGTAAACTAAAAGAGAGCTCCACTCGTGAAACAATTAGCGTGTCTAACTAATTCTTCGACGTTAACTTTTAACTTAACTTGTTAACTTCTAAAGTCGTCCCTCCTAAAGATTACCGGATATCGTTGGTTTCTGGCTTATTTTAAACAGATAAAAATACATAACGATTTCAGAGAGTAAAGTTTCGATATCACAAACCGTAATCGTTCAATATCGTATTCAATATTTACGATTTGACCCACTAAAATGAACTTTGTGATATCAAAGCTCAGCTTTCTGAAATCGCTAGGTATAGTTGTATAGGTTTGTTCTTCAAAATTAACCATGAATCAACCATTTCGGACAACCGTTGAGGAAGTTATAAAAAAAAAAAACATTGGTGTTATGGGAGAAGCAGGTAAAACGCAAAATATTGCATGACTATAAGATTTGGCAGAGGCCGTTATATTATTTTCCGCCAGATGTTAAGACAGGGATGATGACGGAAGAGCGAGAGTACGTAGGCCGTAGGCCGCGCCCACCATCCGGCCTGAGGCCTTGGGAAAGCCGGCGTGCCGTGTCGCGCCCGCGTGCTCTCGTTACCTTGGCGGGAAAGCGTAAACTGCACTTCCTGCGTCTCTCTTCCTGGAATATGAAGGCGAGAGGAAAATGTGCAATTTCCAAATTAAATGTGCGCTACCGTTACGCTGCTTTGGCGAATTGTATGCCATTCTAGCGCGTTGTAGGAGTAAGAACGCGAATTCCCTTTTCTCTCATTTAGGTTAGGAAGCGGGAGGCAGGCAGTACACGCAGGTGTTTTTGAACTCTCTACCAAAAATCTTCGGGAATGTTTTCGTTTGGTAAAGTTATACAGATAATTTACCTATCTCGTACGGTTTCACGAATGTATTTTTAATTCATACGTCATATCTTAGGAACTACTTGAGGTGCTGACATGAAACTTGGCACGGGTGTTAGACATTCTAGACATTAACAAAATTTGCAATTTTATTCGAAAAACATGGTGTAAAAAGATCACACTTAACCCATAGCTGTGTAATTGCAAGTTTTCTAAACAAAGATGTGCTAATTTGTTACAGTATTTTTGTATATTTTCTATATATTGCGCACACTTATTTATACAAATTATTGCAATTGCTCAACTTTGGATTGAGGGATCTTTTAAATATTTGCCCCATGCTTTATGCTTTAGCTGCGTTTACACAGAGTAACATGGTTAATAAACATGTAACATTACGGTAAAGTAGCAATTTCATGCAACCTGTTTCACAAAACATTGTGTTATAAAACCAAAATTCGTGTTACATAACAATATTTTGATTTCCCGTACGAAGTTGCTAACAAAAAAATTGTTACGTATTAAACATGCTACTCAGTGTACGCGCAGCTTTACAATTTTGTATACTTTGTTTTAATGTATCCGTATTGCTTGTAGATAGTCGTGTTTGAGCTATTAGGATTTTAAAAATTGAAATTACCAATACAGTATTTGAAACGGTGAAAGGTATAAATGTCAAATTCAACACCATATTATCACCAAAACAAATATAATACCCATGCTAAAATTCAAGTCAGAAACTCAAGTGCTGCCTAAGATATGATGTAAAATACCACGTCACAGCAAACCTGCATACTCAGCGAATTTCCAATGCAAAATAAATGTTTTAATACCACATAAAGCCGCATACCAAGTTTCATTAAAATATATTCACAGGTAAGTTTTGTAAACAATTTTGATTATTCTCCATAAGAATAACATTGGGGATGATTACACAGGTTTGCTGAAACAAGGAACACAAACTATTGGTGTTTATGCAAATATAAATATAATAAAACTAGGTGAAGCCACATACCAAGTTCGATCAATATTCATTCATAAATTAGCGATTATTCATTTTGATTATTCTCCGTAAGAATAACATGGGTGATGGTAAGCAGGTTTGCTGCAACAAGGAACACAAAATAATGGGTTTTTATGCAAATATCAATAGAGCTTATCTAAGTGAAGTTACACACCAAGTTTCATCCATATACAATCATAAAAAAATATATAGTACTTTTTAATTATTCTCCATAAGAATAACATGGGGACCGAGTACCTAGGTTTGCTGCTACGAGAACCATTTGTGAAAAATTTTTTTGTGCAAACAACAATAAACCACAACCAGATGAAGCCATATACCAAGTTTCGTCAGTTTATATTCATGAATAAGCGAGATATAAAATTTGTCTTTTTCTCCATAAGAATAACATTAGACAACGCACCATGTTTAGCACTTTTAATATCTCATTAACCAATTGACTTGGAGCAATGCTCAAAATACCAAATTATTTGTTTTTTATGCTGAATTCAATGGTAAAAATTAAAATGTAATTAAGATAAAAATTAAATGTGAACCCCCCCCCCCAAAACCCCCCTTCGGATGGTGCTATTCGTCTGGTTTTCGAACTCGTTCAAATAAATGGTACTTTACACATTTGTGCCAAATTTAATTAAGGTCAGACTTTTTTTTACGAGAGTTAATGTGCTTACGGACACATACAAAAAAATATGAACGAATGGTGTTTTTGGCATCTGGGGACCTCAAAATAAAAAGTTACCATGGTCTCGGGCTTAAGTCTTACCATGCCCCTACGTTAATAGCTTATTTCCTATAGGGGAAATTCGCTAAAACACAGACAGAAACACAGTCGGGAAAATGAGTTCGATAGGCCCTATGATTGTATAACATTTATTATCCCCAAGGAACAATACCCTAAGTTTCCTTGCAGAGTTCGGAAACGACCTGTATAAATATTTATTAATACCAAACAAGCGAACTAGTTTCGCTCATAAGTCTTTCAATAGTATTGTAAACCAACGGCAAATATTAGACTAAAATAGACTATTCTTATCAGCGATAGGAGGATCACTCGACTAGAACCTCAGAGTAGCCACTAGCTGAACATACAATAGTGTTTATTGATTGGAATTTAAACAATTGCACCTGCACTGTCATTGTAATCGGCGGCATTGTCCTCGCAACACATTGCACCTGCTGGCGGTGTTACATTACCTTTCAATCACATCGCGCGATGCAGCTGTATAATTGTTTCAATACCCCCGTCGCAGCAAACCTGCATACTCAGCGAATTTCCAATAAATATATAACATAACACATTAACACTTAACAGGATTCATAAGAAATATAAACACAAACAAGCGATATTAAAAATAGTAATTATTCTCCATAAGAATAACATAGGGGATGAGTACGCAGGTTTGCTGCAACAAGGAACACAAAATAATGGGTTTTTATGCAAATATCATTAGAACTCATCTAAGTAAAGTCACATACCAATTTTCATTCATATACATTTATAAGTAAGCGATATATAACATTTTAATTATTCTCCATAAGAATAACATGGGGACCGATTACCTAGGTTTGCTGCTACGGGAACCATACGTGACATTATTGTGTATTTTGTGCAAAGAACGATAAAACCCAACCAGATGAAGCCATATACCAAATTTTGTCAGTTTATGTTCATAAATAAGCAAGATATACAATTTTTCTTTTTCTCCATAAGAATAACATTAGACAACGTACTGTGTTTAGCACTTTCAATATCTCAGGAACCAATTGACGTAGATCACTGATAAAAATACCAAATTGTTTGTTTTTTATGCTGAACTAAATGGTAAAAATTAAAATTTGATTTAAATAAAAATTACATGTAGAAACCACAAAAAAAAACATTTTTGGGGTACAAAACCCCCCAAAAACCCCCTTTGGATGGTGCGATTCGTCTGGTTTTCGAACTCGTTCAAATAAATGGTGCTTTACACATTTGTACTAAATTTCGTCGGACCTTCTTTACGAGAGTTATCGTGCTTACGGACATACACACATATATATATATATATATATATATATATATATATATATATATATATACACACACATATACAAATTTGAACGAATGGTGTTTTTGGCATCTGGGGACCTCAAAATGAAAAGTTATCATGGTCTCGGGCTTAAGTCTTACCATGAGACCTACGGTAATAGCTTCTTCCCTATAGGGGAAATTCGCTAAAAAAAACAATACCGATATATACAGGTTAATTATCATTTTACGAAAGTATATAATACCTTTTATGGTACCGCAATGCAAAATTAAGTGTTTACCAATAATAATGTATATACTGCTAAAACTTAAAAACACGTTTAACTGTTCTCCTTATATGTATTTTTACAACTCTATTTACGATGCATAATATACACAACTACTACTTTCCAGAACTGTATTAAAGAGCAATATTTCTAAGAGTAGTAAAGGGCTAAATTTATAATTTCAAATAATCATTACGATCAAAATCACAACTAAATTTGTACTTCTTCTAATTATTCAGCTGATAATGATTACCGATTTCGGATAATCCGTTGAGGAGGGATGGACTTGAGTTAACATGGAGGAGGCAGAATCACCAAATTTTTTCATAACTGAAGCTCAATCTTAACGATAAAGAAAATCCCTCTAAGCATATTCTACCTTATTCCCAATACGAATAATGTATTTAATCGTGAGGTAGCGAAGGGTTACGGAACATAGAAGGAAAATCCTCTCATCAGCATTTAGTTACATCAACCCTTTTGTAATAATTCTTGTATTTACTTACTGTTCGTCAATGTAGGAAAAGTTAATACGAACGGCACTCACCTAAAACAAAACAAAAAAGTTGATAATTAATGTGTGCAGGGTAAAAATTACGATCAACTTGTGTCATTCTCAAATGCTGTGAACAGCACAGCTAAAGTGAAGGAATCTTGAGATAGCAATGTTATACATAAAATACTCCCGTCGCAGCAAAACCTGCGTACTCAGCGAATTTCCAATGCATAAGATATGTCTTAGTACCATATAAAGCCGCATACCAAGTTTCATAAAAATAAATTCACAAAAAAGGATATATACAATTTTAATTATTATTCTCTATAAGAAAAACATTGGGAATGACTTTGCTGAAACAAGGAACAAACAAATTAGTTTTTATGCAAATATAAATAGAATTCAATTAGATGAAGCCAAATACCAAGTTTCATCAATATTCATTCATAAATAAGCAACATATAATATTTTAATTGTTCTCCATAAGAATTACATGGGGGCTGAGTAAGCAGGTTTGCTGCAACAAGGAACACAAAATATGGGTTTTCATGCAAATATCAATATAACTCAACTAGGTAAAGCTACATACCAAGTTTCATCAATATACATTCATAAATAAGCGATATACAGTATACCCTTTTGATTATGCTCCATAAGAATAACACGGGGGATGAGTATGCAGGTTTGCTGCAACAAGGAACATAAACAATTATTTTTTATGCAAATATCAATATCACTTATCAAGGTGAAGCCATATACCATGTTGTATTAATTTATGTTCATATATAAGGGAGACATTACATTTTACTTATTCTCCATAAGAATAACATGGTGGCTGAGTACGCAGGTTTGCTGCCACGGGAACCATCGGTAAAAATAGAGTTTTTCGTGAAAATAATAATAGAACACAACCGGATGAAGCCGTATACCAAGTTTCGTTAGTATACGTTCATAAATAAGCGAGATGTAAAATGTTTCTTATTCTCCATAAGAATTACATTGGACACCGTACTGTGTTTAGCACTTTTAATATATCTGTAACCAATTGACGTAGAGAAATTATCAAAACACCAAATTGAGTGTTTTTTTTAAAGCTGAATCCAATGGTAAAGAATAAAATTTGACTTTTCAAAATATTATATGTGAAAACTTCAAAAAAAATTTTGGGGTACAATCCCCCCCCCCCAAAAAAAATACTCCTTTGGATGGAGCGACCTGGCTGGTTTTCGAATTTGTAGTCATAAATGTTGCTTTACACGTTTGTATCAAATTTCATCAAAATCGGGCCAATTTTATGAGAGTTATCGAACCCACGGACACACATATATGTATACAGTTTCGAATGAATGGTTTTTTGGAGTCCGGGGACCTCAAAACGAAAAATTATCATTGTCCCGGGACTAGGTCTTACTATGCCGACTACGGTAATAGCTTCTTCCCTGTAGGGGAAATTCGCTAAAAGGAGGATGGTATCAAACAAATTAATTTGCATGATCTTAAGCTTAATTTACTCTTAATAAGTTATGTTTACGCTTAGTGTTGAATTGGACATGGGAAAATTTAGTAATTTATCAGTGCAGATTTGCTAAAATAACTAGGCGAAACTATAAACATTTAAGTACTCTAACGTTGCAAAATAAAATTTATCAAAACAATTAGTCAGTACTGGGTACTTTCTAACACAAGGATATCCTACAGGGATTTATCAATAGTCAGCTATTGAATACCGTTTGATGTTTAACACTTTAGCTTAATACGGTTGAACTTTTTCGTGCAATTAATTTATTTTTCTTCATTTCCACTAAACGTACTTTAACCCACCGCATATCCCGATAGAAATAATAACCAAGCCTAAATAGTGCAACGGTTTGAATAAAATGTAATTACAATTTAATAAAATATTTGCAAAATGTCATGGATTTTGTAAATAAACACTCATCAATTTCTTATATAGGCTAGTATAAATTTATAATGTTATAATGTTAATTTATAATGTTACTTAACATTATAAATTTATACTAGCCTATATAAGAAATTGATGAGTGTTTATTTACAAAATCCATGACATTTTGCAAATATTTTTTTATAAGAAAAACTGTTTTAACTTTCCAATAAATCTACAGGCGACGTATAGTGCGTTAGGCTCGAGTGAAATGCCAGACCGTCCACAAAGAGTAGTGTTAATTTTAACATTGGAGTTATGGACGGACTAATTCCTCACTCGTGCAACTCACTGTAATTAATGTCAATATTTCTACAAACAAATCATCGTATGTAAAAATCGTTATAAAATAATGTAATATACAGTTTTTAATCATTTATCACCATTACAAACCCGTTGGAAAATTATCATTTTGTTTAGCCTTACCATTAAATGTATTTAACAAAATCTGTAAATCTGCTTCAAATATTTAATTCAATTTAATTAAAATTCAAATTGAACCGTTTTTCTCTTTTGTTTGTAGTGATTGAAGTAAGTTAACATTTAAAGTAAAAATGCATCATTAAAAGTCAGAAGGCGGAAAGAATACCATAACGAACTGCGAGGCTATTGGCCGGTAATGGACTTTACAAGTAATTAATTAGTACAATATGTCCGTGGCAAGGCGCTGGAACACTGCCCTTCACTGATTGTACTAGCGCCTTCGTTGTTCATAGCCCAGTGCTAACTTTTTATGAATATTGTACGATTAATCGCCACCGGCTCGCTCTACTTCCTCTGCTACGGCGCCCCGGTGTTTTTTAACTGCGTCAACTACGGCGCCCAGAATGGTTTATGATCACTGCCGCTGACAACGCTTCTTTTTGCCTCATCCCGAAAATAGATTAATTTTTTGATTTCATTCTATGGTTTTGGAAATATATTTCAATAAATACGAGGGACTTATTTTCAAATCTTTTAATAAATATTCGTAATATTTTTAATAATAATAATTGTGTAGACTTACAATCTCATTAAAATATTTTAATAAAAACAAACAAAATGCTCAATTTGACTAGATGGTTTGTTTAACAATTCGTTATAAATATTAGATAGTCGACTACAAAAGGGCGCATTACACCGATCTTTTTCTTGATATTCGATGTTTGTTTATCTTTAATTGGCCTCTGATATATTTGAGATTGATAAATTTTCGCCCCGAAAAATCGCATTTATGGATATCAATAATTCTAATCTAATTGTTGCAACTTATAACTTGTCCTTGTTACTCCAAAAACCTGAATTTTAATAGATTCAGCCTTGGCCTTAGGCTTAGTATTTTCTACTACAGGCCTTAGGCTTTCTAAAATTTCTCAGACAACCTGAAACAACAGAAAATATATCTAGATCACAAGATCACAAGATCACACTATAATAATATGTCACACAACATTATGTAAGTTATACAATCCCACTAGTATATGGTTTCATTGGGCTATCTGAGTCATCTGCTGTGTTTATAAGTTAAATTGTATTTTAAAAATAACAATAGTTATTCAGGATACTCTGTAATAACGTAAAGAAGACCTTTCTCAAAAAAACCGTTTTCCTCAAGAGGGAGAGACATTTTATACTCCAACTGCATAAACAATTTTTCCTAAAACTCCAATTTTCATACCACACAGCATAAAAAATCAATTTATTTAATTTTTATAACTTCACGAAATGAGACTATGGATACCAATTCAGTTAGCTTCGTCCAAAGCAATAATCAGCTGTTTATTACCGTCACTGAGCGAAAAAGTAAGTCGCAACTTAGGGAAAATACTTTTTCGCTCGCTAAACAGAAAACAGCTGATTTATATGTGTTTTTAGATCGTAAAGAAGCGCTTAAGGTGGTTGTAAGAATGTACATTTTATGTTTTTATCGTTCATGATATATTCGGGTAGGTTACACCATAAAGTTTTATTCCGAATACATGAAAAATTTTGCTTTTCAAATTAGGAAAAGTAATCATTTTTATCGAAATACTACACAATAATTTTCTTTCGATACTATCGTGATATCGATAGTCGCGGGTTGATGAATATCGATATTTCCATTCGATATGCAAACACCACGTCGGCCCGCATCACAATAAACCATGCAGCGGCATTACCCGATGATCTACCGGTCAAACAGCCACAGAGTTACGACGGCCCCCGGCGCCCGACCGTCATCCGGTAACTGGATTACACCTCGGATCCGCTCCGCTTCCCCACAGTTTATGATGTCACCCGATGCTAATCTGCCCCGTAACCGGTCCGGGAACAGGCCGGGTAGATCTACGACACCCTCGCAATCAGGGTAGAATAGTGCCCGGGGTCAGGAACGGGCTCCAATCGCTTAATTGTCAGCGTTTCTACGCGCTTCTACCATGGCAGAAGGTTGACTTTCAAATCTAGGCCCCCCTAAACTAATTATTCTTAAAGAGAAAAATATACATAGCGATTTCAGTGAGCGGAATAAAAACAGGTGACGGGAGCCCAATCTTAGAGAGAGGTTACTTAGCAAAACGCATGTGACCGAGGAACATAGGGCAACGTTTCATAACCTCCAGGTACATAACGTCAAGGTCCTCTTTCATTTAAACTTAGTAGTTTGGCAGTTTCAAATCGTCAAGGTTCAAAACGTAAAGGTTCTTATTTATGTTTTTTAATTTATTTGTTTCTGAAAGTCAAGGTAAAAAAACGTAAAGGTTGTATAAATACATTATATGAATAACAAATAGTTTCAAAACGTAAAGTTTCACAACGTCCAGGTCAGTAACTCGCTCGCTTTCAGTTCACTTGGAGAAAAACAAAAATATTGACGTTGGCTGTAGTTTAACCGGAGTGGATCCAAGTTTGGTTTGGAGTGAAATCGCTTTCAGCGTTTACGTTGTAACAAATAGTACCTTGACGTTTTGTACCTTTAGGTTTTGAAACACCTCCGTTTTTTAATTGTTTTATAATAAGTACCTAGGGGGCCGAGCTTTTCTCGGGGGAAGACCAGTCAGTTTGTTTAGATGACTTGGAGTAATATCTCACCACTTCCCCCTACTGATAATCAGATTTGTATAACTCATTTCCCTCTTTTCTACATTTTTAAGGTCACTCCAGTTGTTATTTATAGCTCAATGTCCCTTTGATTTATTAGCGAATTTCCCCTATAGGGAAGAAGCTATTACCGTAGGTCTCATGGAAAGACTTAAGCCCGAGACCATGATAACTTTTCGTTTTGAGAACCCCAGATGCCAAAAACACCATTCGTTCAAATTTTTATATATGTATATATATATATTTATATATATATATATTTATATATATATATATGCATATATAAAAATTTGAACGAATGGTGTTTTTGGCATGTGGGGACCTCAAAACGAAAAGTTATCATGGTCTCGGGCTTAAGTCTTTCCATGAGACCTACGGTAATAGCTTATATATATTTATTTAATAGCTATATATATTTATATATATATATATGTGTCCGTAAGCACGATAACTCTCGTAAAAGAGGTCCGATCTTAATGAAATTTGGTACAAACGTGTAAAGTACCATTTATTTGAACGAGTTCGAAAAGCAGACAAATCGCACCATCCGAAGGGGGTTTTGTACCCCAAAAATGTTTTTTTTGGAGTTTTCACATTTAATAATCATTTAAATCAAATTTTAATTTATACCATTGGATTCAGCTTAAAAAAACAAACAATTTGGTATTTTGATCATTGCTCTACGTCAATTGGTTACTGAGATATTGAAAGTGCTAAACACAGTACGTTGTCCAATGTTATTCTTATGGAGAAAAAGAAAAATTTTATATCTCGGTTGTTTATGAACATAAACTGACGAAACTAGGTATATCGCTTCATCTGGTTGTGGTTTGTTGTTGTTTAAACAAAAAACTACTTTTTAGCCTATGGTTCCCGTAGCAGCAAACCTAGGTATTCGGTCCCCATGTTATTCTTATGGAGAATAATAAATATGTTATATATCGCTTATTTATGAATGTATATGGATGAAACTTGGTATGTGACTTCACTTAGATGAGTTCTATTGATATTTGCATAAAAACCCATTATTTTGTGTTCCTTGTTGCAGCAAACCTGCGTACTCATCCCTAATGTTATTCTAATGGAGAATAATGAATATTTTAAATATGGCTTATTTATGAATATATTTCTTATGAATTCTGGTAAGAGGCATAATGTGTTATTAAGACATATATATATATATTGATTGGAAATTCGCTGAGTACGCAGGTTTGCTGAGACGGGGGTATTTTACTACTTCACTCAAATATTTTAATCTCTGCTCTCAGGAAACCACATGTTAATAATCATATACAACATGAGTACTACTTTGACAGTTCCCTGGTTGATTATGAACAGCTGTTACAATTCTTTGATTTGAAACTCCATAAGCCCAATGTTAATTTGTTTAACTTTTCATTTTAGTTTTTTTACATTATTTGATTTTTTCTGGGGATGAGGCCTGTCTAGAACTTATTTTTATCCCAGAAATTAGTTATTTCCAATATTTGAAGGAAATCGTTGGAGCCGTTTTTCAGATCAGTGTCGCAAGCAAGCAAACATACAAGCAAACCTTACTCATATTAGAATATAGGATACCTTTACGTTTTGAACCTAGAGGTTTTGAAAACAGTCTTATTTTAAATTTAAAAACTGTGACTTGACGTTATGTACCTTTACGTTCTGAAACCACGCATTATTTTAAAAAGGACCTTTACGTTAAGCACCTTGACGTTGTGTAACGGACCCGAATATAGTAGACAAGGTGTGTCAATAACCTGATGCAACAGTACTAATATTTGATTAAAGTGGATAATGATGGTTACGTTATTTTAGAGCAACGACGGTAATATAATTATCATCACCAAAAGTAGGAAACAATCATTATCTTTGTGGTATTTCGTTGATATTTAATTTAAAAATAAATAAACTACTAAACAAGTACCAGTCCAACTAAACTGTTGAAAAGACAAATTTTACTTGATAACTTCACAATTATAGAAGGGGGCTAATGTGGGTAATATAATGGTGAAAGTTAGTTTTAATAAACACCTACGCATAATTAGATAGTTCATAGTCGTAGATGGTGAAGTGATTATATTTCGTGTGTTTTACACTTTATATATATGGGCCTACCACGTTGTATTAAATACTGCAGAAAAACCAGTGAGCTCTATGTATAACTGGAGAAACTACTGCTGGTTTGATTTTCGTGCCATCATAGGCAGCATTTTTCCACTCTACAGTACCAACATTACAACAGGAATATGGCACCTTGTACATGGTGTTCATTGTGTTATGTTGGTAGTGTAGGGGAAAATATTGTGCTTCCAGCTGATTTCCACGGCACGCTTTTTTGTCAGAAACTGCATGGCAGTAGCCTCTCCAGATTGTATAGAGCTCACTGAGGAAAACATGTGAATTATGGTTATACTTGTTACAACAAATGCCCCATCATTTTGGAAACAGAATTATTTTAAAACGAGAAACAAAATATTTTTCAAAATGCGAATCATTAGTCGTCCAATTTATTTCACGATTATTGAAACTTAAACGGCAAAGAAAATACCAACAGAGGTAAAAACATCACATTAAAAGTTCATTGCAGGAGGGACGCATCGCATTACGTGGGGAGCAAACACAAGTGCTCTCAGGGATACAAGACAAAGCGTCGTGAATACACGCGCGACTCCGAAGCCCTTCGAGAAGTGTTACCTCGACCTTGCCACCTTTGAAACATATCTTTAGCCTTTATCAACCAACCAAGTTACCTCGACCTTGCCACCTTTGAAAAATATCTTTAGCCTTTATCCACCAACAAAGTTACCTCGACCTTGCCACCTTTGAAACATATCTTCAGCCTTTATCCGCCAACAAAGTTACCTCGACCTTGCCACCTTTGAAACATATCTTCAGCATTTATCTACCAACAAAGTTACCTCGACCTTACCACCTTTGAAACATATCTTCAGCCTTTATCCACCAACAAAGTTAGCTCGACCTTGCCACCTTTGAAACATATCTTCAGCATTTATCTACCAACAAAGTTACCTCGACCTTACCAACTTTGAAACATATCTTCAGCCTTTATCCACCAACAAAGTTACCTCGACCTTACCACCTTTGAAACATATCTTCAGCCTTTATCCACCAACAAAGTTACCTCGACCTTACCACCTTTGAAACATATCTTCAGCCTTTATCCACCAACAAATTTACCTCGACCTTACCACCTTTGAAAATATCTTCAGCCTTTATCCTCCAACAAAGTTACCTCGACCTTGCCACCTTTGAAACATATCTTCAGCATTTATCTACCGACAAATTTACCTCGACCTGACCACCTTTGAAACATATCTTTAGCCTTTATCCACCAACAAAGTTACCTCGACCTTGCCACCTTTGAAACATATCTTCAGCATTTTTCTACCAACAAAGTTACCTCGACCTTACCACCTTTGAAACATATCTTCAGCCTTTATCCACCAACAAAGTTACCTCGACCTTGCCACCTTTGAAACATATCTTCAGCCTTTATCCACTAACAAAGTTACCTCAACTTTACCACCTTTGAAACATGTATTCAGCCTTTATCCACCAACAAAGTTACCTCGACCTTGCCACCTTTGAAACATATCTTCAGCCTTTATCCACCAACAAAGTTACCCCGACCTTACCCCCTTTGAAACATACCTTCAGCCTTTATCCACCAACAAAGTTACCTCGACCTTACCACCTTTGAACATATCTTCAGCCTTTGATCTATAAATTAAGTTATGCGCTGAATTCAACACTTGACGATGACACGCATAGCAAGCAGGAAAATCTGTTAATATTTCAAACTAATTCAAACATTAAAATTCTTCAAAAAAGTTGCCTCGACCTTACCAGCTTTAAAACATATCCTTAGCCTTTGATCTATGAATTAAGTTATGCGCTGAATTCACTAATTCAAACATTAAAATTCTTCAAAATATAATATTTAAAGTTAACACGTTGGGGAAAAAAATAATCACAGGTTCCAAAAATTAATATCACTGAAATGAAATTAAGTTGTAAAAATAGTTATTTTAAAAACTATCAGTTGATTTTGAAAACTATTTATTTTAAATACAATCAGTTGGTTTTAAAAACATCGCTATCTTTGTATTTTTTAAAGGAAAAATATATTCCAAGATCGCTAAGTATTTCTTATACGACTACTTAAGTCTCGACTTAATGTAACGGACGGTTCCACCTGGCCTCTATTATAAAACACAAACGTGTTATATTTTCATTACTATAGAAGCACTCATTATATTTACTTTAAAAAATATTAACCCAGTTAGTTTTGGTTTAGTAAATAAAAAACAAATTTTCAAAATACCCAATGGATAAATACCCTTAGTTAAAACTAGAGAGAAAATCGAGTTTACTTAAACCAAAAATCGCCCACGGCCCAACGGGTCGTTTTTGGGCTGTACTAGGCAACTTCACAGATAGCGATGGTCATGCAAAAAAGGACCTACAATGTTAATGGTTTCCATTACACATTTACCACAAAATCCAGCAGAGCCGCAGATGGTATCATCACAGCCCTCGGCGCGTTACTCTACGTTCTGTGGCCGCCATCTATGTAACACTACGGCTCATCAACTAATCTTTTCATCTACCATTTTGATGCTGGTGGAGCAACGTTCTAAGCCACAACAGATTTGAATCGTAAATGTTTAATAATGTTTTCCTAATACAAGTTCGTAATAAACACGTCAGTTTTTGGGAATTCTCAACGAAATAAACGATAAATTATTTCCAAATATTTGCACTATTACAAGATTTATAACGAGTGTTTCATATTTGCATTGCAAGTTAGTGTAGCGAAAGTTTGGTTAGTTGTCACCTTACGGATAACATTGAACTGGCCTAACAACTTAAAGTGGTTAACGTGAATCTACGATAAGGGTTTCCTGAGGTAGTGTTTCATAATAGTTAGTTGGGTAGCAGAGTGGTTAGCGTGCTCACTTCATAATCTTAAGTTCGCCGGTTCGATCCTAAGCAAAATCCTGAGAAAATATTGTAAAGGTTCGATACTGGATCCAGCTGCCAATGGGCATTGGGCTGTTAGTTAATGATCCTGGCTAAAGAATCAGTCGGTCTTGGTCAGTAACAAGGCTACACAAGGCATCTCATCCATCTACACTCATCATTCATTCATATTCGCCTTAAAATACGCCCAGGTTTCGTCGGCGTCTTTAAGAGAGAATCTTCATCACCGGAAGTTGCCGGACCCCATCTTGGAGTTTCGTTCTATAAGGCCAATGATAACTTTGTGCCTCCATTACTCCTCACCTAATCATCACATAAAACTAATTTTGGTGTCACATTAAAGGTTTCGTCATCCTCTAGGGAAATACAATAGTCGAATTTGGATTTTGCAACAAATTAATGAGAACATCACAGTTTTTCAGTTCAAAATTAAACTATTTATTATGAAACTATGCTATCCAAATCAAGGAATTCGACATTGTATTTCCCTAGAGGAAGACGAACCCTTTAATTTGACACCAAAATGAATTGTATGAGACAATCAGGTGAGGAGTAATGGAGGCACAAAGTTAACATTGGCCTTGTGGACCAAAACTCCAAGATGTCGTTTGGCAACTTCCGGTGATGAAGACTCTTATGATATTAAACATGAGAAAGCCCCTACGAAGATAAGAGAGCAAATGGTCGTGAAAGGGGAATGGTTGAGAGAGTAGTTAGTGAGGTAGGGGTTGGCAGGGGAGCGGTGTAAATTGAGTGGATAACAGGGGTGTCAGGTGCCAAACTCGTGAGTCAACACGGCCGCTGAAGGTGCTGTGCCAAACTCGGGTGTTTTTAATAACATTTCAGGGGCAGTGCCAGAACCAAGAACACCGTCGTAAACAAGCGTCACAACTGCAGGAAATGGAGGACGAAATGCACCCACGAAAAACGTGAACGGCTACTGGATACAAGTAAATAAACTAGAACCGTGTCCGTCACAGTAGAGATTGTGTAGCTTATTGAAACTATGGATTTTTTTCAATCACCCGGAATCTATATTATGTATCTTTAAAGAAATTAGACACCGCACTATTCAATAGCCATTTAATAAAACATGTTCTTATTTAAATTTTACCGAATTAATTCTAAAACGAAGTTTAATATGAGTTCATATGCAATAGTTTTTCATGTCGACTTCAGAAAGTAAACATTTTAAGGAATTAAAAAGTGTTTTCCTTGTAGTCAAGCTTATTTTACAGAGGAAAAAATATCTATCGAGTTCAGTGAGCGGAATTTTGATATGATAATAGCTAACCCATTACAAAAATATTGGAAACGTTCGAATTTTATTCAACGATCATTGTTTGTGATATAAAAATTCTGCTTACTAAAATCGCTAGGTATTTCTTTGTACTATAATATGAGCCATAAATAAACAAATTCAGACAACTCGTTGAGGAGGGAAGGGATTTGAGAGTTAACATTGGTCCTAGAGAAAGAAGTCTGCGAGAAGCAGGAGATTGTAGCCTCTTAATACATAATATGGAAGTTTTGAAGATTTTAGCGAATTTCCCCTATAGGGAAGAAGCTATTACCGTAAGTCTCATGGTAAGATTAAAGCCCGAGACCATGATAACTTTTTGTTTTGTGGTCCCCAGATGCCAAAAACACCATTCGTTCAAATTTGTATATATGTATATATATGTGTGTCCGTAAGCACGATAACTCTCGTAAAAATAATGAAATTTGGTACAAATGTGTAAAGTACCATTTATTTGAACGAGTTCGAAAATCAGACGAATCGCACCATCTAAAGGGGGATTGGGGGGGTGTACCCCAAAAATGGGTTTTCTGGGGTTTTTACATGTAATTTTTATTTAAATCAAATTTTAATTTACACCATTAAATTCAGCTTAAAAACAAATAATTTGGTGTTTTGATCATTGCTCTATGAAAATTGGTTACTGAGATATTGCAAGTGCTAAACACAGTACGTTGTCTAATGCTATTTTTATGGAAAATATAAAAAATTTATATGTCGCTTACTTATGAATATAAACTGACGAAACTTGGTACATGGCTTCATCTGGTTGTGGTTTGTTGTTGTTTGCACAAAAAACAAAATTTTCACGTATATGGTTCCCGTATTTATTCTTATAGAGAATAATTAAAATGTTATATATCGCTTATTTATAAATGTATATGAATGAAACTTGGTATGTGACTTTACTTAGATGAGTTTTATTGTTATTTGCATAAACCCCATTTTTTGTGTTTCTTGTTGAAGCAAACGTGCGAACTCATCCCCAATGTTATTCTTATGGAGAATAATTAAAATTGTATTTATCGCTTATCTGTGAATATATTTTTATGAAACTTGGTATGCGGCTTTATGTGGTATTAAGACATTGGAAATTCGCTGAGTACGCAGGTTTGCTGCAACGGGGGTATTTTTATTCACCGTTAAAATTGTACCATTGTAAAAACGATAGCAACGAAATGGGGGCGACGAGTCGCTACAATATGAGGGCAAAATAAATGAAACGACAATAGTGAAATACGACAACAGCAATACAGTGGTTAACCAACAGACCCGGGGGTGTAGGGCACAGAGGGGTGGCGACAATATTATTGCGACTCACCCCCCCCCCATCCTGTAACCAACCACCAAAATATGGTTGTTTATTTAACGTCGGGTTTGCAATAACGGAAATGGCGTCTGTGAGAGAACAAATCGTACTGCAATATCTGAGCGTTTTATTACTTTTATAATTGCATCTCACACGACTTCGACGTATATTAAAAGTATATTAAAAGTATGTGACCTAATACAAATCTTTATGAACTGAAACATCTGTTTTATTTGCTGATTGAACGAAATTTTTTAATTTGAACTTAAATCGGATCTTTGTTTTTGTTTACACTCCTGTTTTCTCAGAGTGTGATGTTAAATAAAGACAGTGTGTTATCATTTAATGTCTCCCCACTCAATTACGTATAAACGATTGACTTGTAACTTATTTGCAACCAGATCATATCAAGTTGTTTTTATCTAGTTTAAACATGTGGTCCACCGAGCCGGATTTTTAGTACATCATATAACTTTTAACCCATAACTATTAAACTTAGATTGAACGTCATATAATGTCGTATCTTATTAAATAAAACGAACCACAAAGGCGCCAAAAGTAATAATACATAATAATAGGAATACTGAAGTGTGAGGGTTATTTGCCTTCACACTTACATTACGGTGTTACTCACGGTACCCTTACTCGTAACTTTACAAAACGCAACGGAAAAATTATAATTTACTTTACTTGTCTAGCTATTTACAATGCACAATTTGATGCTCGTATACTACCTCACTAGCCTATGCAACTTAGTATTTACAATCATCATTATATTAATAGGCAAGCACAAAACTGTCCCTCCTTTTATCTCAGCGTGTCTGTATCGTGGAAGAGATTCACGCATCCCGTTAGAAAGGTATTGTTGCAGAAACCCCTTGAATTCCCCCTGAAGAGGCTTTATTCAAGTTATGAAAGAATCGTTGATTCTTTTAAGCAAAACAAACCATCTTTTTCCTAGAACAGTTATTATGGGTTCACGAATGAAATTTCACGCTCTTTAATATTTCAAAACGCCTAACACAACTCCAGTTGA
Organism: Allygus modestus; assembly: GCA_963675035.1. Lineage (NCBI taxonomy): Eukaryota > Metazoa > Arthropoda > Insecta > Hemiptera > Cicadellidae > Allygus > Allygus modestus. Next base: position 60,862,463 of record OY776114.1, read on the forward strand.
GGTCATCGCAGTGGCTAAGCACCGAAATGGAGCTATTCCCAGCCTTTAAAAGGGTGTGCATTATTTACGTGGCGTTCAAAGGAGAGTGGGGGACCGAGTGGACACGATCCGGAGGCGAGCGAGGCCTTTGGCAGTGTGTTACCACGCTATACTACTTATACCACTCCACCACTATCACTACCAACTTATACCTACAATACAACCAAAGTCATGCACCAGAAAAAAAACAGAAAATAGATATATCGTATTTGTAATTATTTCTACTGTGTCAGAACAAAAACATTTTTCTACAATAATCATCCTACATACAAGATAAGTAAATGAAAACTACAGCAGCCTTTTTATGTTTGGTTTTTCTTTATTTAAAAAATACATACCGGTAATAACTTTCATAACAGTCTGCTTGGTTATTGTTTTGCCATGTGAAGCCCCCACTTTAAGGAAGGGGGTCGGTATTTTAGGGGGTGGTATTGTGGGTGGGGGGAGGCGATATTGCTTCACGCATTCGTTTTTCTCTTCATGGATAAATAATAATACAGTAATGAACAAACAATATAATACGCTATATTCCTTACTGACTTTGTATTAACTGACTTAGCTTTAACTTCTACAATAAAAGTTAATTTAAAATGCACTACTTATATATACAATCCAATTACATAAATGCTGCATTACACAAAAAATAACTTAAACAAACAATTCATGTACCTTATTGAGGTTTACCACATATTTTAATTTACAACTCAGTATGTAAATTTACAAGGAAATAAAATGGCATACAAACGACGACAAAAATTAATAAATTGACACAGTAAAAGAGAGAAATATAATGCAATAAACAGCTGCACAGACGGGCAAGGGGAGTTAATAACATTTCCTCCAGTCCTATAATGTAATACAACCCGAGACGCCCCTCCAGATTCAGACGTAATCTATTTATACTCTCAATGGAAATTCATTCCGTGCGCTTTATTTGTCTGTTGTATGTACTTCGTATAACTAAACTAATAATAGTTATAAAACAAATCTTGAATTTAGTCTACTTTTAACTCGTTACCTTCAGCACAACAAAAACATGTCCTGGAAAACAATGATAAGGATGTCGTTTTCATAAAAACAATAATTTGGTAAAATGAAAAATATTCTGGCCCGTCACAGGCCAGATTTGTTTACGTTAGGTTAGGTCTTGTCATTGGTGTTGCATACGGATTTGTTTTGCTGTGAATAACACTCGGTATTACTAAAAAAACAACCGAAAGGAACATCAAACAACCGAATGAAGAAGGGTTTCTCGATGAAGACAAAAATTTAGTAGTCACAAATATCAAATATGCAACGCATATGTTCCCCATGTGCATAAAAGCGAATGAGGGTGCGCCAGTCCTCTGCATCTACCTGCTTCTCCCATAAGAGCAATGTTAATTTTTAAAGTCCGCATCTCGTTAACGGTTTATCCAAAATCTATGATTACAACTAATCAAACCAATCCAAAATCTAAAATACAACTGACGTTTTCAGTGAGCAAAATACCGTTATCACAAATAGTTCACCAATAAAAAAAAAACGTAAATCTTAATACAGGGCGCGGCAAAAGTCAGTTAACCGAAAATACTACTTCGATGTAACTTATATTCCCCCAAGATATGGCAGTGTAATTGTAATTTACCTATTACAGAAACAGTTCGAAATTGCCACCTTAGAATTGATACCCTTTTATACACTTACTAGCAGTTACCCTGCGCGCGTTGCTGCGCCCAAAACTTTGATTTTTTTTAATTACAGCTGTTAATTAATTACAGCTGTTAATTTTGTAAACACTAAATTTCTAAAACCTGACACTGCACCCTTGTATGCCCTCTACGTCGGAGCCCTTTGGACGGATTTGCACCAAACTTCACACAAACCATCCTTGAATAATGCTTAATAATGCCTGAAAGTTTCATTACAATCTGTCGAGCGGTTTCGGAGTCCATAGGCTACATACATACATACATACATACTTCCTCTTTTATAGATATAGATTGCGCTTCTTTATCACTGATTTAAACATTTTGTTACACAACAGTGGTGTAAATAAAGTGTTGGAATCGTCTGCTGTTAGCTCTCTGAAATGATCCAAACTTCTAGGTTTCACAGAAAACACATTAACTCTTAATACTGCAGTCCCCACATAAAAAACTCGACTTCTTAATTTTCAGTGGTAGACTGACCAAAATTGATTGATGCTACGTGCCGTACCAGAAAAGATAAGCAAAAGAGGTGTCGCTCGCCTTGACTGCAGCGGTTAACTGACTTTTGCCTCACCCTGTATATAAAACTCAAATACCACTGACAGACTGACTCGCTCACTCACTCATCACGAAATTTCAAAAACCACACAACGGATTGCAATGAAATTTAGAATATACTTTCCTCTTGGGTCTTAGGTGCTCACTAAGAAAGGGTTTTAAGAAATTCTCATAGGGCTCCGCCTACAACAGGGAAGTTCCAATCCTGTGTTATTCTTATGAGCACAGATCATAGATTTAATTCCGTAAGCGAATCGGTCCCCACGAAATATCGCGAGCTAGGAAAAAGTTAAGTTAGGTTATGACGATTCCTTTTAAAACTCGAGGGCCAAGGACGATGGGAAAAATATCAGAAATGTCCAAAATTACGGGAACTACGCCCCACTGGACTTCAAAGATACAATAATTTCCTTATGGAAATATCACTACAGTGTTTAGTTCCTCGGGATAGCCACAGAATGCAGCACACACAACTGTCATAGTTTTTATAAATTATTATTTGCGGGGCGAAGCCTGCGGGAAAAGCTAGTATTGAATATTTAGGAAATTTTCGATCAATTATTGTTATATCAAAGTTTTGTTCACTGAGATCGTTACTTTTCCTCTTTAAATAATCCATAAATCAACGATATCGTTGATCATCCCTTGAGGAACGGGGTTCGAAAGTTAACATTGGCCTTAGCAGGTAGAAACGCGAAAAGATTCGTAACTGGAGCCCCCTCTTAAGAATTAGACTGGGCGAAGCAATGTCAACAGATGATAAAAAATACCAAAACTGAACACCTACAGTTAGAATCGGTGCAAGCACAAAATAACCTTCATCGAGCAAAGCTCGAGCCCCGACATATAATCTGAGGCAGCAAATCGGCTTTTAACGTCAAGCCGCAAGGAAGTGGGCTCACGTCCCGACGCGATGGACGTTTGATGCTTATTAAAAGCGATCGGGTTTTCAATCAATCCGCTCGCAACCGTTTATTACCAGGCATCGATGAAATATTAAAACTGAAACGAGATTTGGAAGAGGTGATAACAACGTAACGGTGTGCGTCGCCACCTCCCGCGAAGACGGGGCAGTTGACAAAGTAGGTTAGGTATACTTGTACGTTAATTCAAGCACTTGGGCAATTGGGAATTGCAAACCGAAGGGAGGGATGTTTCATTTAGCGCGTCGTTTGTGGCGTCTCCTTGGGCATTTTGACAAAGAGGAGTCGAGATGTTGCAAGATAACGTGAAACATAAATACAATGATAATTATCCTATCCTATACTCTAATATGGGTAAGGTTTGTTTGTTTGCTTGCTTGCTTAATTACAACTCTGATCTCAAAAACGGCTCCAACGATTTCCTTTAAAAGTTGTAATTATTTCTAGGTTAAACATTAGTTATATGGTTACAGGCTTTAGGAGTTTAAATCAAAACAAAATAATTGTAACAGCTGTTTATAATCAACCAGTGAACTGTTAAGTATTAACATGTGGTTTTGTGAGAGCAGTGACTAAAACGGTGAGCACTTTTTCGCCTAAGCTGACGTTCAGTTATCGCTAATATCGTTTGATACGATATCGAACAATTGCATAAACCGATTGTTTGTTTGTTATATCGAATGAATTTATAATCGTTGCTCACTGCTTGATGAATTGTAACATTCAGGTAAAAGCTTCGGTGTCCAGTGGATATGGTGTTGGGTCCACGATCGGGCGGTCCCGTGTTCAAATTTCACTTTTGATGTTTACTTTTTGAGATCTGAAATTTTCTTTTAAATCTTTCTTGAATTTGTTCAGTGTTAAATCTTACATTTGTTGTTTACTTTTTCAGGTCTGAAATTCCTGTTTAATTTTACTTTTAGCGAATTTCCCCTATAGGGAAGAAGCTATTACCGTAGGTCTCATGGTAAGACTTAAGTCCGAGACCGTGATAAATTTTTGTTTTGAGGTCCCCAGATGACAAAAACACTATTCGTTCAAATTTGTATAAATGTATATATATATATATATATATATATATATATATATATATATATATGTGTGTGTGTGTGTGTGTGTGTGTGTGTGTGTGTGTGTGTGTGTGTGTGTGTCCGTGAATGCGATAACTTGAGTAAAAAACGTCCGATTTCGATGAAATTTGGCACAAATGTGTAAAATGACATTCATGACTAAGTTCGAAAACCAGAAAAATCGGACCATAGGAAGGGGGGTTTATGGGGGTTTTAAATTTTCCAAAAATCAGTTTTTTGCATTTTTCACCCTACAATTTTTTTAAAACTTAATTTTGGTTTTGACCATGTTATAGAGCTTAAAAAAACAAATAATTTAATATTTTGAATTATTAACCTAGGTTAAGTGGTTGCGGAGAGAATCCAAAAAAACCTACTCATAAAATCTCCCATGTTAATCTTATGTGAATAAGGTTTTTGGCATTTCCTCAGTTTATTTTAATTTAAACTTCACATTTGCTTTTAGAAATCTGTTCAGTTCCACAAAACAATCATTTTGGTGTTTAAATTGTGATTCTACGCCCAACCGTTGCTGAGATATTCAAAGTGCTAAACACAGTACGTTGTCCAATGTTATCCTTATGGAGAATAAATAAAATTTGATATCTCGATTATTTATTAATGTGTGTTGATGAAACTTGGTATGTGGCTTCAAATAGTACTGGTATATTGATATTTGCACAAAAAATTGATATTTTGTTGGTTATTCCTGTAGCAGCATACCTGCGTACTCAGCCCCCATGTTATTCTTATGGAGAATAACTAAAATGTTATATAGCGCTTATTTATGATTGAATATTTATGAAACTTGGTATGTGGCTTCGCCAAGTTAAATTATATTTATATTAGCATAAAAAACAATTGTTTGTGTTCCTTGTTTCAGCAAACCTACGTACTCATTACCAATGTTATTCTTATAGAGAATAATTAAAATCGCTTATATGTGAATATACTTTTATGAAACTTGGTACGCGGCTTTATGTGGAATTTAGACAAATATTATGCATTGGAAATTCGCTGAGTACGCAGGTTTGCTGCGATGGGGGTATTATTTATTTATACTAATTCATTTTTGTAATTATGTTGCACAACGAACAGCCACCATACAGCGATCTGCGGAGTTAGGTTAGGTTACTATATTTTGTCGTGAACTGCAACCTAGTTGTTATTTTGTTCACGCAAATCCATATGATGATCCAATTTAACATTGTATCCACAACTTTTGATTTAACTTACATCTGCTTGACTTTTAATCGAATCACCTTTTATAGATGCTTTCCACTACGAAACAACTATCGTAATCGAAAGTTCATTCGATAACACGAACAAGGAACCGGTTGGTAAAATTGTTCGATAACCGCACGTCAGCGTAGGCGAAAAGTGGCCACCGACTAAAATCATTGAATGAAGAAATACAGTGTGGTCATGTCATGTCCAAAATGAATCAAAAGGAACATTGAGCTATAATAACAACTGGAGTGACCTTATAGATGCAGACAAGAGGCAAATGAGCTAAGTAAATTTGCTCGTCAGATGGGGGACATGGTGAAATATTACTCAGTCATACAAACTGGCTGACCTTCTCCAAGCAAAGCTCGGCCCCCAAGGTACTAATCAGAAAACGGATACATCACCTTTATGGCCAAGGTCTGTCATGTTTTCAGGTCACACCAATAGTGTCTCCAACATGGATGACCCATTTTACAACCCGATGACTGGTCTAGTTAATTTATACCCCCTGTGGATGTTATTACTAGGCCTACTGTGAGGTAAACAAGTTTATTTTCATTAAAGTCTATTGATGGTTCACTCAAGATATAAATATATGTTTTATGAACCTTACAGAGAGAAATATCACCCATACATTTATTTTAGAATTAATTATCTTCTGCGTCAAGGATATTTGCCTTTACTTTAACGTCCGAACGGTACCGTGACGTTTTATTGAAATATTTTGAAAGTGTGTTAGATTTTTTTAGAACTTTATTATCTTAATGTTACCTATATTATAATTTCAAAATATCTAATCTAACGAATTTTTTTACCTGTCCTAACGGCAACCAAGCAATAAAAGTTGCATCCAATTCTTATACTTCATTATAAGCTAAGTGACAATTCAAAATGCATAAAAGCCCCGTAAGTTAAATGCATTTTCTTCACGACATTTCACCGAATGAACGAGGCGAAACATTATTTACGTGTACAATTCATCATGGATAGGTATTTCCAAATGTGGTAAATATGAAATACGAGCGCTTAAAAGCGTAATCCTCATTACACAATCACCCGAGTCTAGTGCTTCTTGTTATGCACACGCCGCAGTGAATTTAAAGGACGCTTATAGCCGGCTTCGTTAACCGCTGATATTTTCTAACTGCAATCTGTTACATCAGATACAGCAAACTCGCTAAACGAGACTCCCATTTAACAAGCGCAAACCCCCGAGTACGCGAGAAACGGCCTTGTTCTACACAAGGCTACGAATAATCGACAGCGTCCAGCTGATGCAGGTTGGTAATACCGACACTGGTAACTGTATGTCAAGTACCTGGGGGCCGAGCTTTGCTCAGGAAAGGTCAATCATGTTGTTTGTTCCCTAGATGACCTATTGTAATATTTCACCATGTCCCCCAACTGACGAGCTCATGTTACTTAGCTCATGTGCCTCTTTAATGCGTGTTTAAGGTCACTCCGGTTGTTATTATACCTCAATGTCCCTTTGATTAATTTTGGATATGACATTCGACCACACTGCCTGCCATCTTTATTTAATGGTTTTAGTCACCGCTCTCAGGAAACCACATGTTACTTAAACTACATGGGTGTTATTACTTTGACAATTCCCTTTGGTTGATTATGATCAGCTGTTAAAATTCTTTTATAAACTCCATTAGCCGAAGGTTAATTTTTTTAACTTTTCATTTTAGTTTTTTACATTATTTGATTTTGTCTAGGGATGAAACCTGTCTAGAGCTTATTTTTATCTCAGAAATTAATTATTTCCAACATTTGAAGGAATATCTGGAGCCGTTTTTTGAGATCAGAGTTGCACCATTGACTATACACACTACGTGAGTAGTACGTAGTACGTAGTGTGTATAGTCAATGGTTGCACGCAATCAAGGACACTGATCAGAGCATAGGCAATAAGGTCTGTAATCATTGGTATAAGATAGGATAGGATAAGAAAGGATAGGCAATGCGAAGAGCTACATGTCTCAGCTCGGTGAAGTATTGTAATTTGACGCTTCGGTCACATCTTATAATTACGTACAACAAACAAATAAGTACAAATTCACACAACGCTTTTAACCAAATTGGATGCTTAATTAAGCGTTTATACCCTGGACAATGTTGTTAACGGTTTGGCATCGCAGCCCTCGGAGGAATTCAAAAATGATTATTTTTATCACTACTTTTTCTAGAACAATCTTCTTGGACAAAAAAAACGTTTAATACGTATTGCATTCTGTAGTGAGAGTACTGAAGATATTATGTTTGAGTAATCATCAAATAAAAATTAAACACTTTTTACAAGATTAACAAGGATCTTTTGAAGGCCAACCGGAGCCCTTAGAATCTATGACAGTTTGATGTGTGATGACATAAGTAGGCATTATCAACTACCACTGAAAATAGCGAATTATGCAAAACGGCTAAATAGAATGGCCTGCATGACGAAATGTCCCAAGTATTAAAATATTTTGAGTGCATATCGATGATGATGATTATGATGATGATTATGATAATTATGATAGTCGTTAATTTCATTTTTATTTTATTTTATTTATTTCTTGGGGGTCGTCGTATTAATATTTATTTCTGAATAGATACAATGGTTTTACATCATTAGTAAATTTCCTATGGAAAGTGAACTATTAGCTTAGCATGACCCGCACGGTGAAACTTAAGCCCAGGACCACCATAGAAGTTCCTAATGTGACCCCCTGAACACGTTTTGAGGGGTCGTTCAAAATTATATATATATATGTATACACTCTAGCGGTCGCATTTTTTGTCCGATTTACTTCAAATTTGTTAGGGACGTTCCTTTCTATAATCGGTTGGACATGTTCATTGGGAAAAACAATCGGAAAACTCTAAACCCCTTTTTTAGGGATTAATCTTTCAAATTTCGAGTTTTTGGGCCCAAAAAGGGTCAGACAATACCCGGACGTAAAAGTAATGCATGTATTACGATGGGAATTAGTGAAGCGAAAGTTCTAAGCCCTCTCTCGTCATTCTAGCATAAATATTTACCGAGTTATTAAAGAAAATGTATGTCGGCTAAACACAGTACGTTGTCTTATGAGGTTTTTACATTAAAAAGCATGTTATTCATTTGTTGGTGTATTTGTATCATCCCCAGCAATCTGGCACCTACTTTAAAGCCTGACTGGACTTTCTCCCAACCTTATAATGTGCAAAATTGTAATCCTAGCATTGCAGGTAAATGAAACCAGGAGCATAAGAACAGCCAAAAAATCATTGAATTCAGATTTCAATAAAATTGGAATAAATGTATGTTTTTACACTGGTTTTGAGTTTTAATAGTTTTGTATGTGGAAATTCACTTCCCTCACGTCAACGTGCTGCGTGCCAACTCGTTTGTATATCTAAGTCGTCAAATATGGAAACAAAAACTAAACAAGATGATCATGGAGGGAACCCAGAAAGCTGAAAGCTGAAGATATTGCCATCCCGTAAAACACGGCAAATACAGAAACAAATTTTTATTAATTAATTGTTAATGTTCATAAAACGGTACATTTGGACCGCTTTTCAATAATCATTCCTACGCCAGTTCGATGCATAGAAAGGCTAAAATGGTCACTAATAATGAACATCAGAGTAAAAATAACCCAAAAATGTTAAATAATTAACTGTCTCTTGGGGTTTTCCAAATTTTCCAATCACTATTCAGACTCGCCCAGAAAGAGCCAAAAGTGATTAACACCTGTCGGGGCACACGCCTAAACCAGTCGACGGAGAAAAATAGACACCGAGGGGACAACAAGGCCTATTACAAATTATGCCTATTTGTACCTGTCAGTTCTAAACGAATTACAATCACCAACGTCATATTTAAGCATCATAGATCCAATCTCCTCCGGTCACTCCGAGTAAAACGTGTATAAATTGCAATTTCTAAAATTTGCATTTTGAAACCGCTTAATGGACGTTATCCATCACCCGCCGTGATTGGGGCTCTGCCCTTCCGTCGGGGTATCTTGGGTTTGGATACACTTGACAAAAAACACCGCTATTTGCAAACTGCAATGCGGTTTAACGTTTAACAACTTTTACCAGCAGTACGGTTTGAACACGTTGCTATCGTGCTTCTGAGTTTACAACACCCCTCCCGATGGATTGTGGATTCTGCGGAGTCATAAGGACGGATGTAAATTATAAGAGATTTCGTCGAGTCTACGATTCGGCAACGTTTAATTAGCACACACAGCATACAAATCGGTTCAGTAGTCTGTTGCAATAAAAGAGGAAATTTCGTGTAATCTTCTGGTCAAGGTCTATTGCCAGTTTTTAATTCGCACTAGTACCATTAACATGATCTATAGAAGGACACATGTGGGCGAACCTCAACTGGACCATTGAAACCTGGTAGATACAGAAGCTGGGCCGTGAAACGAAAAACGCTGCCACGCAAAGTCTACACGCGTAAAGCCACGTAAAGCTGCGACAGAAATTCTTTTTGTGATAAAAGTATTAAAATCCAAGACAAGTACGAGTACTCACCTAACGATGTTTAAAGTTATATCACAAATTCCTTGTCATATTTCATGCGACATCTGGATTTTCGATTCAATCTATATGTATGAAACGGCAATCTAACTGTCATTAGAAAGCGGTTAGGACTTAAACGCCGCGTCTAGTATAAACATACCGGTCACAATATATCAAAATATTCCTCGATAGTTTCTTTGAATACACAATTTTCAATAAAAAAGACCCGCTTAAATATTCAACACCGGTTTTTCTCCACGTAAATCAGACAAACCGCGCGCATTTATATTCAGATGCACTTCATGAATAGCCAACTCGGAATAAATGTGCCTTTCCTATATTCATTGCAATACAAACAATTCGCTAATTTATTTGCCCGCAGGATTACACGGGGCACTAACGAAGCACGGGAGAATCTCGGTAACTAACTCCAGTAGCGAATAACTTCCCGGCGTCGCGTCGTATCGCAGTTGTTTGCACTACAACTGGTTTCGTGTAACTTTGAATACTAATATAACACGTGTTGCTGCTCTCATTTGAATTACATTAATTCCTAGTAATTTATTACCGGTAACTCAATTAGTATCGCGTTAAAATATGGGAAAATCGGTAATGATACTGAAATCACTGGAGGTTATACTGTTTCAAACAGGCTGAACCAAAAAGTCATAAAAATCACAATAAAAACAATTAAGGAAGCAACATTTAAAACGATAAACTGAAAAGGAACGACAATTATTTAATATAACAACTTTATTTAATATAACAACTATGATGTTTTCTAACAAATTACGAGAGTTAATAAGCATTTAGAACCAGTAACTTTTCAAATCGGTTAAATTAATTATTAGCTGACGATTTAATATGTAAGGAATTTTAATCTAGTATTCATCTGGCAAACATATTACGTCGAAATTCAAATCTAATTAATTATTCAAACAAGATCGATCGGTATTTAGCCGCAACAACTACAACTGCTAACAGATACAGAGGTCATTGGCCAGTTAAGCTGACGAATTTTTAGGGAAAATTGCAATAGGTAGTTAATAAAATAGATAAGGGGACGAATATCAAAATAAACGGACGTCTAATTAATTACGTAAACATGGTTAGCCATGACTTTCGTGTTAGACGACATTTTTCTAACAACCCGCTCTAATAAACCATAACAGATGACGAGAAATTACCGAGATCTATTTAAGAAAATAACACTCATGGTATTAAAACAATTCATCATGTTTTAGGGAATTTCCCCAATAGGGAAGAAGCTATTACCGTAGTCGGCATGGTAACACTTAGGCCCGGGACCATGATAACTTTTCGTTTTGAGGTCCCCAGATGCCATATATATATATATATATGTCCGTCAGCACGATAACTCTCGTAAAAAAAATCCGATTTTGACGAAATTTGGTATAAACGTGTAAAGCAGCATTTATGACTTTAAGTTCGAAAACCAGACAGATCGACCAATCCGAAGGGGTATTTTGGGAGGGGGGGTTGTACCCCAAAAATGGGTTTTTTGAGTTTTTTACGTATAATTTTTGAAAAGGTAAATTTTAAACTTAAAAAAAATTTGGAGTTTTGATCATTGCTCTACATAAAGTGGTTACAGAAATATTGAAAGTGCTAAAAATAGTACGTTGTCCAATGTTATTTTTATGGAGAATAAGATAAATTGTATATCTCGCTTATTCATGAACTTATCCTGATGAAACTTGTTATACTGCTTCATATCGTTGTGATCTATTGATATTTCCAATAAAAAACATTTTTCGGCCGATGGTTCCCGTAGCAGCAAACCTGCGTACTCAGCCCCATTGTATTCTTAAGGAGAATAAGTAACGTGTTATATCCCTTAATTATGAACATAAATTAAAGAAATTTGGTATAAGGCTTTACCTACTTGAGTTATATTGATATTTGTATAAAACCCCATTTTTTGTGTTCCTTGCTTCAGCAAACCTGCATACTCAGCCGCCATCTTATCCTTATGGAGAATAATTCAAATGTCATAAATCGTTTATTTATGAATGTATATTGATGAAACTTGGTATGTGGATTTATGTGGTATTAAGATACATATATATGCATTGGAAACTTGCTGAGTACGCAGGTTTGCTGCTACGGGTTTTTTATCTCTAGACAATATTTTAATAGTATTTAAAGCTTCTAAATTTTTTTATTTTGAGAATTCCCTCAAATATGTTGAACAACACCTAAAGCCCAACAAGTCGAGTGTCTTACTAGCCACAATGGTACCTCCTCGACTTTGGTTTAACAGGTCACTGGTACAATTTCCATGATGTCCACATCAGTTTGAACAGCCTGTCTCTAAAATCGTTGAGTAACTCTCTAACAAAATGTCTTTGGCGTAGATACACGAAAATAAACCTATAAATCCACAAAACATTTGTTAGAAAAACAGTTACATTTTTTATTTTTGGTACATAACCTAAAAAAGTGTTTATACGATGTTTTACTTTAAAATGTTAACTCTGAAATATAAAAAGCAAACATGTACACAGACAGGTCACATTCACAATATCTTTATTGCCGTACATGCTACAGCTTAGCTGTACAGTAACTTGGAATAGTTAGTGAGCGAGAGATAGGGGTTGAAGGATTGTAAGTGGAACGGATACGAGGGGTGGTTGGTTCCGGATTCGAGTTTCGAGCGTGTCATGGCAGCCGGTGAAGGGTACGGTGCCATATTCAAGTGTTTTACAACAATTAAGGGTTGGTGCCGTATTCTAGTACTCCGACTACGACACTGTTATAACCCATTACATATTAATCGACACAATGGAGAGAGCGGTCCGTTACACTGTATAAAACTCGGTAACGTGACGATGAAAGGTCAATAACTTTAATTGCGGACGATTACAAGAGAAGGGAACCAGTTCCGAGTTCCGGAACCAGTTGCGGCTGCCGATTACTGCACTGGTTCCTGGAACTGGTAAAAATAACGCTTCAGTGGTGACGAGTGGTTACACGTGGGACGCGAAATGCCGGCAAGTAAACGTCTGCTGAAAGGATAACGGCTATAACTCATCTATAATTTGCCCACAATTCAGGATTTTCCAAATTCGAAATTAAACCTTGGTACACAGGAAAGTATTTCTCCATTAGTTGCACTTAATTGTAAAACGCAAGAGTAATCTGTTTTTACAACTGTGCCACCGATTTTTGAATGCCAAAAGTACAAGTGACACGTCAGCAAAGGCGACTCTGTCTCAGTAAACCGGTGGATCGCGTGCTCTGCATTAAACAAACTAAATGAACTGCACAATTTATAAACATGGTATGTAACGATTCCATGCATAATTTAAGGAAGCGGTTCTCAAACCTTTTTAGCCAAGCCCTACTTGAGAGTATTAAATTAGCTGTGGCCCAACCAGTTTCGGGATTAATTCTAGAAAACCGAATTCTTAAATTGGATTATTTGTATTGCTTTAACAGTGAACGACTTGTTAACTAACAAAAGTCCAAGTTCCTAGTTTTTTTATTTAATTTGGGTTTTATTTTTGCCATGTTCAGTTAAGGTAATTTTAAATTTAACTTTTCTTCTTGGTGGTGTTTTGCTTTTTGTACTGCTTTGAGCACAGCATCAAAATACCATTAGTCGAGTTGAAAATTGGCTCCTCATCTCAGCACAATGCGGCCAAAGCATTATTTGTACACGGTTATAAAAATCTCATTTCTAAATTCACACATTAAATTAAAATTCGGCATTTTTTGTAATTTACACCAGATTTGCCTGATCATTCTTCCTAAAAATTGCAATTATTTGAATTGATGTTACTGACCTTAATTGATTTGAAAAACAATATAAACAGACTATTAAGAGCACTTCAAAAACTGCACCAACTTCACTGATAATTTGTAAATATAATTTATTATGGCTTACTGATTGAACTATAATATCCTACTGTCCTACTTAGAGCTGCGAGTTCAAAATGTAGCTGAAACACTACATTTGATTTGTTACTTCAGTAAAACAATGATGAGTCTGAGTCAGGTAAAAATACGGCCGAAGAATGAAACATAAATGTATGTAAATGTTTGAAACTCTAGAGGCAACCTTCCAGAGGTGCTTTAGAGCATTCTAGTTGTTAAAACGGTGAAAGTAATCAAGCAACGTTTAAGTAAGTAGTCTTCTGGAATTGATTTTCTAAAGAACAACACTTCCATTACCCGCACAATAGGTTAAGACTCCTCCAGACTAGGCCAACGAACCGGCCCCAGCGGTCAAAACTGACAGCCCTGGCTCTGTCAGCCTCCACTCCCCGCCTCTACGCTCCACAGCCGATTATATCGGTAAACTGTCATACAGGTACGGCCAATTACGAGCTGGCAATAGCGGTCGATACATCATCAGAATCGGGAAAGAGTAGTTGTCTCATAAGAAGCGATCTAGCAGTCGGGTAACTCATATCCTGTTATATGAGCGGCAGAATATTTTGAAATTCCCAACCCGGGCTGAAATCCATGGCCACAATACTCGAAATAAACGAGTTCGCACGCAGCACGCTGACGTGAGGGAAGTGAATTTCCCCAATAAAAACTTAAAAAATAAAATAACGGATATAAACAAAGATTTTTGACATTTTTAGCAAAATGTAAAATATTCAGTCTTTTGGCAGTTCTGATGCACCTGGTTCTATTTAAATGCAGCACTGGGATGGCAATGTTGTGCATTGTAAGCTTAGGAGGATGTACCATCAGGATCAAAAATCGGTATCGGGGTATTAGGAGTGATAAAACTACATAAAGATATGAAAAACAGCCTTTTCCAATGTAAAATCCCCATAAGACAACGTACTGTGTTTACTCAATTTTCATTTTATTTAATAACTCGGTAAATATTAGCGCTAGAATGATGAGGGAGGGCTTAAAATTTTCGCCTGTTTATGTTCTATAACTTTAATAATTAATTTTACATTTAGGGCTTTTATGACCCTTTTTGGGCCAAAAGACGCAAATTTCTAAATTTAAAATCCCCAAAAAAGGAGGTTACAGTTTTCCGATTGTTTTGCCCAACGAACTTGTCCAACTGATAACAAAAAGGAATGTCCCCACCAAATTTGAAGTAAATCGGACAAAAAATGCGACCGCTAGAGTGCAAACACACACACACACACACACATATATATATATATATATATATATATATATATATATATATATATAGCCTAAATATATATACAATTTTTTACGACCCCCCAAAACGTGTTCAGGGGGTCACGTTAGGAACTTCTATGGTGGTCCCGGGCTTAAGTTTCACCGTGCGGGTCATTCTAATAGTTCACTTTCCAAAGGAAATTCACTAATATTGGAAATGTATAACTGCCATACTGCAGGTTGAGCGCAACAAAGGACCACTTTCCCAGCTTAGCCATGAGGATGTTAACTCGCTCCCCACAGGTGTGGAGGACTTGGAACTGCTAAAGTTCAAGGCGAAAACCAAGAAATGGCTGCTTGAGAGACCATTTTATTCAATCAAGGAGTTCTTCGAAGAAGACAAGATACTGAACGACTGTACATGAGCGCCACTTCCTCTTGCCTGTACATATGTAAATAATTTAAATTTTAACAAATTTTTAAATATTGAGGCAGTCCAGATTCCAGATCCCGAGACGTCGTGAAACTTGTTTTTACAATCAGTGATGTAAAATGTCTCCAATAATTTCTTAAATAACAAATCTAAACTAACTTTACATTTTTAATTGAACACTACTACTATTTAGAGTGTAGCGATTCAGTTCAGGATCCTGTCCTACGAACTAGTTCCAGTAGGATCGGATCAGTCCGCAGTAAGCAGCGATGTGTCATCAGCCGACCCTCATTAGTACGGTCCAGTGATTTAAAGTGGTGAGGTACGGGTTTGAGAGGGACGAGTTTGAGAGGAAACCATTCAGGTAAGTTTACGGCTGGCTAAATGATAAAGGATCTCAACCGCGGTGTTGTGTTATGTTTGTTGATCTACAAGAGCGAGAAAACTAATGAACGTAGTAAGAGGGCTATTTGACAGGACAATTACAGCTGACATAATAAATACAACTTAGAACTACTTTCTTTTTGAAAATATTTTGTGGTCACATCCATTCAGACTTTAAAGATAACAAAATTATCTTATGGCATACAAGTGTTAACAAGATTTACACAGTCTCTACGATTTATTTGTTTTCCATGAAAAGAAGGTGAATGATCATCCAATCACCTCTACCCCATACAACTAGCTTACAATAAATCACCGAGCGATGGGCTACCAAGTCGCAGTTCAAAACTGGATTTTACTCAGTTTAATTTTTTCCTAGTATACGAGATTACAGCACCCTCAACACAACACCTAATATTTTTATCTTATTTAAATCAGTACCTGAGGGGCCGAGCTTTGCTCGGGGAAAGGTCAGTCAGTTTGTTTAGATGACTTGGGGTAATATTTCACCACTTCCCCTACTGATAATCGTATTAGTATAACTCGTTTGCCTCTTTAATACATTTTTAAGGTCACTCCAGTTGTTATTTATAGCTCAATGCCCCTTTGATTTATTTTACTACCATGTAATCTTCACTCAAATCTTTTAATCTCTGCTCTCAGGAAACCACATGTTAATAATCATAAACAACATGAGTATTACTTTAACAGTTCCCCGGTTGATTATGAACAGCTGTTACAATTCTTTTGTTTTGATTTGAAATTCCATAAGCCCAATGTAAATTTTTTTCACTTTACATTTTAGTTTTTTTTTACATTATTTGATTTTTCCTGGGGATGAGGCCTGTCTAGAACTTATTTCTATCCCAGAAATTAGTTATTTCGAACATTTGAAAGAAATCGTTGGAGCCTTTTTTGAGATCAATCAGTGTCGCAAGCAAGCAAACATACAAGCAAACCTTACTCATATTAGAGTACTGTATATTCTACCATAATGTTATAACTTATGAAGCCATCTTATTCGCCATCTTATAACTGTGGAAGCCCAGGGGGCGAAGCCCTGAAGGTGGATGTTTTCCCAAAACACAAGAAGGAGTTTCTGGAGTAGCATTACAATACAATATAAACTAGTGCAATACCGTATGTGAGGTGGATATCGCTGAGATTTATTTACAAAACTCAAAAGATTCCCGCTGCATAACATTGCGAGGCTGCAGCTCGTCCCAAATGGAGACACGACACCTGAACCAGAAACGCCGCCACCGTATAGGTACATGGATACAGCTAAATTACACCGTTCCGAACCTCTCAACAAATCATTACGGTTCCGTGCCAGTAGTTAATGCGAGTTATTATGAGTGTTGTGCCAAAGGCCGAAGTCGGAGACAACTAGCGAGACAACTTATTAAAGCTCTCCGGGTGAGACTGGTTATTTATTATTGCCAAAGTAGATCAGCTGTTTTGCAAAACTAATCAACCGCCTTGGATGTTCCAGGAGGAGTAAGAGAGAGCAGCGGGGAACGACGAATCGGAACGAAATTGCCGCGGGAATCTGGCCACCTGCTTCTGAAACTGCGAACGACCAAGAATCTTGTTAAATAATACAATATCTGGGGGACCGAGCTTTGCTTGGAAAAGGACAGTCCGTTTTTTTTAGCTAACTCGAAGTAATTTTTCGTCACGCCCCCCCCCCCCTACTGACGATCAGATTTGCTTAGCTCATTTGCCTCGTTTCTGCGTGTTTAAGGTCACTCCAGTTGTTACTATATTGTCTCTTTAATTCATTTTTATATGACGTGGTTCTCTATATGCAATCTTTATTCAATGTTTTTAGTTAGTGCTCTCAGGAAAACAGATGTTAATTCATAAACTACATGATTATTTTACTTTGACAGTTCACTGATTGATTATAAAGAGCTGTTTTGACGGTTAACTGATTGATTATAAAGAGCTGTTATCTTTGTTTTGTTTTGATTTAAAACTCCATAAGCCCAATGTTAACTTTTTAAATTTTAAAATTCCTTATTTTACATAATTGGGTACCTCAATTAAATTGCTAGGTACAGTATTAATTTGCTCTTTAAAAAAAACACAAATAAACCATTTCGGATAATATGAGAGGAGGGACGGGTTCTGAAAGATAACATTGGCCTTATGGGGGGAGATCTGAAGCAGGTAGAAACGCGAATTGTTGCTCGACTCCCTCTTAACACTCAAATGCTTAGCCATGGAAGAATAGGAAAAATCAGGAAATATAATAAGATATAATTAAATAAATAAATGATTTGGGAAGATTACTCTCAAATAAGGAAATTCCTGCACGTCAGTTCATCGGAAATCTGCAATAATGGGGAATCGCTGTTCGAATAATGAGAATCAGGGTTCGATTAAATCGCAAGTCGTTACAGAGAACGGCACTTCACTTCTAATTGGTTTCCATTGAGCAGGACACAGTTTAACTCGGATCAAAAATTAATTGTCACCTGATACTGATCAATTAGTAATTCGTATCAGTTTTATAAGTCTCTAATAATGTAATTAAAGCCACAATGGTCCCGTTGCAAAATTAGTAAATCACTCGATTATTTATTCACTGGTTGTCCTTTTTTCATGTACAAAAGTATGTAATATAGTAAACGATGAGATCAAATTATTTCGAAAAATAAATCGCAAAATTTAACCTTGGACTACTCAACAAATATGTTGACCAAAGCAATTACTACTTAAAAACTGTTTTATAGTATACCAAATCAAACTTCGACTAAAATGAATATATAACTATTTTAATTATTTCCGAGGTTTCTTATATGGTTTGTGACTGCAAAATATGTATAAGAACAATACCCCCGTCACAGCAAACCTGCATATTCAGCGAATTTCCAATGAAGATATAAATGTCTTAATACTGCATAAAGCCACTTACCAAGTTTCATGCAAATATATTCACAAATAAGCGATATTTGCAATTTTAATTGTTCTCCATAAGAATAACATCGGGGCTGAGTACGCAGGTTTGCTGCTACAGGAGCATTTGGCAAAAAAATTGTTCGTCGGTGTACGTTCATAAATAAGCGAGGTATAAAATTTGTCTTTTCCTCCATTAGAATAACATTAGACAACGTACTGTGTTTAGCACTTTCAGTATCTTGGTAACCAATTGACGTAGAGGAATGATCAAAATACCAAAGTGAGTATTTTTTTTAGGCTGAATCCAATGGTAAAAAATAATATTTGACTATTTCAAAAATTATATGAAAAAATTCAAAAAACCTATTTCAACGAAAATTTATCATGGTCCTGGGCCTAGGTCTTACCATGCCGACTACGGTAATAGCTTCTTCCCTATAGGGGAAATTCGGTAAAATGAGAGCTTAACCGTACCGCAAAGATGATCTCAGTAGATACGACCGGTTTGGTTTTAACTGTGGTATTCACCACCGATGTTCCCATCGTAACCGATCAGTTTCTCTTTACAAGTGTAATAGTATTACGGCATTATCTACAAGGAACGCCATTGTCTCAGACCTATTATAACGCGGGTAACAGTCTCAGTCTCGTACGGCAGCCGGTAATTTGACACAGCCGGTGCACTGATTATATGGTACGCACACTAGTTTATATTACTTCCTTTATGTCGTATTTCCGTTTCCCCCGTCTTGCAAGCCAAATGGTAATCCGGTACATTTATTTAATAAGTTTTAATTCGAGCCTCAATTTAAGAATACATTATAACGAATTAAAAATATTTTTTGTAAAACATCATGTTCTTTTTTAAATAATTTGATTTTTCTAATCTTCAAAATGACCACTGAACATTGGAGTTTCATCAGCCCCAAAACCTGTTTTTTCTATTTGTTAATAAGAACAATTCAATAATGCTTATAAAGTACTGAATCTTTCCAGTTTAACTAATTGTCTGAATCTACAGTAAACTAGTCGGGTACCAAACTGTCAGGTCAAACTTGTTGTCCAAAGCCGATGATATGTCATTTGAAGGATACAATCTCGTAATGAGGGCGAACTACATGTACGATGGATGTTGATGACGAATACTCGAATGGTCTGTTCGTGAACTGTGCATGTAAATCTTGACACAGATCAAAAAAGATACAAGTATTCAAGCATCTCGTGCTCCGCGGCACGGGTGTCTATTACTTCCCTGGCGTCCACCGCCCACATGCAACATCCTCTGAAAAATTGTTCTCGCGCGAACACTTCTATCCTTTTCCTCAGATTTTAAACTACCAGTTTTATCGGTTAGAGTAAAGCAGTTCAAAAATGTCAACGTCAACAACCAAGCATAGAGATCATTCCTACAACGACCACTGAGAAACATTTCAACGTGCGAAAGGAATTAAAATTACTGGACGCAAATATCGAAGAGCCTGTAGTTTAAAATTCCGGAAATACTTTTCTGTAATCTCGAAAGTTTACGTCAGTTTCTTTCCTGCGTCTTCGCGCCGGCTCCTAAACTGCAATGCGAGACTCATATTTTACATTTTGATTGAGATCTCCACAAGAGATATAACTTGCTACGGGACCGGCTATTTTACGGGTTCTATAAGGAGGCTGGTCGTAAAAGCGCCGTAAACCGAGGCCGGGCGGACCTCTGAATGTAGAGCTAACACATAGCAGGGATCTGCCGCTGAGACCGAGACAAGTCGAAGCAGCGATATTTACATCGTGAAGATGCTGCACACTACTGTATACTAAGAGGGGGCTCCAGTCATGCAACATTTCGCGTTTCTACCGGCATCTCCCATAAGGTCAGTGTCAACATTCAAAGCCCGTCTCTCCTCAACGGATTTTTGGAAATCTTTGATTTATGGCTTTTCTTCTGTTCTGTGTTTGTTACCTTCAAAAGCTTTCAAATGGCTCAATTTCAATTATTATGTTCTATTATAAGATTGACACTGCAATTTTGAAGGGCTGTGGGGCGTAACCTCCAACATGAACGTGAATTCTGAGGAAATTCGATAAATCTACACATAATCCCCTTTAAATTTGACACACAAATCCCCAAATCTTGTAAATCGGTTCAGTAGTCACTGAGAACTTAGCGTTTCAAACGTGTATTAATATATAGGATTTTAAAGGGAAAAAAGGTCTAGAGATTTTAGCGAGGAAAACTTTGATCTTACAAAGAACTCATCAAATATGGTTTAAGTAGGCCTAATGAATATTTTTGAATTTTACTGAACAATTTATTTGTGACACTGATATTGTTGCTGACTGAAAACCTTAGGTATATGTTTTTCTTTAAAATGAACGATTTCAGTATTCCATTGAGGAGGGACGGGCTTTGAAAGTTAACATTGGCCTTATACAAAGTAAGCAGGTAGAAACGCTAAATGTTTCGTGACTGGAACCTGCTCTTTAACTACTTCAACGAAACTGCACAATAAAATCAACTTAAATATTCCATACATTTACTTACTTGCTCGCAACTTTATGAAATGGTTAGATGGACAGAGTAGACTCACCTGAAATAAAAAGTAAAGGTTAATAAATTAATTTAAGTAGGTATACTTTATGAAACAACAAATTCACATGCATATGTCCGCCTATGTACAAACAAAGTACAGTACATGGGAGGTTAGGCATTTTCAGTGTGAAAATTCATCGATCTCCATAATCCTAATCAAAAAATGTATTAATTTAGTTTGTAATCAAATTTATTTTTATATTCAATATTATTATGATGTCATAAGAACGGCACTAATGCATCTTAAATCTAGTTAATATCGAGTGAATGCACTACAATATATATGTTTTTATTTTAACATATTTTTAACTTAATTTACTACCTCGCTTCGGACATAAACCTCCATTTACGCTATCTGCCATAGGCTATGTTCATACGTAATACAAATAAATGTCCATAGCAATATTATGAGGCACATATAGCGTTAATAGTTTTATAGGTACCTATATACCGACAGTACCTGGGGAGCCGAGCTTTCCTCGGGGAAGGCCAGACAGTTAGATGACTGGAAGTAATATTTCACCACTTCCCCCAACTGATTATCATATTTTTATAGCTCATTTGCCTCTTTCCTGCATTTTTAAGGTCACTCCAGTTGTTACTTATAGCTCAATGTCCCTTTGCTTTAATTTTTATATGACCACTCTATATATGCAATCTTCACTTAAAAGTTTTAGTCACTGCTCTCAGGAAACCACATGTTAACAATTATAAACAACATGAGTATTACTTTGACAGTTCCTTGATTGATTATGAACAGCTGATAAAATTATTTTGTTTTGAATTTAAACTCCATAAGCCCAATGTTAATTTTCTTAACTTTTCAATTTCGTTTTTTAACATTATTTGATTTTTACTGGGGATGAGACCTGTCTAGAACATTTTTTATACCAGAACTTAGTTATTTCCAAAATTTGAAGGAAATCCTCTGAGCCGTTTTCGAGATAATTGTGCAACCAACCAACCAATCAAGCAAACATTGCTCATATAAGAGTATAGAATAGGATACAAATTTTATTGTTGCTTCTAAATTCAATATGAAAAGTAGTAACATCGATGAGTAGTAACAACATCAACTATTTTCCACTAACTTTCCACTGAAGAGAAAAGTTTGTTGAAATGTGAGTTTGAAAAGTGTCCCGAGTTGGTAGTTTAGAGATCCTATGGAGCGGTTGACATTTACTCCACTAAGTACAGACGCATTATTTATACGAACGACTTGTGATCAAAACACCATATCCTTTAACGTAATAATTTATTTTACATAAAGGTAAAACAGGAAATGAACGGAGGATAAACACTACCTAGGCGGGATTTATTTCTACGTAGAATATATTTAGACCCACGCACCAACCGCTCCCAGCGGTGAGTTACTGCACCAGTTACTCCTCTAGACATTGTAGTGGCCTGCTCTGTGACTCATTCCAACGCTGCTGAGAAGAGCTGAAGTCATGCATCAGATCGTCAACACTCACCGTAGCTGAGTCATTTACCCGCCTACTTCATTTTTATGTTGTTTTGAAGGTGTTATTAGTGAATTTCCTATGGAAAGTGAACTATTATTAGCATGACCCGCACGATGAAACTTAAGCCCGGGACCACCATAGAAGTTCCTAACGTGACCCCATGAACACGTTTTGGGGGTTCGTTCAAAATTTTATATATATATATGTATATATATATATATATATGTGCAGGCACTCTAGCGGTCGCATTTTTTGTCCGATTTACTTCAAATTTGGTAGGGACGTTCCTTTCTATAATCAGTTGGACAAGTTCGTTGGGCAAAACAATCGGAAAACTCTAAACCCCTTTTTTTGGATTAATATTTCAAATTTCGAGTTTTTGGGCCCAAAAAGGGTCAGAAAAGCCCCTGATGTGAAATTAACGAATGTAAAAAGATGGGAATTAGTGTGGCGAAACTTTTAAGCCCTCTCTCTTTATTCTAGCATATATATTTTCCGAGTTATTAAAGGAAATTTGTATTGACCAAACACAGTACGTTGTCTTATGGGGGTTTTACATTAGAAAAGCCTGTTAATCATTTTTTGGTGTACTTTTATCATCCCCAACAACCTCACGCCTACTTTAAAGCCTGACTTGACCTTCTCCTAACCTTATAATGCGCAAAATTGTATTGTCAGCATTGCAGGTAAATGAAACCAGGAGTATCAGAACAGCCAAAAAATCAATATTTTCAGATTTGAATAAAAATTGGAATAATTGTATGTTTTTAACTGATTTTGAGTTTTTATAGTTTTTTATGTGAAAATTCACTTCCCTCACGTCAGCGTGCTGCGTGCGAACTCGTTGAAAATTGACTACCACTGCAAAATAACAATCTATATCCTCAACAATCATAACAACTGACACGTAAAATAAAATACAAAATAATAATTTCCTAAACACAAATACTTTTTTCTGATAAACGAGCTTTTTTTCAAAGAAGTTATTAGGGATTTGAAGCCATGTGGGTAATGTGTATACACGAAAGCAATAGTGTCTCCTATTCTCTTATATGAGCAATGTTTACTCGAATTATCTCGAAAACGGCTCCGAGGATTTCCTTCAAATTTGGAAAATAACTAAGTTCTGGTATAAAAATATGTTCTAGACAGGACTCATCCCCAGTAAAAATTAAATAATGTTAAAAAACTAAATTTAAAAGTAAAAAAATATCATTCGGCTAATGGAGTTTCAAATCAAAACAAAAGAATTGTATCAGCTGTTCATAATCAATCAGGGAACTGTCAAAGTAATACTCATGTTGCTTATGATTATTAACATGTAGTTTCCTGAGAGCAGAGGTTATAAGATTTGAGTGAAGATTACTTATATAGTGTATTAAAATAAATAAAAGGGACACTGAGCTATAAATAACAACTAGATTGCCCTTAAAAAATGTATAAAAGAGGCAAATGAGTTATACAAATGTAATTACCAGTAGGAAGATGTGGTGAAATATTACTCCAAGCCATCTAAACAAACTGACTAGCCTTCCCCCGAGCAAAGCTCAGCCCCCAGGTACTTAAACTTAACACCTTTTTTAAGGGTTTTAAGGCGCCTGTATTCCTCTTCATCGTGCTATTGTGCGGGGTCCCTCGAACATAGTTCACTTCATTCGTAGGTTATAGGTTGTATAAAGAAAAGGTCATTGAAAGTTGGCGTCAGCAAATAAACGAGTTCGCACGCAGCACGCTGGCGTGAGGAAAGTGAATTTCCACATAAAAAACTATAAAAACTCAAAATCAGTTAAAAAACATACATTTATTCCAATTTTTAATCAAATCTGAAAATATTGATTTTTTGGCTGTTTTGATGCTCCTGGTTCTATTTACCTGCAATGGTGGGAATACAATTTTGCGCATTATAAGGCTAGGAGAAGTTCCAGTCAGGCTTTAAAGTAGGCGTGAGGTTGTTGGGGATGATAAAAGTACACCAACAAATGAATAATAGGCTTTTCTAATGTAAAATCCCCATAAGACAACGTACTGTGTTTGGTCGATACACATTTTCCATAATAACTCGGTAAATATTTATGCTAGAATAGCGAGAGGGGGCTTAAAAGTGTTGTCACACTAATTCCCATCTTTTAACATGTGTTAATTTCACATCCGGTGCTTTTCTGACCCTTTTTGGGCCCAAAAACTCGAAATTTGAAATATTAATGCCCCAAAAATGGGTTTAGAGTTTTCCGATTGTTTTGCCCAACGAACTTGTCCAACAGATTATAGAAAGGAACGTCCCTACCAAATCTGGAGTAAATCGAACAAAAAATGCGACCGCTAGAGTGCACACACACACACACACACACACACATATATATATATGTCTATACATATATATAATATTATAAATATTATATATTATATATATATATATATATATATATATATATAATTTTGAACGACCCCCCAAAACGTGTTCAGGGGGTCACGTTAGGAACTTCTATGGTGGTCCCGGGCTTAAGTTTCACCGTGCGTGTCATGCTAATAGTTGACTTTCCAAAGGAAATTCACTAATAACAAATAACGGTCAACAGAAAAATATGCTAAGTTTTCAATCTCTCTATCCTGGGCGCGTGCGATACTTTTTTCCGAACCTCAACGAATCGAAGAGATTAATTCCTACACACATGTTTGGATTACAGAATTTTTTACGGACAATTTTTCTGGAATGAACCACAATGACGGTTTTACTAAATTAAAA
This sequence comes from Allygus modestus, assembly GCA_963675035.1. Classification (NCBI taxonomy): domain Eukaryota; kingdom Metazoa; phylum Arthropoda; class Insecta; order Hemiptera; family Cicadellidae; genus Allygus; species Allygus modestus. Next base: position 60,888,121 of record OY776114.1, read on the forward strand.
ACACCCTTCCAACTCAGATAATACCCTTAAAGCGGCATTTGCAGAGCGGGGTAGCGCGTGGCTCCAGTAGGGGGAAGTGAGATATGGGCCGTTCCTTGGCAAACGCACAATCCCTCTGTTATATTACCCTCCGGATAACCCTGCGCCGGGAGGTTTATCTGCAATCATTCTGGCTATATGGATTACGAACCGGAAAAACCAGAAGGAGAAAACCACATAGATACATATATATATATATATATATATATATATATATATATATATATATATATATATATATATGTATGTGTGTGTGTGTGTGTGTGTGTGTGTGTGTGTGTGTGTGTGTGTGTGTGTGTGTGTGTGTGTGTGTGTGTGTGTGTGTGTGTGTGTGTGTGTATGATTATCAAGTAGTAACAAAATGAACGGTTAAAAAATACTTTCATCAACTTTACGTTAAAATTTATTTTAAATTCCTTGCAACAAATTAGTAAATTAGTGCCCATAGTTTCGTACACTCAACTGAAGTTGTCTTGTAATATATTACTATTTTGACCTAAACATTGTTTTTCTGTGAATTTCTATTAACTATCAAACATGATGAACTCGTGGGTTTAATATGTGTGGCTTCTCACTTGGCATTAGTGGAATGGTTTTTATTTATCGGTCACACGAATTAATATATTAAAAGTGCGGAATTAGTTTTACATAACACGGCGATAATCTATCGACCTTATAGTGTACAACTAATTTATCATGTTATAAATTATCCTTTTGGAAATGAGAATTTTATATAACTAAAAAAATAAACTAGAATAATATTCTTAAGTTTATTCCCCATTCAGGATAAAATTATGTCACCAAACAATTCGTTGGGCAAAGAATCCTTGTAGGCTACAGTGTTAAGCAAATTCACAAAATATAAAATATGATCAAACTACAGAAACTTATAAATTATACGGTACAACAACATTGTACTGTATTTTTTACATACTTAAAAACCCCAATCGTACGAAGGTAGTCAGCCAGTAAATTTTAATTTCGTTTCCTGCGTAGCGTTTTACTTTGCGTAATCTTGATTTTCAAGCACACAGGTTATACAATTTAAATCCAAATTGTTAAAAACCATTTTGAATGCTAGGAAAATATACAGTAATTTTTAAAAATATCCACACAAATATTCCGGAAAGAAAATAATTGTCATTACTCTGCAATAACGCAGGAGGAGGTGCCATTTAACGGGGAACAGAGCCTTGAGGTACTTCTGTCATTGTGTATCCTAATGTTATTACTAGTCATGTTTTACAAACGGGCGTCCCTTGCCTACGGAAACTGGAACCATTCGACAACTATTTTATGTCGTTATTACTGTTACCCCAGTGACTTATAAACTGACTTCTGTGTTATTCCTAATTAAAAAGGAATTACATGAACAAATTGGTGTCTCCTATTTTGGAGCGTTGTCCACTAACAACGTTAAACACAAAATTCCACTGGCATAGATAGACAAACAGAACAAATTAAAATCTGCAGATAATTTTACATCTGGATAGTTTCAGATCGGACAGGGAGAATTCGTACATTTATTTGTTGTAAGCTATGATTATTTTGCCACTACAATTCGTCTACAAATATAGAGCAAGAATATAACGGTAAACATTGGTTGAAAATACAAGGCATTAGAATTTCATATGCGCAGCTGTGCATTGAATCGCCTGTTTTGAGTAAGTAACTCTCGTATTAGGATGGTGCCACCAGTACGTTGACAAATAAAACGAATCACCAATTAAACTCTAACTTTTATAGTTTTGATGATTTTATTATTATTTTTCGCTTTTACCGGTGAAGTGAAGGTCATCTTCAAAGCGAGGCGCAATTACTGGATTTTTGGGAAGTATTTTGGGAGACATAGACTGCCAACAAAATGCCACAATTTAGAAATAATGTATCAATTTTGTTAAAGTACGAACACAGTTGGCGTTTTCACTACCTAAATCCAAGATCGAGTCGTCGCGTGAACCGCAGTGACTGGAGCCGTTTGCGTTGCTGCACCACGCCGGCAAACCCCCACAAGTTATATGCTTGATGTAAGGCTGTGATGTTTACGCGTCTAAGGTTAAGTAAGGGCAAAGAGGGAGGGATTGAAGAATTATTTACACATTACACGCATTAAAGTAAAATTTATCAAAAATATAGTCACCCCAAGAAAAATTTACAAGAAATTTCAAGAAAAGTATATAACAAGTTAGACTTGAAAACAAGAGAGTTGCCAAATAACAAATTCATAAAAGAAGTCAAATTTAAATTAATAAAACAATGTATTTATTTATGAAATTGAAGAATTTTTCTGAAAACTACAATCATATTGTATAATTAATTAACAATTATTGTATTTATTTTACTTTTATACAATCAAGGATGACAAATAAAGTTTATTATTATTATTTAATTATTATTATTTCTCACCAAATTCTCCACAGGACTCTATGTTGCTAGGGTTGCAGTAATTTCATAACTAAAAATAACGTTTGGAATAATTTTCATTTAATATAATATTCCGCTAGCGCTAGAAAAAAAAACCTCGATTCAAAAAGGTATGGGAAATGCATTGTTCGTTATTTCTAGTAACTCATAAAAAATTAATGTTTTTCCGAAAATTAATTTATGCTGTTTTGAAAATAAACAATTAAAATTCACGGTACCAAGCTTTGATTTAATTTTAAAGCGGAGAAACGCGACATTTTAAGTATAATTTGGTTGCAACTAAACATGAAACAGTAACTCCATTAATTACTCAAGAGCGGTCATTACTCACAAGAGCCATCGAATGTTCACTAGCGCCGCGCCGCCGCGCCTTAATTGACCTTTAAATGAATAATTAACACCTTTTACTTCTAGCAATAAATTAAACTAGTTGTCCTGTTGCTCGAATCCGAGCAAGTTTGTACCCAACGAAGTTTCTTCAGTTAGTTGTAAACAAACATAACAAAACATATGATATTAAAACGGAAGAAAACAACGTACTTTCAATCAACACGTAGTTTAGACTTCCGACGCCGGATAGCGTCACTGTTCCGAAAATTCAGCCCTTTACTGTGTTTAAGTGATGCACTTTCTTAAAATTCTGAGACGTATCGGCAAATCTACGTAAAAATCCTTTAATTTGGCACCTCAAACGTTAAAATCCGTCCACCTGTTATCGAGTTATGACTGTGAAGAAAAACACTCCTCGCTTATTAATATAGGATTTTTGTTTCACAGGATTTTTTCGGATTTCCCTAATACGACAGCTGTGTTGTTCTCCTAAAATAAATAAATACACAATTTTTTGCGGAATTCGTTGCCTTAATACATTAAACAACTATTTACAAAAAACATTCAAATGTACATACACGAGGAAAGATTTATTGAACCTTTGCGAACAAACTAATAGCCTACATGGAGTAACAAGTGGCACTGTGAATTCAATTCCGTAGGATGTATAATCAATGATCCAATGTACTCTCTACAACAATGTTATGTTGTACGAACTGAATAAAGAAAAACCTGTTCTAATGCGACACCGTAAGAGGGGGCTCCAGTCACGAAACATTTGGCGTTTCTACCTGCTTCCCCCATAAGGTTAATGTTAACTTTCAAAGACCAACCGATTATCCGATATAGTTAATTTATGGCTCATTTCAAAGATAAAAAAAACCAACGATTAAAATGAACAAAATTTCGATATCAAAAATAATAGTCGTTCAATAAAATTCTAAAATATTCAATACAGTATTTACGATTTTAGTATGGGTGGAGTAACTAAAAGGTATCGATCACTGCTAGCTAGGCAGCTCACTGAAATAGCTAGGTTAATTTTTGTTCTTTAAAATAATCCATAAATCAACGATTTTGGATAATCGGTTGAGGAGGGACGTTGAGGAGGGAGGTTGAGGAGGGCTTTGAAATTGAACATTGGCCTTGTGGGTGAAACAGACTAGAAACGGGAATGATAGCGTGACTGGAGCCACTCTTAACTATCGAACCTGTGACCAAGGCTTGAATCACTACTTCCATATACATTTCCTTGTGTAGATGTTTAGCTCAATGTTTCGCTATTCATGCAGACTGTCCGCGTATTAGACGCGTCCCACAACGCGTATCAAATATTTACGTTTAATTGGTACATTCACCCAGCAGAAAGTTGTGTGGTTTTAATTGCGCCATATTAATTCGAAACCAATTATGCGACTTAATTGGCGTCGGACTGATTCGCATATACGCATGCGATCGGTTAACTGGACATAACTATATTTAATCGGATGAATTATTTAAGAAAGTAAAAATAATAGTACAACAAATAAATTCTATGTTTAGCAAATTACCTAAATGTGTACTAAAATAGGTTTCTAACCTCCGTGACGGAGGTAAGAACCCTATTTTAATCTTGAACATAGTCCAGGGCTAATAAAAATGGTTTTGAATATAAATTTGTAATTTTTGCTTAGCATGGAAAAGGTCACTGTTTGCAGTTTTTACCTTGAACTTATTCCAAAAATTTAGATTTTACTGTAAATTGAATTGATAAGATCAAATTCCGACTGGATAATATTAGAGGAAAGGGGGCATCAGAAGTGTACATTATCTGCTTATATCACTTTTGCCCTTTAACGTAATATATTAGGGTCTCTATTCGCCACAAGGGAAATCAACTAACAAAACCCCAACACAACATTCAAATCCCAATCCGACCCATGTGATCAGTTTGGAAAGCCGTAATTTTACGAATACATTTATCATTGAACTACAAGTTGAATGTTTAAGTAAAGAACAACCCGTCTTGGATGGAAATAACTATGATTAATGCAATTGCATACAATAATACAATAGGTATAAAAGGTGTTTTGAAGGTCATGAAAGACCAAATACGTTTATCATAAGAACCAAAACTACCCCACTCCAGACACTTGCTTTTTCCTTAAGTATTCGTTGAAAATACACAAAAGCTGAGCCAGTGTCAAAGCTTTGATTCTTGAGGCACCTTTGTACCACGGCGATGAAAGGGGAGATGATGTAACCTTTCAATGACAATGTGTCAGATTAACCTGTACAAACAAGTACCATTTTACTTATTACCTGTACAAACCAGTACCATTTTACTTATTACCTGTACAAACAAGTACCATTTTACTTATTACCTGTACAAACCAGTACCATTTTACCTATTACTTCAATGTATCACCAATACATGGCGGAAACCAGTATTTCAAGAACGGCGAAGAGAACATCAATCTAAATCTAGATACCTCCATTATAACAAATGGCAACATCCACCGTCGTCATTTGCAACACGCCATCTGTTACAAATGCACTAAAATGTTGTTTTCGAACCTTCTCACTTCATTGGCTTTAAGGGAGTCCTTGATTTAAATTAATTTATTACCGCGTGAATTTAACAGGTTAACAGGCCTAATAAAAGTGTATTAGGCCTGTTAACCTGTTAATAATATGTAAAATTTAAGCAAGAGTTCAAATTTTGTTCTATCGGAAAAAGGCTTAAGTACACAACGTGACAAATCTGGCGCAAAGTTATATACTTCTTCTTAGGACACCCGGCATACGTTCAAATTTAATTTTTCTAATGATTACACAATACATACAATTCTCAAACAATAACAGCAGAAATATAAACTTACTTTATGCTGAACGAATCGCTCACAATATTCTTACCTCGTAGATGCACGATAACTATCACCATAGTTAATTTGATTGTAACCGAAGAATACAGAGCATTTTACACATATGAGTAAGTCTTGATCATTAGTAACTTTTACTTTTTGCACTTTTTAAAAGAGTAACAAAAATGTTATGAGTTTAAAAACCGTTAACAAGTGAATGCTTAAAAGTGTAATAAATTCCAATAGATCAGGGATGAAGCAGGCACCAGACATCACTACTAAAATTCCTTTCACGAGAAGAACTTTTTCAATTAACGTCAGGGGACAAAGGGGAGAAGCTTCCATGGTGCTGCCATATTACATTTATCTTGTTACAGTTTAGTGCCTTTCATATTGCTTATTGCTAGAACATTGATATTACGATGTAACACGATTAAATCTCTCTTTCTGCATATCGGTTCAATCTAAACCAATTCCTCGATCCAATACCACATAAAGAATCTACTTTTATGAAAACAAGCGTCAAATCGTGGTTTGCCAATATTTTGTTCAATTTTTATCTTATTTACAAAACACAATTTCTAGCTGTTTTTAAAATATTGTTTATAAGTTTATCTACAAAATAAGTTGTCTCATGACTTGATTTGCATCCATGCCATGAGACGAATAAGAACCATATTACACATGAAATAGAAAAATTGCTATTTCCATACCCATTCGAAAAAACTATTAATTTAAATTAAAACTAAAATTTCCTATGCGCAGCGCACATCCCGTTATGAGAAGCAAGAATAGTAAATAGAATTATAGTAAACTACACAATGACAGTCTGTAGTTATATATAATACTTATAACAGCTATTTATTTTATTTTATTGAATAAAAAGCACATGTGACACAAACCAAATAAAACTCTCCACCATATGAATAACATGGGGACTTGGAAGTCCTATTGGGCAGAGTCATGAGGCCTAAATCGAAAATCTATAGCCAGTTTGTACATCTGCACTCCTAGACGCGCGTTTTAGTGTACAATATGTGGAGGTAAATCTTAAAACAAAACAGCCTTATTGTTTACAAAGTTTGCATGAAGCGTATTAATAATAGAATATGTATAGAAGATAATAGTTAGATTTTTCACTGCTACTTATTCCGAACTCTACAGCCTCGACGAAATTCTAGAACGCAAAGACAAAGAAAATATCGACTGAATGACTCATAATGTACAAATCTCACTACCTGATAAAATAACTACAGCCGTGTTATTTAAAATCTAAGTAACGAACGATAATTATAGTAATGTTAAATATACAAAGTAACATAATAAAATAGGCATGGTATGAATACAGAATGAAGTAATTGACACTTCATGCGAAACCATCGATGAACTTTTTGTCAAACTAAAGGCGTTGTGTTAGTTGCAGACCCCGGCTTCGGTTGATTCAAGAAGTGTTTTAAAACCACTTCTTAACGTAACTCCCCCGGATTAACGGTATCCTGACCATTCGACCTCAGGCTTGGTCCTCGGTGGTTGGTCTGGCCAAAGTTCGTCACAATTTAAAATTATATAAGTTAAAATTATACAAGTTTTAAGGAAAACGGGCACACGTTATATAGTTTAAAGCCATAATGGTACTCCTAGAAGATCAGGAGTAGGCTACCTAGAAGACCAACTACTCTTAGTCTTCTAGGATAGTTAGCATTATAACGTCATTTCCACAAATGCGTAGTTTCAGTTTGATAAGGATCATGCTAATATACAGGGTGTTTCCAGATTACTGTTGCTAAATTTGAAATATTGTTCCTATGTCAAAAAGAACTAAATCATCATATAACCAAAGGTCTTTTTCTTTTCGTTTACTGTCTGTCTGCATGTGATTTTTACTAGACAATTTTTTTGTTGTTAGACAATTTATATTTTAAAAACGGCTTGACCAAATTCAACCAAATTTTTGTTAAATAGAAGGTAGGTTCTATTTTAGAAAAAATATGTTTTCATCAAATCTTTCCGTTTAAAAATGGCGGCCAGTGAAACTTTTTAACCTCAAATATCTAAAAAACAAGAAATTTTACAAACGACTTTTTAGAGTTTAAAAAGTTAGAAAAAGTAATTATAAATCCATATCTTCTTTAACATTTAAAGTCGGTTAAAATTAACTGAACTATGACTGAAAAACAGAACACATAAATTTTGTTATCATAACTAATCAAAATGATAGCAAAATTTAGTCATATGTTCTGTTTTTCAGTCATAGTTGAGTTAATTTTAACCCGATTTTCAATTTGAGGTTAAACAGTTTCAGTGGCCGCCTTTTTTAAACGGAATGATTTTATGACAAAAAAATTTTTCATAAATAAGTACTACCAACAAGAGTATTTAACCAAAATTTGGTTGAATTTCGTCAAACCGTTTTTAAAATGTAGATTTTCTAGTAAAAATCACATTCAGACAGACAGTAAACGAAAAGAAATAGACCCCCGGTTATATGATGATTTACGTTCCTTTTGACATAAGGAACAATATCCCGAAGTTAGCAACATTCATTTTGAAACACCCTGTATAATTTAATAAATATAACACAATCATAATGCTGATCAACTTAAACAAACTAAATATCTCTTTGGAGAGTTTCTATAAAGTTCTTGTATCTTATAATTAACATCGACTGAGCGGCACTCAGCATGATTTCATTTTAGTAATGTACACATTTTATTAATCCTATACTCTAATATGAGTAAGGCTTGCTTGCATGCTTGCTTGCTTGCTTGCTTGCTTGCTTGCCTGCTTGCCTGCTTGCTTGCTTGCTTGCTTGCTTGCGACACGGATCTCAAAAACGGCTCCAACGATTTCCTTCAAATGATCGAAATAACAAATTTCAGGGATAAAAATAAGTTCTATGCAGGCCTCATCCACAGGAAAAATCAAATAATGTAAAAAAACTAAAATGAAAAGTTAAAAAAAATTAACATTGGGCTTATGGAGTTTCAAATCAAAACAATATAATTGTAACAGCTGTTCATAATCAACCAGGGAACTGTCAAAGTAATACTCATGTTGTATATGGTTATTAACATGTGGTTTCCTGAGAGCAGAGATTAAATTATTTTAGTGAATATTACATAAATAGAGTAGTAAAATAATTCAAAGGGACATTGAGCTATAAATAACAACTGGAGTGACCTTAAACATGTAGAAAAGAGGCAAATGAATTATACAAATCTGATTATCAGTAGGGGGAAGAGGTGAAATATTACTCCAAGTCATCTAAACAAACTGACTGGCCTTCCCCCGAACAAAGCTCGGCCCCCAGTTACTTTTTGTTAACAGAATAAAGCAAGAACAACAGTTGACCCGGTCAGTACAAATCACATATCAGGCCAACAACCTCCCAACCCCAAATATATCGAGCTTCAGTCGCATCAGGGTAAAATGATGAAATCGACTAGTTCCGATAAATAGAAGAACAGATAGAAGCCAATAAAGGAGGGCGGAGCCGCACAACCCAATTTTCGTTCATTCTCTCCATCCCTGTTGTGCAACTCTCCGTCCTACTCAACCTTTCCAACAAAAGCTTACTTAAAATGTGAAATCCCCCCTCTAAAAAATGCGGGTATAAAAAATATTAGTTAATTTGATTCTAATACCGCAGAGCTCACTAACTTAATTACAATTTATAAAGTTTGTAAAAATACGTGTTTTTCCCAACAGCTTCGCTTGGTCGCCTGGTTTTATATTTATAGTCAACAATCAATAGGCTAGTAAATATATTCAAAAAACCTAACAAGTGATGACATTTCAATGTAAAAAATGTGTTTTAACTCGGCAATTTCATTAAATTTAAGACCTTCGAATAGTTTTATAAAAAAAACTCATATTTTTCCTCCGACCTTCTCAGTGAGAACTTTCAAGAATATGGTTAGGGTTACCAGACTGGAGTTACTACTTAATATTTTATATTTTTCAAGAAAATAAATTTTGTCTCGAAAAGTTACAATAGTTTAGCAATATTACATCCGAAATCGCGTGTTTCATCTATCAATCTATCTATCTACAATATTATAAAAAAAAGGGGACTGTCTGTCTGTCTGTCTAATGTTCAGGTAAACGGAAAAACGACTGAACCGACTGGGCTAAAACTTTAACACAAAGGTAGATCTTGAACCCATGCAACACATAGGCCTATTCACTTCCTTAAAATCCCCTCGGGCTACGCCCCGTGAACGTCCTAAGTTTCAATGTTTACATTTCAGAACAAAGTAAACATTCAGAAACTGTAATGCGAACAGCTGAGGACAATTCCATTTGACAGTTTAAAGAGCAGAAGCAAGAACAGCTGTTTCAAGCTAACTTACCTTTCTAACCCGTGCGAAGAACGGGTACATTCTACTAGTCTCAATTATTTAAGTTCTCGGTGAACGATACGGAGATTCAATATAAAAATACCCCCGTCGCAGCAAACCTGCGTACTCAGCGAATTTCCAATGCATAATATATGTCTTAATACCATATAAAGCCGCATACCAAGTTTTATAAAAATATATTCATATATAAGCGATATATACAAGTTTAATTATTCTCCATAATAATAGCATTGGTGATGAGTAAGCAGGTTTGCTGCAACAAGGAACTAAAAAAATGGGGTTTTATGCAAATACCAATATAACTCAACAAGGTGAAGCCACATACCAAGTTTTATTAATTTATGTTTATAATTAAGGGCGTCATTACATTTTACTTATTCTCCATAAGAATAACATGGGGGCTGAGTACGCAGGTTCGCTGCTACGGGGATAATCGACAAAAAATCTTTTTTTTGTGCAAATATCAATATACCAGTTCTACGTGACCCCACGTGCCAAGTTTCATCAATATACATTCATTAATAATGGAGATATCAAATTTTATTTATTCTCCATAAGGATAACATTGGACAACGTACTGTGTTTAGCACTTTGAATATCTCTGCAACGGTTGGACGTAGAATCACAATTTAAACACCAAAATGATTGTTTTGTTGAGCTGAGTTGATTGGTAAAAGAAAATGTGAAGTTTACATTAAAATTAACTTAGGAAAAGCCAAAAACCTTTTTCCCATAAGATTAACATAGGAGATTTTATGAGCAGATTTTTTTGGATTTTCTACGCAACCACTTAACCTAGCTTAATAATTCAAAATACCATATTATTTGTTTTTCTAAGCTCTATAACATGGTCTAAACCAAAATTAAGTGTTTTAAAAATTTTAGGGTAAAAAATGCAAAAAACCGATTTTTGGAAAATTTAAAACCCCCATAAACCCCCCTTACCATGGCCCGATTTTTCTGGTTTTCGAACTTAAAGTCATAAATGTCACTTTACACATTTGAGCCAAATTTCATTGAAATCGGACGTTTTTTACTCAAGTTATCGCATTCACGGACACATAAATATATAAATTTGAAAAATTAAAAATTTGTCATGGTCTCGGGCTTAAATCTTACCATGAGACCTACGGTAATAGCTTCTTCCCTATAGGGGAAATTCGCTAATACAAAACTTGGCCAACCCGCAGCTAGCAGACAGTTTGCCCGTAGTAAACTACGTACTACCAAAATGCTATATAGACTGGCACCAAAATATAACATCAAAAGTTAAAATTGAATTAATTAACTTTATTAGCCAATTTCCCCTATAGGGAAGAAGCTATTACCGTAGTCGGCATGGTAAGACCTAGGCCCGGGACCATGATAACTTTTCGTTTTGAGGTCCCCAGACCCCAAAAACACCATTCGTTCGAAACTGTATATATATATATATATATATATGTGTGTGTGTGGTTGTGTGTGTGTGTGTGTGTGTGTGTGTGTGTGTGTGTGTGTGTGTGTGTGTGTGTGTGTGTGTGTCCGTGAGCACGATAACTCTCGTAAAAATTATCCGATTTTGATGAAATTTGGTATAAACGTGTAAAGCAACATTTATGACTTTAAGGTCGAAAACCAGCCAGATCGCTCTATCCGAAGGGGTATTTTGGGGGGGTTTTGTACCCCAAAAATGGGTTTTTCGAATTTTTTACATATAATTTCGGAAATAGTCAAATTTTAGTTTTTCAGCTTAAAAAACACACAATTTGGTATTTTGATCATTTCTCTAAGTCAATTGGTTACTGAGATATTGAAAGTGCTAAACACAGTACGTTGTCTAATGTTATTCTTATGGAGGAAAATACAAATTTTATATCTCGCTTATTTATGAATACTGATGAAACTTGGTATATGGCTTCATCTGGTTGTGGACCATTGATATTTGCTCAAAAAAACAATTTTTTACCAAAGGCTCCCGTAGCAGCAAACCTGCGTACTCAGCCCCATGTTATTGTTATGGAGAATAAGTAACGTGTTATCTGCCTTCATTATGAAAATAAATTAATGAAATTTGGTATGTGGCTTTACCTACATGAGTTATATTGATATTTGTATAAAACCCAATTTTTTGTGTTCCTTGCTTCAGCAAACTTGCATACCCAGCCGCCATGTTATTCTTATGGAGAATAAATGTCATAAATCGTTTATTTATGAATGTATATTGATTCAACTTGGTATGTGGCTTTATGTGGTATTAAGATACATGTATATGCATTGGAAATTCGCTGAGTACGCAGGTTTGTTGCTACGGGGGTATTTTTATTTTATAATCTATTTTTCTGCACTATTGAGCGACTGGGCATATGTTGATCGACCGCACCTCCAACTGTTCTGGTTTGGCTTCATAAACATCTAGTAACCCTATATATGGTTCACGGGTGGCAGTCTTAAGGTTTTCCCAAAAGTACCCGAGCCGGTTTGGCTAGGTTAAGAATTATTGGATTAACGAATTGATTGAGAATTACCTGCTACCTCAATCATAAAATAAGGTAAATTTCCCTCCACACACAATCTAGGAAGTAAGAGAAAAAAGAACCGCGATATGCACTCAGCACTGCATACATAAAGAACCGCGATATACACTCAGCACTGCATACATAAAGAACCGCGATATACACTCAGCACTGAATACATAAAGAACCGCGATATACACTCAGCACTGCATGCATAAAGAACCGCGATATACACTCAGCACTGCATACATAAAGAACCGCGATATACACTCAGCACTGCATACATAAAGAACCGCGATATACACTCAGCACTGCATACATAAAGAACCGCGATATACACTCAGCACTGCATACATAAAGAACCGCGATATACACTCAGCACTGCATACATAAAGAACCGCGATATACACTCAGCACTGCATACATAAAGAACCGCGATATACACTCAGCACTGCATACATAAAGAACCGCGATATACACTCAGCACTGCATACATAAAGAACCGCGATATACACTCAGCACTGCATACATAAAAAACCGCGATATACACTCAGCACTGCATACATAAAGAACCGCGATATGCACTCAGCACTGCATACATAAAGAACCGCGATATACACTCAGCACTGCATACATAAAGAACCGCGATATACACTCAGCACTGCATACATAAAGAACCGCGATATACACTCAGCACTGCATACATAAAGAACCGCGATATACACTCAGCACTGCATACATAAAGAACCGCGATATGCACTCAGCACTGCATACATAAAGAACCGCGATATACACTCAGCACTGCATACATAAAGAACCGCGATATACACTCAGCACTGAATACATAAAGAACCGCGATATACACTCAGCACTGCATACATAAAGAACCGCGATATACACTCAGCACTGCATACATAAAAAACCGCGATATACACTCAGCACTGCATACATAAAGAACCGCGATATACACTCAGCACTGCATACATAAAGAACCGCGATATACACTCAGCACTGCATACATAAAGAACCGCGATATACACTCAGCACTGCATACATAAAGAACCGCGATATACACTCAGCACTGCATACATAAAGAACCGCGATATACACTCAGCACTGCATACATAAAGAACCGCGATATACACTCAGCACTGCATACATAAAGAACCGCGATATACACTCAGCACTGCATACATAAAGGCCCCAATGTACAAATATCTATATGCTAAATACACGATTATAGGATGATAGGATTTTTACTAATTAGGGTCGATTAACAAATGTGTTAGCCTCTTGTATTAATCTTTGCTTGGTGATGAGCAGACGCGTTCAAGCTCCACCTGTCAATCACTACTTGCTGAACACCTGATGAGCCCGCCTACTACGGCGCAATATATAATGTTTTGCCCATTAACGGCGTGTGGACGCGGCCAAGTGTGCGGAGATGTTGATCGGTCGCTCCGTTATATTCGCCTTTAATTAATTCCCTCCTCGGCCAGTTTCCGCGGGGATCGCGGCTAAATCGCCTCCACCTGGCAGCGGCCACGGCTCCAGGACCTTCCGTGTCTCGTTATCCGTGTCCCAGGTCGACCTTTAATTACTGATCTACATATCTGATCTCTGTTGTGAGCAGCGATTGTCTCTTTTTTTCTCAAACGACACGAAATATTTCGTTAGTAAGTTTTAATCAGCTTATTTAAAAGTACCTGGAGGGCCGAGCTTTGCACGGGGATAGTTAGTCAGTTTGTTTAGATGACTTGGAGTAATTTTGTTACCACGTCCTACTACTGTCAAGCAGATTTACTTAGTTCATTTGTCTTTTTTCTGCAATTTTATAAGGTCACTCCAGTTGTTATTATAGCTCAGTGTAGTTTTGATTAATTTTTGATATGACATGACCGCACTGTATGCAATCTTCATTTAATGGTTTTAGTCACAGCTCTCAGGAAACCACATGTTAGTACTTAAACAACAGTACCTGGGGCCGAGCTTTGCTCGGGGAATGCCAGTCAGTTTGTTTAGATGACTTAGAGTAACATTTCACCACTTACCCCAACTGATTATCATATCATGACCATATTTGTTTAGCTCATTTGCCTCTTTTCTGAATTTTTAAGGTCACTCCAGTTGTTATTTACAGCTGATTTAATGTCTCTTTGAACTCTTTCGGATATGACCACTCCATATATACAATCTTCAATCAACAGCTTTAATCACTGCTCTCAGGAAACCACATGTTAATAATCATAAACAACAGAAACATGAGAATTACTCTGACAGTTCACTGGTTGATTATAAACAGCTGTTATGATTCTTTTGTTTAGATTTTAAACTCTAAGCCTAATGATATTTATTCTCACGTTTCATTTGTGTTTTAGCGAATTTCCCCTATAGGGAAGAAACTATTACCGTAGTCGGCATGGTAAGACCTTGGCCCGGGACCATGATAACTTTTCGTTTTGATGTCCCCAGACCCCAAAACCACCATTCGTTCGAAACTGTATATATATATATATATATATATATATATATATATATGTGTGTGTGTGTGTGTGTGTGTATATGTGTCCGTGAGCACGATAACTCTCGTAAAAATGATCCGATTTTGATTAAACTTGGTATAAACGTGTAAAGCAACATTTATGACTTTAAGTTCGAAAACCAGCCAGATCCCTTTATCCAAAGGGGTATTTTGGGGGGGGGTTTGTACAGCAAAAATGTTTTTTTTATTTTTACATCTAATTTTTGAAATAGTCAAATTTTAGTTTTTAAGTTAAAAACCAAACAATTTGGTATTTCGATCATTCCAGTTCCTCTACGTCAATTGGTTACCGAGATATTGAAAGTGCTAAACACAGTACGTTGTCTAATGTTATTCTTATGGAGGTAAAGAAAATCTTTATATCTCGCTTATTTATGCTGACGAAACATGGTGTACAGCTTCATCTCGTTGTTGTCTTTTGATACTTGCTAAAACAAATATTTTATGCCAAATTCTCCCGTAGCAGCAAACCTGCGTACTCAGCCCCCATGTTATTCTTATGGAGAATAATTAAATGCTCTGTCTCCCTTAATTATGAACATAAATGAATAAAAACTGGTATACGACTTCACCTAGTTGAGTTATATTGATATCAGCATAAAAACCCATTTTTTGTGTTCCTTGTTTTGAAGCAGCAAACCTGCGTACTCAGCCCCTTATGGAGAAGTATAAATCGCTTATTTGTGAATATATTTTTATGAAACTTGGTAAGTGGCTTTATGTAGTATTAAGACATTTATATCTTCATTGGAAATTCACTGAGTATGCAGGTTTGCTGCGACGGGGGTATTTTATACATTATTTAATTTTTCCTTGGAATGAGACCTGTCTGCAACTTTTTTCATCCCAGAAATTAGTTATTTCCAACATTTTAAGGAAGTCGTTGGAACCGTTTTTGAGAATAGAGTTGCAAGCAACCAAACCTTACTCATATTAGAGTAGAGGATTTGATAGTCCCAGGGAAAATTTAAGTCTAGTCAATACCAGTTGTGGGGTCAACATTGGAAACAGCAAATTAAGTTTTCATGGCATGTGGATATTCCTTTGGCTATCCTTACGACAGCTCCTTTTCACCATGGTCCCTACATGTTTGCAGACAGCAGGGAGATGGAGATCTTCCCCACGATTGTGGTACCTACCCCATCCCGTCCAGATTGGGTGTTATTGGGTATATTTTCAACTATAACAAAAGAAGTGGTTCGGAGAAAGGTTCCTTTAGTGAAACCCTTTCTTAGAAGCTCGAAGCCCTTATAACGTAATTTTTTCAAGAAATCCTCCTACGATAACAGGTCCGAACAAAGTAGCACGTTCCATGCATATGCATGTTGGTATCTATGCATGTGACCCAGTGTAAACACTATATTAAAGGTCATCGTAAATCAAATCACGCCGAGCGCCGGAAATGCATATATAGAGAGCGCAGAGTGAGAAGCGGGACCTAGTTCGAATAACTTTACACTCGCAGCCAAGCCGCAAATGCCAGCACGTTGTCAATTTATTCCCGTCTGTCAAATATGTGGTGTTTATGTCTTGGGATCCGCGTGCAGTTGCATTTTATGAAATGTCACAAGACGTCCACTCCATTTCTCAGCGAGTGCCAACGCAAACCGTCTAATCATTTAATCAGTGTCCTGGCCTACTTCCAGTTTACCATTAGCTAATGGTTTACAAGGTTACAAGCTATCTCTAACAATTTGTACACCTTAAACGCAAGACTGAACTGTGAAACGTTGAAAACTATCACACAATAACTAATTTTAACGAATTTCCCCTATAGGGAAGAAACTATTACCGTAGTCGGCATGGTAAGACCTAGGCCCGGGACCATGATAACTTTTCGTTTTGAGGTCCCCAGACCCCAAAAACACCATTCGTTCGAAACTGTATATATATATGTCCGTGAGCACAATAACTCTCGTAAAAATGATCCGATTTCGATTAAACTTGGTATAAACGTGTAAAGCAACATTTATGACTTAAAGTTCGAAAACCAGCCAGATCCCTCTATCCAAAGGGGTATTTTGGGGGGGTTTTGTACCCCAAAAATGAGTTTTTGAATTTTGTACATATAATTTTTCAAATAGTCAAATTTTATATTTTACCATTGAATTCAGCTTAAAAAACACACAATTTAGTATTTTGATCATCCCTCTACGTCAATTTGTTACCGAGATACTGAAAGTGCTAAACACAGTACGTTGTCTAATGTTATTCTTATGGAGGAAAAGAAAAATTGTATAAATCTCGCTTATCTATAAAAGTATACTGACGAAATTTTGTATACGGCTTCATATTGTTGTGGTCTATTGATATTTGCTCAAAAATCAATATTTTTCCAAAGACAGCAAACCTGCGTAATCAGCCCCATGTTATTCTTATGGAGAATAATTAAATGCTCTGTCTCCCTTAATAATGAACATAAATGATTACAAACCGGTATACGACTTCACCTAGTTGAGTTATATTGATATTAGCATAACAACCCATTTTTTGTTTCCTTCATGCAGCAAACCTGCGTACTCATCCCCAATGTTATTCTTATGGAGAATAATTAAAATTGTATATATCGCTTGTTTGTGAATATATTTTTATGAAACTTGGTAAGTGGCTTTATGTAGTATTAAGACATTTATATCTCCATTGGAAATTCGCTGAGTATGCAGGTTTGCTGCGACGGGGGTATCATGTTTATATTATATCACAGGCTGATCTTCATTTTATAAACATTGTTCATTACCTAGAAATTAAAACAACACGTATACCCCATGCTCGTCTTAGCAGGAAGTTAACTATAGAACCTATGGACTAACGCTGTTTTAAGTGGGGCTCTAGCCATGAAACATATGACGTTTCTACAAGCCTCTCCCTTACGGCTTGTGTAAATACCCCATCGCAGCAAACCTGCGTACTCAGCGAATTTCCAATAGATATATAAATGTCTTAATACTACATAAAGCCACTTACCAAGTTTTATAAAAATATATTCACAAATAAGCGATATATACAATTTTAATTATTCTCCATAAGAATAACATTGGGGCAGGTTTGTACGCAGGTTTGCTGCAACAAGGAACACAAAAAATGGGTTTTTATGCTTATATCAATATAACTCAACTAGGTGAAGTCATATACCAGATTTCATTAATTTATGTTCATAATTAAGGGAGACATGGCATTTAATTATTATCCATAAGAATAACATGGGGCTGAGTACGCAGGTTTGCTGCTACGGGTGCCTTTGGCATAAAATAATATTTTTGAGCAAACATCAATATACCACAACCAGATGAAGCCATATACCAAGTTTCGTCAGTATACGTTCATAAATAAGCGAGATATAAAAATTTTCTTTTCCTCCATAAGAATAACATTAGACAACGTACTGTGTTTAGCACTTTCAATATCTCGGTAACCAATTGACGTAGAGAAATGATGAAAATACCAAATTGTGTGTTTTTTTAAGCTGAATCCAATGATAAAAACTAAAATTAGATTTTTTCAAAAATTACATGTAAAAAATTCAAAAAACCCATTTTTGGGGTACAAAACCCCCCAAAATACCCCTTCGGATAGAGCGATCTGGCTGGTTTTTGAACTTAAAGTCATAAATGTTGCTTTACACGTTTATACCAAATTTCATCAAAATCTGATCATTTTTACAAGAGTTATCGTGCTCACGGACACACACACACACACACACACACACATATATATATATATATATATATATATATATATGTGTGTGTGTATATATACAGTTTCTAACGAATAGTGTTTTTGGCATCTGGTGACCTCGAAACGAAAAATTATCATGGTCCCGGGCCTAGGTCTTACCATGCCGACTACGGTAATAGCTTCTTCCCTATAGGGGAAATTCGCTAAAAAGACTGGATAAAAGGAAATTTTAAGCATAATGGTAAACAACAGATTATATTAGAAAATATACAACAAATATATTTTTGGAACAACTACGAAAATAACTAAGCCTGCAGTCCAGAAAATCTTTTGGTTATGGCACTCCTTCAACACCGTGAGATTAACCATGCTTCTACACTTTATAAATGAACAAAACATTGGACGGAATATTCTGCATGATAGATGCAACTGTATTGTTCCAACGTCATACTGCAGCAGTGTCGATTACGAAATTCAATTATACGAAACGTCAATCGTCCAAACTGTTTGAATAAATTCCTTTAAAATAACTAAAGCTGCGCAGTACGCCGTTGCACAGATTGAAACATGCCAATATAACAGCCATTTGAGTATGACAAACCTCAATGATGAATCTGTATGACGAGTTTTAACGTAGCTGTTGATGCCTGATTTCACAAATTTTAGAGATTTATCGGTGTTTAAAATGCCATAAAAATAATAATGATAACAATAGTTTTTTTGTATAAATAAATACATTATTTACAATAATGTTTTTACGAAATTTTCAAAACTGCATAATAATCTATATAAATAAAGCAGAGTTCTTGTCTGTGTGTGGATCGCCGTACGGCTAAACTACAACGAGTTAAGGCATGACATTTTCAGGGTAGGTTCCTTTAGGTTACAGCTATTGTACCTGACTCTCAGTTTCCTCTAAATCCTCTAGGGCTACTCCCCTTGTGACTTCCAAAATTCAAATGTTAATCAAATGAGACCATACGGTTACAGATTTCTGCTATTTATTTAATGTTATTAAAATAAACAGCTGACATTAGTAATTTACTTTTTTAACTACATTTTACCCGGGTGAAACCGGTATAATCAGCTAGTTACGTAATAAAGTATATAGAGCTAAATACAAATTCTGAAAATAAAGATAAAATATATTTAACAAAAATATAGTCTCAGAAATGTCAGCAGAGCCGTGACACCTATAAATGTTAACTTTCATTGACATTGGCGTTATAACAGTTAATTGGCCTTTAAATTGTTTAAGGATCAAGAGTAGTCGTATATTCAGATACGCGATAAAATGAATTTGTTACAAAAACCTGTGAAGTTCGTTTTTTGGCTGCTTTCAAATTGAATATCATTTAGTAGTTTATATATATATATATATATATATATATATATATACATACATATATATATATATCACACCTGCACGTGACGGAAGGCTGGTCAAAATGTAGTATATTTTGTTATGGCCGAAAAAGATGAGAAGTTTATAGAATTTGACGAAATTTCTGGTATCGCAATTATGAATAATCTTTCCTGACATTTTTTGTTCTCACTCGAATTTGTAATAATCATTAAGTTTTATCATCCTATGTTTGATTGTCCGAACAGTTCTATAATCCGATCCGCCTAATCCTGGTCGCAATTAGTTTAAATTAATCTACTCCCTACTATATCTAAATGCATAAAACAAAGTCGGCTTAGTATGTTAGTAAGTTAGTTACATCAAACAGCAATTATAAGAGTTATATCTAATCATACTTGAAAGACATACACATTTATTCACTATGGAAATATCCAATCTACTAAATGGCAACTCAAACTCTTTTTTTCGATGCTGAAGTTAGCTCCATATAAAATAGGCGAATGAGCATAGCGAACGAGCTCATCTTGAAAATGAACGAGCATTTGTCATAAAACAAATTCAATGACATTATGACACAACAACGTCTGTCGGGCCAGCTAGTGTGATTATAAAACACATAACACAGTGGCCCTGTCGTGTAGGGTTCGAATCCCAGTCTTGCCATATAAATTGCATCAGTACTGTATATACCACTCGTACTGTACGGCTCACCCCTGGTTTTACTGGATACGTTTCACGCACAGATCTACAGTCTATGCTGTGTATCTGATATTATATTTGCAAAGTAAGGCAAAAAGAGGCTGCCAACCTCTTAAACAAAAGAGTATAGTATTTGTTTAATGGGGTTTTGTGATACGCAACTCGGATAACCAACCAGTACTGCAGTTTTGTTGCAAACAAGCAAGTATTTGCATGACAAAGCAAATATTTAATGAGTTCCTTGGGTCTGGAAGAAGGAGCTTTTAAGTTCTTTCCACCGAGTAAATAGCTTTTACGCCTCACCGCCGGCGCGACGTTACCCGGCCAGCCCGTGCTCGGCTAGTTCCTCATTGTCGCGACCTCTTTCCTCCTTTAGCTCAGCCCTCAGTTAAGTGCTGCTCATCGCAATACACTTTAAACATGCACCAACTGAAAGGAAGCAAGGCGAAATCTAACTGAGGGAAATAAAACTTATTCGTTGGGTTTTACGGTTAAATTGATTACTCAGTAACACTGACTTTGCTATTACGGTCAAACCTGTTCGTCATGAACTACCGTATGCCTGTATGTAATTACAGTATATTTAAATGCGACGGGTTTTTTACCATGCGAAATCGCAGCGCTCTTTCTTAAGGTATCCATTAAATCGTTAAGTATAGAATACAAAGTATATTCGACAAAACATACCTATGTAAAGTAGTCGAACTGAACCCAAGCAAGATATACATAAGTGACAACCAAATGTTGGGTATTAGCGAATTTCCCCTATAGGGAAAAAGCTATTACCCTAGTCGGCATGGTGAGACCTAAGCCCGGGACCATGATAACTTTTCGTTTTGAGGTCCCCAGACCCCAAAAACACCATTCATTCAAAACTGTATATATATATATATATATATATATATATATATATATATATATATATATGCTATGTCTCCCATAATTATGAACATAAATGAATAAAAACTGGTATAAGACTTCACCTAGTTGAGTTATATTGATATTAGCATAAAAATCCATTTTTTATGTTCCTTGATGTAGCAAACCTGCGTACTCAGCCCCAATGTTATTCTTATAGGGAATAATTAAAATTGTATATATTGATTATTTGTGAATATATTTTTATGAAACTTGGTCAGTGACTTTATGTAGTATTAAGACATTTATATCTCCATTGGAAATTCGCTGAGTATGCAGGTTTGCTGCAACGGGGGTATTATATGTATTATGCTATGCATGATCCCAAGATATTGATTATCATTTCCTGTGCCGAGTTTACTGAATGTAAACTGCATTTGTTATTTTCTAATTAACTAGATATTCCAGCTCCTCTTCCTTCTGTACTATGTTTTGTTGCCTTCAACAGCTTTCAAATTTTCAATTTCAACGATTACTGGTCTTCCATAATATTATAACATTGCAACTTTGAAGGCCTGTGGGGCGTAGCCCTGAGGGGTGATCTAAATTTCGATGATTTTCCGCAAACCTACGCATAGAGGCCTTTCCATAGATACTCCAATCATAAAAATCTGTCCAGTGGTTCCTGAGATCTCAACGTGACACAAAATCTGCTTGTGTATTAAATCGACTAACTCAACCAGATGTTTTAATGCGCTAGCTCCTATGGGCGATTCTACAAGACCTGATTTCTAAAGTAAGATAATATCGTGTTTTGTTCGATAATAAAGTGTAAAACACATCTCTCCGCCTCGAAGAGCGCGCGCTGTAATGCAATATTCATCGGAGCATCAACACTATCTACACCAGCCGGGTCAGAGCAATATGGGTCAGAGCAGAGGTTCGCTTGCATCACTGTTCGTTTGGTTTATTCGGCTGTACTTATGCAAGCGAACAGTTCGTTCTGTCTAGTTAAAGATTGAATTAAGTATAATTACGAGCTGCAAGCTTACATCAAAATAGGCTAGAAACACACAAGTTTGAATAGTATCAAGAGGAATTAATTATTCATTATTTCAGCACACATCATTAGTGTTTATCACACATTAGTGCAGCTAACAAATAATAATTATTATATATAATATCGGATCAACTTTTTCTTAAAATGGAAAACTTTAATTATTGATCCTGTTGTAGATTCGTTTCAACTGAGTTGTCCCTGCTTAAGGCTCAACAGAAAAATCTGCGCCGCCGAGTAAAAAAAACACTGTTAATACAGTATAGGGAAAAGGATCGGCGCGGAGGTCCGCAGGATTCCTGTTAGCAGCTATGATAATTATGTTATCAATATATTATAAACGGGACTTGATAAAAGAAAGTTAATTCTACTCATGCTCTTTTTTTAGAATTTTTAAATATTGATTTTGTTTCAAGAAGTTGTTGTAGTTTAAAAAACTCATTTTTGTATATTTAAAAGGGTTTGAAAATGCAACTCAGTTAAATAAATTAAAAAAGTACATTTGTAGATAATATTTCCCTCTTGTATACTTTAACTTTAATTGAATGGTTTATGTAGCAGCTGTAAAGAAGAATCCTGCAAGTGCAAACCCTTCCTAGCGCTGCGCGGAAGGGGTAGACCGGAGCCTTAATAAAAATAAATAACCATCAACCGTGGGCAACTTTAATTAATTAGGTTTAAAAGGCCACTTAATTATTACTCATTAAGTAAAAAACAAATCGCAAAAATGCAGAGTATTTTTTATTTATTTGTACGTTAAGCGTTTAATAACAAGGCTTATCCGTACTGAACCTCGATCATATAAATTAATAATAGAATTAAATTAATATATAATTATACATGAGTATTATTTTTTCCCGTGGAAGTTGCAAGTGGAATGGCCTGATACAAACTAGACATTTAGCTCAAAATTAGATTTAGGATTTTCACAGAAAACAAGATTGGACGAATAACCAATATTTTAGCTCATCATTTATACAGTACATAAAGCCAACCCATCTCAGCAACTTTTGAAAAAAAAAGTCGGACACCCGTGAACTATACACTTGAAAGAAAGATTTCTGTAAGAAATTTGGAGGGAAAATGTTAGTTTTTCGGTAAGTTCTTCTAATGTCACAAATTAGATAAGAGCTAAAAACTGTGATTATTAGTGAATTTCCTTTGGAAAGTGAACTATTAGCATGACCTGCACGGTGAAACTTAAGCCCGGGACCACCATAGAAGTTCCTAACGTGACCCCCTGAACACGTTTTGGGGGGTCGTTCAAAATTGTATATATATATATATATATATATATATATATATATATATATATATATATATATATATATATAGACATATATATATATATGTGTATGCACTCTAGCGGTCGCATTTTTTGTCCGATTTACTTCAAATTTGGTAGGGACGTTCCTTTCTATAACCTGTTGGACAAGTTCGTTGGGCAAAACAATCGGAAAACTCTAAACCCATTTTTTGGAGATTAATATTTCAAATTTTGAGTTTTTGGGCCCAAAAAGGGTCAGAAAAGCCCCAGATGTAAAATTAAGGCATGTTAAAAGATGGGAATTAGAAAGGCGAAAGTTTAAAGCCCTCTCCCGTCATTCTAGCATAAATATTTACCGAGTTATTAAAGAAAATGTGTATCGGGTAAACACAGTACGTTGTCTTATGGGGGTTTTACACTAGAAAAGCTTGTTATTCCTTTTTTAAAGTACTTTTATTATCCCCAGCAACCTCACGCCTACTTTCAAGCCTGTCTGGACCTTCTCCTAACCTTATAATGCGTAAAATTGTATTCCCAGCTTTGCAAGTAAATGAAACCAGGAGTATCAGAACAGCCAAAAAAACAATGTTTTCAGATTTCAATAAAAATTGGACAAATGGATGTTTTTACACTGATTTTGAGTTTTACAAGTTTTTATGTGGAAATTCACTTCCCTCACGTCAGCGTGCTGCGTGCGAACTCGTTTGTTTTTACATCCGGAGCGGCGTCTGCTCCGGGCTGTCCGATATAATGAAGGATTTAAAGATTTCTCCTTGGAGCTTCGAAATCTATATTA
The DNA here is from genome assembly GCA_963675035.1 of Allygus modestus. Lineage (NCBI taxonomy): Eukaryota > Metazoa > Arthropoda > Insecta > Hemiptera > Cicadellidae > Allygus > Allygus modestus. The sequence goes on from OY776114.1 coordinate 60,912,870, forward strand.
ATAACGGAAATTAAAATGCATTTGTAACATTACAACTTGATCGGCTAGGCTATGTTTTTATTTTACAATAAAAATGAAATCAGGTAAACAAGAGAAGCTTTTGCGAAAAACTAGTCCAAATTTAACGCCAAACCGAACCAGTATCTTTTGAGAAAGCCAAAGTCTAAATTAAAGTGTAAAAGTAAAAACATGTTTAAATATTTTAATCTAAAGTGTAAATTTAAACGCAAGTTTAAATGTTTTAATTTGAACAGATATGTGAATTGATTTGAGTGTAACACTGAAACCATACGAAAGAGTGGCGCTGTAGTGCGAAGCTAGTTGATAGTGAATTTAAAATTACCCAATCCTATATCCTGTACTCTAATATGAGTCAGGTTTGCGTGCTTGCTTGCAACGTGCGTGCTTGCTTGCAACTCTAATCTCAAAACGGCTCAAACGATTTCCTTCAAATTTTGGAAATAACTAATTTCTAGGATAAAAATAAGTTCTAGACAGGTCTCTTCCCCAGAAAAACTATAATTTAAAAAACTATTGAATGAAGTTTGCATTCAGCGTGCACATGAACACCAAATGTTTATTTCAAAAAGTACTACCTGAAGTGGCATTGAGATATAATAACTACTTGAGTGACCTTAAAAATGCGGGAAAGAGGCAAATGAGCTAAGCAAATCTGTTCGTTATGGAAGGGGACCGTAGTGAATAATAGTACGCAAATTCAGGCTATATAAGCTTGGTCATTTACCGAGCAAGGCTCGGTCCTCCCGGTACTTTTAACCCTAGGTCTGCCATTGCCTGATTAATACTAAATTGCTCGGTGCCCTAGCAATTTTTGCAATTTTGCAGAAGTTTTTTTAACAATTCGCAGTGCCTAAACTACTTTTGATAACCTAGTCAAATCAAATAAGATATAAAACATAGGTTACAAACTGGCAGACGTGCGTCCGAGCACTTAATCAATTCGATTCCGTGTTCAGCAAAAACAATCGCCGGATAAGCAGTCAGCAATCCGGCCGCTCGGCGCTGCATTAACGGCACACCCGGTCAACCCGGTAATTAGATGTTTTTACATCCGGAGCGGCGTCTGCTCCGGGCTGTCCGATATAATGAAGGATTTAAAGATTTCTCCTTGGAGCTTAGAAATCTATATTAATAACGGAATTTGTTTTTCGTTCGGCGATTTTATACTGCAAAAGCTTATTTTCTACATGACTGGTATCAGTAAAAAGCTGTTATATTCAAGAAGTGCTGTTTGGGGTTTGAAGATCATCCATCATCTTCAGGGCTACGCCCCATGGGCTTTACAAGTTCCAATGTCAATCTTATGGAGTTGTATTGTATGTAGTCTCACAGCTGATATAATGTAAACATTTTAAACATTAAATCATCAGGCGCTTTGCATACGAGACTCCCGTGCGGAGAACGGTCCACCGCACGGTAACTAGAAAAAAAACTGTAAGGATATCTGAAATCATAAACAAATTACGTCATGGATCGAATGTAAACCCTTTTAGCGAATTTCCCCTATAGGAAAGAAGCTATTACCGTAGTCGGCATGGTAAGACCTAGGCCCGGGACCATGGTAACTTTTCGTTTTGAGGTCCCAAGACCCCAAAAACACCATTCGTTCGAAACTGTATATATATATATGTCCGTGAGCACGATAACTCTCGTAAAAATGATCCGATTTTGATGAAACTTGGTACAAACGTGTAAAGCAACATTTATGACTTCAAAGTTCGAAAACCAGCCAGATCGCTCCATCTGAAGGGGTATTTTGGGGGGGTTTTGTACTCCAAAAATGGGTTTTTTGAATTTTTTACATATAATTTTTGAAATAGTCAAATTTTAGATTTTACCATTGGGTTCAGCTTAAAAAAACACACAATTTGGTATTTTGATTATTCCTCTACGTCAATTGGTTACCGATATAATGAAAGTGCTAAACACAGTACGTTGTCTAATGTTATTCTTATGGAGGAAAAGACTAATTTTATATCTCGCTTATTTATGAAAGTATACTGACGAAACTTGGTATACGGCTTCATCTCGTTGTAGTCTATTGATATTTGCTAAAAAAAAACAATTTTTTGCCAAAGACTCCCGTAGCAGCCAACCTGCATACTCAGCCCCCATGTTATTCTTATGGAGGATAATTAAATGCTCTGTCTCCCTTAATTATGAACATAAATGATTACAAACCGGTATACGACTTCACCTAGTTAAGTTATATTGATATTAGCATAACAACCCATTTTTTGTGTTCCTTGTTGCAGCAAACCTGCGTACTCAGCCCCAGTGTTGCAGGTTTGCTGTGACGGGGGTATTTTGATTTCCACATGGATATGTAAAACCGCCAGTGTCTTCACTTGTTATCCCTGCAGACGACAATATTAGTACAAATAAACTGAACCATATGTCGTCAGTCAAGACTACCGTTTTTTTTTCTAGTATCCGTATCGAGGGTGTTTCATATTTTATTAAAAGTACCTGGGGACCGAGCTTTGCTCGGGGAAGGCCAGTAAGTTTGTTTAGATGGCTTGGAGTAATATTTCACCACTTCCCCCAACTGATTATCAGATTTTCATAGCTCATTTGCCTCTTTTCTGCAGTTTTAAGGTCACTCCAGTTGTTATTTATAGCTCAATGTTCCTTCAATTTACTTCAGATTTGACCACTTTACATATGCAATCTTCACTCAATAGTTATAGTCACTGCTCTAAGGAAACCACATGTTAACAATTATTATAAACAACATGAGAACAGTATTACTTTGACAGTCCCTGGTTGATTATGAACAGCTGATACAATTCTTTTGTTTTGATTTTAAACTTCAATAGCCCAATGTTAATTTTTTAACTTTTCATTTTCGTTTTTTTACATTATTTGATTTTTTCTGAGGATGAGACCTGTCTAGAACTTATTTTCGTCCCAGAAATTAGTTATTTCCAACATTTGAAGGAAATCGTTGGTGTCGTTTTTGAGGTCAGAGTTACAAGCAAGCAATCACGGACGGACGCAAGCATGCAAGCAAACAAGCAAACCTAACTAATATTAGAGTATAGGATAAAATATACACACAGGTGATTAAAATTCCTGCTGCAACTACATCTGTTTCCGATCCATTAAATCTATTGCTAAAAGGAATAACATTGTAACTTTATGGGTAACTGGGGCAGAGCCCTAAGAGGTTGCCAAGACGGTAATAGGTCTAGATGTAGCCCAGATGCAAATTTACACGCAAATTTTCAGCTCGACTGGTTTAGTATTTTGTACGTTAAAACGGAACATACAAGTCGACGACAGACAGACACCCACCTTTCTTGTATAAATGTATAGGATAGGATTCCAACTTTGGACAATCTGAAAATAGTTCCACAAATTCTGAAGAAAATCTGAAAAATTGTTTTGTAAATTTGTCATGAATTTATTTGATTCAGAAGGGGTATACGAATTTATGCAAATCTGACTAATTTAATCGATAAATTAAAATTAATGGCTTTGACACTTGTGCTTGCTGGTGTCTTATCGCATCCATTCGAGTTAACGAATCATTTAGCTATCACCGCGGATGTAAAGAAAATTACCTCGATATACCCGTAATCTTCTCTCTAAATGTTAAGAAAAGCCTGCAAAATATCCTCAATGAGATATTTTGTTTCGAACGTCGGGAATTTGCCTGTATAAAATAATCCTATTCAAGTGACGAATCAATCCTCGATACCAACGAAGGGGTATGAATAAACGACTTAGAAAAAGATAACGATTGAAAAAATATATACATACCTTCTCCGAAAAGCACTTGGTTCATTGTTACTGAACAGTTATATGGAGTGGCAGGTAGAATTGTGGCATATCGTATGACTACTGTATGGCATATCATATTTAAGGGATGTCGAACCGTTCTTATTGTATCCACACGATACAAAAATTGTCTACAAATGAGCATTTTCAATACACAAACGATACAATAAAGTGAGTAAATCCGCTAAACAATGTTATTTTATGATACAAGGTGTTTATAAAGTTCTACAGTTAACCACCCTGCCTGTTATCGATGTTCAATGAAAAAGTTGAGAAACTTTAAATCTCTAGGGATTTAATATTGTTGACGCAACATTGGCCATCAGCTGTTACTCTACAATTTCAATGTAGTCGAGATTAGCGAATGCGCCGCGTGGAGATCCCACAGCTGTACCGTTAACAAACAAACGATCTCGCGCACAGAGCGGAAAGTCCGTAAACACAGTTCGCTGTGCTATAATAAATATCCCGTTTGGCAAAATTAAAAAACCCAACCACTTTAACAGTTAGTTATTTTATTATTTTTACCTTTAGCGAGTTTATAAGCAACACATATCCATAATCAATATATTATGCAAATTATTCCAAAATTGGAGAAATATGTTTGTTTTTTTTAGCCGTAAAATTTAATTTAGTCAATCGTACGGATTGGAAAGTTATTTTTTTCACCGCAGTATTTATTGCCTAACAACTAATTTTGCAACTACACTTTGTTAGGCGTACAAATAACAACAATTTAAAATTTAACAATTACCGAGATGATACTTGATATTCTAAATTCCCTACCGTACACTAATACTACATTGCTTAACTGACAGTTCTGCCTCAACCTGGAAAATCTTCTAGCACATGTTATACTGGACTAGTGCGAACTACAAAAATTAAAAAATTAAATAAACGAAGTGTGTAATACGATGGTGAATTTGATGTAATTGGGCTTGTGTAATATGCAGGGTTCGCTAAATATGTGTTAAGGAATTGTACCTTTCTAAAATCCACATTACCTTGGCGATCTCGGCGGTTTTCCTCCAAAAACGGTGAATTCCTTATCAACCAGAACGACCATCGCCGCGGGACATCTTCAGCTGCGCATCCAAGTTTTCGAGGTAATCGTCTGCGTAGACACGTCCGCCACAGTGAACATCTGAATAATTATAACGAACAGCAGTAATCACCCCACCCACTTCCACAGGAAACTAGACGTTCGCGACAATACAACCAGGTGATTCAACCCGTGTCTGGGTGCAAAAAAGTGGATAAATTTAAACTTCTCAAAGGGTTTTCACTGAGAGAAACCAACAAAAACCTTCACGGCCGTAAAAGTCGAGTGCGTTATCACTAGACGATATCACAACTGGAGCCGGGTGGACACTGCGCGACGGCGGCAAAAGACAAGCGGCGACGACGCACTGATCAGCTGTTGGCTCCCGCCACCCCGCCACTCGCCTTCCCGCCAGATCCACAGAGCAATTACCTCTCCCTCGCCCGTATTCAGCCAGGAATTTGCTTCGATAGCGTCTAATTGTTGCACCGATTAGAATTAGCGGAGTAAATTAGATGCATTTCATCTCGACCCAGCTTCAGTGCGTGTCCGACACTTAGATCTTCACGAGAGCGACGGTGTAATTTAATTATGAGAAAGTACTTATAACTATCTATAAACGCACCACTTTCACATATATCGTGCAGTTAAGATTCGGATGAGTGAGTTGAGAACGTAAGGAAATCGCCCCAAATAACCACATAGTTCTAGTTAAATCATGCGACATTTGTAGTAAGTACGGACAAATTTCTTCACTGACAATCGATTAGAGAAATAAGTCGAGTATTCTAACGTGACTGTCGACTGTTAAAATACCCCCATCGCAGCAAACCTGCATACTCAGCGAATTTCCAATGAATATATAACATAACACATTAAAACACTTAACAGGACTCATAAGAAATATATTCACAAACAATATATTACACATTTGTACCAAATTTCATTAACATCGGACCCTTTTTACGAGAGTTATCGTGCTTACGGATATATATATATATATATATATATATATATATGTGTGTGTGTGTGTGTCCGTATACATATATATATACACATATATAAATACCCCCGTCGCAGCAAACCTGCACACTCAGCGAATTTCCAATGAATATATAAAATAACACATTAAAACACTTAACAGGATTCATAAGAAATATATTCACAAACAAGCGATAGTTAAAATATTAATTATTCTCCATTAGTATAACATTGGGGATGAGTACACAGGTTTGCTGCAACAAGGAACACAAAATATCCTTGGTATATAAGTTTTGATGCAAATATCAATAGAACATATCTTAGTGAAGCCACATACCAAGTTTCATCCATATGCATTCATAAATAAGCGATATATAACATTTTAATTATTTTCCATAAGAATAACATTGGGACCAAGTACCTGGGTTTGCTGCTACGAGAACCATAGGCGAACAATTTTTGTTGTGCAAACAACCATGAAGCACAACCAGATGAAGCCATATACCAAATTTCGTCAGTTTATGTTCATAAATAAGCGAGATATACAATTTTTCTTTTTCTCCTTAAGAATAACATTAGACAACGTACTGTGTTTAGCACTTTCAATATCTCAGTAACCAATTGACGTAGAGCAATGATCAAAATACCAAATCATTTGTTTTTTATGCTGAATTCAATGGTAAAAATTAAAATTTGATTTAAATAAAAATTACATGTGGTAACCCAAAAAAAACCTTTTTGGGGTACAAAACCCCCCCAAAAACCCCCTTTTGGATGGTGCTATTCGTCTGGTTTTCGAACTCGTTCAAATAAATGGGGCTTTACACATTTGTACCAAATTTCATTAAGATCGGACCTTTTTTACAAGAGTTATCGTGCTTACGGACACACACACACACACACACACACACACACACACACACACACACACACACACACACACACACACACACACACACACACAACACACACACACAACACACACAACACACACACACACACACACACACACACACACACACACACACACACATATAATACCCCCGTCGCAGCAAACCTGCATACTCAGCGAATTTCCAATGAATATATAAAATAACACATTAAAACACTTAACAGGATTCATAAAAAATATATTCATCAACTAGCGATATTTAAAATATTAATTATTCTCCATAAGAATAACATTGGGGATGAGTACGCAGGTTTGCTGCAACAAGTAACACAAAATAAGGGGATTTATGCAAATATCAATAGAACTCATCTTAGTGAAGTCACATACCAAGTTTCATCCATATACATTCATAAATAATCGATGTATAACATTTTAGTTATTTTCCATAAAAATAACATAGGGACCAAGTACCTAGGTTTGCTGCTACGGGAACCATAGGCGAAAAATCTTTTGTTCTGCAAATAACAATGAACCACGACCAGATGAAGCCATATACCAAATTTCGTCAGTTTATGTTCATAAATAAGCGAGATATACAATTTTTCTTTTTCTCCATAAGAATAACATTAGACAACGTACTGTGTTTAGCACTTTCAATGTCTCAGTAACCAATTGACGTAGAGCAATGACCATAATACCAAATTGTTTGTTTTTTAAGCTGAATTCAATGGTAAAAATTAAAATTTGATTTAAATACAAATTACATGTGGAAACCCCAAAACACCCATTTTTGGCGTACAAAACCCCCCAAAAACCCCCCTTCGGATGGTGCGATTCGTCTGGTTTTCGAACTTGTTCAACTGAATGGTGCTTTACACATTTGTACCAAATTTCATTAAGATAGGACCTTTTTTACGAGAGTTATCGTGCTTACGGACACATATACATATATATATATTATATATATTTTATATATATTATATATATTTTATATATATATAAATTTGAACGAATGGTGTTTTTGGCATCTGGGGACCTCAAAATGAAAAGTTATCATGGTCTCGGGCTTAAGTCTTACCATGAGACCTAAGGTAATAGCTTCTTCCCTATAGGGGAAATTCGCGAACAAACACAAGACCGCGTATATACGTGTATATCCACCGTGCGAGTTCACACGCACCGAGCTGGACACGCATCTCTCTGTTAATTAGTATCATTAACGCGTTACGCTACAATTTGCGTCTTGGCGGAAAAGGAGGCTAACCGAACGGGATACTTGATAATGCTGTACTTTCCCGCCACCAACTGGACTGCAACCGCCTCTTATCACGAGTCGCGGCATAAGTCGAAAACAATATCGACAATCGATGTCGTAAGGCTTTAGGCCTTAATTGCATTGCACAAATAGACAACTTATTGTGATAGCCGTATTGGCAAGTCGGTGTTTCCAAGTTTCCAGACCAATTACGTGATTCGTCCGACGTAATGGCCGTAATAACCATGGACGTCAGGCGTAGAGCTTTGTGGTTTCAGGACGCGACTGTGTGAAGGAAGGCACGCGCCACAGTTTGGAACAAGGTTCTCGTAATTTTATCCGAGATGTGTGAGGTCGTTTGTTTCATGCTGGACACCGAATCCGTACAGATATATATTGTTTTAATAAAGCCTCCAAACAGGCTAAGCCTTGGAGGAATTTGATATTTCTCTGTTATACACAAAAAAGGTCAGCTTGGTATCTTATAGTAGAACGTGACAATCATTGTTATATGCCTTTTGTAAATTTGTATATGCATATGCTAGTTTGTAATGTGTGTAAATTGAGAAATAAATTCTTTCTTTCTTTCTTATATTTGATATTGTGGCAATGTGGCTCTGAAACAGTCATTCACTCTCAATTCTCAATTTCACAAAGAACCCTGATGCGAAGGGGTCCGAGACTTTGACAATACACCACAAGACCTTAGCCCGCTCATTCTTGACATTATGATGTAAGGGGTCATACACATATTACATAACGCATTTTTTCGTCATTTCAGACCCTCTCCTTCCCCATGTAACGCACCATAACGCTTGACCATACCCCCTCACCCCCCATGTATTACGTAACTCAGTCGTAGCAGGCTTTAAAACAGCTTAAACCTTTTAAACATCGTTTTATTAGCAATTTGGAGAGTGGATGTCAAATAATCATTAAACTTTAAATGACTTTCTTTTAACAACATTTGTTATAACTTATTTCAAAGCAAAATGTATACAAACAAACAAGACTGTTACTACAGTAATAATGCAAGCAAAAAAATAAACAATCTCAGCTAAAACGTTACAAATTTAATTTATAATACAAATACAAAATACCTCAAAAAACTTAAGATGTGGACGGCATTGCTATATCTAGACATGATTTTACACTCTGAAACAACACAAAACATAGGTGTAAAGCGATACAGAACTTACTCAAAACACGTTATGTATTTATTTTTAGTTTAACTGTTATTAAAATAGTATTGACAGAAGTGTTTTTATATAACAAACTGTAACTTTAATTTAGACATCAATTTGATTATCGTTTTAATTTTGAACAATTTATAATAGTAAAACATACGGGAGTGCGCCAGCACTTAGGGTTAATATGTGTGAGTTACGTAACGCTGATCCAAACCCCCCTCCACCATATAACGCAGCATAACGCTACGCCAAACCCCCTCCCCCTCTTAAGTGCGTTACGTAATATGTACATGGCCCCTAACCACGATCTCAAAGTAGCCCTATTCCAGACCGTGACTACGTTTTAATAACAAAATATACATTCAATTCCGTGACGATGCGGATTGAGGTTCTAAGTGACATGTTACCGGTATCAACATTTAGAATTTGTTCTCTTTGAGTCGCTCCACTGTAATAAACCCCATACTTTGAAAAATGCTACTGTTAACGAATTGTGTTTAGTTTGGTAAAACGGAAATTAGATCATCTCCAACAAAGGAAGTATCCAAATTAATCGTCCGCAGAAACATTCTGAACCCAAAAATTGCCCAAGCTTCTTCATATCTTCTTCAGTCACTGAGTTTCTCCTATTCCGCTCTCCAAGCCCCAAAAACCACTTAACTGCCTCGGACTTCTGGTAAAAACCCAGAAAATAATTTTAATAAACTGTATGGAGAACTTAAATATACATTCTCTCATTTAATCCCTCTGTCTGTAGGCCGGCATATAGCCAAAGGTTCGCTAATTAATACAGCTGGAAAACTTTACATCTTTGTAATTTGTCCCGTCTGACTACTTCGTTTAAGGGGAAGTTCCCCGTCCCCGGAACTTCAGGTGGCTATATTTCGCAATCTCTCAGCTGCTTTGTTAGCATAACATTATTACCGGAACGTCCTGGCTTTACCCAAGGTTCGTAGAGCTTTCAGACCAGGAATGATTATTTCCATAAGAGTAATGTTCGCAGCAAAGATGCCTTACGAGGACGTCTAGCTGATGCATAAATCAACAACATACTATAAAGTGTTGCCAACCTTAAGGGTATAATAATGGTACAGCTATTTTTAAATTGTCACTAGATATGCAGAAAGAAAATTTAAACCCTTAATCCATTAATCTAATAATACAAATAAATCAAAACAATATATTAGTATCATAAAATAACAGCTTGTCATAAAATGTAAGCCGTTAAACAATGGTAATTTTAATTACAATGATGTAGAAAATATGGTGCACGTACGATAAGTATCGTGTTTCCAGCAACACTGCAGACTGGATTGGTGATCACGTGACCTAACAGATGTTTTACGAGGGGTCTTCCGGTTAACTAGAAAACCTTAAATAAACCGATTCAGCAAACCTGTACAAAGTGTATGGAGCTTGGGCTATACCATAGATTAAGCATACTCCTTAGGAGTATGCTTAATCTATGGCTATACCAACAAATCGAAATTTGTATTTTCTTCTAATGAAATGTCTAATAATAATTAAACAACTATTACATATCTAATAGTTTTTGAAGTATTGTCAATGGATGTTATTAAAAGTTAAAGATTTCAGAACAATTTTTAAAAAATTGTTATATTTTACGACTTGTCATTTGTCTCAATCCGAATTTTTCTATAAATTTGGGTGGGGACATTTTTTACGGACCTCAAGTACTACAAAACACGTAATTTTAGTTTAAAACACCAGAGCCAATTTGTATTTTCCAATTTCGTTCAGGGATTTGTAGGGAATAATGACTCTTAACAAAATAAAAGACACCTGAAGACAAGGTTACAATAACCATCATATACCATTATCATACCCAATTTAACTAAAGTCAGGCTATCGGTATTGTTTTTAGGGTTCTTCACACGCATAGACTGTCAAATAGGCGTCGCTCCGAAAACAATTTGTTTGAGTTGAGAGCATCGAAGCAAAGATTTCCACCAATAATCCAACTCAAGTTGGAAAATGATGACGAAACAAGATTTCCTCCATATAGTGCGCTAAATGTAGGAGGAGAAAGTAAAAATCAATAAATATTACATCAACAGTAAGACGCCCTATTATTTTTCCCACGGACACTTTTGAAGGAACGTCTTAAAGAACAATGCATACAGTTTATAATTAATTGAGTCTTCATCACCGGAAGTTGCCGGACGCCATCTTCATGTTTTGTTCCATAAGGCCAATGTCAACTTTGTGCCTCCGTTACTCCTCGCCTGATCGTCACAAACAATAATTTTTGGTGTCAAATTAAAGGGTTCGTCGTCCTCTAGGGAAATGCAATAGTCGAATTTGGATTTTGTTACAAATTGATGAGAACATGTACAGTGTTTCAGTTCAAAATTAAACTATTTGTTATGAAACTATGGTACCCAAATTAAGGAATTCGACATTGTATTTCCCTAGAGGACGACGAACCCTTTAATTTGACACCAAAATTAATTGTTTGAGACGATCAGGTGAGGAGTAATGGAGGCACAAAGTTAACATTGGCCTTATGGAACAAAACTCCCAGATGGCGTCTAGCAACTTCCGGTGATGAAGAATCGCTGGGCATGTGTTTAACAGGGGGCTTCCGTCCTCTGCTTCTTCCTGCTTTTCCCATAAGACCAATGTTAACTTTCAAAGTCCGACCCTCCTCAACAGATTATCCGAAATCGATGAATATGAATCATTTTAATGAGCAAACAAATACCTAGCGATTTCAGACAGCAGAATGTTGATACACGAATAGTTCACCCATAACAAATCGTGAATATTACATAACTTACTAGCTCGCCCGACAGACACTGTCCTGCCCTAATGTAATTGAATTTGTTTTATGTCAAATGCTCGTTCATTGTCAAGATGAGCTCGTTCGCTTCGCTCACTCGCCTCCCGGATGAGCTCATTCGCTACGCTCACTCGCCTATCGAAAAAAGAGTTTGAGGTGCCATTCAAGAAGTTTTTTTATTTCCATAGTGAGTTTCCATTCAAGTAGTTTTTTTATTTCCATAATGAACATATGTTTATGCCTTTCAAGTATGTTTAGATATAATCCTTGTTAACACCTGTTTGGTGTTACTAACTGAACTTTGAAAAACAAAACAATGGGAACTCTGAAGGCCAGTGGGCCAGAGCCCTTAGGTCGAATTAAAAATGTTCTTTTATAAAAACCTTGTCCTGACATTAACAAACACAACAAAAAAAATAATGATTCAATTTGGTGCACTCATTCTCAAGTGATAGCGTGACCAAGGGAAATAGGCATTCATTTTTATATATTAACATTTTGGAATTTTGTTGAGCTATTATTATTATTATTATTATTTGTGACATCGAAAGTTTACCCACTGAAATCAATAGGTATTTTTTCAACTCTATAATAATAATTCATTGAGATGCGACGGGTTTGGAAAGTTAACATTGGCCTTACAGGGAAATCAAGAATACAAAATCTTTCGTGAGGCTTGAATAAAATTAAGGAGGAGAAAGTACTGTCCGGCAGCGAGGAGAAAGGAATCCCCCGGTTCCTTACCACGATCATATTGCTGCATATATCGCGACATCCTAAAAACATCGAGGCTTTCTGGCAGAATATTTCTTATTCCGGTGAAACACTTTTTGTTATTTCTCGTTAAAAAAACGTTAATTTATACTTAATTTCGGTCCTGTGAGTATCAGCTTGAGTTTACAGTATTAGTAGCCGATATGAGCGTGATGGATCAGATTCTACATGGCGCACAGTTTAGCCGCTAGTTGGCTGGCCGCCAGACCGATCCTTTCTCCTCGTTGCCGGACAGTGTTATTGGTGGACAGCGAAATTCATGTATCGAACGGTACGTATCGCGCAACGCCAGTTCCGAGTTGAGTAATCCCCGTGATTCAGGAGTTGTTGGAGGCCGTGCGTGGCGAATCTTCCGCCGTACTCGCAAGAATGCCGCCTCTCCGCGTGGGTGTAGTCTGTAGTCTGGTAGAGCACGATTATCCCTGGTTTCCGTCCCGCCGCGCCGCTACTTGCCAATTTTGTAAGCCTGCCCACACCATTCGCGAATAACGCCCGAACATTCGGACGAACATTCTCCCGAAAGTTCACTGAACATTTGTCACTGCTTACTGACAATGTAAAAACCGTATATTCGGTGCTCGTGCAGCTCCCTCTGCACTACTCGCGATCTTTGCTTTACTCCCTCACTTTACTTATATTCCTTGGAATTACTAGTTTGTCAAATTACACATATTACGTAGCGCATTTTTTCGTCATTTCACACCCCCTCCCTCCCCCATGTAACGCACCGTAACGCCTGACCATACCCCCCCCCCATTCCAATGTGTTACGTAACTCAATCGGAGAAGGCTTTAAAACAGCTTAAACTTTATAAACATCGTTTTATTAGCAATTTAGAATATGGATTTCAGTGAATCATTAAACATTAAAAGACTTTCCTTTAATAGGTTACCAGGTACCTGGTTAATTTGTATATGCTATTACCGTAGGTCTCATTGTAAGAATTAGCCCGAGACCATGATAACTTTTTGCTTTGAGGTCCCCAGATGCCAAAAACACTATTCGTTCAAATTATAGTTTATATAATATATATTTATATTATAGTTTAATCTATATGTGTGTGTGTGTGTGTGTGTGTGTGTGTGTGTGTGTGTGTGTGTGTGTGTGTGTGTGTGTGTTCGTGAATGCGATAACTTGAGTAAAAAACGTCCAATTTTGATTAAATTTGGCTCAAATGTGTTAAGAGACATTCATGACTTTAATTCGGAAACCAGAAAAATCGGACCATGGGAAAAGGGGGGTTTATGGGGGTTTTAAATTTTCCAAAAATCAGTTTTTTGCATTTTTTACCCTAACATTTTAAAACACTTAATTTTGGTTTTGACCATGTTATAGAGCTTAAAAAAAACAAATAATACCATATTTTGAATTGTTAACCTAGTTAACCTAGGTTAAGTGGTTGCGGAGAAAATCCAAAAAAACCTGCTCATAAAATCTCCCATGTTAATCTTATGGGAAAAAGGTTTTTGGTTTTTCATCAGTTCATTTTAATGTAAACCTCACATTTTCTTTTACCAATCAGTTCAGATCTCACAAAAAAATAATTTTAGTGTTTAAATTGTGAATCTACGTCCAACCGTTGCAAAGATATTCAAAGTGCTAAACACAGTACGTTGTCCAATGTTATCCTTATGGAGAATAAATAAAATTTGATATCTCGATTATTTATGAATGTATATTGATGAAACTTGGTATGTGGCTTCACGTAGCACTGATGGTATATTGATATTTGCACAAAAAATTGCATCCTCAGCCCTAATGTTATTCTTATAGTAAAGTTTTATATCTCCCTGAATTATGAACATACTAATAAAACTTAGTATATGTAGCTTCACCTGGTTGAGTTATATTGATAATTGCACAAACAAATATTTCTTCTCTTTTTTTAGCAAACCTACGTACTCAGCCCTAATGTTATTCTTATGGAGAATAAATAAAATTCTATAAGTTAGATCACACTTATTTATTTATGTATTTTTATGAAACTTGGTAAGTGGCCATATGTGGTAGTGAGAATCATGTGCATGCATTGGAAATTCGCTGAGGATGCAGATTTGCTGCGACGAGGGTATTTTGTTTTATAGGCCTATGTACCCCTTTGCAGACATAGGTATTCAAAGTGCTAAGCCAACTACAGAGACCCAGAACGTTGTCCAATGTCATTCTTACTGAGAATAAATAAAGTTTAATACTCGTAACTGATAAGTTAGATGGCTCTATTTGGTTGTAGTAAACCTGCGAAGGTAGTTCGCCTAATACTATTCTTACGGAGATTTGGCGACACAATTACCTCGCTTTAGTAATCAATATATTTTTATTAAAGTTGGTACGTGGTTTCATGTGTTAGTTATATATCTCATATATATAGTTGCATTTGAGGTTCACTGAGTATGCAGGTTTGCTTTGACGCCAGTCGCTGAGCCAATAATCCTCAGCGGCGATCTGAAGACAAATACTACAGCACCTTAGGGCTCGCTCCTTTACGACTAACAAAACTGGTAATGCTTTCCAGTCCCATAATCATAAATAATCATAAATATTTATCTGAATAAATACTCTCTTCACATAAATGTGATCCCTGTGGGACTATTCGTGAATACGACTGAACTCGGGATTACGAATGTTCAGCAAAGTGTGGGAGCTATACGAATACCGAATACATTGTTGGTTGAACTGCTATTCAACAACAGCGGAACATGTCTAGGACTGTCTTTGTGCAGGATGCCCTGGACATGACATAACACACACAACTCTAATTGCTCTCAACTTCTATTTTCTTCACACAGACTGTGTCCACTGACCTTACCAAGTTGTCTTGGCAGCGGAAGAAAATGTGTTACATGTGTATCGGGAAAGCCAGGGCAGTAAATGCAGTAATGCTTGGTGACACGGTCTTGCCCATGGTTATTGACTAAAAAATGTAACCGTGACCCGATAAATATACATTATGACTTTTGCTTAACAAAGCAATAATCTTTAAAACCTAGAAAAATAGCCAACCGGTATATGATCAATGTACTGTTTTGTTAATAGCATTTTTTAAGTTTAAAATTATTTTCTGCATTTTTCAGTTCTTATAGTAGGTATACATTTTATTAAGTATCCCTGTTGCCCTTTCTATTTGTTCTCTCTATAAACCATACTAATGCACCTAAATTAATTAAAGAGGTCGCTTTATTCTACTGGCGGCAATAACTCCTCTGCTCTTGGAGATGGCTTTGCAAGTTTAAACGCCACAGCCTCCTTTAAAGGCAGCTATGATAACTTGCGTCACTGGATTCGCGCTAACTCAACATTGTTTGCAGCGAGAAGGGCTGCATTATCATTGGTAGGCCTATACCCAACTAAATCGGTCGCCTCTGGCTTCTCGGATTTCAGAAGGCTGTCGTAAGCGATGTTTCAGAGTTCCGGACCTATCGGACATTGTCCGATACAACGATACAACTGTGAGCCTATCAGGTTGGCTGAGCGGTTTAAAGCCTACTCCCTCAGCCAGGGGATAGTGCTTGGTCCGAGGGTTTGAATCCTGTCTCACTCAGTAGATGCTACGTGCAACTCGTAGGGACACCTGTCTATAAAAGAGTTGAAGGGGAGAGCGGACCTTAAGCTAACTGTGGATGACACGGGTCCAGGCTGACAGGATGGGTTCAAACTCTTTGTGAGTTACACATCAGGGGTTTTGCTACTTTTTACCCATCCTTACCTTGTGTGTGTGTCCAACTGAAGCACGTCTTTCATAATTTTAAGTGGTCAGGTGTTCAATCTATTTAAAAACCAATAAAACAGCTAAGATTCAACCACACACTCAATTCACTATCTTGGCGCTGTAAGGGTTAAGGGGGGAGGAGCTACCCCTATGATAAAAATGTCTCTTCTAAATTAGTGAGTACTGTAAGGTAAATTTGCTTCAATGGCTCAGTTATCAGGAAAATCTAGTTTAATATGCTATAGATTTATCTGTATAAAGTCAGATTGGGTTAAAAACAGCTAACATCAAGGTGCATAACGTCTAAGGTGAGCTATTCAGAAAAGTACGAATTTTAGCACCTTTTGCACAGCCACCAAGTGTTGTCACGTTGTTTATTTGATAAGCTGGTTTACAGTAACACAACTGAAGTTTCCCATTGGTTCCATAATGTTTCCTAAAAAAGCGTGTCGCCGAAGTATTCTGACTTCCCCTTGTTCTGAGTCCTTCACACAGCAGTCGGGATACCTTGGTGACACGCTTTAGGGCAACCACCAGATGAGGTCACGCTACAATACGCAATAGCACACCTTACTTAAATGCACCCACGCTAACATAGGCTAGGCCTAAACACAATTGGATAGTAGGCCTATCTGTTGAAAGAGGTTAAGACTAACTACCTAACCAAAGTCCACTAAAAACCCACGTCCGGGTCGGTAAGTTTTACCAATAATATAAGCTAATACTGTCAACACTGTGTTTACTAGTGATGTTTATGAATTTATTTAGACTTACCAAGTGACAAATAGAAACCAAACAAGTTGCAACTGGCGATGAGGTAGGATCTTCAGAGTTTCTGTATGTGAAAATATTATTTAGAGCCTGGTATTATGACATTCTAATTAATCGTCTAAAATGTCTTACACTCAGTCACCACATCAATCACAATAAAATAAATTATCACCAAAAGAAAACAACCGCACAAAGACGTCTCTCTCACACTGAGATTAATTTACCAATTTTTTTGAATATTTTGATTCATCTTCTGCTAAACCACCGCTTCCTAAACTACATGGAGTAAAGGTTCTTTGTTTTGCATACTATACAAAAGTATTTATAATGAAATAAATACGTGTTCAAAGTATTTATTCCCGGAAAACCTTTTCAAAATTCATAGGAGAGAAAACGGTTTTAGTAAAAACTTAGACTATACACATAAATAAATAAACGTTATGTTAAGCTTATGGCTCTGGGGGGTAATTATCTTCTATTAACTTTTTCATCCCAGAAAAAAAGCTTAACTAATTTTAGTTTGACTCATAGGGTTAAACAACGAGGTCAATGCTTCTAGAGCTCTTGCCTGGGGTAAATAAGTGCCACCCTAAGGAGCACTTGCTGACCGCCACTTTCCTCAGGTAACCAATCAAATCCTCTCTTCACAAGTTTTATGTATGTCAGCTGACAAACATATTACTTGTGAAGAGAATATCTGATTGGTTACCATGGGGGCAGAGCGAAAACGTCTGGTGGACCATGTAGGCTTCACTTTTTCTTTTTACCTCTAAATATATTAACCTCGTTGGCGTGAATCATACGGAGAAATTAAGGAGCAAGATGAAATGTTACAGATCAGCAGCTGTGGTTCAGAGTTACAGAGCAACGACTTTTATGTCTTACAACATTGATTTATTATAAAGTAAATTTCTCAATACAATGAAAGTTATACCCTGGTCACAAATCTCCACCAGTGGCGACAGTTTATTTTAGAATATAACCTATATAGCCATCATTCATCATTGCAGCTCAGAATGCGGGGCCTTTTAAGTCCTGTACAGGGGATATTCCTGTAAATTGATGTTGCTGTAACCATACTGAATCAAGAATCAAGAATCATTTATTTGCCAGTTTGGACATACATTGTGCATTTGGTAATGTCACAAATAATTACATGTTAATATAACATCAGTCAGGTTTGGTTAGTTCTACAATAACAAAACAGGTACTAAGCAAAAAATACATTAAAAAACTGTACAGTACTGTAGTTAGTCTATGCTGTAACCATACAAAATTAAGAAATAAAACTTGCTACAGAACATATACCTTCTACTTTTTATTCCCTACGATTTAATTTATTTAGGGGACAATAATAATAAAATTAAAGGGGAAGAAGCCCCCCAAATAAAAAAGGGCGCTCGTGGGGGGGGGGGGTTTGATAGTTCCATCAAATTTCTTGTTAATAAAATTGAGGGTTTATCAAAATCATAAATATTTATCTAAATAAATACTCTCTTCACATAAATGTAATCCCTGTGGGACTCCAGACCTCACAAAATGTATGGAAGATCTAAAAAAATACCATAAATAGTACCAATAGTATTTTTTAATAATATAAAATTATTCATCTTGTTCAGGTAAAGAAAAATTACATCAGTGTAACCCCTGAGACCTATCTGATACAAAATGATCAGTAAAGGATGATTAGATTAGTAACCGTTGATTGTCCAGGAAAAATCTATGTTGAAAGAGAGGTGTATTTTTTATAATGTGAAAAAAATAATTTAAAAATAATTATATCATAAATAACTAATACCTACAGGTCTGTAGTTATTTATGAGGTCGTTTTAGCTATTTGCAAAAATATATATAATTACATTTTTAATTTACAGTTTTATTGGAAAAACAACTTGTTTTCCCATTATTTATACAAACAATGTTAATGGAAATGGAACATGAGCCCCCTTTAAACAAATATTGTGGTAGTAGATCTGGCCGATGTTTATGTAGACTTCAATGATCTGATATCTAGACATCCTGGTCCAGGTATAGAGGAGACCTTCACCAATGCCCCAATGCCTCCTTTTCTGTTAGTTCTGACGGCACCTAAAGTTCTTCTTTACGATCTAAAAGCACATTGTAAAACAGCTGTTTTCAGTTTAGCGTTAAGTCTTTTTCGCTTGTTGTACCTTAATTTTCCACTCTCTGACAGTTAATAAACAACGGATTGATTGTTGCTTTAGACCAAGCTAACTGACTCAGTATTTATAAACCTGAATCTCATTAATTCAGCTAAAATGGATGAAAGTGAATTTTTATATTGTTGTGTGGTCTCCAAAATTGCAGTTGTTGGGAAAAATCTTGTATGCAATTCGAGTCTAGGTAGTGTCTTTATCGCTTTTTGTAATGCCCTTGATACATAAATAACTATTAAAGTCTCAGGAGGTATCTTTCCTGCTGTTGAGTTCATTACCCCCATATTTCATTACTAATAATTTACCACTATCAATTCTTTTGTTCATAAAATTTGCCTAAACGATATCATAACAAAATTAGAATATGAAATGTTAATCTAATTCTTGACAAGTTCCCTCCATTTGTATTTTTAAAATCTTTTTATATATTTTTCTTATTCTTTTAACTATATATTTTGTATTAAATAATATGTAAATTAATAAGGGTAAAAATGTATTGACCTTATAAATATTGCAAAATAAATGTATAAAACTAGTTATTTGTGTATTAAGGGAATAAAGTGCAACTTTGCCTCCCTGAGGGGAATTGTTGGCGCCCAACGCCATAGGCGAGGGTGACCATTTTCCCGAGGGAGACAATGTACTTTTCAATGAGTGTGTCTGTATTGCGTAACACAATACGCATTACTAATACTGTCATTATTAGACAATTTTAAATTTGTTTAGGCTATTAAGAGGGCACGAAACCTTTCACATTTTTACCTGCTCCCCATACAAGGCCAATGTTAACTTTCAAAGCCCATCCATCCTGAACGGTTTAAGTCCTATTTCGTTGATTTACGGCTCATCGAAAGGGCAAAAAAAACCTAGTAATTTCAGTGAGCAACATTTTGATATCAAAATAATCGTTCAAAAAAATTCCAAAATATTCAACATTAAAAATTTGTTTATGGGTTGTATTTATGAACTATTTGTGACATCTAAATTCTGCTCATTGAAATCACTGGGTATTTTTTTTCTCTTTAAAATAAATCATAAATCATCGATTTTGGATAATCCGTTAAGGAGATGGACTCAAAAGTTAACATTAGTCGTATGGAAGAAGAATGTGGGCACTGGAGCCCCGTCTTAAAGAATAGTTAATATATTTTTAAGGAAAGACCGCGGGCGAATTTAAATGTCTGACATTCCTCCTTTAACTTTTCAAATTTAACCCTAACAGTCCTTGCTTAGGCTAGTTAACCAGGGACCAGGACCCATGTACTATCCTTTGTGTGCACACAGAATAACCAAGGTGAAGGGGAAGCTGTCATCAAAGACTTCCCTCATTCTATGATAGCATTGTCAGCTGTGTGAGAAACCATCTGATCGGCACATATCAGACACACAGCAATCACATCACATGACCTAGGTGGCTAGATCGAATATCTGGACTGAGCGAAAGAGGATGGGAGTAAAACAAAACCACTTATTTCACAAAATATTTAATATCTTCATAATCAATGGTCTTAATCACATAAATTTCAGGATATTAACAATTTAAAAAACAGATATTAAAAACTTAACAATGAAATAAATAGGAAAAAATTAGGTGTAACTAACACGAATATTGATCAATATTAAAATGCAATCATATCCGATCTTGGTATGACCGATTTAAAGGGGTATCAAACGGTCTGTAATTTTACTGTCTTTAAGATCAACATTTATCTTTTTCTAAACAATTCATTGTGAGTATGACTCAATGGCCAGCTACTAAACTATGGGTTGAGGCGAAATTCACCCCTTCCCTGTTTTTTGGCAAAGCCAAACATGAAATCATCATTGAAACGTAATGGTATTTAACAATCAGCTGATATAAAATCGTGCAATAAAAGAAATCAAATCACTTGGTCCAATGGCATAGTATAGGGATTGCAGTGGGGGTTACTTTTCCCCCACCACCTTGTTTATCAGCTGGCCATCAGATCAACATTGTACAATAGTACGGTTTCAACTTTTATCCTTGTTCTTGATTATTGTAATGCAAACCTTAACAAATTCTTTCTTTTGACCTGTTTCATCATAAGGTTATTCATTCAATCCAGGAACAGTTAAACAATCCTAGATTTCCAAGCCCAGACAAAGTTTTAACAACTTAACACAATTTTGCTGAACTGCTCTAAATTTGTAAAATAAATCAAAAGTGATTATTAAAAAGTTTTGTTGTAAATAAATATTAACCGCATATTTATTGTACCAGTAGAAACAAACATTTTTCACGGTTATTCCGACTCCGTGGTAGAATCTGATGTTACAATAATCATATAACCTTGACATTAAGTTTTAACACTTATAACTAGTTTTTAAATATATCACTTATTGGCGTAATGTATAAAAATACAAATTTTAATAAATAACTGTGAAAGCAATATGTAGTGGTAATTTATGAGGTCTAAAATTAAACACAAGTTGCCAAAACAGATTCTCTAGTAATATTATTACATATAATTATAAGATGTAGTAAAAAAAATAGAATTCTACTATGGTTCCCTGTATTTTAGTTTATAACAGAAGTTTAAAACCTATATGTAAAACTGACACTTATAAAAAATATACACATCACAGTCTACCAGAGGAAAGGTCACGATACAGTCTTGTTCGCAATAACCTGTGTTTTTTTCTCTAAGAAAAACCGAATCGTGTCTTTTGAGTCCTGAGGGAAATAGTTCTGTGTCATGGCTGTGTCCAAAGCCATTCTGCAAGCTGTCAGATTGTAGTTAGTTCTCCACTTCTTATCTTCGCCCTAAAACAGACAACCCTTACCTTAAGTTATGCGAGAGAACAAAATTGGTGTCTAAATTAAATTCGTGCAAAATTTCATGTTTAAAAAATTAAATTCTATCAATTCATGGTTTTACAAAAAAATGTGGACAATAAATCAATAGTTCTCATATCAGATAGTCCAATTTTATGGTTAAGGTGGGCCAAAAGATTAAGACAGATCCCAAACCACGAAACAGTGACTTACATAGCTGAGTCATTGATGATTAATCGGTCTAACCGCAGTATCTAGAATAATTATACGGTTAGTATCATAAACAAGGTGCTCAGTAGATCAGTGACGTCAGTGGTGCCCACAAACTGTTTGTAACACAGCAAAGCACCCTTCTGTCAGAACAAGACTGTTGATTGCTGTTTTGACTTTTGACACGACCATTATAATTCTATGTCGGTCTGGAATGTAAACAATGTGACATCACTGGTGCCCAACCAACAGTAGACGGTAGGAAAGCGGGTCTAACCACTACATTATTCCCGCGAGCAGGAGAGAAAACAGTTGAAGACGTGGCTACAGGTCTGTCAACTGTTGCTTGCTAGTCTAACGGTTAGCGTCTTGGACGCTCTTGCTGGTGCAAGAGGTCATGGGTTCAATTCCCGTGGTGCCAAAAATTTAAGAAGTTTGGACCGCTGTCCTTACAACATTAAATAAAAAATGCACACTAGCGTAGACAAGTAAAACAAACCAATCCTAGACGTGCTGAATTGCCAAATTGCACTCAAGGTAAACGGCCTAACACGCAAGTGTTAACACGCAGTGGTGCTTGATGCCTGGGAAAGGCGAGAACCAACTCAAATTTCTCGTAAATAAAAGCTCACAATAACGAAAATAACCAAAACCAATGTTTTAAAATTAAATTAATTAATTTTGCTTTCTGTTGACAAAAGTATACTGTAACACCAACGCTACTAAGCCGAATAGAGACGAAAAGTCATTCCAGAGCATACGCTAACCACTGTGCCCGAACTGTATTTCCCTTTGGCCACACCTTGATAAGCCCCAGGTGCACCAGCAGGGAGTTGTTGACCAGTGACAGCTGGTTGTCAGCCTGCGCCCAGCTGAACAGCTCCTTGTACAGTGTGCCGCTGACCTCCCCCGCCTCCTCTGCCACTGTAGAGTCAGTACAGAGGCTGGACACCTTCATCACAGCCCCCACGAACCTCTCCAGGTAGCCGTCTACAGCGCCAACCTGCAAGCAACAGATTGGGGATCAGATTACTTCATCAGTAATAATCGCTTTAGTTCCAATTTAATAATCTAATAAGACACCTTGCTAGCTTAAGGGTTAGCATCTTGGATTTCGATGCAAAAGGTTATGGGTTCAATCAGAAAATTACAGAAAATATGAAAAAATAGACAGTGCTAGATCACAGGTAACTGCCCGAAACTGAAATTAATAGACATGCATCTGAAATTAATAGACATGCATCAGTTTCAGAACTGAATACAATTTAAAATAACTCTCAGTCAAATATTTTAATGAGATCAACCAGTGGGAGGGGGAGGTAGAGTCAGTCTTGGACTTCACAGGCATTTTTGAAAAATAGCAAAATGTGAAATGCCTAAACTATCAATTTCTCACAGAATATGTTCATACGTAGCAAATAAGGCAGGCCACTAAACAATAGTGCTACTTCAATTGCGAACCTTGCGGATCAAGGTAAGAGTGGGAGGCAAAACTAGCTCAAACCACAGCAAGCGCTGTTAATGGCGAAATTTGAAATCACAGTGTTGTTCAGTGATTGATGGATTGTACCTTTTACTTTGTTCAACAAGATACGGTAGCCCAATGAATACGGTGACAAATTCACTATCATGCAGTCCCTGGTTCATATCTTACTTTCATTATTTTCTTTTTGAGGTCTTAAAATCTATATAGTTAATAAAGTATTACTTTATTTTTTTAAGTCCATTTATTTGTAAAATGTTGCATAATGAAGAGGCACCATTGAGCGCTCTCCAGAGTTAGGTCAGGTTAGGTTACTGCAGGCTTGTCATCAACTGCTGTCTAATATTTTAATTTGTTGGGCCCCTTTCACACTAGGCCTCCAGTGTCCGTCACCGGTGGCGGAACTTTTCATGAAACATTGTTTTAAATCATGCGTTCACACTTGTCCACTGCAGTTGCCCACCGGGACAGTGTCCGAGCAGTGTATTCTAGCGCAACTGCGGTGGCGGACACTCGATGCGAAACATTACATAAAATGGGAGTGTTCACACTAGGACAATGGTTGCCGCAACTTCCCGGCCATTGTATGCTTGCGCATCCCCTTTATTTGTGGAATTTTTTAATTACTATTTTTGCTTTTTTTATTATCGATACATTTTTTCTACAATTGTTGTTTGTCTATTATTTGAAAATACTACATCATTTGAGTGTTAATTTGTAAGGTTGATACTTAAATAAAAACATTAAGTTAAGTAAAAACATTGTTTATCCTATTTACAATTAAGGATAAACAATGATGGGTATTTCTTGTTGTCCGACTTGCTCTAATGCAAATTGTTCTATAAGGTAAAATTGACAATGGTAGTTCTGCTTGCATAACAAAATTTGACATTTGAAGAGACTACCTAACCAAATCTAGCCTGTAAAACAGTTTTTAATTAGTAGTAATATTAACAGTAAGAGATATTCTAAAAAAACAATACTAATTTTTAGTAGATGGTCTTGTAATTGCCTTATTTTTATCTCAGAAATGAGTTATTTCCAACATTTGAAGTAAATGGTTCAAGCCGTTGATAAGATCAGAGTTGCAAGCAAGGACGAAAACATTATTCATATTAGAGTTTAAGATTCGACAAATTATACATTGAAACTAGTATTGGCGGCCGCTATCGCAACCGCAGGAAATAATCAGCTTTTTCAGGAACAAAGCTTGTAGAAATGGAAATCCACAGCTGAATACTCCCGGCTCCGCTAATATTTATGTTAAAATGGCCTAAAAACAGCACAGCTTAAAGCTACCGTAACTCAACTAAGGTTGCTTTTCAAGAAAAACAAACTACACGTGCAGCTTCCCCGACCTCGATTTCCCCTAAAAAAATATCTTTTCGTAGCTTGGGAGCCATTACAGTTCGAGAAACAGCCGCGGACGGATGGACGGACGCACAGAGCCACAGACAAACGTGAACTATAGTATTGATAACTAAAATTATGAGTTAAAATCGTATTATATACAGTAAGACCCCGCTTAACCGGACCCCGCTAAACCGAAACCCGGGTTAACCGGAACGGTTTACGAGAAATAAATAATCAATAATAGAGAGGATTGGCCCGGCGGGATGACTCATGGTGCGCTGAGACATCGCCGGCCGGGGCGGTCACTGAATTCGGGGGTTGTTTTGACGGGTTTTCCACATTCCTGTACCAGTCACGAGGGGGTGGGGGCTTGACCTATTTCGCACTAAAGGATTAGTGTACTGCAGACTCTCACACCTGCATGTGCGAGAAACAGCAGAGCCCGTTGATGGAGATGACGACTGCGACTGCAGATGCGTCGACTGCATGTGACGTCAACCGAGTAGCAGTAGACGCTGCTTTTAATGCTTTCGAAATAGGATTTATTCATTCATATTGTATTAAATAATGCCCCTTTTATTTAAATTCATAATAAAAATTAAGAATATGTAGGCACAGTACAATATGGGTATTTTTGTAGGTCGCACTCCAATTCGTCGAGCAGTCACACGAATCTACACCCGCTGATTTGCTACTCATAAAAAGATGGCGAGACAAGGCTGTCCGCAACCGCTGTGGCGAAAAGGTTCAGAAAAAGATTGTTGATTACTTCAACAAATAGCCTTTTATATTGTAAACGTGTAAATAGTCCTTATTTTAATAAATTGACGTTGTGAAAACTGGAACTCGTATGCGTTTTTTCCCGAAATTAACCTTAAAATACCAATCCCGGATTAACCGGAAAATCGGTTATCCGGAACGGTCCCGCCCCCATTATTTCGGTTAAACGGGGTTTTACTGTACTAAGAAAGTAACAAATAAGTATAATCAACATTTCATAAAATTAAATAAATTAAAGCTAAAAAAGTTAGCATACATGGATGAATAATTTGTAAGCTAGCATTTACCTGCAACACAAATCGCTGTAGTTTCAACGCAGGTAATATAGTTCCAAGAAATTTCCTACACAGTACTAAATTTTAAGCTTAAGTTGGCAAAAATCAATAGTTTGTTTTTTTTCTGTTTTGCCCAACTTACGTGCACCTTACTCTACTTACTATTTACTTTATAGTCAATGCTAGTAGTAATCTTTATTTAACAAATTATTTGTGTATTAAATTGTTAATTTATGAATATAACCTTTAAATGGAAAAACAAAAAATAAACAAATGGACTGCTCTTGGTGGAGCGGCTTGATGGTTGCCCGTGCTGTCCACTGCAGTTACCCGGGTGGTAACCATTGGCCGCTACCGGTGTCCAGACTCTGGTGGCTTAGTGTGAAAGGGACCTTAGACGTAAATTAGATTGTAATATGTTGCAAAACAAAGAGCCGCTTTACAACGCTAACTATGAGGTATCGGTCAGGCATCTCTCCCGAACCTTGGGTCAATTTGACTTCCCACCACTCCGAGCTCGTTGAGCTTCCCACACTTGCCTCAATCCGCTAGACGCTAGGGAACTTTCTTGAATAAAGAACAAAATAACGTTCAAAGAGTATTCACATAGTTCAACAAACAAAATTTAGCCCCTAAGATTCACAATTGAAGTTTAAAGGCCAATGGGACAGAGCCTTCATTGCTTCAATATTTTCACCCGGGTCCACATTGTAATTTCTGGCTTATTCCTGGTCTTCCTAATTCCTGGTTTTTCCGGTTGAGTAGCCACCATGTAGAACTGTTTCGACGCTAGCCTCACTCTGATCTGAGACATGTTGCATTGCAACTCCTAAAATCCTTTTTCAGGCGGCATACATCGCCAATGTGACCGCTGGGGACACCCCACGTAAGCCCGATATCCAAAATACAACTCAAAATCGAGCAGAGAAGCACAAAATTAAATTAGGTTAAAGCGAGTGTTCAACAAGGTTACAACAAGAAATATTAGTTGTTATCTAATGCAAGGGAGAGAGGGTGTCGGGTACGCTTTATGTTACAGGGAATTTTGAAGCATAACAAATATGTTACGTAACTTGTATATCTCAAGGATTATATAATTCTTGTATTGTATCGTAAAATAATATGAGTATAATCATTTGAGAAGAAAATACAATTACCTGAATTTCATCCAGAATCTGTTGTATCTTGTTGGTTCTGAGGGCTAAAAACATTACAGGGGTCGGATTCTGAAGGAAATCTGCCGCTGTGACCTGCAATCAAGCCAACTGGTTTTACTTTCATACTTGTTCTACAATGCTATAAAAACTGATTCATTGAATTTGAAATGTCGAATTTTTCCAAAAATAAAAACAGAAGGTCTAATGTACTAGATAATACTATTCATAATGATAAGTTACAGACAATAAGACCAATAACTTTCAATATTTTTAAAATAGAAAGTGGTGAACTAAACAGATCCTACTAATATTACAAATGTGAAACTTTGGATTTATGTATGTATGAATGGTTGTTTAGATTTTTTATCACTTGAAAACTACTGGACTGATTAAGCCAAAATTTTGCATGAAAATAGCTTACATATCACATTAATATACAGGCTTCAAAATGTCTACATCCAATTAGTGTCGACTCCACTCCACGAGTCATGTATATCTTACTCCGATGCAAATCTTATGGGAGAATATAGTTTATAAAATTACCAGCTGTAGTTAAGATGTGTGACAGATACTGCTAAGGAAGACGTATGGTCAAATGTAAACAATGAAACGTTTGATAATGCCACTCCTGGTCAGGTTAATATTGAAAATTCGCGAGCAAAGCCGCAGGTAACAACTTGTTGGGAATAAAAGACATTTCAAAACATTCAGCCACGTTGTATATGAACTTACTAACATATACGTACATTTTTCAACAAATTCAGCATTTCAGTCTCAACAGATGATATATTACTTTGACTTGTCTGCTCCTTCTTGATACCATTCGTTAGTTCTTTTTCACTTTTGTTATTCTGTTCTTTTAGATTTTCCTCCGTGTAACTGTCTCCATCATTTTCTTCCTCTTCTTCTTCTTCAGAATCATCTTCAGCCTCGTCCTCGTCCTCTTCTTCATCCTCACTGAAAATTAATATGTGAGTAACAAACACAAATCAGTATTAAATAGAGAACTAACCTAAAACAGAGGCACAAACTCAAAATACCTTTGTTATGACAAGTCCCCTACATCCAAGCAACTTATCTGGCAACTTACACTAAATAATCCATTAATCGAGACCATACCAATCAAAAATCCATTGCCTGGATCAGGAATGCATATTCGATTTTAACTTTTTTAAGAACTACTTGACTCAACTCAATTTTAAATACACGGTATCAGGAAACTGATACATACTTTCTCCCTTTTAGCCAAACTTTAATAAAAACATTATTTTTTATTTACTAAATATAGAATATGAAGTACAGATAAATGTACGGAAAATTGACTGCAATAGTTGTTTCAGAAATATCTACCCAAATCCCTTTTTGGGAGACACTATAGA
This sequence comes from Allygus modestus, assembly GCA_963675035.1. NCBI lineage: Eukaryota > Metazoa > Arthropoda > Insecta > Hemiptera > Cicadellidae > Allygus > Allygus modestus. Next base: position 60,941,699 of record OY776114.1, read on the forward strand.
ATCCATTGCTACATACAATGGTTTTGAGAGGGGAAATGCCCCCTTGTCCCTCACCAGGGTTAAATGGCAACATATTTCGAACATCCTCTGTTGGTCAATGCTAACTTGACCAGCATGTCAAGTTTTAATGAAATTGATCAGTAAATAAGAGAGAAATAGTTTTTTTGTATTCCCCAAAAGAATAACATTGGACAACGTACTGCGTTTACCGCTAAATGAAAATTTAAATTTTCTCCGCAACCAGCAATCGTAGAATAGCAATCCAAAATACTAAATTATTTAGTTTGTTGAGCTCTTTTTAATGGTGAATAGTAATATTTTTTGATATGTATGTTTTTTATGAAAAATCCCAAAAAAACTGAATTTTTGATGTTTTAAGTACTGTAATTTCTGAACCCGTATTTTTACAGAAATGCGGGTGGTGTCATTTTGCTGGAAAACGAAAGCTCTACAAATTACTAAAGTTTAATTAAAATCGTTAGAGCCGTTTTTGAGAAATTTTGACTTTTCATGTTTTTTGGCGGTTTTTGGGGGATAATTAACTTACCCTTAAAAATCAAAAATTCAAAAAAATGAAAAAACGCCTGGAGATATTGTGGATTAGTACATATATACCAAATTTAATAAAAATCGGACCATTGGTTAGGGCTCTAGCTCTGTACACATCCATACAGACAGACAGACAGACACGCAGACATCACGTAAAAATCACTTTTTTGGATTCAGGGAGCACCAAAACAAATATTTCCACCATCAACTCAAATTAGAAAATGTTGTCGAAAACAATACTTTCTCCATTGTATAAGGGGAGAAAGTAAAAACACTATTTGAACCCCGCTAACCCTACATGTCCCTAATCATGCATGTGTATGACATAGGCTAATGGATTCGGCTACTATGACTCACCTGGCTACATTTATAAAAAAATATTTGTAATCAAATTAAGAATTTTCGACTTCTAAATTCCTCAATCGATGTGACCAGTACAGACTGCCCTAATGTAAATATAGGCCTACTTGTCACAACGTAATCCTAATATTTAATACACAAGCAGATTTTATGCCATGCTAAGATTTCAGGCACCACTGGACCAATTTTTATAACTGAATTATCTATGGAAAGGTCTCAATGCGTAGGTTTGCATAAAACCATTAAAATTGACATCATCCCTCAGGTCTACGCCCCACAGGCCTTCAAAATTGCAATGATAATCTTATTACATTAGCCAAACAGTAATTATTGAAATTGAGCATTTGACCGCTGTTGGAGGTAAAAAAACACCACGGTACAGAAGCAAGATCAGCTGTTTTAAACTAACTTCTGGAATGGCATCACAATTAAAACTAACATAACGGTGTTTGCTTGAATTTGAGCAGCTGGATTTGCTAGTGTAACTTAAAAACAATAATGATTTGTAGTTTGAATTAGTAGTGTCCGAACACTAACCTGAAACTGCCCAGAGCTTCAGTCTGCTGGTTTTTCCTGACCTCTGCTTTGATAGCGTCAATGCCCTCCTCCCCAAACTGGTTGCCGTCCAGAGACAACAACTTAAGCTTGCTCTTGTTCGCCATGGCTTTGACTATCGCCAAACCACCGTCTTTCTTGATTTCGTTGTGGTCTAATAAAAGTTCCTGAAAATTCAATTAACGCTCATTAAAATATTACTTAGCAAAATAACATTTTCTGGAGAAGAATAAGGTTTTTTACCCTTCAGGAGAGTTCAACATAGATGTACGTTGTATCGTTATTATGCAACAGTGCGATAGGCTTTAAATCTCGTTTCTCGATGATCTGTTAGATACTCGTATCCTACAGCAAAACTAACTAGGTACTGTTTTGAACAGATATTGATAAGCAATAAATTCAATTAAGCTAGTTTTTCCACTTGTCTTTGGCATTTTCAATTATAAATCCATTGAACATTCTTGTGATTTGCAAACACAATCTTTCCTTTATTTACAAATGTTTTGAAGGAACAAAACAATGTTATCAAATCAAAATCTCTTTATTGTAATATAAGTACATATTGTACAAGAAATAGCGTCATAAAATACATTCAAGTGTTGAATAAAATATATTTTTCATCTGTTGATATCAAGTTTTCTTCACCAATGAGTAGAACTATAAACAAACAAATATTCTGCGCCAGTTTAACCAATCAACAGACTAAACAGTAAATTCCTCAAGAGAATATATAGCCTTGTCGATGAGAAAATTTTTATTTTATTTTAAATTTTCTGTAGGAAACTTTTGAGTGAATTTCTAAAGGGAGTTTATTGTAAAATTTTGTTCCAGCATACTTAGGTTTTTTCTTAAAAAATTGTAAGGTGTGGGGACTTGTTGCTAAGTTTTCTGGTTAAATAGTTCTGATTATCCCCAACCCTCTCCAGTTCCTGTAGTCTATTTTTGATTGATAAAGTGGTTTCAAAAATATACATTCCATAAACTGTCATGATTCTTTCAGACTTGAAATATTCTTTAACTGAAGTTCTAGATTGAAGATTACAAATTATTCTAATGTTTTTTTTTGCATTTTTAGAATGGAATTTCAATTGTACTGAGCTGTAGCAACATATAGTGATATTCCATAGGATATTATTGAGTGAATGTAAGAGCAATAGATAACTTTTAATGTTTCCTTTTCACAAAGGGTTTTCAGCCTAATTAATGCATATAAACCCGACGAAATTTTAGAGAGTAATTATTCCACATGAAGGTTTCATGTAAGTCTATTTGTAAACCTAAAAATTTAATGTTGTCTTTGCCTTCGATTTCTTTATTATGTATAATAATTTTAGGTTGAGTTTGAACAGTATTTTTCCGAGCTTTAAAATTAATAAAAGTAGTTTTGGATGAGTTTAAAAGTAAATTATTGGAGTTAAAAAATTGGTTCAGTCTAAGTAAGTCAGAATTTGCCTTGTTTTCAATTTCGTTATTGAGTCTAACAGTATAATATCTTACATGTTTACCAACTTTACTATAAAATCTGGGTACCAGTATTAATTGAGCAAAATCAGTGCATAAACATAAGTATGTATAAAACCCTAGTGACGCTGACAGATCAAGTTAGGGTTTACACTACAAGCTAGACTGTATCAACCTGAACTAATCATCAATAGGGTTTACACTACAAGCTAGACTGTATCAACCTGAACTAATCATCAATAGGGTTTACACTACAATCTAGACTGTATCAACCTGAACTAATCATCAATAGGGTTTACACTACAAGCTAGACTGTATCAACCTGAACTAATCATCAATATGGTTTACACTACAAGGTAGACTGTATCAACCTGAACTAATCATCAATAGGGTTTACACTACAAGCTAGACTGTATCAACCTGAACTAATCATCAATAGGGTTTACACTACAAGCTAGACTGTATCAACCTGAACTAATCATAAATAGGATTTACACTACAAGCTAGACTGAAGCTAGACTGTATCAACCTGAACTAATCATCAATAGGGTTTACACTACAAGCTAGACTGTATCAACCTGAACTAATCATCAATAGGGTTTACACTACAAGCTAGACTGTATCAACCCGAACTAATCATCAATGTTCTCACAACACTTTTTGCAAGTTGAACTTTTATTTAGTTAATGATTTCCCTGACATTCCCTGACCAAAAAAGTTAATTTTTCCTGACTCTCTCTAACCAAGAAAGTTAATTTTCCCTGACTCACGACTTGGAATGCTCACTTTTTCTATAAGTTTTAATTTTCACATAGTAGTGCTTTACGATTTCTATTAAATCAAAATGTTTCCCAGACTTGTACAAAATAGAAACATTTTCTCTGACTTTTGGCGTTTATCCAACTTTTTCCCTGACCAAATTCCCTGACTTTACAGAAGGTGTGAACCATGTTGAAATACCAAAAGTTGATCATCCGGAAAAATAGGTTATCCGAAATGGTCCCGCCCATATTATTTCGGTTAAGCGGGGTTTTACTATGAGTAAATAACACGCAAGCGGTTACCTCCAGGTTGGAGTGTTTCTCTCGCAATCCGTCAGCAATGCTGAGCGCTCCCGCGGTCTTGAGCAGGCAGTCGCCGAGGTTGACATGCCTCAGCATCTGGAGGCTGGGCAGCGTCGAAGCCAGCGCGGTGGAGCCCTTGGGGCCGAGCGTGTTGTCGTTGAGGTTCAACACCCGCAGGCCTCGGTTGCTCTTGAGTGCCTCGCTCAACTCCCGCACGCCGACGTGGTAGATCCCGTTCTGAGGGATCTGAATCTCCTCCAGGCTCCCGATCACCTGTCAACGAGACACCCAATGAATGATTTCAAAGCGATACTGTAAGTGAAGTTATACGATTAAAAAAAACCTTAATTTATTGGGCACTACCCACCAACAGGTTACACGGCGTTAGTCCATGTATGGCACCATGTAACATGTACAGGGCATGCAATTAAATACCGGGATGGAGTGTAGTGTTTAGGGGTCTGCGGTGCACTGAAAAAACGGTACCGGTACGGTACACAATTAATTACCGTCATCGGTTAGGTACAGAACATAACCCCGGTACAGATTCGGTACGTTACAGTTTACTGCTTCAAACAATAAACAGAGATAAGCTAAACAGTGTTTAACAAAATAAGTGGTTTAAATAAGACCGACTCCTATTTATAACTAGTAATTTCCTTTAAGGAAAACAAGCCCCAAAACACATAGGAAAAGAGACGTTGACAGGTGTTATTTATAGCTGAACGAGAATGGAGATAAGAAAGGTGGGCAAGCGGAGTGGGGAGTAGCTGGGTAGGGTCGGCAAAAAATATGTCCTTGAAGACAAGAAAGGTTTAGACTAGGAAAGCGTGAGGGGTAAGGGGGGAGGGATCCGGTAATTAACCGTAAATCAGTTGTTTGTCAACATCATTCCTAGAGTGAGAAAAGGAATACCATCTTTTAAATCACTTTCGTTCTCCATTATGATTTCAAATTAAACTGCTTTTATTTATGTATTATTATTATTGTTATTGAATTATATTAGTGACATTTTTAAATTATATTAAAAAAGGATTCAAAAGTGGCTGAAAACTAATTCAAAAATAGCCACTAACTTGATAAATTTCAAATGGTAACATAAATTTGTTATTTTTTTATTGTGCTGTGAAATTTGTACATACATATATCTATTATATGTTAGATTATCTTGTGTAGTTTTGGAAAATTCAACTAAAAATTGTTATTAACAATAACCTAAATTTATTTTTTGATAAGGTTAATAGCTAATTATTTCAAATATGATATAGCCAAATTAACATTATATAACTGTATTACTTTTATTATTTTATTTATTTATTTTCCAGTTTTACATGGTACTTATGTTTAAATAAATGTACTGTAATATTTGTTATTGACTTCAATTTTGAATTTAGTAATATAATTAAGTAATTTTAGAGTTATTTTGATTTTAATCTTCAGTATTTATTGGTCTCATTTTCTAATTTATAACTTTTTTTAGTTTCACATCACACAACAGTTTTATTTAAGTTATCTGATTTTACTTCGGATTAATGATACAATAATATCCCAATGCAACAAGAATAGTATTTATAAAACTTTGGTTTTTGTTGTTTGTATGATTTAAACCAATAGTTTTTTATTTATATTGAAATCAATATAATTAATCAGTTAGCAACTTATGCAATTGATTGATTTTCAAGTAATTTTTGAATTTATTTCTACTTTATTATGATTATTTCAAGAACTTGCATTAATACCTAATAATAAAAATGTTAAAATTGAATACCCCAAAGATGTGGGTTTTAAAAATATTTTCATCCATAGTATAGTTATTTATTTGTTTAATCAAATTAATAATTATAATTGTATATGACCTTAATTATTACTCAATAATTTGTTTATGATACATTCAAATTAATAACTAAATTAGTATATATGACGGTACATTGTACCGTACCGAATTTGTACCGAGAACCGAGGTACAAAATCTTTTACCGTACCGATCTGAAATTGTTGGTACCGCAGACCCCTAGTAGTGTTGTACAAAGAACCTAATTGAACCTAATGTTACACCAACTTTACCACAATAAAGCTACAGCTTCTTATCCTTGTCCTTAGCTACATGCTGATATAAATATACCCTTCCTTCCTGCAGAGCTACCACATAATAAAGCAATGTATTGGGAATTAGAAGAGGGTGTGGATTCCTACCCGCCTGTCGCAGTCAACTGTAGGTCTAGTTTTACACTCTGATAATATTAAACAAATAAATCTATAACATCTTACTGATAATCATGCAAAAGAGGCTACAAATAAACAGATAATCATTTAGGGCCTATTAAAGATATGAAACTGATAAGTAGTAAGGCCCTACACACATCATACAACTTTTTTTAATTAATTCAAGCTCCATCCTTGAAAACAAATGTTTTAAGAAGTTATCTAGGCCTACCTTGAACACTTTGGCAAGGGCAGTCACTCCTTCATTTTCTAGCCGATTTCTACCAGCAATGAACACCCTCAGAGGAAGAGGCTTCCCATCAGCTTTGCTGCTCTCGTGGCAATCCATCAGCGCTTTCGAAAGCAACTGTAATTGAAAAGCAAAACCACCTTTATTTATGAAAAATAGGGATATCTTTCATTTATAAATTATTGTAAAAACTTGTACAGTTTGGTTCCAAATACACTGATCATATCTATCAGTACAGTTATGACTCGAACAAAGTCTTTGAATGGCAGAAGAAAGCATTGCGAATTATTAAGGCATAACATTCAATAGAGTATCTTGTTTACCTTTTTTTAAAGACTTAAAAAATTATGACCTTGCCATGTTTGTATATTTATAGCTCTGTTGAATGTTAAAGAAAACTTAGTAAGCTACACACTTAGGCAGGATATACATAGCCATGATACAAGGATAGGGCATTCACTAGACTTGTTACTAGTTAGATTACAAAACAGTAACACTAGTCATTTATGTATGAGAATAAAATTGTTTAATAAATTGTCTCATGATGCATGGACGGTAAACATGGACAAATTCAAGACGATGTTAAGTAACTGGCTTAAATTAGAAGCTTTTTATTCAGTCAATGATTATTTTTCATGTAGTATGACTAACTTTGAGGTTTTAACCTGTTTATAAGTATAAATTACTTTTTTATTTTTAGCCTCAGAAGTTGTTATCTATGTTTAGTTAACACGTTCACTGCTAAAGGAAATTAACAAATCGAATCGTAACGCTAAAAAATGTTATTACATTTAAACATACTTTTATGAGATGTGATTCATAAAATATGGCGTACAAGTTCATCGGAAGTCCATGACGTCATATTGTGATGTCATACTCATGGGTCAGTACTGACCCCTCAGCACCCAGAGTAAAAACACATATCTAAACTTTACTAAATTCACTAGAAATGTCACTAAAATGATATTTATATGTGGTGGTCCATAAAAAAATATATAAAAGTTTATTGGAAATATGAGTTTTATTAGAAAATATAAGTAAATATGACGTCATATTGTGAAGTTATACTCATGGGTCAGTAATGACCCCTCACCACCCAAAGTCAGAACATTGATCCAAACGTCACAAAATTCACTATAAATGTCACTAAAATGATGAGTTCTTGAAAAGTAATTATAATTTGACTTGTTACAAATGTATATACAATATTTACAACACCAACCACCCTGACCTTGACTGTGTATCAGAACTGACCCAGCCCGCGTGAGTGGTAGGGCGACGCGACGCGGGTACGACCCGAACAGAGGTTAGAACTCGATGTACACTACACGCTAACGCAGTATAGGTCCACCTCCGTCTGACGCTAGGCTCACACTGAGCAATGGACTGATGTCCGTGGGTCAGTACTGACCCTGCCGCGTGAGCGCTGCGATCGCCATGGCTGACCCACCGGCAGCAAACGTGTTAAGCAGTTTGTTTGGATAACTTGGGATTATTTATTTATTTATTTGTACATGTTAATTACTTTGTTATTTAGCCCTTAGAGGGTGATGTGTATGTTTAGCTAAGAAGTTTGTTTAAGAATGTCTGGCATGTAGTGAGCATGTAAGTTAATTAAATCTTGACAATGTCTACTGCACTATTGTATTGTGTTTAACGACTAATAAAGAATCGACTAATTCCCAATTTTTACAATAGGCCTACTACTCTTCGTGACAATAATAATCATTCTCAAACACTTTTAAGTTTTTCTCCTACTTGTTTACATTTTAGACATATCTCTGAAAAATGTTAAGGTAACACTAAATTTGCTAAATTGAGAATATGCCAAATATGTTGGCAGGAGGGTGTAAACAGTATCATTATAAAACATGGCTGGTTGGGGATTTACACCATTGGAATCTTTTAACATTTTTAATGGGAACGGTCCCAACCTTAGTAGTCTTGCTACTATCTAAGGTTGACCTTTTCTTAGAAATCATAATTAATAAATAGCCCAAAGACAAATGGCAGAGCTGAGTCCAGTTTCGAAACTTCACAACATTTTTAGATTTTTCTCAGGATCGATCTGACGAAACTCGTATTACGAGCCGAGCACTCTACTGCTACCGTACGCTAACTAGCCCTTTTTTTAAGGTGGTGAATAATCTAATTTAAAGTAATTGTCAATGAACAACAAATCAGAGCCATATGTTGGTGTTGGCTACTGCATAGCGAAACTATTCTAGAAATTGAGTTTTTCTTCATTCAATTGAGTTTTACTTCCAGTACAGTTGACAATTTAGGGCACCTTGGCTCCTGTGATTCCAAGTCCGTTATTGTTGAGTCGCAACTCTTGCAGAGAGTAGCATGAGGAGCTGCGCAGCAGTGAGGCCAACCCTTCCATGCCGATGGGGCCAAACGCATTGTCACTGAGGTCCAACTCTACGAGACGAACGTTCGCCATGTCCAGCCCACTGCCCAGGTAACGCTGGAACCACATAGTTAAGTAACTCGTCACAAAGAGAAAAAAAAAAAACTTGCCATATTCTATAAGAGGCCGTTAGACACAGGTGCACATGACTGTAAGGCGTAAGTTGCGGTGAAACTCAGAACTAACTGAATCATATGTTGCGCCACCGAAGATGTTACACACTACAGAACTAAAAGATTAGAGTGCCGATCCAATCAATTAATTGCAAATTACACCTTGTGGGCTATCTATATGAGTGACAACAGCTCGGTCGATGGAATAACATGTCTGAATAATACATGTTTAATTTAATTTTAAACGCCCGCCAAGATGTGTGTGTATTCCTACATGCCGGAAAGAGGGTCAGTTTTTGTAACAAGTCAGCTGGTCGCATGCTAACCAGCGAAAATTTTAATAGCCTATTGATTTGCGCTCGACATGTATTTTCTTAACACATTATTTTGTTATTGTATTTTACCAAATATTTTAAAAGCTTTAGTTTTTCGAAGCTTGATAACATTTTCTTCTTGAAATAGGCTATATGTGTTTTAAGTTTGACGGAAAAACGTAACAAATTATTATCAAGTTGTTTTTATTACTTTTAGGAAATGTAGATTGGCCTACTTATTTAATGAAAAATATGATTCACAGGGAAAATGGATGTTTAAGAGATCTTTAATTTGAGATATGGATCATATTTGTTCTGATCACAAATAAACGAGAATAACACACATTAAATTTAATATTAATTCTTATGGAGTAAACATCCAACATGGCCCCGTCTCAAACGTCCTCTTATCAAAACCTTCGTAAAGAGTTGAGTGTACGGTTGGACTCTGAAACAAAACCTAGTGCAGCATTATAACTTCATGTTTTTTGTTACATCAGAGAACATTGTCAACCAAATCTACAAAGGTTGCTAAAGATGTTTCTGGATTTTTCGTATTGTCTAACATGGCTACATGTGCTGGTCTCTAGCAATCTCTTTTCATAGAGCAATCACACCTTTAAGGATGGTAGGTACTAAATCTGCCCTAAATGGATAAATTAACTATCCACACTTTCCTAGTTGTGTAAATATAATTCTATAGGTGCCATATCTTTTTAAATATATAAATACATTTTAAAATTGATATTTTTTAACAGTACACATTACAAAGCTTTATGGCACATAAATTATGATATAGGCCTACTTGGGAAATAAGTGTATGGGAACTGTTATAAAACGTACGTTAAATAATCTTAACATTTTTAATAAAAATATGTTAAACTTATATACATGCATTCAATAATGTAGGCTAACTTATCTAGAAAGGAAAAGCTTGTCCAAAAAATGCTCAGCAATACTTTTTCTTAGTGAAATTAAATTATTAAATAAATTAAACTATATACAAAAAAATTTTATTTAGGCCTTCTTACCAAAGCTTGGGGGATTTCATCTTTCATTCGACCTGTGAACATGTCCTTCCATAATGCTCTTTTCAATTCTGGGTGAGATCCAAGTGCCAACCCTATCGCTTTCGCTGCATCCACTCCAAGAGTATTTCCTTCCAAATTTAGATATTCTAAATTTGTGCATGCTGCAATAGCATCAGTAACAACTTTTGCTGAAAAAAAGGAAAAACAAAATTTGAATCTGTTACTGACCAATATATTTATTGCCTTACCAGTTATGGCTCATTTCCTCTTCTTTGTAAGTAACGTTAAAATCAGTTTAACAAAAATTTAAATTTAAATGATTTTTAAACAGTAGGTCATGCTTTGCGTTCAAGATTAAATCTATAACTTTCCCTCACATTTGGCATTTTACTAACTTCTTCCCGAAAACGTAAACCATTAATAAGCTAACCTCACCTCTACATCTGGTAATTGGATGACGTTGCCTAGTTTGAGTGCAGACCAAGTTTTCAGTCACAAAGGAAAAATAGGTGTGAGATAAAAATTCTTCATTGGTGATAATAAAATCTTGATTCATGAGGGGTCACTCCACGTGAAATCACCTAATTTTAGAATTTATGGTTGCTTGACCATTCTAGAAATTTTTGATTTTCTCACCATGTAATTATCTACTCCTCAGATGAATAAGACCATTTTTATCTTACGCGGTTCAGGATTTATGCTTACTTAATGTTGCCGAGGAGAGTAATTTTTAGTATTTTCAAGGGTTTGCGCTAAAAATCATAGCTTCTATGGTTTTTAAGATGGGCTATTTTATTTCTGGTTATTTCGTTTTGAAGGTAAGATTATGACCTTCAAAATGATGTAACTAAAGTTACTTGAAAATAAACTTGTATGGTAGTAAATTAATTATAAAAAATTTGTTTTCAATAAGCCAAGGGGCCATTTTCAAAAATTAATGTATCAAAAGGGTATTGACCACAAATTAATTTGTTGTCCAAAGAAGCTCCACTTAGCAGTCTTTAACCCTTCAAGACGTTTTGACGTACGTGATACGTCAGTACTTTTCCGCCCGCTGCTGCGTTTTGACGTATTGCGTACGTTCTCAGACGTTCCGTCCGATGCTGCTACCTATCGGGGAAATCCGCAAACATCTGGACGCGATCGATATTGCAGTACGTTGAGGGATAGATGGGCTACATGAAACTACAAAAATACCCGGTTTTAGAAACTTTTGGTTGCCTATGGTGACGAATGTTTACAGGCGTTTGAGCAGAAAAATTTCACTCGCGTCGTCTTGGTTACTTCGTTGTTTGTTTGTTTACGTAATTAGATGTTTTCTGTTATTATTGAGTGAATTCCGATTGAGATATTATTTTTAATGTTTTATTATAGTTTCTAGTGGTTTTGTGGAGCAGAAAAGTTTTTATTTCAGTGGATAGTGATTGAATTGTGGTGTAAGTTCTCTGTTATGGTATGGCTCGCAGTAGTGAAATAGATCGTTGGCTGCTGTCAGAATTTGTTGACGATGTAGAGAGTGATGAATATGATATAGATTTTGCACAGTTACAAGGTGATAATCCCGAAGGTGAAAATCCAGAAAGTGACGATGATTTAGCGATAGTTACACCTAATGTTCGTGTTAGTGAGTTTGGTGGTGGTGAGCCTAGGCCTAGCCCTACGCCTTCACCAACGCCTCTTCCACCTAGGCCTATGTCACCCCCCCAACCAATGGAATTGGACAATGTTGAAATGACAATTGAGGATGTAGTGGCTGGTGCGGGAGGTGACAATCCTCTCTCTGCTAGACGTACGCCTACTGAAAATGTACCACAAATGATTTGGGAATCCGTTGAGAATTATGTACCTCAAAAGGAAAATTTTATTGGTATGGGTGAGGCAGGTCCCAAAATAAATTATGACAATGAATTAGATATTTTTAAATATTTCTTTGATGACACAATCATGGACCTTATTGTCCATAGTACAAATACCTATGCGGAGCAGCAGCATAGGAAGCAGGGAATGATATTCCATCAGTTTTCTCGTACATGGAAGTGGGTCCCTGTTACCAAAAATGAACTGTATGTTAATTTTGGCCTAGTGATGCTTATGGGTATTGACCAAAGGCCTAGTCTTAGAGCATACTATTCAAAAAATGGTTTGTTACGTACTGATGTGTATCCAAGTACAATGCCGTTGGACCGGTTTCAGCTCATTTCCAAGTACTTACATTTTTGCGATGAGACAAAACTCAGTGAGTAACAATGGACAGAATGGTTTGTTTAAAATTTTTTCTGTCATTGATCATTTGAATAGTAAGTTTCAGGCAGCATATGGCCTTTCCCAGAATATTTCAATTGATGAATCGTTAACTTTGTGGAAAGGTCGCTTGGGGTTCAAACAGTATTTGCCGCTGAAGGCAGCTCAGTTTGGTATAAAGTCTTTTGAGATTTGTGAGTCATCTTCGGGGTATACCTGGTCATTTCTTATATACACAGGTAAAAGCATGGTTTTTGACAATCCTATTGTCCCACCAAAGTCAAACAAATCCACTGCAATTGTTTTATCTCTCATGGCACCTCTTCTTGATAAGGGTTTTACGCTCTGGATGGATAATTGGTACAATTCACCGGAACTTTCAGTTATTGAAAGAAAGGAAAACTGACACTTGTGGCACCATGAAACTGACCAGGAAGTGTGTACCTGATGAAGTAAAAAGTCAAAAGTTGGATAAGGGTGAAATAGTTGTATTGCATAGCGAAGATGTCATGGTCATGAAATGGCGCGATAAACGAGTTGTCTCTCTTATTTCAACCTTCCATTCCCATGAAATGGGAGTGAAAACTAGCAAGAGTGGTAAGCAAGAAATGAAGCCAGCTTTGGTACTTGACTATAATAAACAAATGGGAGGGGTTGACTTGAGAGATCAAATGCTACACAGTTATCAGCTTGAAAGAAAGAGGGGGCAGAAATGGTATATAAAAATTTTCAAAAGGCTGCTAAATGTTACTGTTTTGAATTCCTATCTTATTTGGAAATGTACCAACCAAAAAAGTGAACATTTTGCCTTCAGATAGGAACTGTTGATTATTATTTGAACTGTTGATTAATTGACTGTTGAACTTATTTGAAACCTATGGATCCCAAGTGCAGAGAAATGTAAGTGGTAGACCATCGATCGAACCCAAACCAGCTCGGCTAACCGAAAGACATTTCCTTTACCTCATTCCACCTACTGCAAACAAAGTGAATGCTCAAAGATGTTGTGTGTGTTCCAAGAGAGGAATTAGAAGGGACACTAGGTACTGGTGCCCAAAATGTGAAGCTGGACTATGTTTGGGAGAATGTTTCGAAGATTACCACACAAAACTCAACTTTTAAGGTATGAAAAACTTGTATAACTGTCCTAGACTTTTAATGTATTATATATTTTTTAAAGCCAGTAATTTGCTGTTTAATTTGGTGAAAGAATTGTTAAAATATAATTATAAATAACAAAGTTATATGCGTTTTATTGTACAAATGTTCCGAGCCTGCTGGAAAGCCAAAAAAACCCACACAGCAGGGTTGGTCTTTATTAAAAAAACTCGCGCGTTGAAGGGTTAATTAAAATAACTGCATAACATAGTCCAATTAAGATTTGATTTCCTTCCCAATAATATTTGGTCAAAAATGAAATTTTTTTAAAATTGAGCGATTTTGGGGTTTAATATCTAAAAAGGTAGACCAGATCAAAGGTTGATCTTTAGTGTGTTAACTTACCTAAGTGATTATTTCGGATGGTATAAGTATCATTTTATGGTTCACCGTACTTTCCGAGATATGAGCATTAATGTTAGTGGTAAAATACAATGTGTCCGCAGCCTATGTTGTTCAGTAGAGTAAGCATCAAAATAATTTATTTTCAGATTTGAGGACTTTATTGGATATATTTATTTTTTGAAGCGATAGGTAGAGTCCAAATAAATCGAAAAATAAATTCAAATCCATCGCTATTATGAGTTTCAAAAATATAGTTTATTGGATACTTTAACATAAAAGATATCTTTATGAAACATTTACACTGAATAGTAAGTGTATAACCGTGGAACAACATGGTTTTGTTGAAATTACGAAACGATGCGAGAAAGAGCTTGAGTACTTTATTGGACAGTTTAGAATCATACCTGTTATCATAATATTTTAACAGTCTATTTATTTATTTATAGTTAAATATATGCGACAAAAAATAGTTTTATTACCTTACAATAGGTACAAAAATTCGTTCCCTAGAAACAAATAGTTTATTGAGTAGCATAATACGTGTTGTCACAATTAACAGGATAAAATAAAACTACGTCTCACAACACTACAAAATATATTTCCAATTATACTGTACTTGTATGAATTATGTAAAAAAGCAAAAAAGACCAATTTCAACCAGTCACACTGGTCATCATCAGCTCCAATCAGTGAATGCCTGGGTATTAGCTGATTGGGCCTGATGATGACCAGTGTGACTGGTTGAAATCGAAGGCCTTGTACCATCTTTTTTGTATAGTTTCCGTCTTGTATGTAAGTACAGTATAAAATATATTTTGTAGTGTTGTGAGACGTAGTTTTATTTTATCCTGATAGAAACAAACTATGGTTTCCCTCTCGTTTATAAAGCTGTGAAATACTATAATAATATAGCCTATTGTAAAATTAATTTGCTATGATAAGTTCACAAATTAATATAATTTTTAAAAATTAAATGTTCTACTTAAACAGTGAGAATCTACTTGAATAAGGAAGTCAATTTTACAATTGAATCAATAATGCAGTGTTTTTAGGTTTATATCTTAGTGAACCGTGCAACAAAAGTTCATTTATAGAATTCCCAAAATTCAAGATTTTTGTAATTATTCTGAGTTGGATATTTATTTGTTGGAAAAGAGAGTAAATTGTGAGGAGTTAAGACCTATTCACATATCTCATTATAAAATGGGTGATTATTATAAGTATTTGGAGGATCGTGCGTGACCCTTCTCGAATCGTTTCTTAATTTAAACGAAACGATGTTAAACAATTGATGCAAGATACAGTGAAAATGTTTTATTAAAATATTTGTTACCGGTATTTTAAATTTTCTAATAAAATCATTAAATGTGAAAGTAAGTTATTTGGATGCTTACTCTACTCAACAACAATGGCTGTGAACCCATTGTATTTTACCACAAACATTTATGCTCAGATCTCAGAAAGTACAATGAGCCATAGAATGATAACGTATTACATCTAAAGTACTTACTCAGGTAAGGTTACATTTGTGAACTTATCATAGCAACTTAATTTAGGCCTATACAACAGGTAATATTCTTATAGTATATTTCACAGTGTGAAGTATACACAACAAGAGAGAAACCATACTTAGTTTGTTTCTAGGGAACGATTTTTTATACCTATGGTAAGGTAGGTAGTGAAACTATTTTTTGTTGCTGATATAACCTAGAGCCTACATAAATAAAAAGTCTGTTAAAATATTATGGTAACAGGTATGATGCTAAACTGTCCAATAAAGTACTCAAACCCTTTCTCGCATCGTTTAGAATTTCAACAAAACCATCGTTATACCATGGGTATACACTTACTGTACAGTGAAAATGTTTCATAGAGATATCTTTTATGTTAACCCTAGCCGTGGCCATATGTTGTTAAACGATAGATTTTTGTGTTGCCTTAAAATGGCCACTATCGCAAAACGACAGTCCTGGTCGAAATTTTTTTAACGGTAAAAAAACATTAATAGTCAACTCAGAAGTGAACAATATTTATACCATTCGAAAGATCACATTCTGAACTTTCATTTTATTAATTACATAAATGAACCGTTTACAAGTTGTATAACAATGTCACGACGATTATAATTACAATGAAATTTTGCCGCTACGCCATTCCTGCAGTCAACGCTCGGAAAATGTAAAAACACGACTACTTTGGAATTACCCTGCTCGGGTAATTTTTGTCTTAGGATGTTGCGGGTGGTACCACTGCATAGCCAAAGAGTTTAGTTTCACTGTGGTATTGATTTTTAGAACGAAATATTGATTGCACAACAGTTACGATTTTATGAACACAGCTGTTTTCTGACTTTTTAACAGTTGGCCATCTGACGTTATGCGACAGATTTTAAAATACGAATTACATCCAATGCAAGTTATAAATACTAGTCATATAATATTTCATTTTGAAGAGGAAGAAATTTAGCTTTTGACATTGGCAGCCTTGCGCATCATCATTTCCGCCTGCGCTGTGGGAGAAGAAGGAAATACGTCACTCTTCTGACATATAATGCGTCGTAGAAGTCGCCATCACATGATTCTTTCACCGTGCTATGTGAGTTCGCGCTCGCTTGTTATCCGCGAATTATTGCTAAATCCTTTATTATTTCGGAGTGTTAGTGTTAGTGAAGTGTATGTGTGTATATAACAGTAATCTTTATGCATTTTATTATGCATAAATATTACTGAAGTGTGTGAAATAGTGTTTCTAAAAAGTTGTTTTTCTTACAATGTCTCGAATGTTCGATTGTGATAATAAACCAACAGGATAACATAATAATGGGACGGGGGTGAGTAATTATATTTATTTTTATTACTTTTACAATTGTAAGGTAGGATATATTTCATTTATTGAGTAGGCCTAATATAAAAAATAACAACTCGCTTCGCTCGCTGGGGGCTCCGCCCCCAGACCCCAGACCGGACCTACAATCACACGTTATCTCTTATATAATATGCCACTACCCTGTGTATATGTATATTTATATATTTTATTGTTTCTAAATACCTGCAGGAATAATATATAGATATAATATACTAAATGTATATATAGTATTTGGAGGAATAAATTTCTAAAAAAAGTTATATACTAAATACCGTAGAATTTTTTTTCCAAATACCCTAAAATTTCCAAAATTCATCTAATCATAAGTGATATCAATTTTTTACCTTCAACTTTATGACTTTTTTACATTTCTTATTTCATTATCTTTACAAATATATACATATTATTATTAGCATATACATATTTACATTACCTATTTACAGTACTAACTAACACTGTACAATTTTCACGTTTTGCGGTTTTCCGTATATACTTACATAATACTTACAAATAAAATTCTTTCCCCAACATATTATACATTTCTATGTAGGGCATTGAATGTCCTACTAAATGTATATATAGTATTTGGAGGAATAAATTTCAAAAAAAAGTTATATACTAAATACCGTAGAATCTTTTTTTTCCGAATACGCTAAAATTTTCAATATTCATCTAATCATAAGTGATAACAATTTTTTACCATAAACTTTATGACTTTTTTACATTCCCTATTTCATTATCTTTACAAATATATACATATTATTATTAGCATATACATATTTACATTACCTTTTTACAGTACTAACACTGTACAAATTTCACATTTTGCGGTTTTCCGTATATACGTACATAATACCTACAAATAAAATTTTTTCCCCAACATATTATACATTTCTATGTAGGGAATTGAATTGTTTACAAAATGTATATAATGAATTTTCCATAAAAAATCGGACAAAAAAGTTTTACCGAGGCTGCTTTTGAAATTTCAAAAATAAATTTCAATTTTTTATATTTTTTTTACTTCGCTGAAAAAATTATCTCTTAGATCTTTTTTATTTGACTATTACATGATGCCCCTGTTCTTTCTGAACAAAAAGAATATGTGGTTGGCTATGTTTAGTTCTCATTTCAATTTTATACGAATTTTCAAAAAAAGGTCTGCAAAATCGCCAAAATTGGTTGGCCATTCTACAGTTTTTGGCTGGCCACTGCTAGGGTTAAACCATTCAATAAAGTCCTCACATGTGAAAATAAAAACATTGGCTGGGCTGCTGCAAGGCAGTGTGTTACCCCTCACACGGGATCTGATACGATGGGCGTAGCCACATTTTAAATTCCCAGATAACTAATGGTAGTTACAGTGCTTAGCATTAAACCAAATAAGGTAGGCCTATTGTCAAACCAAATAGCTAACACCCAACAAAGCACATACTTAGTCCTTTAGCTACATTTCAGCAATAGATTGCATCATAATTAGAAGCAACATATACTCCTGAGTGGAGTATCCCGCCTGGTAACAGACAGCACTACTCTTTTATATGGATCAGCCCACAGCAAATTTGTTAATATGGCACTAGGCCTACGAGAGCCGAATGAGTAATTGCCAATATATAGGCCTAGGCCTAAATTAATCATGGTAGTCAATACTCATTGTAATGGATGTAAAACTAATTATTTAAGCCATCCTAATCATAAAAATAAAACACCTAGACTGCACTGCTCAGGTTCATTTATACATGCCCAAATTTAGTGCAAGCCTGGGTAGAAATCATCTTCCTGTTAAAAAATAATCAGTTATGAGTAAACAACTAACATTCGGATGAGTACACACTGTAATAACAATTTCAACCCCAATTTAAAAACAATAGTAATAGTAAAACTTGTGCTTACCATCCTCAGCGTTGTTCAATTTTAGTGATTTTCCCACAAAGCTTACACCCTCTCCAGTAACTTTGGTATTGGAGAGTTGGATAGTGAGGTCATCTAATGGATCCAAAGACATCTTTGAGGTAGGTAAATTAATTATAATAAAGAGTAAAGTTATAGTAACACAGTCCCAAATTACACAAGCTAATCAAGATCAAACATTCGTCAGCCAGAGCCAGACCAGGCAGGTGTGTGAAGTAGAGAGAGAAGTGAAGGACAGGAGCGGGAAGTTCAAAACATAACCGCTAAAATCATGGTGGCCAACGTTATAATACAAGTATAAAAATAGTAAGGCCATTGATCATATACACAGAATCATTTTTTATGCACAATCATTCGTTAACTTTTTACAAAAGTATAAAGTTATTACCACAAGAATTAATTATTTTACGTTTGTTCTTCAAAACTGATAGCCTTGAAAAATTATTCTATATGTTTATATGTTTACTTATGCTACAAAAACTGAAAGGGATTACTACCCTTCTATTAATAAATGGAAAGCATACAACTTTAAATATTGTATTGCTTGATAATGCGCGCATCTTACCAAAAATGTATATGTATTGTGGCTTCATCTGGTAATTATGACATTTGCTCAATACTTGTCGATGGTACCCGGAGCAGTCAGTGGCGGATCCAGCTTTAAAGTCGGAGGGGGCGAACTTAGTGGTGGAACCCCCCCCCTCCCACCACACCGATTGATACAAATAATTATATTGATAAAATATAATTATATTTATAAATTATAAAATATAAAATTTATTTATTTATTATTTATTATTATTATTTCTTATATATTATAATACATTATTTATTTATTATTTATTTATTTAATATAAAATATAATTATATTGATTGTATCAAATAATAATATTGATACAAATAATATTTGTAATATCAAAAAGTAACCAAATATTAAAAATAACAGTTAAAACCCAACATACACTAAAGTAAAAAGTGAACTGAACTAAGACAGAAAAGGCAGTAGAGCGTTCATGCGCAGCGTAAGGGTATGATGACTCAGGTGGATATCAGGTGGACTCAGTGGATGCGCGGTCAAACTCCCGTTGTACCGTTGTGTGAGTACGCAGGTTTGCTGCGACTGGGGTATTTATTTACACACGGATATTAAAAAAAACCGTATTTTCTCTGTTCTCCCAGCAGACGCCTGGAACTAAATAAGTAAATATTGCAGTTTTAAGACTTTTAGCAGAAATATTGTAAGGAGTAAATATTTAATATTGTGGCGAGAAAATCCTAAACCTTTTTCTGTTGGATTCTGCTCCAGAGAAGAGTGGACATCTGAGGAAGGGCCCTATTACAGGAAGGGCAGCCTTGTCTGGTACACGGACGGCTCTCTCATTGAAGGAAAATCCGGCTACGGGGTGTACAGTGAATCACCTAGAACAGAACTCTGTGCAAGTCTGTGACAACACTGTACTATTTTTCAAGCAGAAATTTGTGGTATCATGGGTTGTGCCAATCTAGGCATTGCCAGACGCTATTTCGACAAGCATATAGTAATCTTGTCAGATTGTCAGGCTGCCCTCAAGGCTCTTGACTCCAACGAAATCAAGTCAAAATTGGTGTGGGAATGTTACAACACACTCTGCAAACTCGCGACACGCAACTCGGTGCATCTTGGTTGGGTACCTGGCCATGTAGGCATAGGTGGCAATGAGTGTGCAGATAAGCTTGCTAAAAGAGGTTCCGGTATGCCATTCTTTGGTCCAGAGCCAAGCTGTGGCATAAGCAAAACAACTGCTTTTCACACAATAAACAAATGGTCCAGGGACTTACATCGCCAGCAATGGCAAGGTCATACTGGTCAAGCACTTGGCAAAAGGCTGCTAGCAGATACTAGCTCTTACTTCACTAACTGGTTGGTGAGGTTGGGCAGAGGTCGGGTTAAGCAGTTGATTGCTTTGATAACTGGACATGGCCATTTCAGGAAACATCTCCACACTCTCGGACTCAGAAATGAAAGTCAGGTGTGTAGGCTCTGCAATCAGTCTGAAGAGACTGCCAAGCACATCATACTGGACTGCGAGAGACTCGGGGCAAGGAGAAGGGCTCTGTTTGGTTGTAAGCAACCAGGTGATGAAAGGGACGCTAGTATTGGTAAAAAAACTCCTGGATCTCGTAAAGGGTACGGGCATTGGTTTGCCATACTAACGTACTAGGGACACACAATAAGCTTCGGTTGACGTGTGAGGATCTTTGAATCTTTGGATCTCTGAATCCGTCCCTTCAACAACACATAAACATAAACATACACACGGATATTTAAAAAAAACCCGTATTTTCTCTGTTCTCCCAGCAGACGCCTGGAACTAAATAAGTAAATATTGCAGTTTTAAGACTTTTAGCAGAAATATTGTAAGGAGTAAATATTTAATATTGTGGCGAGAAAATCACTAGAATATTATCATTTGTTTTCACAACTTTAAGAGATTGTGTTATTTAATTATACTGCTTTAATAGTGAATTTCCTATGGTAAAGTGAGGAATTACCCTCACAGTGAAACTTAAGCCCAGGTGCATCAGAATTTCCAAAAAATAAAAAAAATCTGTTTTACAAAAAAAGTTAATAGTGTTTGTTTTAACGCCCTTCTTGGTTAGAACACTAAAAATAAATAAAAAACTATCTGAGTAAGGGTGCTAGACGGATCAAGCCTAAAAATCAAGTTAACATGAATAACGATTCATAAATAAAAAAAACGTTTTATAAACACAGTACTTGACAGCTAAAATACGACAGAAAAAAGAACAGAACCATATGACGAGAAAGTTTGTTTACATTTGATCCATTGACGTCATAATTTGTTTTATGTTTATGGCTCCTACCGTATGTTTTCTAGTTACCGAGGGTGGTAGGCAATGCATAAATTGTATTGGCGATAAAGAATTAATCGCAACATATTTAACCAGCTGCAAATTAAAATAACTGCACTATTTTTATACAGTATATAACAAACATTTCTGAGCTTTAGGGAGGGTGGGCCCCTCCCTCCTTGGATCCGCCACTGGGAGCAGCATGCTTGCATACTCAGCCCAAATGTTATTCTTATGGAGAATTAGTAAAGTTTAATATATCCTTAAATTATAATCATAAATGAATACAAGTTTTTTGTAGCTTCACCTAGTTGAGTTAAATTGATATTTGCATAAAAAATGCATTTGTTTGGAATAAATAAAGTGTTACGTTTCTATTATTTATGAATGCATTTTTATGAAAATTGTTAAGTGGCTTTACGTGGTAGTTAGGCACATATATTGTATACAATATACAAGGAAATTTTATGATTATGCAGGGGCAGTAACCAAGGGGGTGAAGAGGCTCAGCTGTACCGCGCCCTGAGCTCAATATGGGGCCTGGTACAGCTAATATATTGAGAAATAATAATTATATAGCTTAAATTTAATTTTTTTTAATGCTGTACCATATATTGACCTCCAAACATCTTAATGGACTTTTAATTTGTGTAATACACAGTACAACCTGTGTTATTTCATTAAAATTAAAATATATCATAGCAATATTTTATTTTTTATTAAAAAGTCTGTTTGGTATATTTTTGCCCTTACGATCATCTCTCTTCTTATCTTTCCATTAAAATATGCACATATTTGCATCTCTTTATCATAATGAAGCTTCAAGAATGTGTGTTTCAACATTTAAAAAATAAATATGTGGCGAGTGATGTTCTAAAAGAATGGCTTTGGTGTTCAAGATTAAGGGGGTTTAATGGGAGGGGGGAATGGAGGTAAAATCAAGGGGGTTCCATAGCATAGCCCATCAGTTCCAGGCCCCATCATTTCTGTTACCGCCCCTGGTTTGCTGCAACAGAGGTGTCTAACATTACGTCATAGCCAGACCCTACTAGACACTGTTACAGTACTGAATTTATAGAAGAACATACATAACAACAGATCAAATGAAAGAAAGCTCACTTCGACGAAGGGAAGAATTGTGACGACTCCCCGATGTCCAGATTTTGGCAAAACCGGATGGTAAATGGTAAACTCGTGTGGACCTTAAATCGGGGTTTCAAATTTTATTTTATTTTTGCTCAGTTGATTACTGCCCATATCCGAAGCCTGACAAACAGTAGGAGAAAACTGAGCAAATCTATACACTTACTGAAATCCAATCTTTCATCTTTTAGCCCATACTCAAGGAAGGGGAAAATTCGCTTTCCACAACAAATAATTCCCATAGAGCTGAATTTTTGGCAGATGGTAGAACACCCTCAGACATGTATTTTTACAAAGGCCCTGGTTTTCCTCCTAGTATTTTCTCTATCACCCGCCTCTCAAAGTCAGAAAATGCAAGCTTTTACCACATTGTTTTACCTCTGTCACAATAATCAAATATGGCTAAAACTTGGTATGGTTCATCTATACCTTAATAACCTTTTTACAATTTTCGAGTACAAATTTGAGTAAAATTTCTTTAAAACTAAGCAAAACAAAATAGATGAACCATACCAATTTTTATCCATATTTGATTATTGTGACAGAGGTAAAACAATGTGGTAAAAGCTTGTATTTTCTGACTTTGAGAGGCGGGTGATAAAGAAAACACTAGGAATTTCTGTTTTTGAACTATAACTTACCTAAACTTTAGAATATTGAAAAATACTTCTTTTAAACGTTGTAGAACAATTCTTCCTGAATATAAGTATAGTGTTTATGTTAGAAGTGATGTTGTAACCAAAATCATACAGTTAAACGGTCAAGTGCACTTAAATTTGTGCACCCCATAATTGCACACCATAGATTTGGGTGGTATCGCCTGCTATCTGAGCAATTGGCTTAGGATAAAATAAATAATTTTGTCACTTATAATTAAAATTGTTACAAATTTAAATAATTTCTGAAACTGATGGTAAACATATTAATGTTATTTGTTTTTATTTATTTGCCTTAAATATTATGTAATTAACTTTATGCAAACATTTCAGGTTTGTGTTATTCAAGAAATTATTGCTGACATTATCCATCAGTGACTAATAATAATAATAATAATAATACCCGCGTCGCAGCAAACCTGCGTACTCAGCGAATTTCCAATGTATTTATATGTTTCTCACTCCTACATAAAGCCACTTGCAAAGTTTCACAAAAATACATTTATAAATAAGTGATTTATAACATTTTATTTATTCTCCATAAGAATAACATTAGGACTGAGTACGCAGGTTTGCTGCAACGAGGAAGATAAGAAATAAGTTTTTATGCAATTATCAATATAACTGAACCAGGTGACGCTACATTAAGTTTTATTAATTTATGTTCATAATTAAGGGAGATATAAAACTTTACATATTCCCCATAAGAATAACATTAGGGCTGAGTATGCAGGTTAGCTGCTACAGGGACAATCAACAACAAATTTATTTTTTGTGGAAATATCAATATACTAGGTGAAGCCACATACCAAGTTTCAACAATATACATTCATAAATAATCGAGATATCAAATTGTATTTATTCTCCATAAGGATAACATTGGACAACGTACTGTGTTTAGCACTTTGAATATCTCAGTAACCAATTGACGTAGAGCAATGATCAAAATACCAAATTGTTTGTTTTTTTAAGCTGAATTCAATGGTATGAATTAAAATTTGATTTAAATAAAAATTACATGTGAAAACCCCAAAAAACCCATTTTTGGGGTACAAAACCCCCCAAAAACCCCCCTTCGGATGGTGCGATTTGTCTGGTTTTGAACTCGTTCAAATAAATGGTACTTTACATATTTGTACCAAGTTTTATTAAGATCGGAGTTGTTTTACAAGAGTTATCGTGCTTACGGACACATATATATATATATATATATATATATATATATAAATATATAAATATATATATATTTATATACATATATCAAAATTTGAACGAATGGTGTTTTTGGCATCTGGGGACCTCAAAACGAAAAGTTATCATGGTCCCGGACTTAAGTCTTACCATGAGACCTACGGTAATAGCTTCTTCCCTATAGGGGAAATTCGCTAATATACTTGGGGAAAGCGGTCCTTAATGTTAAAATGTACTGGTTTTTACATGTGTTCAATTTTATTTAAATTGGCGCATCTTGAAACCGACGGAACATTTAGCGTTTCCACCGGTTCCCCTATAAGGCCAATGTTAACTTTCAAAGCCCGTCCCCCCTCAATTGTGTTTGTCCCTCCCCCGGATTGTAACAATATTGTTGATTTATTGTTCATTTTATAGAGCAAAAAATACCTAGCGATTTCACTGAGCTTCGATATCACAAATAATATTTGTTCAATACAATTTCAAAATTTTCAATATTTACGATTTTTATGGATACACTATTTGTGGTATCGATATGCAGTTCCCTGAGATCGTTAGGTATTTAAGTTTCTTTAAAATGAAAAATAAATCTATTATATCTAATAATCAGTTGAGGAGGGACGGGCTTTGAAAGATACATTGGTGTTATGGGAGAAGCAAATAGAAGCCGGTGACTGGAACCCCCTCTTAAAACAGATATGCAATTTATAGGTATTGTACCTAAATTGCATCGAGAATAGATCAGGCGCGCGTCAATCATGAATCTTCTATTGTGCCTTGAATAGCCGAATTTGCAGTTGGATCTATTAGCACCTTTTACCACCATCTACGATCAGTTATGACTAATCAATATTATCCTATACTCTAATATGAGTAAGGTTTGCTTGCTTGCTTGCTTGCTTGCGACACTGATCTCGAAAACGGCTCCAACGATTTCCTTCAAATGTTCGAAATAACTAATTTCTGGGATAAAAATAAGTTCTAGACAGGCCTTATCCCCAGTAAAAATCAAATAATGTAAAAAAAAACTAAAATTAAAAGTTAAAAAATGAACATTGGGCTTATGGAGTTTCAAATCAAAACAAAATAATTGTAACAGCTGTTCATAATCAACCAGGGAACTGTCAAAGTAATACTCATGTTGTTTATGATTATTAACATGTGGTTTCCTGAGAGCAGAGATTAAAATATTTGAGTGAAGATTACACATATAAAGTATTAAAATAAATCAAAGGGTTATTGAGCTAAAAATGACAACTGGAGTGACCTTAAAAATGTAGAAAAGAGGCAAATGAGTTATACAAATCTGATTATCAGTCAGGGGAAGTGGTGAAATATGCTCCAAGCATCTGAACAAACTGACTGGCCTTCCCCGAGCAAAGCTTGGCCCCCCAGGTACTTTAGGATTAATTGGTATCATTTATGAGCAATTTCTGCCTATTTGTACAAGTGTACAGTCCAGTAAAATTAGCTCAAAAACGAGCCAGCATGCTTGGAAATAATTCCAGGAAATGTTTGATAATTTTATTGAATTTTTTAATGAGGAATTCTAATTTTTCCCCTTTTTTACTAGTGAGATTTACAACTTGGTTCTTTAAAATGTCAAGTCACAAATCATGTAAAAATCGTATAGCTTTTAATTTCCTGAATATAAGTATAGTGTTTATGTTAGAAGTGATGTTGTAACCAAAATCATACAGTTAAACGGTCAAGTGCACTTAAATTTGTGCACCCCATAATTGCACACCATAGATTTGGGTGGTATCGCCTGCTATCTGAGCAATTGGCTTAGGATAAAATAAATAATTTTGTCACTTATAATTAAAATTGTTACAAATTTAAATAATTTCTGAAACTGATGGTAAACATATTAATGTTATTTGTTTTTATTTATTTGCCTTAAATATTATGTAATTAACTTTATGCAAACATTTCAGGTTTGTGTTATTCAAGAAATTATTGCTGACATTATCCATCAGTGACTAATAATAATAATAATAATAATACCCGCGTCGCAGCAAACCTGCGTACTCAGCGAATTTCCAATGTATTTATATGTTTCTCACTCCTACATAAAGCCACTTGCAAAGTTTCACAAAAATACATTTATAAATAAGTGATTTATAACATTTTATTTATTCTCCATAAGAATAACATTAGGACTGAGTACGCAGGTTTGCTGCAACGAGGAAGATAAGAAATAAGTTTTTATGCAATTATCAATATAACTGAACCAGGTGACGCTACATTACCAAGTTTTATTAATTTATGTTCATAATTAAGGGAGATATAAAACTTTACATATTCCCCATAAGAATAACATTAGGGCTGAGTATGCAGGTTAGCTGCTACAGGGACAATCAACAACAAATTTATTTTTTGTGCAAATATCAATATACCAGTACTAGGTGAAGCCACATACCAAGTTTCAACAATATACATTCATAAATAATCGAGATATCAAATTGTATTTATTCTCCATAAGGATAACATTGGACAACGTACTGTGTTTAGCACTTTGAATATCTTTGCAACTGTTGGGTGAAGAATCACAATTTAAACACAAAAATGATTGTTTTGTGGAACTGAACAGATTGGTAAAAGCAAATGTGAAGTTTACATTAAAATAAACTGAGGAAAAGCCAAAAACCTTTTTTCCGTAAGATTAACATGGGAGATTTTGAGTAGTTTTTTTTGGATTTTTTCGGCAACCACTTAACCTAGGTTAATAATTCAAAATACAATATTATTTGTTTTTTTAAGCTCTATAACATGGTCAAAACCAAAATAAAGTGTTTTAAAAATTTTAGGGTTGAAAAATGCAAAAACTGATTTTTGGAAAATTTAAAACCCCCATAAACCCCCCTTCCCATGGTCCGATTTTTCTGGTTTTCAAACTTTTCGAACTTAAAGTCATAAATGTCACTTTACACATTTGAGCCAAATTTCATCGAAATCGGACATTTTTACTCAAGTTATCACATTCACAGACACACACCTATATATACATATATATAAATTTGAACGAATAGTGTTTTTGGCTTCTAGGGACCTCAAAACAAAAAGTTATGATGGTCTCACCATGAGACCTATGGTAATAGCTTCTAAATGCGATAACTTGAGTAAAAAATGTCCGATTTCGATGAAATTTGGCTAAAATGTGTAAATTGACATTTATGACTTGAAGTTCGAAAACCAGAAAAATCGGACCTAGGGAAGGGGGGTTTATGGGGGTTTTAAATTTTCCAAAAATCAGTTTTTTGAATTCTTCACCCACAAATTTTTTAAACAATTAATTTTGGTTTTGACCATGTTATAGCGCTTAAAAAAACAAATAATATGGCATTTTGAATTATTAACCTAGCTTAAGTGGTTGCGGAAAAAATCCAAAAAACATGCTCATAAAATCTCCCATGTTAATCTTATGGGAAAAAGGTTTTTGGCTTTCCTCAGTTAATTTTACTTTAAACTTCACATTTGCTTTTACCAATCACTTCAGCTCCACAAAACAATCATTTTGGTGTTTAAATTGTGATTCTACGTCCAACCGTTGCAGAGATATTCAAAGTGCTAAATACACTACGTTGTCCAATGTTATCCTTATGGAGAATAAATAAAATTTGATATCTCGATTATTTATGAATTTATATTGATGGAACTTGGTATGTGGCTTCACGTTGTACTGGTATATTGATATTTGCACAAAATAAATGTTTTTTTGACTGTCCCTGTAGCAGCTAACCTGCATACTCAGCCCTAATGTTATTCTTATGGAGAATTAGTAAGTTTTATATCTCCCTTAATTATGAACATAAATTAATAAAACTTGGTAAGTAGCTTCACCTGGTTCAGTTATATTGATAATTGCATAAGAACTCATTTCTTATATTCCTTGTTGCAGCAAACCTGCGTACTCAGTCCTAATGTTATTCTTATGGGGAATAAATAAAATGTTATAAATCACTTATTTATGAATGTATTTTTGTCAAACTTGGTAAGTGGCTTTATATAGTAGTGAGAAACATATAAATGCATTGGAAATTCGCTGAGTACACAGGTTTGCTGCGATGGGGGGTATTTTTTATTTTTGTTACTGCTTTTATAATTCTCTGCTTTAACTTTCCTGTAATTTTCCAGCTTTGCCTGGATTGTGCCATTATTTAGTGAATTTCCTATGGAAAGTGAACTATTAGCATGACATGCACGGTGAAACATAAGCACGGGACCACCATAGAAGTTCCTAACGTGACCCCCTAAACACGTTTTGGGGGGTCGTTCAAAATTATATATATATATATACTACCAGTTACCCGGCGCGCGTTGCTGCGCCCAAATTAAGTTGTTTACAGAAATAAATTCAAGTAACACAATTCATTCAAGTAACACGATTATTCAAAAGATAATAAACCAGCCAGTGTTTACTTTTCTTTGTTTACATTGTGTTGTTTACATTTAAACAAATGACAGTTTAAAGAAACTTTGAATTTTTTTAATTACAGCTGTTAATTTTGTAAACACTAAATTTCTAAAACCTGACAGTGCACGCTTGTATGCCCTCTGGGTCGGAACCCTTTGGACAGATTTGCACCAAACTTCACACAAACCATCCGTGAATAATGCTTAATAATGCCTGAAAGTTTTATTACAATCTGTCAAGCGGTTTTGGAGTCCATAGGCTACATACATATATACATACATACTTCCTATTTTATATATATATGTGTGTTTGCACTCTAGGGGAATTTTTTGTCTGATTTACTTCAACTTTGGTAGAGACGTATAATCAGTTGGACAATTTCTTTGGGCAGAATGATCAGAAAACTTTAAACCCCTTTTTTGAGATTAATCTTTCAAATTTTGAGTTTTTGGGCCCAATAAAAAGTCAGAATAGCCCCGGATGTAAAATTAATGAATGTATAAAAATGGGAATTAGTCAGGCGAAAGTTTTAAGCCCTCTCTCATCATTGTAGCATAAATGTATACCGAGTTATTAAAGAATATATATAGGTACTGACTAAACACAGTGTGTTGTCTTATGGGGTTTTACTTTTTAGAAAAGCCTATTATTCATTTGTTGGTGTACTTTTATCATCCCCAACAACCTCACATCTACTTTCAAGCCTGACTGGACCTTCTCCTAACATTATCATGTGCAAAAAAGTATTCCCAGCGTTGCAGGTAAACCAGGGGCATCAGAACAGCCAAAAAAATCAATGTTTTCAGATTTCGATAACAATTTGAATAAATGTATGTTTTTATACTGATTTTGATTTTTAAAAGATGCTTGTGTGGAAATTCACTTCCCTTACGTTAGCTTGCTGCGTGCGAACTCGTTTAATTGTTGTTACTGCTTTTATAATTCTCTGTTTTAGCTTTTTTGGGATTTTCCAGCTTTATCTGGATTGTGCTATTAATTTTGTTATGTTGTAGATATTTTCACCTGGAGATGGGATCAGATTCCTGATCCCGAAACATTGTGAAACATTGTTTTTACTAATCATATAGTGATAGAAAATGTCTGCAATAATTTCTTAGATAACACTCTTCATCACCAACAAGAATGAACTTTAAACAAAGAAATTAAGGTTTTTATACAATTACTAAACCCAATTAATGCCACACTAAATATTAATAACATGAAGGTTTGTATTGGTTACCTATCATTTGTATTACTGACATGCTTATTGATCAAGCTTATTTTCAAGTGAGCGATTTTCATTCACAAAAATGCATGGTTTACACTCACTTGATAACATCCTACCATTGTCCTTATCAATTGACAATCTCTTAATGAAATAATTCATTCCTCCAGAGAATGTTATATGTAAAAATTCATTGTTTCCCAATATAGTTATCATTATCAGTAAACACATTTCCACTCAATGCTGTCATCAAGTATTCACGTGCTAGTAGGACGTACTTGCATAATCCTATATTACCATGTACATTAGGTTTTTAATGACAAACAAGTAAACAAAATTAATAATTACTAGCAGGTGCACCGTTCTCCGCACGGGAATCTCGCAGGCACAGTGTTAGGTTTTTTGAACTGTTTAAATTATAATCAGCTGTTAGACTAAATAAAATATAACTCCATAAGATTGACATTGGAACTTTATGAGCCAATGAGGCGAAGCCCTGAAGTTGGATGTTTTTCAAAACCTCAAAAGGCACATCTAGAGAGTAAGAGCTTTCAACTGATACCAAATATATATGTATTTAAAAAAAATAGTATTAGGGATCTAAAATCATCGAACAAAATTCAATAAATTCTTTTAATAATATCCTATACTCTAATATGAGTAAGGTTTGCTTACTTGCTTGCTTGCATGCTTGCTTGCTTGCTTACGACACTGATCTCAAAAACGGCTCCATCAATTTCCTTCAAATGTTCGAAATAACTAATTTCTGGGATAAAAATAAGTCCTAGACAGGCCTCATCGCCAAAAAAAATCAAATAATGTAAAAAAACTAAAATGAAATGTTAACAAAATTAACATTGGGCTTATGGAGTTTCAAATCAAAACAAAAGAATTGTAACAGCTGTTCATAATCAACTAGGGAACTGTCAAAGTAATACTCATGTTGTTTATTAACATGTGGTTTCCTGAGAGCAGAGATTAAAATATTTGAGTGAAGATTACATATATACAGTAGTAAAAAAATCAAAGGGACATTGAGCTATAAATAACAACTGGAGGGACCTTAAAAATGTAGAAAAGAGGCAAATGAGTTATACAAATCTGATTATCAGTAGGGGAAAGTGGTGAAATATAAACAAACTGATTGGCCTTCCCCCGAGCAAAGCTCAGCCCCCAGGTACTAGATATGTTAACTGACAAGTCTTCGCAGTGATTTCAAAAACAGTTGAAGGGATATATATATCATCCCAATTATTGCATAATTTATTCCAACAAATATTAATTAAAGTAATTTAGGCAAGTACGGTATAAAAAATAACTTTAAAGTCGATCATTTGTGGATGTTAAAGCAAGATAGAGTTCTTAAGAGTAAAACCCTAGTTTAATCCTAATATTTTAAGTGTGTTATTCCAAGAGATTGTTTCAAGACCATCAAAGAAGTGTGTGACTTGGTAATCAACGATTTTATTCCATACTTGGGTTTACTGAACTCTACAAAAGCCTAATTTTTAAGTAAACAAGTGATAAGAAGGATATACTCTGAAGTCTGTAAGACAAAGTTTCGTTTATTGTTAAACATGTTTAAAGTTTATCCTTAAATTTTGAAAAAAAGAAGTTTCTAAATTATATTTGTCAGGTATTTTGCTATGAAATGTTATCCTTGTATACTGAGTTTTTGTTTCTGTAAAAAAAAACTTGTATGTTGTTCAGTTGATCAAATCCACTTTCCATGATCCTCCCCGGTGTAACTGGGATCGTCAGTTCTATTATAGTCAGTCATAATCATCAGGCCAAATATGTACTGTATGTAAGAACAGTTTCAGTAGTGTAAATACACTTTGTAGAGTTTTGTAATTGGTCATACTCTTTGTAATATATTTTGTCTTTCTATATTACTACTACTGTCTTCAAAAATTGAATCAAGAGTAAATTCTTTATTAACCCAGATCGTGGCATTATGACTGTTCCATACTAAATTTAAATTTGTTATAGTCACTCTATCAACAATAAGTCCTGTGATAAAAAAATGTCATCGTAAAAAATCTTTAAATTGGTTACTATTTCGTTTGACGAATTCTATATACTTTTATAAAGATGATATGGGAAAATAATTAAATTGTTGAAAACATTCATGACTAATGTGTTCCAAACTATCTTGTTTATAATCAATCAAATCAAACACGGAAAATCAAACAAATTTATTCTCACAAGGCGAATAGGAATTCTTCTCAGTAATTTCCTCTAATATCAAACAAATGATGGAGGATTATTAATTTGCACCTAAAAATTATACACATGCCTGAAGGGCATGGTAATATCAGAATGATAAGAGACATTGTTTTAATACCATGTAGATAGTAGAATCTGAGAGAATTAGACTCTTAAATGATCAAACGGTGTAGTAATCTAGATCCAAACTATATAAATCATTCATATCATGGGTCCTGTCTGGAGATAATAAAATAATCAATCAATAGCATATTGGGTCCCCTTCAGTCGTACTGCGGAAGTTAATCAGTTTGTGCTTGGATATATGAAAAAAGATTTTTCCCTTGGGTAAGCAATCAAAGAGTATATTTTATTCACCAAATAAAAGTTCATATCAACCATTATAAAATAAACCCTCTGTATTTTTCAATTATTATTGGTGTTTGTTCAATAAATAGCAAAATTGATTATTAGAGAATTTCCAATGTAAAGTGAACTATTAGCATGACCCGCACGGTGAAACTTAAGCCCGGGACCACCATAGAAGTTCCTAACGTGACACACTGAACACGTTTTGGGGGGTCGTTCAAAATTATATATATATATGTGTATGTACTGTAGCGGTCACACTTTTTGTCCAATTTACTTCAAATTTGTTAGGGGCGTTCCTTTCTATAATCAGTTGGACAAGTTCATTGGGCAAAACAATCGGAAAACTCTAAACCCCTTTTTTGGGGATTAATCTTTCAAATTTTCAGTTTTTGGGCCCAAAAAGGGTCAGAAAAGCCCCAGATATAACATTTATGCATGCAAAAAGATGGGAATTAGTGAGCCAAAAGTTTTAAGCCATCTCTCGTCATTCTAGCATACCGAGTTATTAAAGAAAATGTGTATCGGCTAAACACAGTACGTTGTCTTATGGGGGGCTTTACATTAGAAAAACCTGTTATTCATTTGTTGGTGTACTTTTATCATTCCCAGCAACCTCACGCCTACTTTCAAGCCTGACTGGATGTGATATATTTCATATTTAAAGATCATATGTTTAAAGTTACATCTGTTCTAATGTTTATGTTTACCCTTGTTTTTATTGTAAACAAAATATAGTTGATTCTAATTTACAAAGTAACAATGATTATTCTCATATTGGTTAACCCTTTGAGTGCCACGCAACGATATATCATTGTGCACGGAACATCCGAAAAATACTTCACAACGATATATCGTCGTCGGTGGTCTTACCGAAAAATACATTGCAACGATATATCGTTGTTATAGACAATTTTTCTTACGTCATTACTTTTTATTATTTCTTCCAGGACATTTCCAGAGTATTTTCTAGCTCTATAAATCTTGTAGTTATTTGGTGAAAATCTTATATTTGAACAATGTTTTTTACCTGAAAAAAAAAAAAATAAATATAAAAAATTCCCACATGTATATATGTATTTTATTTTTTTATTTTTTAGATATTAGATATGTGCATAGTATTACAGCTAAACTTTAAAACTTACAAAACAAAAAAAAGTTTCATAATAATATCTTACCAAATAAAAAAGTTGTTGATTTTTTGTACAAAACCCCAGCAAAATGTTTTGTGTTCGTTGTTATAGAAAATTTGGCTTACGTCATTACTTTGTATTATTTCTTCCAGGACATTTCCAGGATATGTTCAGGTAAACATATACTCCATAAATATAGTAGGCTTAGTTAGTCTGCTTTATGAAATAATATTGTAATAAAACTTAAACCCTTGAATAAAGTTAGGCTATTGTCTTATGTACTAATTTGCCGTTTTTATATTTTTTTACATTTATAGAAATAACTCGTCCGTCTACAGCCCAAATTTGATGAAACTTTCAGGAAATATTTAGGGAAACATGTGCTCTATAAATCTAGTAGTTATTTGGTGAAAATCTTATATTTAAACAATGTTTATTTACCTGAAAAAAATAAAAAAATAAAAATAAATTTCCCAGATGTATATATGTATTCAAATTTTTATTTTTTATTTTTTAAACATTATATATGTGCATAATATTATAGCTAAACTTTAAACTTACAAAACAAAAAAGTTTCATAATAATACCTTACCAAATAAAAAAGTTATTGATTTTTTTGCAAACCCTTGTAAAATGTTGATTTTGTGCCTGGCACTTTTGGGATATACTCTGTTAAAAACTCTGGCACTCTAGGGATATGACGACCGAAAAACTCTGGCACTCAAAGGGTTAAATATGTTTTAGTGGCGACGAGAAATATGAGTTTTTTGTAAAATGTCTTTTGTTCATAGCAAGTATCTTTTGCATAATTTATTTACATGACCTTTCATTGAACATAAATGGCTGAACAACTTTCTTCTATTCTTTCTAAGTTTGTTGAGCAACAAGCTGATCTATTAACCAAATTTAATTAGATAACACAAATGCACGAACGAAACCCACAACCCTCTAAACGCATGGAAACACAGAACGTCATATCATAATTCCATTTTGACCAATTTGATGATAATATTGAGGAATTCAGTTAATTTAGGCAACGACTGGAAAATTTCTTTGAACTAAAAAATATTACTGGGCATGAAAATAACGAACAGCGAACCAAAGCATGAATATTAATAAATTGCATTGGACCGAAACATTATCAACTATTAGTTAGCCTTGTATCACCGGACTTGCCAACAAACAAAAGTTACAATAAGCTAATTTAAATCGCAGAAACATTTATGTCCCAAACCAAATGTGTTTGTGCAACAACACACCTTTTTGTCACGAGTTCAAACTCCAACAGAGACTATGTTCCAAACCAAACACACAAACAAACACAGTAAATATGTTTTACTGGACCTTCTCCTAACCTTATAATGCGCAAAATTGTATTCCCAGCATTGCAGGTAAATGAAACCAGGAGCATCAGAAGAGCCAAAAATCAATGTTTTCAGATTGCAATAAAATTGGAATAAATTTATGTTTTTACACTGGTTTGTGGAAATTCACGTCCCTCACATCAACGTGCTGCGAACTCGTTAGTTTTTGTCAGGATTTAAAATTCGTCCATTTCAATCCATTTGAAACGTTCTTAGGTTGTTCATTATGTTTAATTGTAAACTCTCAGGTTCATTTATCATGGGAGTTTATATATCCTTCCAAACTATTCAAAATATGCTATTTCATATTGTTTATTTACATTTATAATAGAAAATTAGTTTTTTTTAATATTTCTAGGGAGTTACAGTAGACTCTCAGAAATCGGGATCGGCCTAATCCGGAATCCGGATAGTCCGAACCGATGATCTTAAATTTGTATTTTTGGTTTAATTTTAAAAACAAAAATTAATGTTTTAATGCCTTCAGTTTCCACGTCTTTACATAAATGTCTTTTAGTTTGAATGAAGCGTCTTTCAGAAGCTCACTTTTGTATTAGCACAAAAACGTTAAAGCATATTGTCATAATTTTTCACTATAAATAAGGCAAATTGATGACGCATATACCCACCTCTAGGAAATCCGGATTTTTTGAAATCCCAACCGACCGTCCACCACATTAGTCCGGATTTCTATTTCACATTTAGTACAACAATAATACTCCCAAGATAGGACTGACAGAATAAGTATACGCTTGTATAAATAACGGGGACTTATTAAATCATGTTCTTTCTTCACTGTTAAAGCTTTACCAATAAAAACATGGAGGAATGCGAAAAAGGAAGTAATGAAATGGACAACATTGGGCTAAAACGAGAAGTCGGCCTCGTAAGCGCTGTGAACTTTATGCTGAGCTTTGTTGTAGGTAAGGATTTGTCTTAAATAAGGACTATATTTAAATACCCCCGTAGCAGCAAACCTGCATATTCAGCGAATTTCCAATGAATATATAACATAACACATTAAAACACTTAACAGGATTCATAATAAATATACAGTATTCACAAACAAGCGATATTTAAAATATTAATTATTCTCTATAAGAAAACGTTGGGGATGAGTATGCAGGTTTGCTGCAACAAGGCACTCAAAATACTGAGTTTTTATGCAAATATCAATAGAACTCATCTTAGTGAAGTCACATACCAAGTTTCATTCATATACATTCATAAATAAGCGATATGTAACATTTTAAGTATTTTCCATAAGAATAACATGGGGACCAAGTACCTAGGTTTGCTGCTACAGGAACCATAGGCGAAAAATTATTTTTTTTTCGTGCAAACAACAATAAACCACAACCAGATGAAGCCATATACCAAATTTCGTCAGTTTATGTTCATAAATAAGCGAGATATACAATTTTTCTTTTTCTCCATAAGAATAACATTAGACAACGTAGTGTTTAGCACTTTCAATATCTCGGTAACCAATTGACGTAGAGCAATGATCAAAATACCAAATTTTTTTAGTTGAATTCAATGGTATAAATTAAAATTTGATTTAAATTGAAACTACATGTGAAAACCCCAAAAAACACATTTTTAGGGTACAAAACCCCCCAAAAACCCCCCTTTGGATGGTGAGATTCATCTGGTTTTCGAACTCGTTCAAATAAATGGTACTTTACACATTTGTACCAAATTTCATTAAGATTGGACCTTTTTTACGAGAGTTATCATGCTTACGGACACACATATATATATATATATATATATACATATATATATTATTAGATTGAAAATATAATATAAATATATATATATATACATATATAAAAATTTGAACGAATGGTGTTTTTATTGGCATCTGGGGACCTCATAATAAAAAGTTATCATGGTCTCGGGCCTACGGTAATAGCTTCTTCCCTATAGGGGAAATTCGCTAAAAAAAAATATGTTAAATATTTTGGACGGATGTAGAAAAACATGTAGTTAATTTTACAAAAAATCAATATTAAATAAAATTATGTTTTGATCTGTAAGTCCTTTAGAATATTTAAATTCGTAGTTACTTAGAGTTTGAATGCATCATAGAAGTTGTGCTTAATACTACCTCAAGTATATTTCCTTTGATTGATTAGTTTGACCTGCTATTAAATCAAACCAGAGATAACAGTCCATATATTTCATCTTTCAGACATTTTAATTTTTGTTGAGAACACAAAATGAATGAATTTAATAAAATATTTTCCCATTGCCAATAAAGTCTGTAGAGGTGTGAGAAGAATTTTGAGCTATCCCCAACCATCATTCATCGTCATGTCTCTGCCTGGTATTTAGCCCATCAAATAACTTCCAATTTTAATCTTTTGGTAATAATAAATATAATTATTACCATAGGCGGCATCACTGTTTCATTCTCCTATTACACAATAAGTCAGTTGATAAAATTTATCACATAGTTTGTGAGTAGTAGAATATATTAGTTTCATCACAAAAGTATTATAGAACCAGCTAGTCAATACACGTGACTGCGTATGTGGCAGTCCACTCACCTCCCCACCAAAATATGAGCCGATTCTCGTAACTGTGTGGTAACGCCTCTTATTTCTACAGCGATTCAAAATGGCAGCGTCAATAGAAAATCCCGCCAAATTTATGATCTGCAGTGTTATTGGTTTCTTAATGCACAAAATGTCCGACCTATTGAAATTTGACGAAAACCAGAGAAAGTTTATGGTGTAAGTGCAAAAAACAAGATCTTGAAATTTATGTAATGTTCTACGATTGTTGTGGCTGTTTTCCACAAATTGTCCTTCAGGTCTTTCTTTCAAATAATCTTTAGCAAGCAATGACCTGCCACTTCGATCCTTGTCATACACAGTGGATATTCTTTCATTAAACCTGTTGCACCATAATTCCCCTGAAGACTCTACTTGTAGACTTGTTTGCACTTTCACCATAAACTTTCTTTGATGTTCGTCAAAAAATGTCAATAGTCAGAATATTTGTTAATTCAGAAAACAAAAAAAATTGCGTGCCTCATATTTAGTGGGATTTTCGATTGACGCTGCCATTTTGAATCGCTGTAAAAATAAGACGTGTAACCGCACAGCAACGAGCCTCGGCTCATACTTTGGTGGGGAGGTGAGCAGTCTTCCACACATGCAATCGTGGTGATGGGGGAGCTTTGCTAGGTTCAGTAAGCAAACGTTCTTTACTTTCTGGATGACCCTTGTACATTAAACTTGTTCTTAATGATCGTCATTTAATACACTTCAAAATTTTATAATAATGGCTATAATTATCAATTAAGTCATATTTTTAATTACCTCTACAAACTATTTTCTCAGGTACTGGCATCTTCGTTACTCCAGGAACCGTGCTAGCTCAGTCCGGCTCAGTTGGGATGACGCTTGTGATTTGGGCTCTATGTGGATTCATTTCATTTCTAGGTAGGAGCATTGTGTTTTGTGTTTTAAACTATTCTCTTATTATTGGTGAATTTATCATTCTAAAAATATTTTGTATTTAAGCAGTACCAGTATGTATTACAAAGTATTACACAGATATATTTACAAAGTATTTAATAAATTCCTTTAGATCTACCCAGTTTTTGAATTGTTTGTAACTTTGTTAATCGTTATCTATTTACCTAGATAAATCTTAGTTTTAATAATTATAACATTTTAATTAAACTATACTTTTGTATGGTGTAGAATACAATTCAATTAAGTTTACAGTTAACAAGTATACTACGTCAATGATACTACTTAACTCAAAAGTTATCTTAACCAATCCGATCTAGTGGTTACTCTATCCATCCGGACCTTCATACTTCAAATCTCCTAACTAGAATGAGAGTATATAAAAAAGTTGTTTCCAGCTTTTTTTAGATTATGTTACTCTACGTACAATACATTTTTACATGATGTTCATTATTTAGGTCTTTGCAAGGATAAACGCAATCTTTTGCTCCTCTTTGCAAACACGAAACTAGAAAAAATTATTTAAGGTGGTTTGTTTGTAACTATTTATTCTTTCACTTTTACAAGTTGTTTTTAAGGTATTTATTATTTTTTTGTCATTTCTAGCTTGCTTGCCTTTTGGAGAGCTCAGTACAGTAGTACCCAAGTCTGGAAGTATCTACATTTACTTGTACACTACTTTCAACAAAAGACATCCACTTTTTGGAGGTCTCCCAGCTTTTACATTTTTCTGGATGATGTACGTCATAATCCTCCCTTGCTCCATTGCTCTAGGAGCTCTCCTCTTCTCAGAATATACCTGGGTGATAGTTGAAAATATTGTTGACGTTGAAAATGGAGAAATTGTAAAAGTCATCCTAGGAGCTTCAATACTAAGTAAGTTTTCTCCTTATGTCTGAAACTACTTGGTAATTCATATTTTATAGTCTATTGTCTTTACAAAACAAAAACCTCCTTGGTGAAATTTATATAAAATTACACACAGAAAACACATAAACACACAAAAACTATAAAACACCAGAGAAGGCTGACTGGAGAAGGCAAAGGGTTGTGCTCCCGTAGCAGCGCCACCAGTGGGGTCACCGTGATGGGAGGCAGCGGGTGGAGTGGGAGATAAGTCGGGTCACTGAAAGGGATGGCAGCGGGTGAATTGGGGGATAAGTCGGGTCACTGAAAGGGATGGCAGCGGGTGAAGTGGGGGATAAGTCGGGTCACTGAAAGGGATAGCAGCGGGTGAAGTGGGGGATAAGTCGGGTCACTGAAAGGGATGGCAGCGGGTGAAGTGGGGGATAAGTTGGGTCACCGAAAGGGATGGCAGCGGGTGAAGTGGGGGATAAGTCGGGACACCGAAAGGGATAGCAGCGGGTGAAGTGGGGGATAAGTCGGGTCACTGAAAGATATGGCAGCGGGTGAAGTGGGGGATAAGTCGGGTCACTGGAAGAGATGGTAGCGGGTGAAGTGGGGGATAAGTCGGGTCACTGAAAGGGATATCAGCGGGTGAAGTGGGGGATAAGTCAGGTCACTGAAAGGGATGGCAGCGGGTGAAGTGGGGGATAAGTCGGGTCACTGAAAGGGATGGCAGCAGGTGAAGTGGGGGATAAGTCGGGTCACTAAAATGGATGGCAGCAGGTGAAGTGGGGGATAAGTCGGGTCACTGAAAGAGATGGCAGCTGATGTACCCCAATGCGACCTAGCGCCACCAGCGTTCAAATCGGCCGATGACCGAACCATTTGAAATGAAACTGCCGTTATCATGGCAGTCAGCCTTGTGTAGTGCCTTATACTTAAAAATAAGGTACATACCTTGTTGTCTTCAATCCATTAGTAACTTTCTGAGCATTGATATTACAGGCTCGGTCCAGTGCAAATGGTTTAATACTGTTCAATTATTTTATCGTAGAACACTGAGTTTGTAATTTGTTGTATTTTATTAGTATTACTAGAAGCTCCACTTTTGCATTTGAATATGCATTTTAAAATACTTCTTTGAAACATTTATATTTGGTAACAATTTGTTCAACTGCTCATACAACATTCTATTTACATGTAATTTGACTTTGTACTTGTATTTTGAATATTGAATATACATAATGTTAATCATTTTATTTTCTGCCTTAGTTATAATTGGAGTGTTGAACTGCTACAGTGTCAAGATTTATGTGAAATCTCAAGATGTTTTATGTTACATCAAGATGGCAGCCATTGCTTTCTTTATTGGCTGTGGTGTTTACTTACTTGCTACAGGTGAATATTTGTATTCAATCACTTTGAATATGGTGAATATTTGTATTCAATCACTCTGAATATGGTGAATATTTTATATGCCATGCTTGGAAGGTTTTTTTTAAAAAAACAATCCAAACTCTCTATATAACAAATCGCTTTAAGAGAAAAGAAGTAAAATAAAGAGTAAATTTTAATTATTTTCCATCCAAACAATTTTCTTCACTCAACATGGTCACCCTCTTGGGTTACGGAACAGTAAAATTGCTCTTACTGTGTCAGTAATATATTGAATAAAATATTTTTTCATCTCTTTTAGTGATAGTTTTATTTAAAGTGTTGACACAACCTATCTAGGAATTAGGTCAAAAGAAAAAACCTTACACCATATCTGTGATAGGGGCATATGCACCCAATCAATAAATTATCAGACAGCGTTAAACGCGGTAAAATCATGATAT
Organism: Allygus modestus; assembly: GCA_963675035.1. NCBI lineage: Eukaryota > Metazoa > Arthropoda > Insecta > Hemiptera > Cicadellidae > Allygus > Allygus modestus. The sequence continues at coordinate 60,983,262 of OY776114.1, forward strand.
AAGAAGAGAAGAGAAACTTCAGTGCGGTAAGAGAAGTTGAAACATGCAGTGAACGGCCAGCACATTCATGGAAAATGGCCAATTTGTAAGCTATCTTAATATCTCTTTAAGACGCCGACGCAACTGGGGGGGTATTTTAAGGCGAATATGAATGAATGATGAGTGAAGAATGGGTGAGATGCCTTGTGTAGCCTTGTTACTGACTAAGACCGACTGACTCTTTAGCCAGGATCATTAATTAATAGCCCAATGACCAATGGCAGCTGGATGCAGCATCGAACCTTCACAAAATTTTCTTAGGATTTTGCTCAAGATCGATCTGACGAACTTCAGATTATGAAGCAGCACGCTAACCACTGTGCTACCCAATCATATGCTGTTTGTAACATATTCAAACATACTATTTAAAAGTCTTGTGAAAACAAAATCTTGAAGACAAACATGACACTTATTTGGTCTATTACAATCTATATATTTAACTCCGTAAGCGAATCGGTCCCCACGAAATATCTCAAGCTAGGAAGAAGTTAAGTTAGGTTATGACGATTCATTTTAAAGCTTGAGGGCCAAGGACGGTGGGAAAAATATCAGAATAAATGTCAAAAATTATGTGGGCTACGCCCTAATGGACTTCAAAGATCAAATGATTTTCTTATGGAAATAACACTACATTGTTTTATTAATAAGCAAAATGAACTAATGATCAGCTGTGATTATCCACTGAAACAAAAACCATATGTTAGGGGCTATAGCCCCTGTAAGCCACTGGTAGTTAATTTATTATAATAAACTCTATAGTTAGATAATTCTTAGACAAATATTATTTTGGCATAAAAAACAAATCAGTAACTTGTTTTTAAACAAGGAACTCTAACTCTAAAATGAGCCACTTCATATACTTCTTGGATAGTACTTATATTAATAAAACTCTTAATAAGTATTCTGTTATAAAAAATTGTTTATATAACATTTTTTGCAGGGCGAGCACTTAAATTCAACCCAGGATTTGAAGGAACAAACTATTCTGTGTCAGCTCTCACTCAAGCAGTTTATTTTGGACTTTACACTTATGACGGAGGGTGAGGAGGATACTCTTTAAAACTAGACAACATACTTTTTTATTACTAATGATTGTTGTATTACGAGTATTTAGGAAGAAAAATTAGTTAAACTTCAAAATCCAAAAAGGATCAAAATCAACCTATTAAATATGCATATGATAATACCCCCGTAGCAGCAGACCTGCGTACTCAGCGAATTTCCAATGCATATATATGTATCTTAATACCACATAAAGCCTGTAGGGATATCTGATGCACATGCACGTTGCTTGGTCTGTGGGTATGACGATTGGTGAAGTTACATTAAAATTGGCAGAACTGTGTTGTTTACATTGTCATATTCGATGCATCACTGTCCACATGGCTAACCTTGCAGTTTTTGGATGTGCTTTAGTGGTGTTTGTTTAATTATTGTGCAGAATATTAAAAATGAAATGGAATAGGCCTACAAATGATCAAATTTACAACGCTGCAAATATGCGTCGCTCGGTCTATTGAACAAAAATACATTTTCCATTTCCCATTGTATGAACTAATTGACGCATATATGCAACGTTTTTAAATTTGCTTAGAGTAAAACAAAAAATAATTGTTATTGTTCACAGATGCATTTTAAGTTATTATGAAGTGAATTAGTCCATTTAAACCCAATTTCTCCGTGGTCTGTTGTTAATGTTACTCCTGTACCTCCCAGTTTGTTTGCAACGTTCAGGTTATTTCTTTTGGTCTGTGGAAGTGACTGGACTGATACAAATATGCGTTGCTCGGTAGCGAACGTGTTAAATCAAGGGGGTTTACATTTCAAATTTGAGTTGCTCCCAAAATATCCCATTTTCGTAGCCACTGAAAATTTACAATAATTTTAATAGATTGATTTAATTTTTATCCAACACTACTCAAAGGATTTTTTTGTTTTAACATTTAATCAAAAATTAGAGACGTGGCCGTGTTAGTATGGACTTTGGGGGTGGCGACTGACCCTCAAATTTTTTTGGAGAAACAATTCACATAATATGTAAAAAGTCACAATAATCATGGTCAAAATTATGTTTGCCTAAATAAATTTATTTCAAACGACGCTTATTTAGTCCTACAAAGAATTTAAGATTTTGTTATTTGAATGTTCCAGGTGTTTCATCACAACTGTAACAGAAGAAATGAAAAACCCTGAAAAGTAAGTTCACCAGGAGAGAGTCATGTGACAGCTTTCTGGGGCCCTCGAGGGGATTTCCCAGATTTTTATTTTACTTCTTTAGCGGACCTCTCATATAAAACCAATTTCTAGGCAGTTAGACAAGAAATTTTGGAACTGGATGTTCCTAATTGCGAACATCAGCATTGTTTTGTACTCTATACCATAGGCGTGCGCAGAGTCCGGTCAGCGTGGGTGCCGGAACCCATAAATGCGCCCCCCCCAATCTTGCTGCTCAAAGAACTTATTTATCTGCCAAACAATTGAATATGTAAATTATTGTATGTAATCTTCCTTGACACAAATGTGTGCTAATCTTATTTGATGAAATAAATATTGTATTTGCATAGGTATATTTAGTTTACAAAATATCATAATGTATCGTAATGTAATGGTTTTGTATTATCTTCTAAATAATCTAGATTACGCTCAGGCCAGGAGGCTGCACGTCACTCCGATTTCTTGATAAAAGAGTGTATCTCAAAGTTTTTTTAAAATAATATAACAATTATCAATCATCTGAAATATGGTACCAACATTGATTATACATCCTATGGAATCTGTAAGGTGTATAATCAATGGTACAAAGCGCTTAAAAAAAATCTAAAATACAAGAAAAAATCACCACAGAATTGATCTTTTCTCAGAAAAATATACTTGGTTGTACCCTAAATCTAAATGATAATAGCGATGAAATTATTATTTATACTGATATTTTGATACTGTTATATAATTTCCCCATTGTACTCAAAGTGAAAAGTAAAGTTCTAATAAACAGCGATATAAAAGTACTATTTCTATATATTATACTACAAAAATAAACCATTATGGCATTTACTTTTCCTAAAAATCTCCGCCTATTAATGAATAGTACCTGGGGGCCGAGTTTTGCTCGGGAGAAGGCCAGTCAGATTTTTTAGATGACTCGGAGTAATATTTCACCACTTCCCCCTACTGATAATCAGATTTTTATAACTCATTTGCCTCTTTTCTACATTTTTAAGGTCCCTCCAGTTGTTATTTATAGCTCAATGTCCCTTTGATTTATTTTACTACTCTATATATGTAATCTTCACTCAAATATTTTAATATCTGCTCTCAGGAAACCACATGTTAATAAACATAAACAACATGAGTATTACTTTGACAGTTCCCTGGTTGATTATCAACAGCTGTTACAATTCTTTTGTTTTGATTTGAAACTCCATAAGCCCAATGTTAATTTTTTTAACTTTTCATTTTAGTTTTTTTACATTATTAGTGAATTTCCTTTGGAAAGTGAACTATTAGCATGACCCGCACGGTGAAACTTAAGCCCGGGACCACCATAAGAGTTCCTAACGTGACCCCCTGAACACGTTTTGGGGGGTCGTTCAAAATTGTATATATATATATATATATGTGTATGCACTCTAGCGGTCACATTTTTTGTCCGATTTACTTCAAATTTGGTAGGGACGTTCCTTTCTATAATCTGTTGGACAAGTTCGTTGGGCAAAACAATCGGAAAACTCTAAACCCATTTTTGGGGGATTAATCTTTCAAATTTCGAGTTTTCGGGCCCAAAAAGGGTCAGAAAAGCCCCAGATGTAAAATTAATGCATGTAAAAAGATGGGAATTAAAGAGACGAAAGTTTTAAGCCCTCTCTCGTCATTCTAGCATAAATATTTACTGAGTTATTAAAGAAAATGTGTATCGGCTAAACACAGTACGTTGTCTTATGGGGGTTTTACACTAGAAAAGCCTGTTATTCCTTTGTTAAAGTACTTTTATTATCCCCAGCAACCTCACGCCTACTTTTAAGCCTGTCTGGACCTTCTCCTAACCTTATAATGCGCAAAATTGTATTCCCAGCTTTGCAAGTAAATGAAACCAGGAGTATCAGAACAGCCAAAAAATCAATGTTTTCATATTTCAATAAAAATTGGACAAATGTATGTTTTTACACTGATTTTGAGTTTTAAAAGTTTTTATGTGGAAATTCACTTCCCTCACGTCAGCGTGCTGCGTGCGAACTCGTTTGATTTTTAATGGGGATGAGGCCTGTCTAGAACTTATTTTTATCCCAAAAATTAGTTATTTCGAACATTTGAAGGAAATCGTTGGAGCCGTTTTTGAGATCAGTGTCGCAAGCAAGCAAGCAAGCAAACCTTACTCATATTAGAGTATAGGATAGGAAAAGGGCGGCGAAGGGGTATTGGAATTGGTATTGTACTTTCATCCGACACTCGGTTTCCAAGAAATCTGTCTATCGTCACGGGGAAAGTTGGATGACAGTTATACATATTTTATACGTTGACTTTAAAACCTATATTATTTTGTACTTATTTCTTAAATTAAACTTAATTTTTTGAAAATACCTTAAACTAAACATTTATTTCATCATCTATTCTGGCGCCCCCCTCAGCCCTCTTCATGGCTACCGTGGGTGCCCCACCTTGCGCACGCCTATGCTCTATACTTGTTTACATATATACAAGTAGCTGCAGTTATATTAATGCAATATAACTTTTGAAATTTGAATCTTTTTAAAATCTAATACATATCGGTGTAAGACATGACATATACTTACCCGGTATACATTTGTTCAAATCAAATTAAGTTTTTTTTAAATTATTAATAATTTGTTTGTTTCTATTTCAGTTAACTCAAATTAATCAAATATTTTAGTTATTTAAAAAACAATTGTTTTTGAGAAAATGTTTTTGATTGTACTTCTGTATAAAAAAATACCTTTTCATTTATTGTTTTGTTAAAGTAACATAGAAACATTTGTAATTAAGTTTAATCAAATTCAATTAGATGAAATGATATGGTTACCTTTAACTGAAATATTGACTTTCAAGCTCGCTCAGTTTCATTATACACTCTCTTGCAACTCTGATTTGTTGCAACAGTGTTTTGAATGTTAATTGTTACCGTATTGAACTGATTCAACTGATCTTCAAAGTTGAACAAACATTTTGTATTTACACATATTTATTCATCCATGTTTTTAACAATGTAACGCATTTTTAAAACGTGTATAGTATTCTTTGTTGCTCAGCAAATTGCATTATGTAATAAGATTGTAGTTTATAAAATGAATCATCTTTATTTATGTGTATTGATGGGAATATATTAAGGAACATACTCAATCCTCAATAAATTCACGAATATCTCACTAATAAACATAATTTGCATGTGTTTTCACAGGAACATCATGAGGAGCATACTGATAGGTTTGACAATAACAACGCTGACGTACGTTCTGCTCAACGTAACGTTTTTGACAGTACTGACACCCGATGAAGTCGCTAACGGCACCACCGTGATTGCAGTAACAAAATTTTATTTTGAATTATTTTAAAGAACAAAAATATTTAAAGATTTATATTTGAGGATATTTATTAGCATTAAATATATATATATATATGTATAGAATATGTATAGTAACAATATTTTAGAGTTTGCATTTGTTTGTTGTATTTGTTTGAGTTTTATTAGTTGTTTGTATTTAAATATGAAGTTTAGGGATGCAGTCAATAAAGTTAAGTAAAACTAGCTGATGTCCCATTCTCCTCACGAAAATCTAGCAGATGTAGAGCCATATATTTTGAAAGGTTGACATTATGACCAGCTGACCATAATTACCAATTACCAATGGAACTTTGAAGGCCTGTGGGGTGACACCCTGTAGGGGAATATTTTTAAAACCCCAAAAGGTTAACAGGTTTGGTAACAGCTTTTGGATAATACCAAATATGTATGCAAAATAATAGTTTTATGGGTCGAAAATCGCCAAACAAAAATCAAGAAATTCTTTTAATAATATACCATAGATCAAATATATATAGAGTATAATTTGGTAACAAACAATTTTTAATCAAAAACGTTTGGCCTCTTACTTTATAATAAATTATACAAAATAAAATTTTACTTTAGCAATCTAATAATTCCTAACTCTTAAGTCCTAAATGATGATGATCCTAAGAAATCAAAATCTTGATTTTAAAAGACTAATTTAAATTATCATATTTCTAAGGTAATATAACTCATTATACAGGGTGTTTCCAAATTAATGTTGCTAACTTTGGGATATTGTTCCTTATGTCAAAAGGAACATAAATCATCATATCACCGGGGGGTCTATTTCTTTTCGTTTACCGTCTGTCTGTCAGTATGTGATTTTTACAAGAAAATTTATAATTTAAAAACGGCTTGACCAAATTCAACTAAATTTTGGTTAAATACTCTTCTTGGTAGGTTCTTTTTTAGACAAAATCTTTTTTCATAAAATCATTCCGTTTAAAAATGGCGGCCATTGAACATTTTTAACCTCAAATATCTAAAAAACCTTAAATTTTACAAAAACCTTTCTAGAATATAAAAAGTTAGAAAATGTAATTATAAATCCATATCTGCTTTAACATTGAAAATCGGGTTAAAATTAACTGAACTATGACTGAAAAACGGAACACATGGCTAAATTTTGCTATATAACTAATACAAATTAGAGCAAAATTTAGCCAAGTGTTCCATTGAGTGACAGGGCCCACAACAAGATGGCGGCGGTCGGATATAATTCATCATATGACCAATAAAAACTAAACATTTGTTAAAGACAGACTAAATATTTCTTAAAGTTATTCCATTAGAAATTACAAATTAATGATAAAATTGTTTATTTCAAAGGTTTATTTTTTATTTTTAGCAATTTGCAGTACAATTGTTTGGAGTGGCTGGAGGAGCCATATCAGCTGTTATCATCTGCCTGGCCCTCCTCACTAGCATCATGTCAGGAATTTTCTACGCTTCCCGGTGAGAATTTTCTAAAAATACTGATTATTACTAGTTTACCTGTACTGAAACAAATTTCTTCCTAGGCCTAGGATTTAAACTCAGGATCCTGCTTTTATAAAATTCATTGTAGGTGATGGTGAGTTTATTTGATTTAAGAACTTATAACAGACATTTTACATCATTGGTCCGTTTGTTTTTCTAATCAGTGATCAGAAATGTCCGCAGTAATTTCTTAAATAATACAAGGCATGTTTTTTAAGTAAGTACTGTTTTGTATGTGCATCTATTGGCAAGCCTGCGACGGAAATTTGACAACAATCGGCCGTGTTTACATCCCGTATCGAGCATTCAAAATGGCGCCGCTGATTGAGACTGCCGCCGACTGTGAAGTGCGCGCTATAATTAGATTTTTAAGTGCTAAAGGTGTGAAAGCCATTGAAATTCATCGGCAGATTAGTGAAGTGTATGGCGAGAACATTATGAGTGACGGAATGGTACGCAAGTGGGTAAGGGCATTTAAAGATGGCCGCACCAACGTTCATGATGAGCAACACTCTGGGCGGCCATCTGTCATTACTGATGAATTGGTGCGTAAAGTCGACGACAAAGTGAGAGAGAACAGACGGTTTACGATCTCATCATTATCTGATGAGTTTCCTTTGGTTTCCAGAAGTGTCCTTTATGATATTGTGACTAAAAAATTAAATTACCGAAAATTTTGCTCACGCTGGGTGCCGAAAATGTTGACAGAGGTGCACAAAACCAAGCGTCTAGGCAGTGCATTGACTTTTCTTGAGCGCTACGATGAGAAAGGAGATGATTTGTTAAGTCAAATTGTTACAGGCGATGAAACATGGGTGTCTTATGTTACGCCAGAGTCAAAAAAACAATCAATGGAATGGCGGCATTCACATTCGCCAAAGAAACTGAAGTTTAAGCAAACGATTTCAGCCCGAAAATTGATGTGTACTGGCTTTTAGGACAGAAAGGGGGTGTTACTGGTGGATTTTTTGCCACGTGGTGACACAATTAACTCAATATCGTACTGTGAGACCTTGAAAAAATTGCGCCGGGCAATCCAAAACCAGCGGCGTGGAATGTTGTCCAATGGGGTCATTTTGCTGCACGACAATGCCCGTCCACATGTGGCTAATCTAACGCAAGAACTAATCGAATCATTTCGCGGGGAACAACTTGACCACCCTCCATATAGCCCGGATCTAGCGCCCACTGACTACCACCTTTTCCTATATTTAAAGCAACATCTTGGTGGTCAGCGCCAAGACAACGATGAGGTCAAAACGGCAGTGACGCAGTGGTTATCGAGTCAGGCGGCAGAATTCTTTGAGGAAGGAATGCAAAAGCTCATGGAAAGATATGATAAATGCCTTAATATTGATGGAAACTATGTCGAAAAGTAGATTAAGATACTGACTTTCAAGTAAAAATATAATTATTACAATAAGTATACTGGTTTTTGTTTTATTTTAAAACGGTACTTACTTAAAAAACGTGCCTCGTATATGACTCTGGTTTTAGAGTCAGTTGCTTTGATCACTGTTCTAACAAATCGCACACCAATACATTCCAGGTTAAAAACCAAAACTCTAAATTTAACCACAAATAAACTCTCAAAAGTTTAAAGTCCTACTTTCTTGAAAATATTACTGTAATAGTTTGATTCCTAGGGTCTTATTATGACACTGAATTTTAGCGAATTTCCCCTATAGGGAAGAAGCTATTACCGTAGGTCTCATGGTAAGATTTAAGCCCGAGACCATGACAACATTTTTTTTAGGTCCCCAGATGACTAAAACACTATTCGTTCAAATTTATATATATGTATATATATATATATATATATATGTGTCCGTGAATGCGATAACTTGAGTAAAAAACGTCCGATTTCGATGAAATTTGGCTCAGATGTGTAAAGTGACATTTATGACTTTAAGTTCGAAAACCAGAAAAATCGGGCCATGGGAAGGGGGGTTTTAAATTTTCCAAAAATCAGTTTTTTGCATTTTTTACCCTAAAATTTTTAAAACACTTAATTTTGGTTTAGACCATGTTATAGAGCTTAAAAAACAAATAATATGGTATTTTGAATTATTAAGCTAGGTTAAGTGGTTGCGGAGAAAATCCAAAAAAAATCTGCTCATAAAATCTCCTATGTTAATCTTATAGGAAAAAGGTTTTTGGCTTTTCCTAAGTTAATTTTAATGTAAACTTCACATTTGCTTTTACCAATCAACTCAGCTCCACAAAACAATCACTTTGGTGTTTAAATTGTGATTCTACGTCCAACCGTTGCAGAGATATTCAAAGTGCTAAACACAGTACGTTGTCCAATGTTATCCTTATGGAGAATAAATAAAATTTGATATCTCCATTATTAATGAATGTATATTGATGAAACTTGGGGTCACGTAGTACTGGTATATTGATATTTGCTCAAAAAAGTGATTTTTTGTTGATTATCCCCGTACCAGCGAACCTGCGTACTCAGCCCCCATGTTATTCTTATGGAGAATAAGTAAAATGTTATGACTCCCTTAATTATGAACATAAATTAATAAAACTTGGTATGTGGCTTCAACTTGTTGAGTTATATTGATATTTGCATAAAACCCCATTTTTTTAGTTCCTTGTTGCAGCAAACCTGCTTACTCATCTCCCATGTTATTCTTATGGAGAATAATTAAAATGTTATATAGTGCTTACTATATAGTTATATAGTGCTTAATATGATTGAATATTGATTAAACTTGGTATGTAGCTTCACCTAGTTAAATTATATTTATATTTGCATAAAAAACAATTGTTTGTGTTCCTTGTTTCAGCAAACCTATGTACTCATCACCAATGCTATTCTTATGGAGAATAATTAAAATTGTATATATCGCTTATATATGAATATATTTTTATGAAACTTGGTATGCAGCTTTATATGGTGTTAAGACATATATTATGCATTGGAAATTCGCTGAGTACGCAGGTTTGCTGCGACGGGGGTATTTTTGTTTGTTGTTTAAATTATGTTCTCAAATAAGTGTTCTAGAACAACTGTGTTAACAACGTTAGCGCTTAGAACAATAAAGTGCTTGTTCTATAAGTTATGGAAAATACTGACTTTTCCATAACTTTTTGAGCAAGCACATTAACTTTACCATAAGGATGAGAGATCTCAAACAATTAGGTTTTCTCAACAGTTAAACTCTGCTTGTAGGCATTGCATGTACATTAACATTTATTTAAAATTTATTTTGCCCTTATCAAAATGACAAACCCTTGGTTCAGGATAGGCTACGTAGCGGCCAGGGAAGGGCACATGATGGATTTTCTGTGCTGCATCCACAAGTCTCGGCAGACCCCAGCCCCCGCTGTCATCTCTCAGGTAGCATCAAGACTCAGTAATTTGCACATTAACATAAATTTACCATACTTAATAACAATTCAATGGAATGGAAATTCGACTCTTAATGGAACCAACGAATATACTACCCTTAGCTACAAATAGTTCAATAATAGATTCAAATAGTTCCTCCTCAGCAAGAATAAGTCTTAGATATTTTACTCATATAATTTGTTTACATAAGGTTTTAGAAACATAATAATAATAATAATCTATAACATAAATACAAAATTCCGATCAATGCCCAGGCCAATAAACCATTGCATCTAGAAGCACGAAATTTTGCATGTAGACTCCTCTTATAGCATAGGCACCCACTAAGAAGGGATTTTAAGAAATTCCCATAGGGTTATGCTACACGGGGCTTCAAAATTCCAACCATGCTATTCTAATGGACATTCATCAGTTTGGTTTGAGCTGATGACAATTCTATCAGCTGATTATGATTCGTAGTAGTTCCACGGGTCAACCACAGAATGCAGCACACACAACTGTCGTATTCCCGGGTGAAACCGAGAACGATGGCAGCTAGTCCTATATATTAATACAATAGGGTTTTTTCTTCACAGTCATAACTCGATAACGGCTGGATGGATTTTAACATTCAAGGTGTCAAATTAAAGGTATTTTTACAGAGATTTGCTAATACGTCTCAGAATTTTAAGAAAAAGCATCACTTAAATACAGTAAAGGGCTGAATTTTTGGAACAGTCATGCTATCCGACGGAGGAAGTCTAAACTATGTGTTGATTGAAAGTACGGTCGTTATCATCCGTTTTAATATCAGGTGCTTTGTTATGTTTGTTTAGCACTGAAGTAACCTTCCATTGGGTACAAACTTGCTCGGATTCGACCAACAGGACTAGTAATATTTATTCCATGAAAATAATTGAAAATTTTAAGGTTTTACAAATAAAAAAATGTTATGTGGGGAAATCTTTTAACCAGGTAAGGTTTCTTGCCCTTTCTGGCCAAGATATGGCCCTTTTTGGAAACTATTTCAGCCTTTCTCTAACTGAGATAAGAAACTGAATTTTTTGTGTAATGTATCCAGCAATTACGTTGTATTTTTGGTTAAATATATAACTGGGTTTATGTGAAAGCTGCAATCACTCAGTTATTGCAAACTGAAATATTAAAATTGTATATATCTGTATCATTACAGTGACACATTATTGAAATCTAATCATGTAATGTAACTGCAATCTAACCAATGAAACAAGGTTTTATTTTTTTAATTGTACTTTTCACACTTTTAGTGAATTTCCCCTGTAGGGAAGAAGCTATTACCGTAGTCGGCATGGTAAGACCTAGGCGCGGGACCATGATAACTTTTCACTTTTTGTGTTTTTTCCAGCCTTGTCTGAATTGTGCCTTTAATATTTTGTGTAATTTTTTTATGTTCTAGGTTTTTTTCTCACCTGAAGACGGGATCAGATTCCAGATCCCAAAACGTCGTGAAACTTGTTTTTACTAATCAGTGATGGAAAATGTCCACAATAATCTCTTAACAACAACTCACTATCACCAATAATGAATTTTAAACAAAACACACTACTGTTCTGCCAAAAATCTTCAATCCTTAAAATTTTAGATCATTCTTAACGTGCATGTTAAATCTTCAACTAATCAATCAACTTTAATCAGGTTTTGCTGGCTCTGATGTTCTACTTTGTTGTTGGGGGTAATGCCAATGCCCTCATCGACACTTACGCTTTCTTCATCTGGCTTTCGTACGGGATGGCAATGGTGTGCCTACTTGTGTTGAGAAGACAACTACCAGATGCTCCTCGCCCTTTTCGGGTAATCAATTACTGTTTAGTAAATTAATTGTTATAAACACATACTTTTTTAGTTATATTTCTCATAAATACAGTATTTTCTTTGCCGTATATTGCTCATGCATCATTGACTTTTAGTTTCAAAATTTCTATGTCCCATGTTGTAGGGGAAGAGTATCATCGTAAATCTATTGACATTGTTGGTTTTTTTGCAACATCCCGGTTCAAATATATAACTGAATTCGAAATATAACTTGTTCCGACCTGATTTTTATTTAACAATAGCAAAAATATTAATAGAAATTGGTGTTTTTTCCGGAAAGATTCTGAGATAACCACTTGATGGATCTTAATGGTTCTTTTTTGAAAGAAAGGTGATTATGAGTAACAGGGAATGTCAAAGCCTTCAGGCTCATTCATTTCAATTTAGAGTGTACATTTCGTACACATTATTTTTATTTTAAAATAGTACCGTGTAGTGACCAACACAAATATTTTAAGTTTGATTTCAAAGAACTTTAAAGTCATAGGATGCGGCCATCAGCCGCATGAATCTGAACCATGGAATTATATTTACAAATAGTACAGTGAGGATGGTTTGTAAACATAATGATATAGAGTAAACATTACTCTAGTAGTACCCTGTTTCCGTGTTAACTTACAAACAATTGTTGATGGGATAAATTTCTACGTACATTTCGAATCTTACTGCTTCTTTCTATAATCTAAAAATTTCAAAATTATCCATGGAAGTATTTTTAAATAATTATGAAAATCAAGTAATTTTGATAGATTTTCTCGATGCTACATTATATATTTTTCAATATTATAAGGTTATAGAAGAAGGGACACAATCTTCGTGATCAGTTTAAGTGTGTTTATGAGAAAATCGGTTGAAAAATGTTGTCAGAAACAGGGTACAACGAAAGCATGATTTTAGCTTTTTTCGCAAGGGTGATGAAGACTCTTAACATTTCATATATTATATATATATATATATAGATTGAAAATTGTTAGATTTTCAATGATAGGAACAAGGTGAGTTGATAGAAATTAAATGTTATCGTAAAAATAGCGATGGAACTATAATTTAACTTTCAGTATATATTATTCTTGAGCTTGACCTCAAAGCTTCTTCAGTTCGTAATATTTTAATACAATAAATGGTTTGATAAACTAAGTAATATTGGCTTCCTTGGCAAACTAAAACATAGGATTGTTAATATGCATCCTATGTTTTAGTTTGCCAAGGAAGCCAATATTACTTAGTTTATCAAACCATTTATTGTATTAAAATATTACGAACTGAAGAAGCTTTGAGGTCAAGCTCAAGAATAATATATACTGAAAGTAAAATTATAGTTCCATCGCTATTTTTACGATAACATTTAATTTCTATGAACTCACCTTGTTCCTACCATTGAAAATCTAACAATTTTCAATCTATATATATGAAATGTTAAGAGTCTTCATCACCCTTGCGAAAAAGCTAAAATCATGCTTTCGTTGTACCCTGTTTCTGACACCATTTTTCAACCGATTTTCTCATAAACACACTTAAACTGATCACAAAGAGTGTGTCCCTTTTTCTATAACCTTATAATATTGAAAAATATATAATGTAGCATCGAGAAAATCTATCAAAATTAGCCAAAATTACTTGATTTTCATAATTATTTAAAAATACTTCCATAGATAATTTTGAAATTTTTAGATTATAGAAAGAAGCAGTAAGATTTAAAATGTACGCAGAAATTTATCCCATCAACAATTGTTTGTAGGTTACGACGGAAACAGGGTACTACGAGAGCGTGTTTTAGGCAAAAAACAGGGCCGGGGAACAAAACCGTCTATGGCGCTACTAGCCTTTCCACAAACATTGTTTTCACTCACACAAGCACAACAAGATACATTTAAACAACCTACACGCGTTCAAAATCTCTGAGATTCATTATCCGTGTTCCAAAATTGGATATGAGTATTAAAAATCTGCGTCAGTGCTATGGTTGCAATTCATCTTACGTAAGAAATCAATTATTTTATTAATTTTTCAAGAATATCTTTATTTTATTCATTTGAATTATTTACAAACCAGTAATTAATTCATAACTGTTTTTATTTAGAATATCTCACCTATAAAATAATGTGCCAAGAGATTTTTCTTTAGTTCCAAACCAAACATGTAGGCTACCATAGAATCATCATCATGTGAGGAACATTTGAGGAAATGGTCATTCTGACACCTGTCAACTTCACGTATATGATAAAAATTATGAACTTCTGGATCCTAAAATATAAATAAAATAAAACAAAGGGTAGAATCTAAACACATTTAAAATTGTGTATCTTGATCAGCTGAGCTAATAGAACTGAAATTACGTGACCGATCAAAGCTCTTGGGAACCAAAAGTAACTTAATTTCATATTTTTGTTATGACAAACCTGATTTTATTTATGTTGATGTAAAATTTCTGCATCTAAATTAGTTTGTTACCTTGAATGTCCAGGTTCCCACGGTGATCCCAGTGCTGGTAGCCCTTCTCTCCGTTCACCTCTTTGTCACTTCTCTGGTCTCAGGTCCACTGAGAATTATTCTCATCTTCGTGGTCTGTGTTTCCTTATCGAGTCTCATATATTATATATTCATCTACAGAAAACTACGATTTTCAAATTTGAGTAAGTTGTGTTTATCACTTTTCAATATTATAGTTTAGACTGATTCCTTTTTAGATTTTATTCTGATGAGGAATCTCGATAATGTCTATCTTTAGTTTTTCATAAGAATAAAGGTTGATTCACAAAAGAATAACAACATAAGTCAGTGAATTGACTTTGTGTAATAATATTACACTGATATTCAAAAAATTATTAAATAAAGTAGGAATCTAACAAATTTGAACCATCCAGATCTTAGAAATTGAATTTAGACTTGTTTTTTTTTATATTTGTTAAACAACTTTTTGATTCGGATATTACATGTTGTTATTACATCCCGTTATATTTGTTATAGGTACCAGTAGGGATGTTATTTGAAAGACTTAATGTTAATAGTCACTACCCACCTTTAAGTTACTGGCGTTGGGAAGGACTATTAATAGTCTAAGACTATTAATGGACCATTAATGGACTATTAATGGTATTAATGGACTAAGATTCATTCTACAAGACATTTTTCTAATAATAATTAATGGTCTTCTTTAAATTACCGAGGAAGTTTATTTGATTTCATGGTTGAACAGTATGTTTTAAACGGGAGTAAATTAAATCATTGTCAATAGATAGTAAAAGTAAACTCGTATAATAAAACTGCAAAGGCCTTCTTATAGACAAAAAATTCTGCTGGATATTGTTTTCATTCAACAATTTTGTCTGTATTACAAAAATTAAAAATGTGATTTGTATGTGAAAAAAACATACTAAAAGCAGACCTATTTTCATTATTAGCTACAAAATGTGTGAGAGCGGCATGATTTATGTTCCAGCAAAGCTCCAGAAAAAGCTGCAACGTGTTTTAGGACTCGTTTTACCCTCTGAAGAGCCAACGTTTTAAAGGATTGGTAATTGTAGTAACTGTAAATATGTAGGGTTAGATATGTTTCAACTGTGATGCATATACGATTTGTAAATAAAAATATTTAATAATTGTTTTTCTTCCTTCCAATTTGAATCTTAAACCACTATATTATTAATCAACATTCAAAGGTGGTTAGAGCCTACATTTTAGGGGATTCAAAGTTATCAAATTTTCTACCTTGGCTAGTAACAAATAGGGTGGAAGAGTGTGCATTCAAGATAAAATGTGTTTGTAGTCAATTTTAAATCATTATGTATTTAATTAATGACACAAAAAGCACAAAACTGTCCCTCTTTTTTCTCAGGGTGTGTGCATCGTAGATATGGTATATATATACCGTATCTACACGTATACGTTTATATATACGGTATACGGTATATATAAATAGAAATTCATGCATACTGTTAGAAAGGTGTATTGTCATGTAGATTTGCACTAACCCCTTTTCATTTATATCGGTCCTAAGGGCTATGCACCCCACAACTGGCAGTAGAGTGGTCTGTTATCTGTTTTAACAACACATTAAAAAAATTAAACCTGTGGGAGGGGGATGGGAAGGGAGAGAGAGAGCAACAGGACCCACACGTGTAATCGAGCTTCCCCCACTGAACCGCATAAATATACTTTTACTTTAAAAACTTATTCTAATATTTAATAACACTAATTTTGCTACCTATATTAACAATTTAACAAGAAAATGAAATGTAAAAAAATCTTCATTTTAACATAAAATTTTAATTTTGTTATCTTCAAAGCAGTGTACAATTTATTGCAAGAATATACTACTAATCTGCCTGATATTAATGTGCGGTCGAAGGACAAATTTAAATCCCCCCGTTTCTCCCATTCCTCCCGTTGCCAACTAATCATCAAGCCCCGTTTCCATTACAACAGTTTCTGCTCAAAACAATGTTCAAGTAAAATGTTGAATGTAAACACTCGGAAACTGTTTTGAACTTTGTTGGCCAACAAAATATGTTTTGAGCCGATGTGTTTTGAGCCGATGCAGCTGAAACAAAGTTTCAAGGAGAGCTCAAAACATAATGGAAACGGTGTCCCAACACCCAACACTGTTGTGAGCAGAGGTCGCAAAGTACGGTGAGCAGTAGCAGCCGACACCACACTAACCCGCACCCTCGGGCCCCTGGTCGCAGCGTCCTTCTGTCGACAACACAAGTTTTCCTTGGGACTCGGGTCATTACTACACCAACTACAAACCCACTTAGTTTAAGGGCTTAATTTAGGTTTATTTAATATTTAATATTTTACTTTAACTTTCAACTTTATTGATAAAACTTAATTAAGTTTTGTTTACTTGTAGGCTAAGCAGACCAATCAAGTTCATGAAGTTGTTTCCCGTAAAATGATACATTACCGTAAACTATATAACTATTGCAAGGTTTGCATATTTAAGACTAAATAAAATAATCATGCAGTATGCGTATAGGCCTAAAAATGTTGTTGTATTAGTTTGAAAAAATTGTATCTAATTTCACTTTTTGAGAATAAAAAGTTCTGTTCAAATTTTAAAAAATCATTTATATAATAAAAAGTTACAATTTTATAGTATTCTTTGTATTAGCAACTTGCAATGAACAAGAAGATGTAATTTATTTATATTTTATACTATACATAAATGTTTTCACTAACTAAAAGATTTGTTTTAGGAGAAATTTGAGTAGTTTCTCGCCTTCCCCATACTGCGTGCCACGAACTGCATAAAGCCTGTTTCTGGATCAACCTGTTTATTAAAAATGGAACCAGATTTGATTAGTTTGCAATTAATATCAATATAATGTGTAAATTAATGTGTAAAGTCACGAACTTGGATCCGGACGGCAACAAGGGCCCACACCACCAGGGGCCTGTGGAAGCTGAGTGCGGCCCTGCTTATATAATTTAAAAAAACCTTTATCCCCTTATATGTCAAATACTCTGGCTTCTCTCCCTAACCAAAATTCAATCTCCAAAATCGAATGATCTTTGCTTTAACATAAACTATTTGTTACCAATTACATAATCAGATCAACTATATAATTTGGAATAGCAAATAAAACTCGACTATAATAAGCGATACTCAATTCGAACAAAAAAATCACTTCTTCCCCAACCCAACGTTGATCATATAAGTGAAACATTGTTGTATCTGTGTGTGCAAAGGTAACGAAAAACCCACTGACGACAACCGTCGTGGCTTTTTCATGAGCCCTCAACCATGCTTCCGCCTCTACATCATCGTAATTCAATGTATTAAGTAGTTTTACAATAAAATATTAAAAAATTAACTGCGCATGTTAATTACATGTGTACCGTACATAAATATGTTGATACCTATATATGTTATAATGTTATTTACGTGTATATATATCTATATAGGCCCCTTCATCGAGTGTCGCCCAGGCCCCCAACTATGTCAGTACGCCACTGTATCATGAAGAAAACGGGTTTGCACGCAGCACGCTGACGTGAGGGAAGTGAATTTCCACATAAAAACTTTTAAAACTAATTATCAGTGTAAAAACATAGATTTATTCCAATTTTGATTTAAATCTGAAAACAGTGATTTTTGGCTGTTCTGATGCTCCTGGTTTCATTTACCTGCAAAGCTATAGGAACACAATTTTGGCATTATAATGTTAGGAGAAGGCCAGTCAGGCTTCAAACGAGGCGTAAGGTTGCTGGGGATGATAAAAGTACACCAACAAATGAATAACAAACCCCCATATATATGCAAAACCGGTACTTTGGTATTATACGGATGCCACCCTTATGCAGCGCAATGCGGCAGTTATGTTAGGATGGGTTATCATAAAAATTATTTTAGGACTTTCCTTGTTTTGTTACGAATCGAATGATACCTGATGAGTCATACTTCCGGCTGCCAAACCCCCTCCAAATAGGCCAAGGTCAGGTCGTTGACCGGAGCGCGCGCATCACCTGTCACCGACTGTATCTGGGTATTCTGGGTCAGTGTCATGAGTGATTTATTGCCGTGCACTACGTTACATTTGTTTTCATAATGAGTGACGTTCTTTTGGTGGGATTACCTCGAAATGAAGAGGAAACCGTACGTATTTTTATGATAACCCGTCCTAACATAACTGCCGCAGCGCCCTGTATATTTGGCGGAGTACCTGAGGCGATCGGGTCTGGCTGCTAGCGGCGGCGACGTATTCAACACGATCCTAGCGGACATCGCTGCTTTTTGGGAGGCACAACACAAAGACCGCTCATCAGAATGATGTAAAATTTGTACAGTAAGTCAATAAAAGTACGTTTTTTCGAATTATGTAGTTATCCTTTGTATCCGGTAAAAATTTAACCTACAAAAAAAGTGGCATCGTATAATACCAAAGTACCGCAAAACCCCCATAAGACAACATACCGGGTACTGTTTAGTCGAAACAAATTTTCTTTAATAACTCGGTAAATATGTATGCTAGAATGACGAGAGAGGGCTTAAAACTTTCGCCTCACTAATTCCCATCTTTTTACATGCATTAATTTTACATGCGGGGCTTTTCTGACCCTTTATGGGCCCAAAAACTCAAAATTTGAAAGATTAATCCCCAAAAAATGGATTTAGAGTTTTTCGATTGTTTTGCCCAACGAAATTGTCAAACTGATAACAGAAAGGAATGTCCCTACCAAATTTGAAGTAAATCAGACAAAAAATGTGACCCCTAGAGTGCCCAAACACACACACACACACACACACACACACACACACACATATATATATATATATATATATATATATATATATATATATATATATGTCCTTATATCTTATATAAACAATTTTGAACGAACCCCCGTAACGTGTTCAGGGTGTCAGGTTAGGAACTTCTATGGTGGTCCCGGGCTTAAGTTTCATGTGGGACAAGCTAATAGTTCACTTTCCAAAGGAAATTCACTAATAAGGAAATGGGTGAAGAAAGCCTGATCATCAACGTAGAAAGAGAGACATATGGTGAAAAATTACTCCAGGCCTAAATTGAACACTCTGTCTGGCCTTCTGTGAGCAACCTATGTCGACAGGTACTGGCTATAAAATGAAAAATTATTTTTAGGTAGGCTACCTATATAGTTTTTTAAGATTACTATTTTCGAGACTTGTCCCGTTATCAATTCTTCTGAGTCAAATAAATTACTAACGCAATGTATAATTGTGACAGAGCCTACCTGTGGATAGTAGCCTACCTGTGTTGCAGCACCTCTTACTGCACACCGCCCAGTTCGACGACGGTTTTAGTAGGCCTAGGTGGGTTTTATGTGGAACGGCTAATAGGCGCGCTCTGTGTAGCGTGTATGCTTAAATCAGGCCCATGACAATACGTCCTACTAGGAGGTGTTGTCGAGGAGGTATTGCTCTGAATCGTCAATACAATTAAATCTCAATGAGTTTACGAACAAAATTTAATCCCAAAGACGACGAAATTGTGCCCGTAATTTTTTTGACTTATAATATTGATAATGGGACAACAGTCTCGAACTGTAAATGACTAAACATTTTGACTAAACACAAATGTCATTTTAAACAAAGTATCAAAGCAAAGTTGGCAAGTTACCAATAATCTCCTTACGAAGAGATTAATTGAAAGAACACCCATGTAGCACAAACTGCTGGGCCAACGTTGGCAAATTGTGGAGTCCCAATGGTAGAAATGTCACCTCTTTAACCCTTTCGCTTACCTTTTTTTTAACACCCGTCTGGCCAAAAAATATGATTTTTTGGGGGAAATTTTGAATTTTGTTAATCTGTTTATCTTACTAACCACTTCTAATAATGTAAAGGAGTATATTGTTATTTTCTTGTTCAGAAAGAATTGTATAATCAAAATACATGTTTCTAGTAATTAAAAACCCAATTTTTTCATTTTAATTATACCTTTAAAATACGAAAAAAATAAAATTTGTATAAAAAATTTTGTTTATTGAACATAACTTTTAAAATAGAACATGCAAAATTCTGTATAACTACTCCAATACTACCAATGATGCTTGTTGGTCAAATACAATAGGTATATTATCAATATTTAAGTCAGAAAGTATGCCTACATTATTAAAATCAAGTGGGAACTTAGGCCTAGAATAACTACAGGAAGGCTGCTCATGCTGCAGTTCATCACATGCATCTGTAAGCTTAGGCCTACTTGGTTGATTTGAAACAATGGTCTTACAGCTACTTACTTGACTATTTACCTTCTCACTACTATAACTAATACTTTTTTCATGCAAATATTCATCATTTTCACTCTCAAAACCATCACCAAACTCATTACCATACCCACCACCAAACAAGCCATCATTACTATACACTGTCACTATCACATTCACCGATAATTCTTTCAATTTCACCTTCATTTAACTCCTTCCCACACTCATCAACGAAAATAATCTTATTTCCACTCATTTTACAATTATTTTAAAACAAAACATGCTAAAATATCACGCATAAACATCTTACAAATTACTTTTATAACTAATGTTTACAACGAATACGTAAACACAACAATGCAGACGATGTCAGCTGACTAACCGTAATATTCGATAGTCTGTTTCCAGCGATACGACTGGCCATGGAGGATGAAATTATAACCAAAATAAAGCCTGAAGCTTGCAGAACAAGAAAGGCAGAGGCTACGTACACGTCCGATGTGAGCCGCTACTGTTCACGTCCGTTCCAAATTATGCACCGTACGTTATTTTTCCTGTGATTTTTAAAACAGATTGAGAGCCAGAAAACCTCCTAACCTAACCTAACGTAACGTTACGTTACGTTACGTAACCTAACGTAACGTAACGTAAAGTAACCTAACCTAACCTAAGCGGTAGCGATGTGAATTTGCCCTTACATTGGACGTGTACGTAGTCACTTCGAACAAGAAACATATGCGATCTATCGGATATTTAAGGAACTAACTTGGCGCGAACAGTTAAAAAATATCATTGGCTACGGACGGCGATCCGCCGTCGTCACGTAATGGCCGACGAGACTGCGATGGCGGGACGCCGTCATTGTAAGCGAAGGGGTTAAACCGTAAACCAACCAAACATTATCAAACAATGGCCCAACTGTAACAAAATAACTTTAAATAAATGTTTTGGTGTTAAAAATCATGATTTTTCTAACTGAATTGCTTAGTAAACAAATAATATATATGTTTTTAAAAAGTATTTTTATTGCAAAAGTATTATGACCCATTTGGGTCTTGAACCTATAACAATCTACAACTTACTGAACTCACGCCAACTCAGCCATTCTGATTCATACGAATTGGAAGATGGACTGGGATCTATAAGTGACCAATAGACTATGACCTGGACACAACTCTTATGTTGCATGCTTATAGATACACATACAGATCTTTATTGTATTAACATTTTACAATGTGTACAATATATAAGAAAAACGTGTTGGTATAAAAATGGAGAATAAAATGTAAAGAAGTTCACAATCATGGGTGTTGGTATGGGCACTTGGGTGTTCGTATGAGGTTCTTTTGTTTATAGATGGTGGAAATCATCATCAAAGTAATAGACGGGGTTTTCAAGCAAAATGTGTTTTAATTTATTTAAATATTTTTTTGATTCCATTGCTAATTTGTATTTTTTATACGATTAATCAATTTTCTAAATGTACATATAATTGATCTTTCGTACAAAGTTTCTATGAATATGATGTATTATTAAAAATTTTGTCTTGTATCATATTTGTTTACTTGTTGAGATTCAGTAAATTGGCTTTTATATTTTAAGAAAAACTTTTCTAAATCAAATCCCTGGTTTCAGATATTTAGTAAATGGTATTGAGGCGTTAGTTACTTTAAGTATCTATATATTAATACGCAAGGGGTTTTTCCTTCACAGTCATAACTCGATAACGGCTAGACGGATTTTAACGTTTGAGGTGTCAAATTAAAGGTATTTTACCTTTACGTAGACTTGCAAATACTTCTCAGAATGTTAAGAAAGGGCATTACCTAAATACAGTAATAATGGGCTGAATTTTCGGGACAGTGGCGCTATTCGAAGGCGGAAGTCTAAAATCAGATGTTTTGTTATGTTTGTTTACAACTGAAGTAACCTTTCGTTGGGTACAGACTTGCTCGGATTCGAGCAACAGGACAACTATTATATATCATTCCGTAAATGTCCTTTAATTCTTTAAACTTATTACTTGATTTATTAAACTTCTTGGTTCTTGAGTCACAGCTAGAACGTAACACGTATTTCTTAAACAAAGAACCAACGATGGCAATTTCAGTTGGCCAAACCGCACGAAAAACAATTGGGCAGTGGTTGGCTTGATGTGAAAACTCAAACCCAACATTGACAAACGAAAATCCAACAATATTAATTTCAGTTGGCCAAACTGCGTAAAGAACGGTTGGGCAACGGTTGGCTTGTTGTGGATACTCCAACTCACAATATTGTATTTATACAACAATCAACCAACGTTGGTCCAACAATATTAATTTAGGTTGGCCCAACCGCATGAAAAACAGTTGGGCAAAGGTTGGCTTGTTGCGGAAACACCAACCCACCATTAGCCAACGGTTCCAGCGTTGACTAACGGGAACCCAACAGTGTGTGCTACATGGGCAACCTCTGGTTCTGGAATATGACATATTCTTCAAGAAACCAAAATAGTACCGGTTTCTATATGGCATTTGGCTCATCCACTATCAAAAGTCCATTGATGGTGGCTGTCATCCACTATCTTGATAAACTAGTGTATTTGTGACAGTGAGGTATGCAGGGCCGGATTTTAGCAGAGGATAAATAGGTGCACAATAGGGGCCGTAACTCACAGGCCTACTAAATAAAAAAAGTTGTTAAGAGTCTTCATCACCCTCGCGAAAAAAGCTAAAAACATGCTTTCGTAGTACCCTGTTTCTGACACCATTTTTCAACCGATTTTCTCATAAATACTCTTAAACTTATCACGAAGAGTGTGTCTCTTTTTATATAACCTCATAATATTGAAAAATATATAATTTAGTATCGAGAAAATCTATCGAAATTAGCCAAAATTACTTGATTTTCATAATTGTTTAAAAATACTTCCATTTTGAAATTTTGAAATTTTGAAAATTTTGAAATTTTTAGGTTATAGAAAGAAGCAGTAAGATTCGAAATGTACGCAGAAATTTATCCCATCAACAATTGTTTGTAGGTTGCGACGGAAACAGGGTACTACGAGAGCGTGTTTTAGGCATAAAGGGGGCCGGCGAACAAAGCCGTCTATGGCGCTACTAGCCTTTCCACAAACATTGTCATTTTCACTCACACAAGCACACAAAGATTGATTTAAACATCCTACACGCGTTCGAAATCTCTGAGATTCATTGTCCGTGTTCCAAAGTTGGATATGAGGATTACAAATCTGCGTCAGTGCTATGGTTGCGATTCATCTTACGTAAGAAATGTACTATTTTATTAATTTTTAAATAAAATCTTTTGTTATTACTTTTAATTACTTACAAACCAGTAATTAATTAAAAACGTTGTTTTATTTCAAATATCTCACCTATAAAATAATGTGCAAAGAGATTTTGCTTTTGTTCCAAACCAAACATGTAGGCTAGAAGGCTACCATAGAAAAAATGTCTATAACAGGCTAGTTCTTATGTTTTAAAGAATATATAAGTCTGACAGGTTTGGGTAAACGTTCCGTCTGGATCTTCCTGCTCATTAAATCGCTCTGCTACATTTCATAGACAGTGATTGTCGTGATATAGGTACTTCCTAATACCTCACCGACAAATCTATCGAGGGATGCTTTTACACAATGC
Source organism: Allygus modestus (assembly GCA_963675035.1). Taxonomy (NCBI): domain Eukaryota; kingdom Metazoa; phylum Arthropoda; class Insecta; order Hemiptera; family Cicadellidae; genus Allygus; species Allygus modestus. Next base: position 61,007,869 of record OY776114.1, read on the forward strand.
CACGGGGCGCGCTAGAGAAGTTTCCCGCTCCCGCCTTTTTCCTTCTGTGCCGTGGATAACGTGCAGTCTGAAGTGTACTCAGTTCGCAGATCTTCAGTTTTATTTTATTTCCTGTAGTTTTTGTCGATGTGAAGCATGGGAAGGAGACGGTCAAAAAAGGGTGGGTTGTTTTTAAACGCCAAGCGTAAACAAATAATTATAAATGTTGGTATTGTGAAATGGCGCCAACAACAACGTACGAGGTGAGTGTATTTTAGTTTTTTACTCAATACATTTATAAATTCAGCAGAAAGAGTAATTTTAAAAATAAAAGTGTAATCAGACGGTTTCACCCCAAACTGTTGAGATCATCCCTTAAATACTTAAATACTGTCTGATTACAATACTTTTCACCCTGATGTTTAGGTTTGGGGCCATGCATAAATTACGTCACGCTATAAACAGCCCGTTTCGACCCCCTAACCCTCCTTTGAGACGCTCTGACATCTTTTTGGGGAACACCTAAAGTGCAAGAATCTCAAAGATTTTTGTAATGGTCACAAAGAACGTAACAGGTGAGTTAGTAAATGAAAATTCATAAATTAGTTTACAATCGGCCTACATGGTTGGAATTTACGCTTTTTGGTTGGTGTTGATTTTTACAATAATACGCTTTTTACACTCTAAACTGAAACATATGGTTTATCTGACCACATATTAAAATAAGGGTTTCATCAACTATATAGAGTTATTTGTAGAAGGATTGTAACAACAATAACGAGGTTGTAATAATTTAGTAAATAAAAAACTAATGCGACATGCAATTTATAATAAATTGAATATGGTAACAAATACATATAAATTGAATGTAATAAAGGAATACATAACAAATACCATAACTTTGCTAACATTAAAAATGTTACAACAAAACTTATTCATATATAAAATAATCATGCGTAGCCCTAGCGGCGGGGCTCGTGACGGTGCCGGCGCTCGGAGCAGCGTATGGAGGTACCATACAGTTCACTACCGAACCCCGAGCCAGACCCCGAACAAGACAGCGGACCGATCTTTCATTGATCTTTCGTCAAAAAAACGCCTCGAGAGCGCTCGTTGCTCGGTCTGATGTCTGGTCCGATGTCTTGTTCGGGAAAAGTCCAGTAGTGTGTGGCCGTCTATAAGGTTCAATTTAGTTAGTGTTTCGAAACAACACATGAAATGTCAGCACAATATCTTTTTGGAACTTCATATTGATTATAGAAAAGAATCATCAAAATTGGTTAAGTATTAACTTCAGGAAGTGAGTGAACAAAAATCAGGAATTTTTTTAAATATGTAGATATATACAGGGTGTCTCTGAACCCTCTACAACCTTTACAAGGAATTATTCCTGGACCATAGACAAGCCAAAATATCATATTCAAAATTTCGAAAACTCAAAATTTACTCGTCTAGCCGCCATTTTGTTTTTCACATAGGAAATTTTAATTCGAGAACGGCTAGTTATAATTAAATGAAATTTGGTATTTAGCTTTATTCCCTAAAGACCTAATTACAGAAAAAAATGATTTTTTTACAATCATAAATTTCAAAATGGCGGCTGCCTAAAAATTTCAAACGTAAATATCTTAAAAACCGCTCATGGTTAAAAAATTAGGTTAATTACGTTTTATTTAGAAAATTTAATTGCAAATCTAATGACACCAAATTTACGGAAATCGGTTCATAAGTAACGGAGAAAATCCATTTTTAAGATATTGCATTCTTGTCAATATCAACTGTTATCATGTGACATCGCTGCTAGTGAGCCACATCGATCAGCTGTTTCAAGTATAATTCCACTAAACAGCTGATTGATCAATGTATTGTTAAAATTATTACAGTTTCCTGTTAAAATGTGTCTTTTAGCGAATTTCCCCTATAGGGAAGAAGCTATTACCGTAGGTCTCATGGTGAGACTTAAGCCCGAGACCATGATAACTTTTTGTTTAGAGGTCCCCAGAAGCCAAAAACACTATTCGTTCAAATTTATATATATGTATATATATATATATATATATATATATATATATATATGTGTCCGTGAATGCGATAACTTGAGTAAAAAACGTCCGATTTCGATGAAATTTGGCTCAAATGTGTAAAGTGACATTTATGACTTTAAGTTCGAAAACCAGAAAAATCGAACCATGGGAAGGGGGGTTTATGGGGGTTTTAAATTTTCCAAAAATCAGTTTTTTGCATTTTTCACCCTAACATTTTTAAAAAACTTAATTTTTGTTTTGACCATGTTATAGAGCTTAAAAAAACAAATAATATAGTATTTTGAATTATTAACCTAGGTTAAGTGGTTGCAGAAAAAATCCAAAAAAACCTGCTCATAAAATCTCTCATGTTAATCTTATGGGAAAAAGGTTTTTGGCTTTTCCTCAGTTAATTTTACTTTAATCTTAACATTTGCTTTTACCAATCACTTCAGCTCCACAAAACAATCATTTTGGTGTTTAAATTGTGAATCTACGTCCAACCGTTGCAGAGATATTCAAAGTAAACACAGCACGTTGCTAAACACAGTACGTTGTCCAATGTTATCCTTATGGAGAATAAATAAAATTTGATATCTCGATTATTTATGAATGTATATTGATGAAACTTGGTATGTGGCTTCATGTTTTACTGGTATATTGATATTTGCACAACAAATAAATTTGTTGTTGATTGTCCCCGTAGCAGCTAACCTGCATACTCAGCCCCAATGTTATTCTTATGGAGAATATGTAAAGTTTTATATCTCCCTTAATTATGAACATAAATTAATAAAACTTGTAATGTAGCTTCACCTGGATATTGATAATTGCATAAAAACTCATTTCTTTCTTCCCCGTTGCAGCAAACCTGCGTACTCAGTCCTAATGTTATTCTTATGGAGAATAAATAAAATGTTATAAATCAGTTATTTATAAATGTATTTTTGTGAAACTTTGTAAGTGGCTTTATGTAGGAGTGAGAAAAATATAAATGCATTGAAAATTCGCTGAGTACGCAGGTTTGCTGCGACGGGGGTATTTCCTGTTTGTTGCGTATTGTTAATCAGTGTGCTGTTTTAGCGAATTTCCCCTATAGGGAAGAAGCTATTACCGTAGTCGGCAAGGTAAGACCTAGGCCTTGGACCATGATAACTTTTCGTTTTGAGGTCCTCCGACCCCAAAAACACCATTCGTTCGAAACTGTATATATATATATATATATATATATATATATATATATATATATATATATATATATATATATGTGTGTGTGTGTGTGTCCGTGGGTGCGATAACTGTCGTAAAAAAGGTCCGATTTTGATGAAATTTGGTACAAACGTGTAAAGCAGCATTTATGACTTTAAGTTTGAAAACCAGACGGATCGATTTATCCGAAGGGGTATTTTGAGGGGGTTTTGTACCCCAAAAATGGGGTTTTTGAGTTTTTTACATACAATTTTTGAAAAAGTAAAATTTTATTCTTTCCCATTGGAATCAGCTTAAAAAGACGCACAATTTGATGTTTTAATCATTGCTCTACGTCAATTGGTTACTGAGATATTGAAAGTGCTAAACACAGTACGTTGTCCAATGTTATTCTTATGGAGGATAAGAAAAATTGTGTATCTCGCTAATTTATCAACTTATCCTGACGAAACTTGGTATATTGCTTCATTTCACTGTGGTCTATTGGTATTTGCACAAAAACCCATTTTTTGCGCGATAGTTCCCGTAGCAGCAAACCTGCATACTCAGCCCCATGTTATTCTTATGGAGAATAATTAACGTATTATCTCCTTTAATTATGAACATAAATTAATAGAACTTGGTATGTGGCTTTACCTAGTTGAGTTATATTGATATTTGTATAAAAGCCCATTTTTAGTGTTCCTTATTTCAGCAAACCTGCATACTCAGCCGCCATGTTATTCTTATGGAGAATAATTAAAATGTCATAAATCGTTTATTTATGAATGTATATTGATGAAATTTGGTATGTGGCTTTATGTGGTATTAAGATAAATTAATGTGCATTGGAAATTCGCTGAGTATGCAGGTTTGCTGCTACGGGGGTATTTTAATATTAATCTGTGTTAACGTATTCAGTATTCATATTTATTGATAAATGGCTAATTATAGTGTTGCAGAGTATTGCGATATGCATTTTTATTATGGAGCTGCATTTGGAAATGCAAATGAAGCGAGAAGGTTGTATAGCGATTATTTCCCCAATAGACAATGTCCTGCTGCCAAAACGTTTCACTGCTGTCCACAATCGTCTCCACGCAACTGGTACGTTTCATGTGAGCATGGCAGATACTGGTGCTGCGAAGTCGGTGCGTACAGTTGAATTTGAGGAGGAAGTCCTTCGTAAATTTGAAGAAAACCCTCGAACAAGTACTCGAGCTGTGGGTAATGAGATGGGGGCAGGCAAAGACACCGTGTGGAGGGTACTCAATGGAGAGAATTTGTACCAATATCATCTGCAAAAGGTTCATGCCCTTGAACCTCAAGACTATCCAGGTCGGGTAGATTGTTCCAGGTGGTTCCTGCACAAACTGGCGGACGATCCAGATTTCTTGAAATCCGTTCTTTTTACAGACGAATCCAGTTTTAACCAGGATGGTATTTTCAATACCAGGAACAGCCATGTTTGGGCTCCTGAAAATACCCACGAAACTGTTATTTCCAGCAAGCAACACCGTTTCTCAGTTAATGTTTGGGCTGGAGTTTTTGGGGATAATTTAATTGGCCCCTACATTCTCCCAAATAGGTTGAATTCCCCCACCTATCTTGTGTTCCTGAGGGACATACTCCGAGATCTTCTAGAGAACGTCCCCTTGGTAGACTTACAGAACATGTGGCTGCAAAAAGATGGTGCTCCTGCACACTTTGGGCAAATTGTAAGAGATTTCCTCAACCAAAATTACAATCAGCAGTGGATTGGTCGCGGGGGACCGGTGTCGTGGCCTCCGCGATTACCTGATCTTTCTCCCCTAGATTTCTACGTTTGGGGAGAATGAAGGAACTTGTTTATTCAACACCTGTGGAAAATGAACTGGACCTGATCGGTAGAATTGTAGAGGCGGCTGCGGTCATCCAAGAGAAAAATGAATTTGAAGCTGTCCGGCAATCCATGACATCGAGGTTCACGATGTACAATCGACTTGGCGGTGGGTATATTGAACATCGTTTGTAAATACTGTAGAATTGTAGTCATATCTCATGTAAATAAATCCATTTTTTTGTTGTAATTTTAACGCATTTTTTATATTTTATGTTTTATTTGAAGCATTAGTGAACCCTGGGAATCGTAAGGGTATCAATCAGGTGATTGGTGCAAATGAACCTTTTAACAGCTGGTTAATGTTTTAATCAGCTGTTTGGTGGAATTATACTTGAAACAGCTGATCGACGTGGCTCACTAGCAGCGATGTCACATGATAACAGTTGATATTGACAAGAATGCAATATCTTAAAAATGGATTTTCTCCGTTATTTATGAACCGCTTTCCGTAAATTTGGTGTCATTAGATTTGCAATTAAATTCTCTAAATAAAACGTAATTAATGCAATTTTTTTACTATGAGCGGTTTTTAAGATATTTACGTTTGACATTTTTAGGCAGCCGCCATTTTGAAATTAATGATTGTAAAAAAATAATTTGTTCCGTAATTAGGTATTTAGGGAATAAAGCTAAATACCAAATTTCATTTAATTATAACTAGCCGTTCTCGAATTAAAATTTCCTATGTGAAAAAACAAAATGGCGGCTATACGAGTAACTTTTGAGTTTTCGAAATTTTGAATATGCTATTTTGGCTTGCCTATGGTCCAGGAATAATACCTGAAAAGGTTGGTAGAGAGTTCAGAGACACCCTGTATATATCTTGGTTTTAGCATACTTTCTTAAACCGAGTACCCTTTTTGGGTAAAATAAATAAATAAATGAGTTAAATGAGGTTACGGCGCGAGGAATTTTTTATTTTAAAATGGTTTTCGGAATCATATCACAGGATAAATTCTTTAGCTTTTGGTACTAAATTCAAATGTATTTAACCTCTGATTATGACGTAAAAACACGTGTAGTTTTCAATATTAGTATAAATATCTCGATCTTCACGTACTTAACCTTGATTTGTATCGAAAAAATAATAATTTACGACTCTATATCTGCCATATTTGCTTTAATCTATACATTCATAGATTAAGCATACTCCTTAGGAGTATGCTTTATCTATGATACATTCCTCAATTTTTGATATGAAACCAAACTATAACAACTATTGTAAGGCTTTTGGAGAGGCTTAGTTTTGAGTTTTGAGATAAAAACATTGATTCTATATTATTCAATTTATATTTTCGGTAGAAAGGTTTATTAACAACTACAGGGTTTCTACTGTCAGGGGAAGTCAGGGAAAGTCGTGGAATAGAAATTTGGTCAGGGAAGGACGGGGAAAGTCAGGGAACCCAGTAATAAAGCTTATTTTAATAAGTATCGACCCCACGTGCTAAAGATATGAAAATAAATTTGTAGCTTATAGACAATACTGATTACTATTACACCTTAATGCTACTTCTCAAAATTAATTTTGTAATCTTTGTTAAGTCTCAAAATAGGTTATGAGGGTCATTATCACAACAAGAATAACTTCCTCTGAGGAATCATACAAAATTTACATGATAATTCGGTGCTTCTTATTTTCCATCTGATCCCCGATGATGACAAAAGTGAGGAAATGTTTGCTCCAGGTTGTATACAATCTGTTGTAGCAGTATTTTTCAGGTGAAGTCCCAATTGTTGGCTAATGATCTAAGGATTCCTAGGAGTTTATTATTAACATCTTGTAATCCTCAATTATTGAGTTTTTATTGAGATCAATTTATTTAATTTTGTTTTATTAACACTCATGACGTACATGATATAGAAAATAATATTTTACATATTAAATATATAACAACTGTGCACACACGCTTGTTTATAAAGCGAGATTGCGAAGACGTATAATGAAAGTTGGCCAGGGGAGTTTGACAGAAGGGTCAGGGAAAGTCAGGGAAATAGAAAATTGAAATTCTGTAGAAACCCTGAACTAAGTATCCTTCGTATTCAAGTTCCTTGATACGTTCCGCTGCCAAACACATTTGTATAGGATTTGGTTATATTGATGATATAGAGGATTAGTTTTAAGTTTTTATATAAAACATATATTTATTCATCATTTTAATAAAATTTGTAGCTATTTCATTTACGACTAAGAAGCTTTCATATTTGGAGGGGGAATAAATGTTTAAGTAACAGATAGTTTAAAAGGATGTAAGTTTTGTTTTATAAAAGGCAACGTTATGTTTTCTTACTGAAGTATTTTATTTCATTATTGATTCAAAAAAGTTGTTGCTTCACGAGTAAAATATAATCAATCACTAATCGGATAGTGTTTATCTTATCAAATAATGTTTTATTCTTTCATACAAGTAAGTCTCTTATTATTTACTGTCTAATTTACTTTACAAATCAAATTACAAGATTCCTCATGAGTCTAATTACATCTCGATAACTGAGTTTTCTATCAAAATCGAAAGCTATGTTAAAAAAACGGTAATCTCAATACAAGATGGAGTAAAATGTACATAATTAATATTTTACAGGTGAAAATCTAAGTAAAATGAGGATCATTTAATTATGCTGGTTGTGGTAGAACAGCGTGGAGCCGTGGTCCGCGACGACGGCGCGCTTATTTAGTATTTATTGAACATAGCGGTTATTTAGATCGGATTATTGATCAAACTATAAGTTATATCGAAAATTGTTTTGAATGAAAATTTAAGATCATCTAATTAGCTACAACTTTCTCGCTGGAAGTTTGTTTCTACCTCAAAAATAAAAAAGTTTCTCGCTTGCTGACTTTTTCATGTCATGCTGTTACAGCTTTCTAGTATTGTTATTATTAAAAATTACACATAATTGTAAACTAAAATATATTTTTACAGTTGGATGCGTAAATTTATGCAGAAAATGAATATATAAGTTTCATTGTAGTTTTATTATTATTACGATGTACAGGAAAGTGTAAACAACAACGCGCTCACCGCTCGGGATTACTCACTTATCGTCTGGCCTGACAATGCCGCGGACCGTTTTCTGTCCATTTGGCGAGCTCTACATGGCGAGCTGGGGTAGCGTAGCAGTCGGGGAAGGACGACCCATTGGGACGACCGCGACGGCCGGCGGCGTGGCGGCGCGGTGGTAGATGGTCTGATGTTTTTAGAAAAGAGCCCCCTCTTCGCCCCTTGTCCTAGCCTGGCGCACCTGACTATACGAGGTCCTTTGGAATCAAACCAGACTGTACGGTCGAACTTTTCTCAAAGGTGATGAAGACTCTTAACGTGGGCTGCAAAGGTTAAGCCTAGGGCGGTTCTCAATCCTGATCCATCCGGCACTGGAAGTATGTAGCCTTCTTTTTTAAAATGATTACGTGCTAGTATCAAATAAAAAAGCATTTAACTATATTTTTATATATTCTTTGACAGAAAAATTAACTATTTTTAAATAATTTAATGATTATATGTCATAATCAATCATCAGCGCATCATACATACTATAAAATCTACATTAGACCTCTTGTAAGTTGGTCCTACTGAAAACAACGTCAACGCAATATGTGTCAAATAGTCAAATCAAATGTCAAATTTATTTTGGTCTTGGAATTTTTTTCTTAGTAATCAGTAGTTATTATTTCTGTGTTTGGTTACAATTTAGTTTATCCTATAAAATTACCACCTATTCTTTTAAGAATATTAAATTTTAGTGGTTAGGTGTTTTTTATTGTCGAGTTGTGCCTGTTTTAAACTAGTTTTACACAAGTGTGAGCCACTCCTAAGCTTTACTCACTTTCACAGACGATTAGGCTATTTTTGCACAAGAAAGGTAATGTAAACATAAGATAACCTTACATCCTCTAAGTTGACTTTCCTAATAGGCTGTGTTTACTTTTACATCTCATTTATAATATAACTTTAGTAAACAAGTAAGGTCACTACTTATATTTAGGGCCCTACTTGAGAATAGAGGTTTTGCTGTTGTTTTAGTATAGGCCCAATGTTATTTTATTGTGGCCTTAACCCTTTGAGCGCCAAAGGCCTTTTTTACTGAGCCATAAAGGCCGACTGTGCTATGTGCGTGCATGTTGAAAAGCACCAGACCGTTTTTGGGAATTTTCCCTTAACACGTTCGCTACCGCAATTATATGGAATTTGTCATTCACATAGACCAGTGACGCAGCTGTGTGTCGAGTGGTTTCTCCTGATAGACCACCGATGCATATTTGCATCGTCTGTTCACATTGACGATGCAAATTTGCATCAGTGTCCCACTGTTATTCAAACGTGTATTTCTTAGCAACCGTCTATTTTAAGCCCTGATCTCTTTGTATCAGTCTGTAGGGATATCTGACGCACATGTGCGTTGCTTAGTCTGTGGGTATGACGATTGGTGACGTCACATTACAATTGGCAAAACTGTTGTTTACATTGTAATTTTTGATGCATCACTGTACAACTGTCCACTTGGCTAACCTTACAGTTTTTGGACATTCTTTATTAGTGTTTGTTTGATTATTGTGCAGAAAATTAACAATGAAACGGAATAGGCCTACAAATGATCAAATTTTTACAACGCAAATGTTGCGTCGCTCGATCTATTGGACAAATATACATCATTTAGTTACTACATCTTTTTTACTATTTTCCATTGTATAGACTGACCGACGCATATATGCAACATTTTTAAAATTGATCAAAGTAAAATAAAAAATAACTGATATTGGTTACAAATGCATTTTAGGTTATTATGAAGTGAATTATTCCATTTAAACCCTATTTATCTCATAGTTTGTTGTTAATGTTACTCCTGTACCTCCCGGTCTGTTTGCAACGTTCAGATTATCTCTTTTGGTCTGTGGGAGTGACCGGACCGACGCAAATATGCGTCGCTCGGTAGCGAACGTGTTAAAAATCAACTTTCAATATACAGTAGAACCTCAATAACACGACTTTCAAGGGGATCTCTAAAATAGTCTTCTTATCGAGGTGCACTTGTAATTGAGGGTCGTGCTATCAAGGTGGTTTTCACAACAAGACGTGTTATCGAGGTCACAGACTTTTTGCTATACCAAGCACATTTGTTATGAAACATTTCTAATACGTTGTGTTTTAAGTAGAAAATTACTGTATAAATCAGTCATAAATAAAATAACAAACGTACAAGTAAAACAAACTTCTTTATTATTGCGACAGTAAGAAAAAAATCAACAGACTCAGTTCACTAAAGTACTGTATAGAGTTAATAAGCTCGAAATACAGTAAACCTTAACCTATTGTGAAATACGCAATAAAATACTGTAATGTTAGAGAATGAAAATCTACATATTGTTTCAACTAAAAATACAACACAAAATCGAGTTTTTCTCATAAACTAAAACAGTAAAATGTTACTAAAAAGTCAATAACAAAGTTAAAAACTATAATGAAAAGTCATTAATTCAAGTGAGGTCTTCTATAACTCAACTTGTCAATAAATGTACAGTAGGTACAGTAACAATTTAATCAAAGTTACATTATAGAAAACATTTTAGTTTTTCCCGTGAAAGACATCTTCTGACCCGTGATAGACAAGGAAAGGCCGGAATGGGAAGGGGGTGGGGGTTGGGGGTTTTCCTGTTGAGACCTGAGCCCAAGACGTTGTTGTTTACTTCAAAACATCCGTTCTAACTGTGGGAACTATGCGTGAGAAAGGTTTAGTCGTGCTATAAAGGTTCCGTAACGCAAAACGGCGCGCTATTGAGGTTAGAATCGTGTAATAAAGGTTCACTTACCCAAAGAAGCGTGTTATTGAGGTGGGTGTCTTGCTATAGAGGTTCAGTTATTTGAAAAGACACGCTATAGAGGTTTATTTATTAGTAATATAAAATTACAAAAAGACGTGCTATCGAGGTATTTATTTGAAAATGAGTCGTGTTATAGAGGTATTTATAACATTGAGCGTTATGGGAGATTCACGGGGATTAGAAAATCAGACTCATTATTGAGGTTTTTGTCTTATCGAGGGTCGTCGTAGTGAGGTTCTACTGTATTGATAATAATGAGACTTTTCGATTGTGACTAAATTACATGCCCATATATCGGCAGTTGGTGCTCAAAGGGTTATGACCTAAATTATATTACTTCAGTTATAACATAGGTTAGCAGGGTTTTGTTGGAAATTTGTGAGGTAATGACAGGATTTTTTTCTAAGTCGTGGAAATAACTAGGGGGTGATTAATTAAGCCTATTCAAACATTTGAGTTTTCATTTGAAATTTCAATGTTTTAGAAAATTCAGCAAGAATCGTGTGAGTTGGTTAGGAAATTATGTCGATAACCTAATGCTATGAAGCGTGGGAATTAACTTAGGATAAAAATTGGCCTAATACCATAACAGATTTTACATATATATCCTCTGTCTCTAGATGGCTTTTGGACTGGTTTATGTCATTTTCAGTCAACGTTGGGAATCTAACACAAACAATATGAGTGTCCACCTTGAGTTAGTCAGACTTTTTGCACCACGTCAGTCAGACAAACTGCCTATAGACAGGCTATCAAATCAACAAGAAGAGTCAATATTTGTAAACTTAAATTATTATTTTATAATAAATTTCAGAATAAATTACTGTAAGGCTGAATTTAATTACGGTATTTGAGAAGTTTCACACAAAGTCACTCCGCTGCTCCGCTAAAGGACGAATACGCACAAAAGCGACGAATACTGATTAGAAGCTAGAGATAACGCCATGCGGACTTTGCGTACTCCGTATAACTCCTTTCTGACGATTATTAGTTGTGTTTTCCTATTACTACTAACCAGTAGACCAATATATGGAATTAGGTATGAGAAAAATTGAAGTTGACCCACACATTACTTAGAATTACCATACTTTTTTAAAAGGTTTGATGTAATAAATGTTGTTATAAGGTGGGTGATTTTTTCAGCTAGTCTTATATGTGAAGAAATGTTGTACTTCGGTTGTTGTTTCTACAACCGTCATATATTACCTACCTTAAGCAATATTTTATCTCAACTGGTCCAGGATTTTTTTGTAAAAAACTAAGCATATCTTATAGCAACCAGATACCATGTAGCATGTTACTCTTATAATAGTAATTATGAATGTATTGTGGAAGGCTATTCCTCTGCAAAGTTACAAATTAATTGTAAATCCATATTCCTGCTGATTTAACAAGCCAGTGGCTACTAACAAGCCAGTGGCTACTTACAGTAGATTTTTTTTAATAATCTTCCATTCAATATGATGACTGTTGCCAAATAAGCTAGACTTTTAAGACTTTTGCTAATGCATGTAGCATGTCAATGGCAAATAAAAGATTCTTGATTCCATCCTTTTCCCCTCTCAAAGTTAAGGTGGAAATAAGTTATACATATTTTGAATATTCTTAATTATACTACTGATTTTCAATTTTTATTTACAATTTCAGTTTTTATTGCAACAAATTGAAAAATAATTCAATATGCTATTTTATTTTTTTATTTTGCATTCAGCACAGTGGGGTAGATCAAAGTTATCAGTAAGGTAGGCTACATAAAGTAATTTAGACAAATTCAAGAAACTTCTTTCTGTGATTTTGATTTATAAAAACTGCTCCAAGGGTTTTAAAAACTTTTGACTCCAGATTTGTCCAGGGTGGGATCACTTTGTTAGTGATTTGAAAAACTACTAGGCCTCGCTTAACCACCAAATTTGAATCACCCCTATAAGATTTTTCTGCTTTTTAATGATAATAACCATGTATAATAACAAATTCAAAATATAAAAAATGTGTAATAGTTAGCGTAGCAGAATTATTCAGCATAAATGAATACTTAACACCACATTTAATTATAGGTATAAAATCGGACCAGAAATGTTTTTTTTATGTTTTTAGGTTGTAGACAGACAGACATAACCCTTGCAGAAACCACTTTTTGAGGTTCAGGAAGGACTGAGATAAAGTTTTCATCAATAGCTTAAAAACAATTAGGCTATTAACAATCAATAATAAAATAAAATTAATAAAATCAATATTTTCTCCAAATAAGCTCCAGGGGAATAAATTAACACTGGGGAGAATTACATCTTTATTGATATTGTGTCCTTTATATCTGAACCCTGTTTGTGAAAGATTATTTTCCCTGGATGTCAAATCTCAAAGTTAAAAAATTGAAAGAACATCTGTTTAATCGTCAAACAAAGTCAGACAAAGTTCTGTTTAATCAGTATTGTGTTTTAAATAAGTTAGGATTATTATATTTCAACTGGATATTAGTTAAAAAATAATTGAGAATAAACGTAAACAATAGTTACCAGTTTCCAGTCAAGTTATCTTTAGACACAGGTTTTGCATCGTATGATCTCATGTGACCACGTTGACCTTGAAAACCTGCTCTCACATTCTCAGAAAAACATATAAAATCCAACAAGGACATTAAAATCAGAGCTGGGGTACCAGAGGTAGCAGAAGGTTGATTGTAAGCATTGAGAGGATTGCAGTTCAAGATATGTCTGGTCCGTTGTACATTTTTTATTGATATGTTAGTGTTAGTTTATTGCACACTTATATTTGAACAAAAGCAAATTTTTTTGTCAAGCAAGGCTATTTAAATGCAATTTGATTAACACGATTATCTCATATTTTTTTTAGCACTACTTTGATTTTGATTTAGATATATATGGGCGAGTGCTGTAGAGTCGAAGAAACAAAAAATGGAATCAAAATGTCTCAATTAAGCTAACTAAACTATACCTAACTAACTATAACTAACTAGGGTTACCAGATGTCCGCGTTTTGAGGCTCTGATTGGTGTCCGGTCTAGGGTTGCTACTTGTCTGGGGTTTTAGGTTTTTCCAGAAAAAGTTACAGTAGTTAGAAATATTACATTTGGAATCGCGTGTTTCACCTCAGATTTGTAAGTTTGCCATACACTTAACTTGTGTTTATATATACAATTGAAACATTTGGATTCACAAAACAAGGTTTTGATGGTAAATTTCTCCTGAAAATCAATTTTGAGATTAAAAAGCGTAAAAACTTGTCTCAAAAATGATTGGCATATGATTTAATTAATGCTATTGGAACTTGTTTTTAAAAATTGATAAGTAAAGTATTAAGGTAATGCTATACTGTAATATCTGTTTCAGAGTCAGACAGCCTGATGGCCGGCAAGAGCGCAGGGACTATTCCCGCCTACCACGGGCCCCCGCCTGCCGCCCCGCCCAGCTACTCTCAAGCGGTGGGGGGCGTCCTTCCCTCCAGCCCCTTCACCCCTTCCCAGCCTGGTCAGTAAACGGTGTAAAACAACTTTATCAAATTTTGGCTAGAAATTAAATTCCGTCAGTATTGCCACCACTGTAATCAAAATACATGACTTGAAAGTATATTTATTTATAAATATGACTTAATAAACGTCTAACAGTTTATACTTAATGTACGATCCTCTGATTCGCTGTGTTGCTAGCAAAATTGGGGGAAAATATGATAACGATGAAGTGGCTAATGTTGTGGTTTTAATAAAGCAGGTTATAAAAAAGTGCTGTAAGAGAAAGCAGATGTTTTACAAAAGCAATATGGTAGTAGTTTGTTCTAATAGATGCTCAATTTTAACTTATTTTGGCCAAGTTTTTTTTAGGATGATGTTTTTTAATCCTCTTTCCCATTATCCTACATACAATAAACTAGTCGATGGGAACAATTTTGTTGAAGAATTTTGCTTATAGAATCATACGACTGAATGCGTCTGGTACAAGCTATGAATGAGTTGCCTCCAACGAGGTTAAATATATTTAGAGGGGGGTAAAAATCTAGTCTCTTCTTGGGCAAAAAAGTGTAGCCTACACGCTGACTGCCATTTGGCCCCTCTGTACTGCTATGGCAACCAATTAAATTCTCTCTTCACAAGTAATTAGTTTGTCAGCTGACTAGCTTATTTGTGAAGAGAGGATTTGATTTCATGTTGTCAATCATGTAGGCTTCACTTTGTTACCCCAGACAAGACCCTTAGATATATTAACACCTTTGGTCGCCCCTTTTGACCGATGCGTGCAGTACAAGCTGATGAGTCGCCCCTGATTGAGGGATACTCCATGTTTCAGTGAAGCACCACGGGCCGCTGGGAGCCAACGGGCCAGTAATAGTGACAACGGTGGTGCCGGTCAGCAGTCAGCCGACACACATGATCTGTCCTCACTGCTACAGCGAAATCACCACCAACACCAAGACCGAACCTGGCCTCATCGCGTACATCTCTGGCACCCTCATCGCTCTCTTCGGGTCGGTATATAGAGGTGTATTTTTTATTCAGAGCATGGTTTTAGTTGTTTGCAGTATGATTTGACATAAGGAACAAGCTGGCCCCAATATAAAAAAATAAGCCGAAGATGCATACCAAGTTTTATTAATTTTCGTTCATAATTAAGGGAGACATTACATTTTACTTATCCTCAATAAGATAACATAGGGGCTGAGTATGCAGGTTCGCTGCTGCGGGGAAAATAGGCAAAAAATTTTTGTTGTAGGAATATCAACATACCAGTGCTAGTCAAAGCCACATGCCAAGTTTCATCAACATACATTCAAAAATAATCGAGCTATCACATTTTAGCGAATTTCCCCTATAGGGAAGAAGCTATTACCGTAGTCGGCATGGTAAGACCTAGGCCCGGGACCATGATAACTTTTCGTTTTGAGGTCCCAAGACCCCAAAAACACTATTCGTTTGAAACTGTATATATATATATAGATAATTGATCTATATATATATATATATATATGTGTGTCCGTGAGCACGATAACTCTCGTAAAAATTATCCGATTTTGATGAAATTTGGTATAAACGTGTAAAGCAGCATTTATGACTTTAAGTTCGAAAACCAGCCAGATTGCTCTATCAGAAGAGGTATTTTGGGGGGGGTTTTGTACCCCAAAAATGGGTTTTTTGAATTTTTTACATATAATTTTGGAAATAGTCAAATTTTTTTTCCCCCATTGGATTCAGCTTAAAAAAACACACAATTTGGTATTTTGATCATTTCTCTACGTCAATTGGTTACCGAGATATTGAAAGTGCTAAACACAGTACGTTGTCTAATGTTATTCTTATGGAGGAAAATAAAAATTTTATATTTCGCTTATTTATGAACATATACTGACGAAACTTGAAATACGGCTTTATCTGGCTGCGGACCATTGATATTTCCTCAAAAAAACAATTTTTTGACAAAGGCTCCCGTAGCAGCAAACCTGCGTACTCAGCCCCATGTTATTCTTATGGAGAATAAGTAACGTGTTATCTCCCTTAACCCATTGAGGTAGTAATTTTATTCTATTTGTAGTAGCCTATAACGGGAATTGATTGGTGCTGCACTCTAGTAGCAAAATATGTAACTAATGACCGCGGGCGTCTACGGTTCTATCCGCTAGGGGCGCGGACTGACTGAAAACACTTAATATCGCCGCCAGGCCTTTGGTCGTGTTAGCTGAGTTGGCTACGTCGTGGAAACACCTTGGCCAGGTGGCGATACGATGTTCGTGGGTTCGATTCCCGCACACGACCAAAACTGACCAGTTGTGCAACTCTCAATGAGTTAACCAGTCTGTGGCAACGTTGGTGGGAGGGCCCAAGTAAAATAAACGGTGGCAGGCTTGCTTGGAAGTTGACGGGATCGGTTAATTCTTTGAGACTTGCACATGGTCAACACTGATTTTGCTAATTTTTACTTATGTCTACTGTGTGTGTGCCAATGCGACTCTCTAAACTGAAAGAAAACAATATTTTAATTAAAATATGCCATTAATCCATTTAAAAACACCAATTTTATACTCCAATTCACACGTTAATAAAATTACAAGTAAGGAACGAGACCTGCTCGTATGTCTACGCCAATGGGTTAATTATGAAAATAAATTAATGAAATTTGGTAAGTGACTTCACCTAGTTGAGTTATATTGATATTAGCATAAAACCCCATTTTTTTGTGTTCCTTGCTTCAGCAAACCTGCATACTCAGCCGCCATGTTATTCTTATGGAGAATAATTAAAATGTCATAAATTGTTTATTTATGAATGTATATTGATGAAACTTGGTATGTAGCTTTATGTGGCATTAAGATAAATATATATGCATTGGAAATTCGCTAAGTACGCAGGTTTGCTGCTACGGGGGTATTGATTATTCTCCATAAGGATAACATTGGACAACGTACTGTGTTTAGCACTTTGAATATCTCTGCAACGGTTGGACGTAGAATCACAATTTAAACACCAAAATAATTTTTTTGTAGAGCTGAACAGATTGGTAAAATAAAATGTGAGGTTTACATTAAAATTAACTGAGGAAAAGCAAAAAACCTTTTTCCCATAAGATTACCATAGGAGAATTTATGAGCACGTTTTTTGGATTTTCTCCGCTACCACTTAACCTAGGTTAATGATTCAAAATACTATATTATTTGTTTTTTTAAGCTCTATAAAATGGTTGAAACCAAAATTAAATGTTTTAAAAATTATAGGGTGAAAAATTCAAAAAAACGATTTTTGGAAAATTTAAAACCCCCATAAACCTCCCTTCCCATGGTCCGAGTTTTCTGGTTTTCGAACTTAAAGTCATGAATGTCACTTTACACATTTGATCCAAATTTCATCAAAATCAGACGATTTTTACTCAAGTTATCGTGTTAACGGACACATAAACAAAGTTACAAAGTAGATATATATATAAATACCCCCCGTCGCAGCAAATCTGCGTACTCAGCGAATTTCCAATGCATTAATATGTTTCTCACTAGTACATAAAGCCACTCACCAAGTTTGACAAAAATACATTCATAAAGAAGTGATTTATTACATTTTATTTATTCCCCATAAGAATAACATTAGGACTGAGTACGCAGGTTTGCTGCAACGAGGAAGATAAGAAATGATTTTTTATGCAATTATCAATATAACTGAACCAGGTGAAGCTACTTACCATGTTTTATTAATTTATGTTCATAATTAAGGGAGATATAAAACTTTACTTATTCTCCATAAGAATAACATTAGGGCTGAGTATGCAGGTTAGCTGCTACGGGGACAATCAACAAAATATTTATTTTTTGTGCAATTATCAAATACCAGTACAACATGAAGCCACATACCAAATTTCATCAATATACATTCATAAATAATCAAGATATCAAATTTTATTTATTCTCCATAAGGATAACATTGGACAACGTACTGTGTTTAGCACTTTGAATATCTCTGCAACGGTTTGACGTAGAATCACAATTTAAACACCAAAATGATTGTTTTGTGGAGCTGAAGTGATTGGTAAAAGAAAATGTGAAGTTTAAAGTAAAATTAACTGAGGAAAAGCCAAAAACCTTTTTCCCATAAGATTAACATGGGAGATTTTATGAGCATGTTTTTGGATTTTTTCCGCAACCACTTAACCTAGGTTAATAATTCAAAATACCATATTATTTGTTTTTTTAAGCTCTATAACATGGTCTAAACCTAAATTAAGTGTTTTAAAAATTGTAGGGTAAAAAAAGCAAAAAACTGATTTTTGGAAAATTTAAAACCCCCATAAACCCCCCTTCCCATAGTCCGATTTTTCTGGTTTTCGAACTTAAAGTCATAAATGTCAGTTTACACATTTGAGCCAAATTTCATCGAAATCGGACGTTTTTTACTCAAGTTATCGCATTCACGGACACACACATATATATATATATATATATATATATAGATAGATAGATATATACATATATATAAATTTGAACGAATAGTGTTTTGGACATCTGGGGACCTCAAAACAAAAAGTTATCATGGTCTCGGGCTTAAGTCTTACCATGAGACCTACGGTAATAGCTTCTTCCCTATAGGGGAAATTTGCTAATACCCCCGTAGCAGCAAACCTGCGTACTCAGCGAATTTCCAATGCATATATATGTATCTTAATACCACATAAAGCCACATACCAAGTTTCATCAATATACATTCATAAATAAACGATTTATGACATTTGAATTATTCTCCATAAGAATAACATGGCGGCTGAGTATGCAGGTTTGCTGAAGCAAGGAACACAAAAAATGGGGTTTTATACAAATATTAATATAACTCATGTAGATAAAGCCACATACCAAATTTCATTAATTTATTTTCATAATGAAGGCAGATAACACGTTACTTATTCTCCATAAGAATAACATGGGGCTGAGTACGCAGGTTTGCTGCTACGGGAGCCTTTGGCAAAAAAATTGTTTTTTGAGCAAATATCAGTGGTCCACAACCAGATGAAGCCGTATACCAAGTTTCATCAGTATACGTTCATAAATAAGCGAGACATAAAATTTTTATTTTCCTCCATAAGAATAACATTAGACAACGTACTGTGTTTAGCACTTTCTATATCTCGGTAACCAATTGACGTAGAGAAATGATCGAAATACCAAATTGTGTGTTTTTTAAAGCTGAATCCAATGGGAAAAACTAAAATTTGACTATTTCCAAAATTATATGTAAAAAATTCGAAAAACCCATTTTTGGGGTACAAAACCCCCCCAAAATACCCCTTTGGATAAAGCGAGCTGGCTGGTTTTCGAACTTAAAGTCATAAATGTTGCTTTACACGTTTATACCAAATTTCATCAAAATCGGATAATTTTTACGAGAGTTATCGTGCTCACGGACACATATATATATACAGTTTCGAACGAATGGTGTTTTTGGGGTCTGGGGACCTCAAAACGAAAAGTTATCATGGTCCCGGGCCTAGGTCTTACCATGCCGACTACGGTAATAGCTTCTTCCCTATAGGGGAAATTCGCTAATAAATATATATAAATTTGAAAGAATAGTGTTTTTGACATCTGGGGACCTCAAAATAAAAAGTAACATGGTCTCAGGCTTAACTCTTACCATGCCACCTACGGTAATACCTTCTTCCTATAGGGGAAATTCGCTAAAACAGGGAAGAAATCTAACCCAACTGAATAAAGGAATAGATGAAGTGAAGCTTGAATGAACACATTATTCCTGTAAGATCGACATTAAAAATTCAACGTAGCTGTCCTGTCGGCCAGATCCCTAATGACTTACTATGAAACAAAGCCTTGATGATGTACTGTGGGACAGTGCTCTGAAGTGTAGCCTTCTATGGAACAAAGCCTTGATGATATACTGTGGCACAGTGCTCTGAAGTGTAGCCTTCTATGGAACAAAGCCTTGATGATATACTGTGGGACAGTGCTCTGAAGTGTAGCCTTCTATGGAACAAAGCCTTGATGATTTACTGTGACCCCCGATGATCAACTGTGGAGCAGAACCCTGGTGACGTTCCATGGTGTAAAATAGCTAGATTAAACCCTTTCTCATAACTCCACATGGCAGTCAGAAACAATATAAAATTCAGAAAAATATTCAAAGCAAAGAACGGCGTCCATGTAAAATATAATATCTTAAAATATAAAATTTAAGTAAACAAATATTACAACTAAATACCTACAAACTTTTATTAATTTCATAATTCTTCGAAGCAATTTCATCGCTTTTTTTGTCTTTTTTGCTTTTTTTATCAACTTATTAGTGTCTGATAGTAAACGTATTTCTTCTGCCCATCTCTAATACGGGATGTAATAAAAGACGTCTTACAACACTTAAGATATATTTACACTTATACTGATCCACATACAGACGGTAAACATATATAAAAGATGGTACTAGGCTATCGATTTCGACCAGTCACACCAGTCATCATCAGGCCAATGAGAGAACTGACAGAATCAAAATGGTGTCCTTGCTTATATCCTATTGGCTACCGGAAGCTCCGGATACAGGTTCCTAAATGTGCCACCAGAGTCGAAATTAACTTGTTCGTTAATCAATTTATCTCTATTTTTACATTTTTCTTTAAATATAAACAATTCTTCCCATGCATTCATTTAATTTCCTTTTTTACAATTCCTGAGGATGCTGAGGTTTTCTTCTATTTTCCCTATGGTGTGGCCATTTTCTAAAAGATGTTTCGCTACGTTTGATCTTTCCGGTTTCCTGTTCTTCCAAGCTGATACATGGTTCTTAAATCTTTTAATACAATTAACAGTTTGACCAATATAAAAGTGATCACAGTTGCTACAGTTAATTTTGTAAATGCCGGGCATGTTGAATTTGTTACAATCTTCTATTTTGGGATTTAGTATTTTGTTCATGGTGTTTTGCGTTCTGTAGGCTATATTAACTCCATATTTCTTGAATCGATTTGCGACCTTTTGTTTATTAGTTCCTGTGAAGCTGAATGTTGCAAAATTACTTGATATTTATTTTCTTCCGTCTAATGTTGTTATTCTACGCAGTTTTTCTTGGTTCTTTATTGTCCTATGTATTTTAGCTCCAATTTCGTCTATTATTGTCGCGTTGAATTTGTTGGCTCGAGCAATCACCTTTAAAGTTGTTATTTCTCTTCTTCTGTTATCTTCATTTAGAGGAATCTTAAAGGCTCTATATAACATCGATCTGAATGCAGCGGTCTTAAGGCTGGTGGGATGAAAAGACTTGTTGATTGTAGTATCCGTCTGCGTAGGCTTTCTGTATATATCAAACTCTAGCTCATCATTTCTTCTTGATATCGTGAGATCTAGGAAATTTATCTTACCGTTCTCTTCATACTCTCTAGTAAAGTTTTTATGATGACTGTTAAATAATCTCATCATTTGTTCCGCTTCCTTTTCTTCGGTTTCCTTGAAAATAACAAGTATATCGTCCACATATCTGACATACATTATGATTTCATGTTCTTTCTTCAACTTTTCCAAAATGATCTCCTCATTATGTTACAAAAATACTTCTGATAATATCGATGAAAGGGGGCTACCCATGGCTAAACCATCAGTTTGTGTATAAAATCTATTGTTAAACCTAAAATAATTTTGTTTCAATACGATTCTGAGCAATTTTACAAGCTGATTTACATAATTATTATCCAACTTATTACGTATGAGTCTAGCCTTGATTAGTTCAATCGTTTCAGTCACAGGAATATTTGTATATAAATTTGAAATATCAAATGAAACTAGCCTGCTATTTTCACTAACATTAATCTCCATAACTTTATCAACAAGATCATAACTATTTTTTACATTGTATTTATATTCAAGCTGTAGATCATTACTAAATCGACTTGCTATCATTCTTGATACGTTTTACGTAGGAGCACATTTGAAGTTTACTAGAGGTCTAATTGGTAAGTTCTTCTTATGGATTTTTAGGATTCCCCTCATTACAGGTGCTTTAGACTTTAAAATGTTCATTTTCCATCTTTTATATATGTTTACCGTCTGTATGTGAATCAGTATAAGTGTAAATATATCTTAAGTGTTGTAAGACGTCTTTTATTACATCCCGTAAGTAATAACAACACGTAATATGCTAATAAAAAAGTTGTTCATATCTAATAATATTAGGTATATGATAATTTATATTTTATGATCAAAGTGATGTGTGGTCCATCGGGCTGCACTTGTTTCGAAGTTTTTCCCAGCACTTTTGGCGTTTTGCCATTCTCATCTGCTACTACCTGAATGTCGAGACGTTGAACCGCTTCTGCGAAAACCTCAAAACAAGTCCCGACAGACCACATATCACTCTTCGAATTCATCATCCTCAGTTTGATTTATGTTTGGTTTGTTCAGATTCATCTGCGGCTGCTGTTTGATTCCATGCTGCATCGACTCGTGCATGGACGTACATCACACCTGCCCCCACTGTAACGCCTACCTAGGGCGGTACCGCCGTTAACGCCACCGTTCACACTCCTCACCGGCAGCTCCAAGGGCAGTACACCGAGTCACACTAATAACTTGCTATTAACCGAATAACTTCACAGTCTCTTGAATCAGACGTTGAGTAATGTAAGAATCAGTTTTGAAAACTGCTTGTTAATTATCGGATTACGTCCACGCAGAAGTGAATGTGGTACACACAAAACGAAAGCAAGATGTTGACCGAGCAATGTTGAACAACTTTAAGCCATAAGCTGATGTTTAAATATTTTAAACCATTTTATCACGTGGTAATTCTTTTCCTCCGCGGTAGCTTTTACTTGCAGCTATTCAGTTAATATAAATAAATTTGCCTCTCATATTAAATTCATGTTACTGGTAATTTATCCACGGGGAAACAGCTAGGCTCTGATAAGGTACCACAGGAACTCAAGGCCGCGCACTTTCAAATCTTTGATCATTCTGGTGTTGCTTAATTTGTTTGTTGCTGAAATTGGTAGGAATACCGGGTACAAACAATAAAGAATTGCATCACCAAAATTATATTAAAACTTTTTAATTCATATAGTTTTAAAGGAGTATGGCTATTTTATGTCACTACTAATTTTAGTGAGGCGATTTCTTGTTCTTAATGTTTAACTAATCAAAGAAAAGAAAGTCCATGCTTATATTTCCATGCATATTTTGTTCTTTGGTTAACGATTTAAAGATCTACGCAAGAAGTAAAATACTTCGTTCCTAGCTCCCCTGATTCAGTGCTAACTGACTTTATGCTTCCACTGTCACAATATTCTATCTGTCCCAATATTGGGGTTGAATGTCGTATGACATTTAAATAGTTACAGAAAACTCTCACATATCCAGCTTGAACTTATCTGGCTCGGCAAATATGAATTTTGGAAAAAACAAGCATTTACGTTTTTGCGCCTTTGATGAAATTGTGTTTAAACTGCAGTACATGATTATCGTGTGTTTATCACTATTCGGATGCTCTGGGTTGCAGTAAAATTAATATTGCTCCAAGATCGCAGGTATCTTTGTCTACTGACAACTGAGTAGACTGAACCCAGGCGCTGTGCTGCCTTCTGGCGGCGCAAGCAAACTAGTTTAATTAGCTATTTCTCTGAGGCCGTGCATATATTACGTCACGCCTCCCCGGGGGAAGGGGGTGTTAAGGGCTGCGTGACACGTCATGATTAATGGAGTTAAAGCCTGCGGAATCTTCACTTACAGTGACGAAATTCCGTGCGCCACAATCCAATACTTAATAAGTGACACAGGGGGGGAGGGGGTCAAAAAGGGCTTAATGTAATAAAGGGCGTGATGTAATTTATGCATGGCCCCTCTGGCTTAGTCTCTTTAATGTTGAATTTTCTCAATTCTGTTAAGTACTGTATTTCTCATGTTTAATAAATCGTCGGTAGTTTCTTGCAAAAACCTTACATTTTTTAACTCTAGTGTTTTTTGTTTGGTTATGATAATACTATACGGAGTATAGTACAGTATAAGGTATTTTGCAGACGCTTAACTTGTATTAGAACATAAACAAAACATATATTGTGATAATTGTTTTTCTGAAAGACGGAAGTTATGTCTTATGCCATCTCCCGGCATATTCGGCTTTTTTGCTATCTGGCCCGGCCGTCCGCCACTTGAGGCCAGATACTTGAGAGTCTACTGTAGCTCTACAACAAATAGGAAAGCACAAATTAATCAGTATTTTTTTCTTCGTATTAATTTTAGAGAGAAATATGTCAATCTATACATTAAGTATTTTGTAGTATTTATGGATCTTAACGAAGATTTTAAAAAATCTATAGACTTTCAAGTTAAGACAACTTTATTCATCAAGTTTAACTGCAGAAATCTTCTTCAAGTCTTATAATATTATTAACAAATGTAGATTTTACCTTGTTCAATATCCTTTGTTGATATTAAACAAGATAATAATTTAATTGGTACATCAATATCCAGTAGTAGGAAAAATTAATTGAAATAATATTATTGACGAAAGTAGATAAATAAGTATATGATTAACCATGTTTTAAAATCTCTGTTTTTATATAACACTGTCGAAGAAGATAGAAACAGGCAGAAGGCTTACCACTAGGAAAATAAATTCACACGGACACATATGAAGTGCAAATAAATTTGAAAATTCTTGTGATTTAAAAAAGAAAACATCTTGGATACCCCCTAACAGAACCTGAGAAGTGTGGAATGAGCAATGTTGTTTTGTTTTAGTTGCAATTACCACAATAGTGGAAAGTATTAAAATTATTTTCTTGTGCTGATTGTAACTTATCATAGGTGAGCCTTCTCCTCTTTCTATTGTCTTTTTTACACCCGATTATAAATCCTAAGTCTTTGTGGCACTTCTCAAAAGAGACGTTATGATTTTGTTTAGTAAAACACAGTGCCTGTAATATGTTACCTCTATACATATTTATGTGCCATTTTAGATATTGTTATATGTCGTTATAGCATATGTTAAAACGCAACCATGCATAAAGTATATTTGAAGACACATATTATTTACAACATAAAGTGTATATTTTTTCTATATGTTTTAATATACTTATTTTGGTTTGAGATAACCAAGACCTTAATTATACATAATACCACATGGGATCTCTTAAAAAGCTTTAAAGTTTTTGATTTATGCTTAATAAAAAATAAATGATCTGATTCCTGGTCTGATTCATAATTTGTTTACAACCATTTACGAAAAGATTGAAACCCTAGTGTACTATAATTTATTTTTTGTGTGAAAATGTCAATACATATTATACACCCTAGTGTATTATAATTGTTTTTTTGTTGTGTGAAAACGTCGATACATATAATTCACAGGTTGTAGTGGTTAGTACAAAATTTCATGTTTCATTCAGTCATTACATTTAAGTTTAAGTCAAATTCTGGGAATTTTATTTGTACACGAGAAATTAAAGTTTAATCCTGCTCAATTAATTCATTACATATTTAGTCTATTCTGTATTATTATTATTTTAATGAGTGATTGCTGACAACCGTAATACCAGTGTCAGAAACAGCAACTGTTATAGCTCGATGAGTGTTATTGTGAATTGTAAAGCTTGTGCGGTATTTGTTTCTACTCGGCCTTTGTGGTGGAAACTTTTCAAAGCATCAATACAGTGTCAAGTATTGCAGGACTTCATTCATTTGCTTCCAGGATGAAAACACCCTATATCGACTTCATTCAGTCAATTTTTAACATTTCTTGTTAGTTGTAGTAAATAATGGAATTTTAACTAAAAAATATATATGTTATGTCAATTAAAAAACTAATATATTTAACAGTGACTAAACTAGGAACAAGGAAGTAACAGTTTACACACAATTTAGTGGAGAGTACGTGTAGTTGTAATCAATGCATGCTCGATGTTAAATCCGTTTAATCAGAGGGCATGAAATATTCTGACCTTGAGGTTTGGCCAGAACTTCATGTCAAACGTTAAAAACTCCCTGAAGTTTTATCTTGACTTGGGTAGAAGGTTTTATTACCTTCTTTACCTCTCTATCACATTCGATGTTTTGTATTGCCACCCATCACACAGTAAAAAAGGCAACACCTTCGTAATGCTTGCCATCTTTTAAGATATTTCTATGTACTTGTTAATGATGTGTTGTTATGTAAAATGTCAATTCATACTTTTTAAGCTTTTGCATTTACAGGTGTGGATTGTCATTGATTTTAAATATGTGTGTAGATTAAGAACAGTGACTTAACATTAGTGTAGATACATTTTATTATTTATATACTAATATTTTTGTATCCTTAGCTTAACATTGGATAATTGCAATAATAATATTTAGCACTGTTATATACCCTATTTTTCTACGTAAATTTTATTTCTTAAAAATACTGTTAAATACGCACAACGTTTATTACATGTTTAATTTTGCACAATAAGATATCACATGCTTGAAAATAATGCTTAATTCCATTGTGCCTTAGCATATTATACTTTTTTATTAAAGCCTAGGAAAGTTAGGAGTATTGTTTTTTGAAGTTTGAGCTTAATTTTAATACTTTACTACCAAACTTTAAAATTATGATCAATGGACTAAATTATCTGAAATATATATGTAAAAAAAATTAAAATTAGTAATATAGTTTAACAAGTATTAACTGTGTATATAACTGGAATAAATTTATTTTTTCTTTACCAATTTTTGAAGGTTACTTGTTTTTTTTTTAGAAGACAAGTTTTCATTTGGTTTTCAATAAAAAATATAGGTTATTACTATCTAAGTTTTGATATTCCAAAATTATTGAGTTTAAGTCTCTGTAAATAAGTTAAAAACATTTGTTTTAATATATCGTAAGTTAAATGTGATTGATTTCAGTTTGATGGTAAAGTTGTGTTAAACTACAGGAGAGTGCTGATTATCTGAATTTAATTTTTCTAATCAGCCTGAAAGAAATTCAAAACCATAAGATACTTAAAACTGCCTGTGTATTGCTGCAAAACAAAGTAAACCTGAGAAAACATCTGTTAGTTATGGTGATGACTTTATGACTAGCTAGGCCTCCGTCCATTGACAACCAAGAAACCATCAATCAAACTTAATGGTGTTTATTACGATCAGCAGTGGTGAAATCTTGCAGTAAAATCAAATCAAATAATCGCTTTGTCAATGTCGTGTGTAAGGAAGGATTGTGGTAGGGGTGGCCACCAAGTCATTTCCTTACAGTATTAATAAACATGTTGTCAAGTCACTATTGAGGATAGAGTACCTGGATCAACAGGTTGGGTTTAAAATGGTGTCTGGGTTTTGTATTTGATGTACCAAACCGTTTGATGATATGGACGTTCTGTACATCATACCCTCTTCCCAAGTTATTTTGATAACCTATAACCATTGATTATAAATAACTCTCTGCCAAGGAGTTCTATTGGTAATACTGGAGGCAACACTGATGAACAAAATTGCGAGCCGTTCTTTGCAAATTTTGTTGAGGCAAAGAACTATTCGCTGAAATCGAACAAGTCGACGAAGTGACCCAAACGAATACCTACTCATGATTTGAACATTAATAAACTTGTATTTGTTTATTTGCTCATAATTTATCATATTTCAGTCGAGAGTAGATGCATAGATCAAACTAAATAAATGAATTTGTTCCAATTTTGATTACTTTTATTCCAGTGATTTGCATGAGTAGATTCACTTATGAGTAAAACACATTAGGATAGTTCAAAGAACGATAAATTTGCCTCACCAGCGTACCAACCTGACAATCATTGGCTCGCTTTTTCGATAAAAATAGTGAAACAGTGTTACCTCCAGTTATACAATAAACCTCCCTGCTGTCCACTGAAATAATTACTGTGTGACTAAACAAGAGTGTGCCAGTAAATTATATTGTGCCTTGAATATTTTGCCTATGCATTGTACGTGCCTAACTTGCTTTTAAATCGTTATGAGTGCCTCTTATTTTATTTATGTATGACTTAAATTATGTTTTTATTGTTACTTAGTTTTAACAACATTTTTTTAACTACAATCCTCTGCATATGTCATTGTTTGAATTATAATGTATGTTGTATTAACAATAAAGATTTATTTTGGAATTATCAAATATCGTTATTTACCCTTTGTTTTTGAAGTACTATCTTTGATTGGTAATAATTATAAGGACTTCCAACCCATACAGTTATGGCTGGGTTGGATTATTTTGCTAGCATACTTTCATTAACAGAATACAGCTCACCATGAAATCACATCAACTATTGTGGTTTACAACATAAAAGCAACCCATCCAACTTTGCATATTGTAAAAGAACCCTTCACTGAAAACCCCTTTTTCAAATATGCTTCTAGTGAGCAACTTGTCGAGGTAAATATTGAGACCCATATTCCAAGCCCAACCCAAAATATTCTTATTAGAAATAAAATCCTCTCGTACTATGAAATAGATTCTGGTATTGTGCTGTTTACAACCCCGGTTCGCAAGCCAAATCACCTCTGAAATCGGGATCCATCTAAGCTTTTGTATTACCCATCAAAGAGACCTTTTGGAGCACCCAAGCTTGCGAAGAAGTTGGTAACGGAATTGGATTCGCCAGTAGTTATTTTGTATCTTGGTGGTATTTTAATGGCCGACTTCGTATCAATGGATTTTATGATTAGATAATGCAAGATTTAATCAAAAATATTGTTATAACATATTTATTGTTGTGTAAAACTTCAGGGACTGATAATATAGTGTAAACTAAACTGTTAAAAATGTCACAACATTTAGCTACTAGATTTTTTATCTACAATTTTGTTGTTTCATTTTGTTTACCAAGTACGTACTAAAAATACTGTGTTCCGAAAGTACTAAATAGTACGCAACAGTCCTATACACTAAGGCGATTTTAGTGAACACAATTCCTCCATTGTTTCTGAACTAATTTTGATTTCTGAGGTATCAATAAATAAATGGCCTTGTATAGTAGAGCAAAGTGGTTTTAAATTTCAATGCCCATATTCTGAAAGGCGCAGGCTGCCCTCAAAGTTAGATTTTCGTTTGAAAGTAACTCGGTTTCATGTTTTAAGAGTACGTACCGTTTTTGAATACAGTAGAGTCTCATAAACTCGACACTGGGAAACTCGACACCTCATTCACTATACAGTACATGTATTACAGTACTTCATATTTTGGAAACAAGGGTATTTAATTATTAATTCTCATGTTTGAAGTCATTTATGTAAGTTTTATAGTTTTCTTAAGCTATTATCCTGGAGTGATCGTCATTTAAAGTTTCATGTCAATAAGTGTTTTGTTATGTCTTTTACAAGAAAATCTGAAGCAAGTAGATTGATTTTCACTTACTCAATGAAAGGCAATGCAATTTCTGTTAAGTCTTCAATTCAAGATCTCGGTATTACTTTCGACTCCAAGTTTTATTTTACAAACCATATTACTTCAATTTGTAAATCAGCATTTTCTGTAATGGGTTTTATTCGCAGGTCAAGCAATTTTCTTAAAAACATCGGTGTCCTTAAGCTTCTTTATTGTTCTTTGGTGAGATCTAGGTTGGAATTTGGTTCTGTGGTGTGGAATCCTCATCAACATTACCTAACTGTCGCAATTGAGGGTGTACAGAGGAGGTTTCTAAGGTTTTTGTACTATAGAAGGTTTGGTCACTACACGACGGACGTTCCTTATTCAGAGCTTTTATCGCTGTTTGAACTTGACTCCCTAGATAAGCGGCGGCGAGTATCAGCGTTGGTATGCCTGCACGGGCTGGCGAGCGGTGCAATAGACAGCGGGGCTCTCTTGTCCAAACTACGATTTAATGTGCCTAGGCACAATTCTCGTTGTCGTTTCCTGCTCTCCCCTCACTACTCTCGCACAAACCTTGGGGCTTACTCCCCACTCAATGTTATGTCTCGCAATTTTAATTCCATTGCTCAAAATGTGAATATTGATTTATTTGATTGCTCTAGTAAAAGGTTTCGTAAGAACATATCTAGTGTATTACCAGATTAAATATTGCTGCATCCTAACTATTTTTATTTTTATGGAACTGTTTTTTGTATTTTTTTTTTTGTTGTTGCACGTTATGTATTGTATTTTGTAATGAATAACTATTTATTTGTATTTATGAATTTTTGCTATTTTTTTAAGTAGGTTTAGTACGTGATCTCGCATGTGTGTTGCATTGTTGTGTGCATGAAGAAAGTGGAAAAGGACCGGCATGAACTCTCTCATATATTCTTTTTAATTATCGAATGCTACATTGTAATTGGGCGCATGCCTGTTTTGTAGTATTTTGTTTTCAATAAATAAATAAATACAGTATCATTATACACTATACTATAATGTGTTAAGTATAATCTAATACAGTATACAATTTACAGCTAAATAATGCGTTTTTCTCCCCTACCAATGTAATTCTGGATAACTCGACATTCCACAAACTCGACAGGGTCTTAGTCCACATTGAGTCGAGTTTGTGAGACTCTACTGTACCGTTGTAACGCTGCGGTTGGCATTCCTGCATGCTGTGCTGACCTGTTTCTACTGGCAAGTCTGGGACGCAACTACGGCAAAAATCAACTGGATTTTCATTTGTCTGTGACCATATAAAATGGTGCCGACGATTGAGGTCGCCGCCGACTGTGAAGTCGCGCTGTGATTTAATTTCTAAGTGTTTAAGGTGTGAAACCAGCTGAAATTCATCGGGATATTAGCGAAGTGTACAGCAACGTATTCAACACCTCTAGCGGAAAGAAGTCATTCGACACCTGAGACAAATTGGCTTAAAAAATTGTAACCTTCCTCGTACCGCTCAAGAGAGAGAAGTCAACACACTTCCCAAACGTTTGGTTTTGTGCAACTCAGTCATCATTTTTGAAGCGTGAGCTCAACTTTCAATAATTTAGTCGTTCGGTAACAGTTACATAAAAAACACTTCTTAATACTGAAGGAAACTCATAAGATAGCGACGAAATTGTAAACCGTCTGTTCTCTCTCACGTTTTGATCAACTTTATGCACCAAACCTTCAGTAATGACAGAGGGTCGCCCACTTAGTTTCTCGTCATGAACATTAACATGGCCATATTGAAATGTTCTAACCCATTTGCCGTTCTATTGCTTATTTTGTTTTTTCCATACATTTCACTAATCTTCCGATGAATTACAGCAGCTTTCACATCATTAAAACTTAGAAATTTAACCACAGCGCGACTTGAAAGTCGGCGGGGACCTCAGTCGTCAGTGCCATTTTAAATGCTCACAAACAAATGAAAATCCGGTTGATTTTTGCCATGGTTGCGTCCCAGGCTTGCCAATTGATGCAGGTACACAGCGCAGCATGCAGGAATGCCAACCGCAGAGCTACAACAATTGTATTCAAAAACGGTAGTTACTTTAAAAACATGCCTCATACATAGACATGAGAAGCATTCTTACACAAGTAAGAAAAAAATTGTTTTTAATCAGGTACATAAAAATTACTAATAATATCACTGTACAGATACCGTACAAAGATAAATACCCTAGAGTCTATCATGTCAACCAACTGATGTTAGAAAAACTGTTATCAGACAACATCGATGATGGGGGTAAAATTATTTCAATACGACAATCACTAGAGTTATTAAAAATAAGTTCAGAATTTTCTAAAATTTCAACTTGACAGCTACTTTCATTAAAATTAATCGTCTTCTCAGAACTAATAGATTCTACCCCTGTCTTTTCTTTCTCACTGTTACAAACAGCCATTTTATAGTCTCTGGGATCGATGGAGGGCTTTTCAACGAATATATCATGTTTTCTTGCCAAGTGGTTGGTGTATTTGGAACGTGTAGTGAAGCCCTGGTCACACGTGACACACTTGTATGGAAACTGTTTTGTGTGAAGGAGCACGTGACGTTTTAGCGTTGTCGACACGTCAAACGTGAGAGGACAATAAGAACACTTGTAGGGCCTTTCCCCTCGGTGTTTTCTACGGTGAATAGACAACCGGGAAGAATGTTTGAACGGTTTGCCACAATCGTCACACTTATAAGGAAAAGGATTATCGTGCCACTTTCTATGTATCCAATAAGTGCCTTTGTAGAGGAATTTCTTGCCGCAAACATCACACATGTAACATTCCTCCTTTGTGTGTTTTCTTCGATGCTGCTCCAGTTTGGCAAGGGTCGCAAATCCTTGCCCGCAAAATTCACAGTAGTGTGCAAAGTTCCCTGTATGTAAAGTTTCGTGGTTTTTTGCGCACAATTTCTTTTTAAAAGATTTCGGACAGAAACTACACTTGAACCTATCTTGTACATGATCATTTTCATGACTTTCCAAAGCTACTGGGTTGATTAAATCTGCACTGCAATGGGTATTCAAATCATCTATTAACGGGGTTTCTGTTATTGCGTTTAATTGATCGGTTTCTTTCTTAATACATTGGTTGGTATTGGACTCTCTGTCTCTGTCTGATGACTTAATTTCCTTGGAATTTTGGAAAAAATCGGAACTTTCAGGTTTGATAGACAGATTGTATTTTGCATTTTCATTCAATATTTCATTACAATCTGAATGTTGGATGATATACAGGGAAGATAAAACTTCATTTACATTTGTAACTTTGGGCAAAATTGGACGCAGTTTTCTAACTTTACTGTCTGTCCTTTCTTTTTCTTTTCTGATACATTTAGGATTTTTCGGTTTACTTAAATTGGATGAATAAGTTTTTCCCTTAATTTCTTCTGATAGTTCCTTTCCAGCTGCAATGTTTGGTAATTTAGCTTCAGACGCTTCACCGGTGACTCCCTTTGAAGAAGAGTTATTATTCGATTTTAAAACATCTTTTATCTCTTTAACAGATATAGAAACATCACATAATGACTTAATTTCTGATCTCTTTTCATCCAAATGAGAATGATCATCTGTTGGAACTGCAATTGATTTTTCAGATGTCTCATTTACAGGAGAAATGTGATTACTTGCATGGGGTGCTGAAGTTGGAACATTATTCTCCTTGTAATCTACTGAAAGTTTCTCTTTTTTTAGTTTTAAAACTGTTATTTCTTGAGATTCCTGAACTGAATGATTTATCTCACTCCAACTTGAACCTACTCCAGTTGAATGTTTTTCCTTAAATGTGTCATCATCTTCAGGTAATTTCCTCAAAAGAGCTTCTGAAATTGTTTGGTCACAATTTTCACTGAGGTTATGAGAATTCATACTATTAAAATACTGATCAGAATTGATCACTGGCTCAGACTTGACTCTAACATCACAAGCATTTTCACTATGTGTACTGTTTTCAAATAATTCTTCATCATTCGTCAAGTACTTAGCTTTGTAACCCTCATCCTGATAAGAGTAATCATCCTTGACATCAATATTTGGTGAATGCTGCAACACCACAAACAAATTATTGAAAATTATGTTAGTTATAAAACAACTTTAAATTCTCAAAACAACTGAATGTATACCACTTTTCAACCATAAACCAACTTACAGTTAAACAAAAAAAATCACTAATCTAATCTATTTTTAAACAAATCTGAACAGCAGAGAAAATTATTGTTACTGATATGTTTTGTTTTCAAAAATCTGTTGGCCTAAAACATATCGTAAGGATCCCGATGAAACCTTTTTTGTGTTCTGACCATGCTCTTGGTACCATTGGTGACGGATTAGTGGAGTTCTACTGTATGTAGGTTTATAATAAATTTCCACACTATCTATAACTGACATAATGTCACTGAATTTCTATAAAAACATCCTTCTCATGTTAATGCCCACAATACAATGTACTGACTTTAGAAAAAACACATTTTCTATAAAACCACAAAAGACATCTATACCAAAATACTGCAAGAGGGCAGTTCAGATGGAAATGTTGGGCACAAGCCCAAGGGGCCCAAGAGGTTTGGGGGCCCCAAGACCAACAGAACAGCATAAAATAAAATACCCCCCGTCGCAGCAAACCTGCGTACTCAGCGAATTTCCAATGCATTGATATGTTTCTCACTAGTACATAAAGCCACTCACCAAGTTTGACAAAAATACATTCATAAATAAGTGATTTATTACATTTTATTTATTCCCCATAAGAATAACATTAGGACTGAGTACGCAGGTTTGCTGCAACGAGGAAGATAAGAAATGAGTTTTTATGCAATTATTAATATAACTGAACCAGGTGAAGCTACTTACCATGTTTTATTAATTTATGTTCATAATTAAGGGAGATATAAAACGTTACTTATTCTCCATAAGAATAACATTAGGGCTGAGTATGCAGGTTAGCTGCTACGGGGACAATCAACAAAACATTTATTTTTTGTGCAATTATCAATATACCAGTACAACATGAAGCCACATACCAAATTTCATCAATATACATTCATAAATAATCAAGATATCAAATTTTATTTATTCTCCATAAGGATAACATTGGACAACGTACTGTGTTTAGCACTTTGAATATCTCTGCAACGGTTTGACGTAGAATCACAATTTAAACACCAAAATGATTGTTTTGTGGAGCTGAAGTGATTGGTAAAAGAAAATGTGAAGTTTAAAGTAAAATTAACTGAGGAAAAGCCAAAAACCTTTTTCCCATAAGATTAACATGGGAGATTTTATGAGCATGTTTTTTGGATTTTTTCCGCAACCACTTAACCTAAGTTAATAATTCAAGATACCATATTATTTATTTTTTTAAGCTCTATAACATGGTCTAAACCTAAATTAAGTGTTTTAAAAATTTTAGGGTAAAAAATGCAAAAAACTGATTTTTGGAAAATTTAAAACCCCCATAAACCCCCCTTCCCATAGTCCGATTTTTCTGGTTTTCGAACTTAAAGTCATAAATGTCAGTTTACACATTTGAGCCAAATTTTATCGAAATCGGATGTTTTTTACTCAAGTTATCGCATTCACGGACACATATATAGATATATATATATATATATATATATATATATATATATATATATATATACCCCCGTCGCAGCAAACCTGCGTACTCAGCGAATTTCCAATGCACAATATATGTCTTAATGCCATATAAAGCCGCATACCAAGTTTCATAAAAATATATTCATATATAAGCGATATATACAATTTTAATTATTCTCCATAAGAATAGCATTGGTGATGAGTACGTAGGTTTGCTGAAACAAGGAACACAAACAATTGGTTTTTATGCAAATATAAATATAATTTAACTAGGTGAAGCCACATACCAAGTTTAATCAATATTCAATCATAAGTAAGCACTATATAACATTTTAATTATTCTCCATAAGAATAACATGGGAGATGAGTAAGCAGGTTTGCTGCAACAAGGAACTAAAAAAATGGGTTTTTATGCAAATATCAATATAACTCAACAAGGTGAAGCCACATACCAAGTTGTATTAATTTATGTTCATAATTAAGGGAGTCATTACATTTTACTTATTCTCCATAAGAATAACATGGGGGCTGAGTACGCAGGTTCGCTGCTACGGGGATAATCAATAAAAAATCAATTTTTTGTGCAAATATCAATATACCAGTACTACTTGACCCCACGTGCCAAGTTTCATCAATATACATTCATTAATAATGGAGATATCAAATTTTATTTATTCTCCATAAGGATAACATTGGACAACGTACTGTGTTTAGCACTATGAATATCTCTGCAACGGTTAGACGTAGAATCACAATTTAAACACCAAAATGATTGTTTTGTGGAGCTGAATTGATTGGTAAAAGCAAATGTGAAGTTTACATCAAAATTAACTTAGGAAAAGCCAAAAACCTTTTTCCCATAAGATTAACATAGGAGATTTTATGAGCAGGTTTTTTTGGATTTTCTCCGCAACCACTTAACCTAGCTTAATAATTCAAAATACCATATTATTTGTTTTTTTAAGCTCTATAACATGGTATAAACCAAAATTAAGTGTTTTAAAAATTTTAGGGTAAAAAATGCAAAAAACTGATTTTTGGAAAATTTAAAACCCCCCTTCCCATGGCCTGATTTTTCTGGTTTTCGAACTTAAAGTCATGAATGTCACTTTACACATTTGAGCCAAATTTAATCGAAATCGGACGTTTTTTACTCAAGTTATCGCATTCACGGACACATATATAGATATATATATATATAGATATATATATATATAGATATATATATATATATATAGATATATATATATATAGATATATATATATACATATATATAAATTTGAACGAATAGTGTATTAGTCATCTGGGGACCTAAAAAAAAAATTTGTCATGGTCTCGGGCTTAAATCTTACCATGAGACCTACGGTAATAGCTTCTTTCCTATAGGGGAAATTCGCTAATAGATATATATATATATAGATATATATATACATATATATAAATTTGAACGAATAGTGTTTTGGACATCTGGGGACCTCAAAACAAAAAGTTATCATGGTCTCGGGCTTAAGTCTTACCATGAGACCTACGGTAATAGCTTCTTCCCTATAGGGGAAATTCGCTAAAAGCATATGAAAGTGTTCAACTAAAATCTATTTATGGTGACCACAAAACTTAAGTCAGGAATTTGGGTTTTGGTAAGGGAAAAGTCTGAAAAAGTAGCTTCTTCATCCAGTTTAATTTGTCTGTTAATCTTGATTCTATTTTTAAATCTAAGTTGGTTAGATACGGTAACAAAAACCAGTGACATTACAAGTGAACATATTATTAGATAGTTTCCATGCATATTTTTTGTCAAAGGACCCAACAAACGTATAACTTATATAAAAATAAGAGTAAGCCTGATTAAGAATTAATGACTTACCAGCAAACTTTCTTCATCATAGATATAATCAAGATTTGGTCCCTCAAGTTCTGTAAAAATCAAAACAAACAAAAACTGCTATGAACTCAGTGCCCTGATAATTGATACCTTAATATCTGTCTAAATGAGATAAATGTGTTTTTGATGTCAGTTGCTTTTTAGGAACTAGAGTAAAGAAAATAAAGATTTTGATAAGGAAGGTTGATAATCCTATCACATCTATGGATCATCCAACAAATACATAAGTTAGGCTAATAGTGAAATGTTTATTAAAAATATGGCAAAAACATACCATCTTCTTAGATCTCATTTAAAAGGGAGACCATAAAATTGGCGACTCTTGATATAGCAAAAAAATAATGATATAAAACTAGTCCTGTGACAAAAATCCCTTAAACTAATGATACGGCCATCCCATACCCTAGAAAGATTGTACTTTTCCTAAGAGGATACTTTTTATCTTCCCCTTCCTTTCTCTTCCTCTAAATTAGTGAAGTAGGCATGGTCTCAGGAATGGCCACTCTCGGTGGCTGTGACCACTCTTTGTCCAACCTGGTAATACAACATCCCTTGAACTGTCAGGAATTACCCTGCACATCCAATGGCATATTTAAGATGGATTATGTTGTTATTCTTCCTCTTATCAAATTACTTTTGTTATGCATTTTTAATATCGAAAATACACTGGTAACTTAAAAGGAAAAGTAATATGAGGACGAGTCTGCATATTGTCGAGCCATAAATCAGCTCAACTTTATGTTCAACTCTCTATACCCCTTAAACATAATTTAGGAAAATACAAACTTCTAATTTGTACAGCACGTTGTGGTAGTTATGTTAGATTGTGTTATTCTAAAACATGTTATTGATTTCACAATACCGTTTTTATTCGATACCTACAGCAATATTTTTAACTAAGTAACTACACTAATAATTAAATATGGTATGACAACATTTAAAATAATAAGTTATACTGACTTGTATGTATTTTGTAGGAAAACAACTAAAATATACATCAAAAACTAAACTGTACAAAATTAGTGTAGGCCTACACAGCTAATAGCCTCAAGACTTATTAGTCTTCCAACAAAAATAACGTCTAAGATGAATTCACAATCCTTGCTTATTTTAAACAGGAAATTCAACCCTTCGGACTCATAGTACTGGATCTGTATTAAGCCTGATGAGGTAATTAATTAGGCCTGATGTACTGCTTATAAAATAAAGTAAACTGTCATTCAGATATAATTTGTAATGACTCACATCATCATCACAATTGTTTGATATGCTTTTTGATGGTTATTTGGGGGCATAAAACCTCAAAATACAGTTTGAGTAGAAATCCCATACAATTTTTAAAACAGGATGTTTAATCTATCAATCCCAAGGAAATTTGTATACTCTCTGGGCCAGTCGTTAAGTCAGCCTGTGAAATAGTTTATCAACTCTTAAACTGTTACAGTATGAGAGAATATTAAATATTTAATAATCACCTTCACCAAAAGTGGAAAATTCCACCTCTTCGTTTAAGCCATACTTTTCATTTAAATATCCTCTGATTATGCTTTGTGTTTTCCTCAAATCTTGCTCAAGCCTGTCTGTACGGTTGATGAGGTTTACACATCGAAGGCAGATTTTGTCATCTTCTAAGATAACCAACATGAACGCATCTCCCAACAGTTGTGTTAGCTTTGTCAGGAATGGAGTCTTGCTGGCCAAAGTTGTCTCCATGCTTAATGAAACACCCTTGTCCAGAACACCGCTGTTGCAAACAAAACATGACTCTGGCTGATCCATTCTTTAAAAACGGATTCTTCTTTTCTCAAGCCTGAAATCAAACAGTGTGGTAGTTAAGGATTAAATCACATTTTATAGGATCATATAGGATTGTAGGATTAACAGATTTTAATATATGTTGCTGCACCACAAGATACTGTTTGTAATTGACTCAAGCAAATATATGTTAAACAAAGCACAGTGGGACCGGGACTGTGACGGATAACTGAATAGACGGATAATAGAAACATCATAATATAAATATGTAAAGTAACTAAATGTAAATTTTAAAATGTTTGGCAGAGAAATGAAAATAAACTGTGTACAAAAGGATAATACTTCTCACTACATGCATCTTTATGTTGTTTGAAATAATATAATAGCTTATACAGACGCTCAGACACTGCCGTACGGCGCAAATCCTGAGTCTAATAAATATTAATATTCTCATAGACGGATGACGGAAAACAGAGTGTGACAGTTTAAAGAGTGATGGTTGATCGAGGTTTTACTGTGTAAAATATATCAAATATATTCCGCGTATATTATGACGTCATAACTTCACATCAGATGCTGTTTCTAGACGATAAAATATTACATACGGTATATTGATGTTATCAAAAACTTTTATACATAAAAAAAATCATCCAGTTATACATATTGTTACGCTTATTGCTCCTGCACATACCAAGCTAATATTAAAACCAAGATCACCATAGACAGCCTGTGATATCACTCAGTATGTGGTAGATAACAGAGCGCCATGGGTTCACTCAGTGGCTGAGCCGTAGTGAAACTAGCACTCAATATATTAAGGTTGCAATCACACAGGATAACTTCTCAATGCTAACATATCTACATACAAAATCTCACATACTTTTATAAGCGGAACGATACAAAAACCGAATGAAATTGTTCGATACGGTATATCATTAGGTCGATATTTTTATCGATTGCAAAATATGTTATAGTCTGTATGTTAGTTATTACGTAATGTTTGTTTTTTTTAGTTTGTTTTTCAATTACACTTAAAACATGAATGAAATAAACAAACATGACGATGACATGACATGATAATGTTGTTCCTGGCAATACACGTTTAAGGACCGTTATAGTGGAATCAACGTTTGTTACCTTATCTGGACACATTTTCAGACACCTAAACTGAAATATATCATAACTAAGAATATAACCGAATAACCTAAATAATCCTTATACCGTATTGAAAAATTTCATTCGGTTTTTATATCGTTTCGTTTATGAAAGTCTACCCATATTGTTCTTTCATTATTAACATTTACAAAATATTGAATAAAATATTCAAAAGATGTCTGAAAGCTTAGCAGTTAGTCTTTTGGACTTTAGTTCATGGACTCACGGGTTCAATGCCCACGAGGTCCACATCCATATGGGTTAGGACTGCTTTGCCAAAGCCCGGGATCACTCAATCGTATGCGGAAATAATACACAAAACTGGAGGTGTGCAAAGTCGCCCGAAATCGGGTGACTGACACTTGGCAGTCAAAAATAGTTGCCCGAAAGCGGGCGGGGGTCACTCGGAGGGTTGAGTATTTGCATCTCTCTATCCCTCTAAAAATGCCTCTGGCATTGAAAACCAATCAAAAAACTCTTAACTTGGTGCAACTCATAGGTGAAATCTACATTAAAAGTTGTTTCGGATATTGCTGAACTTATCTCTACAGCAATCAGTGATGCACACCTTTAAAAGAGAAAATAATAATTTGTAAGCCTAATATGCCTAAGCTTAGACCTTCAAAATAATTTGGGCTAACTTAATGTATTTTTAAAACCAAGTGTGGACCTTAATAATCAGACAATGTAATTACTCCCACAGTTATTTTTCCTCTTAATAGCACCCGAATACTACATACACAATACTTACAAAAAATGGATTTACAGTATATCATTCAAATCATATACTGGTTAAAATTATGAGTTAAGTAAGGTTATCTTTACAAATTTGACAACGCACTGAAAGTTTGGGAGTTTGGGCCTGGTTGTACTGGTTGACGTCGTTGTTGATTTTTGGGTCATCGAATAAAGATTACATGTAGAGTGAGTAAAAGGCAGAGAAAATGAGGCAGAAGTTTTAAGGGTGTTTGGCCGCTAGGCTAGTCTGGCGGTGAGGAGCAGTAGTTCCATAAGTCGCCACCGCGCGCCGCTAGGAAGACAACTCCGCCAGTGCTGTGAGTGAGTGTGTGTGATCTGGCTGGGGGGAGAGAGGAGCGCGTTCTCCTCATTTCTCCCCCTCCCCCCACGCAGCACTGTATTTCCGTCTACTCGTTCTTCGTCGGTCCGGGGCCCACGGCCCGCGGCTCGACTGGTTGAGTAGGGTTGGGTTGCTTACTATTTCCCACTGATGTGCCTTTCAATGTCGCTGACAACTCATCTTAAATTATTTTGAGCGTTCACTTTATAGTTTTCATGAGTACATTTCTTGTAGCCTATACAGATTTTATCATTAAAAGGTTTGACACAGTTGTGAGCACATTTAAATACAGTGGAACTCGGATA
Organism: Allygus modestus; assembly: GCA_963675035.1. Classification (NCBI taxonomy): domain Eukaryota; kingdom Metazoa; phylum Arthropoda; class Insecta; order Hemiptera; family Cicadellidae; genus Allygus; species Allygus modestus. Next base: position 61,049,332 of record OY776114.1, read on the forward strand.
GTTCGAATCTCAAAGGACCGTGGTAATAACATTCGAACTATCCAAAAAATTGAATTTTAATTATAGAGGTTAGAATTATCTAGGCCCAAAAAAGCTAGGATAGCTTTACTGTATTAAAAACAAATAAAATTATTATTATATAAACATTAATTATAAATATTAAATGGTTTTTAATTTTAAGACTTACAAGGTACTTTGGTATTATACGGATGCCATCCTTATACAGCGCGCTGCGGCAGTTATGTTAGGATGGGTTATCATAAAAATGATTGTAGGACTTTCCTTGTTTCGTTACAAATCGAATGATACCTGATGAGTCATACTTCCGGCCGCCAAACCCCCTCCAAATAGGCCAAGGTCAGGTCGTTGACCGGAGCGCGTGCATCACCTGTCACCGCCTGTATCTGGGTCAGTGTCATGATTTATTGCCGTGCACTACGTTACATTTGTTTTCATAACGAGTGACGTTCTTTTGGTGTGGGATTTACCTCGAAATGAAGAGGAAACCGTACGTATTTTTATTATAACCCATCCTAACATAACTGCCGCAGCGCGCTGTACATTTGGCGGAGTACATGTGGCGATCGGGTGTGGCTGCTAGCGGTGGCGACGCATTCAACACAATCCTAGCGGACATCGCTGCTTTTTGGGAGGCACAACACAAAGACCGCTCATCAGAATGATGTAAAATTTGTACAGTAAGTCAAAAAAGTACGTTTTTTTGAATTATGTAGTTATCCTTTGTATCCGGTAAAAATTTAACTTCCAAAAATAGTGGCATCCGTATAATACCAAAGTACCAATTACAATTTAACAAATATATTTAATCATAATACATTGATCATATTAATTTCTTAAAATACTGTATTGAATAAATGGGCAGGGTGTTCCCGAACTATTCCATAACAATTTTTCCATAAATATACAATTGTGGGATATTTTACTCCAATCACCAACATCCTAACCTTTGTTATATGTAAGTTTTCGCTATTGTTGTAATTTAGAATCCATTTGTTATTAAAGTTATAGAAGAATTTGTTACTTACCGTTACAAAGTAAAATTCAGGCACGATCAGGGGCGGGTCCAGGGAGTCACATTGGGTGTGGTGAATTACCCGGTTTTTTGGAGGGAGGGGGTGTGTAGAATACCCCTCAGGGGTAGGGGGTCCGGGAGTCCTCCCCCGGAAATTTGATAAAAATTCCATATCAATAATAATTTGATCGGCTGTAAAGAATAGCCGAACGCGTTTTATTAACCAATATGTGTGTTATCGGCCTAAAAAGTCGACTGTCTTGAATTCATGGATCAAAATCAGCAATTTGACCGGGTTTTCGGATATAAAATTGCAATTTGACCGCGATTCATGGTCGCCGTAACTTTTAAACTGAAAACGACAAGTAGGCCTAAACGTTGTTTATCGGCCAAGGAAAACCACAATAGTTTATACCCAAACCGTAATTTAAAGGCGGCCACACACTACCGGACCTTTGCCCGAATAAGACATCGGATCGAGCAGGAACCAAGGCACGAAGGTAGCTAAATTCACTCCGAACTTCTTCCCGATCAAGACCCCGATCAATACATCGGATCGGACAGATTGAGCGCGAAAACCACCGAGCAGGGTAAAAACGGTGGGGACGACTTTAGTTGCCGTTGTGCACTAACCCACCTCCGCACGATTTCACCCACTTCTCTCCAAGCGTCATTCCTCTTCACTTTGTGGTAGTGAAGGATGGATCAAGTCCCACAAAACTGGCCTATTGTTGTACTCGGAAATAAACATCAAAGTTGTTTCCTCAGACCACTCCATCGTGTAGACTACTTTACATAAACTAGTGAACTGGAGACTAAAATGGCAACAGTCAAGACCGCAACCCTCACCGTCGTCGTATCGCTAGCGGCGGGGCTCGTGACGGCGCTCGGAGCAGCGTATGGAGGTACCACACACTACCGAACCCCGAACCAGACCCCGAACAAGACATCGGACCGATCTTTCTTAAAAAAAAACGCCTCGAGAGCGCTCGGTCAGATGTCTGGTCCGAAGTATTGTTCGATGTCTGGTTCGGAGGCCCCATTAACTACAGGATTTTCTCCCTTCGACCCCAAATCCTGCTCGGTCCGATGTTTTGTTCGGGAAAAAGTCCGGTAGTGTGTGGCTGTCTTAAACGCTAACACGCCAGCGGAAGTATCACAGTATGTAATTTTCTAAGTCGAAGATTTTACCAAAACTAAGATCGAAAGACATTTTATCAGCCTAGAATAGCAATATATTCTCATTTTGCCGTCTGAAACGTCAATCGAGCCGCATTTTTGCCTGAAAACGGTCAAACTGTGTTTTTAGAGAAATTTACCGACCGGGTGTGTGTAGTTATCAGCCAGAATCGGTAATTTTTTACGATAAATTTACAGCATATTACCATTGACTATATACATGAGTCATAAAAACACGACCACAAATTTTGTTATCGGCCAAAAATTGAGTAAAAACCGTATTTTATGCCGGAAATGTACTTAATCGCTCAAAAACTGCAATCGGACCGCATTTTCTCGGTAATATATAAAGCCGGGTCGTGTTTTATATACCAAAACCGACGTCCGAAACGCATTTTAGGCCGTGTTTAAATTTTGCCGCAACATGGTGTTCAAAAACACCAAAATGACTGAATTTTTTGGTATAGTAGACCACGTTTTATTGGCCTGAAGCGGCAAGCGAACAGCATATTATCCACGGAAATAGTAAAACAAAATAGGCAATTTCACAGCATTATATTTGCCGAAAACAACCGTTTCTCGCATTCTAAAGTCCGAAATCGACGGCCACAACATGGTGTTTATTAACCGAAAATGATGACAGAGCCTCAATGTATGCCAACATTCACAATCTAACCATAATTAATCGTAACAATTGACAATCGGACCTCATTTTCCCAGCGAAAAATGAAGCCCAATCCCGTTTTATAGGCCCGAACGACTACCGGAACATTTTACGAATACAATCGGCGATTCGACCCCGTTCTATCACCAATTAGCACCTATTTCTACTATTTACTGATTTAAAAACATATATACTCAAATCAAAAATACACAATGCTTAGAAAATAAATGGATTGTATGGTTCTCTTTATTTATTTATAAAATATATTAAAAAGTTATCAGTAAGGCTTCAGGAAATATGTTTCAATATCAGTAGTTAAAGAATTTACTATGTCTGTTTAAGTCTTCTCTGTTATTAATTTGGTTGATTAATAGATTTGAATATAGTACATTTTCAGTGAAAAATCCTCATGTTTTATCTTTGTGCTCCAAACTTAATTGAGATGGAATTGGAAATGCTTACTTATAGCAATACAAAACGAGTTCGCACGCAGCACGCTGACGTGAGGAAAGTTCCACATACAAAACTTTTAAAACTCAAAACCGGTGTAAAAACATACATTTATTCCAGTTTTATTGCAATCTGAAAACATTGATTTTTTGTCTCTTCTGATGTTCCTGGTTTCATTTACCTGCAATGCTAGGAATACAATTTTGCGCATTATAAGGTTGGGAGAACCGGCTCTATGTAACCAGTCCGGCTTTAAAGTAGGCGTGAGGTTGCTGGGGATGATGAAAGTGCACCAACAAATGAATAACAGGCGTTTCTAATGTAAAACCCCAATAAGACAATTTGCTGTGTTTAACCGATATACATTTTCTTTAATAACTCGGTAACTATTTATGCTAGAATGACGAGAGGGGGCTTAAAACTTTCGCTTCACTAATTCCCACCTTAATACATGCATTACTTTTACGACCGGGGCTTGCCTGACCCTTTTTGGGCCCAAAAACTCGAAATTTGAAAGAATAATTCCCTAAAAAGGGGTTCAGAGTTTTCCGATTGTTTTGCCCAACAGACTTGTCCAACTGTTTATAGGAAGGAACGTCCCTTCCAAATTTGAAGTAAATCGGACAAAAAATGCGACCGCTAGAGTGCATACACACACACACACACACACACACACACACACACACACACACACACACACACACACACACACACACACACACACATATATATATATATATATATACGTATATAAAATTTTGAAGGACCCCCCAAAACGTGTTCAGGGGGCTGATCCCGGGCTTAAGTTCACCGTGCGGGTCATGCTAATAGTTCACTTTCGATAGGAAATTCACTAAAACAACAAGTGGTGGTGGGCTTGTGTAACCACTCTACTACCTGGCTACACAAGCAAATCTTTATCCGCAATTTACAAGCCGCGTGTCAAAACTCGTGTTGAGCGAGTGGCGGGATTCGTGGAGAGTGTGGCTGGAGGGAGTGTAGGGGGCGGTGCGACCTTGGACTACGCGCTCGTGCGTGGGGTGCGCGCGTGGTGGCGCTGTGCGTGTGAGTTTGTGTTAGTGAGGTGTAGTGCGGCTGGCCTACTCCGCCCCGGAAGGCAATTTCCAAGAACCAAAGGAGCAGGTCATAGACCAAACGAAAAAAGATATATACTTCAAACAAATTCTAACATATATATCATACTGACCCGCACAACTTAATCTATTATTTATACCACAAAATTGTATTAATATATTTTTAATATAGTTTTAAAGTAAAAATATATTTGTGATTTTTTTAATTTTGAAATGAAATTATATTAGTAATAATAACCTGAATTTATCCCACACAACTGCAAATTTTCACTGGAATCGGACCAACGGTTTTCTTACTGACCTTCTCCCAACATTTGTCAAAATCTCTACTTTTAAGACCCATAACTCCCTTAGTAGTAATGCGAATTATTTAATATATATCTATTTTGTTTCCTAATTTTTATCCTGATGTAAAAAAATAATATATTACAAATTAATTTTTTGACCAAACACCCTTAACAAGTTCTAAGTGCTGTGTTTAGGTGTAATCAATGGTTTAGGTAGGGTTGGTGTAATTATCATTAGTCTATTCGGTGTCCAAGATCGCCATTGTTTAATTTTATTTAATACAACTTTTTGTATTAGTTTAAATTGTTTATTGCTGTATTTCATGTTTAATACAGTGTCGTTGGACTTGTTTGCTCTATCGTGACTGATTTGCCCGTTTGTTGTTCAACAAGTTTGGTTTAATTTTAACACTGGCAAGAGGCAAAGAACTTAAATAAAAAAATAAACGGACTCGTTAATATTCACAATTTTGTGGAACTGCTTCATTGTAATTGGCTTTGTACCTATTGTAGTTGTAAAACATGAAGAAATAAAAATGCCAGCAAGAGCGGTCGCAGGCCCCGAGGCTGATCAATTCCGGTCCCATATACGTTCCCTTGCTACTAAATACACTTTTTTTATTTTTACTTAATTAAAATGAAACAAAATATTAAGATGCGTAACAGTGCAGCCAAATACGCGAATTATATCAAACATTTTAAAACGAATCTATATTCACTTTAGAAAACAAAATTATTATTAATTTGATTTTTTTTATTTGTATTCGTTATAAAATTTTAAGGAATTCATAACAATAGCGACAAAAACTTAATAAACGGTATCAGGAAACTGACACATACTTTCTCCCTTTTAGCCAAACTTTAATGACAAAAGTATTTGTTATTTACTAAATATAGAATATGAAGTATAGATAAATGTACAGAAAATTGTCTAAAATAGTTGTTTTCAGAAATATCTACCCAAATCCCTTTTTGGGAGGCACTAGAGTCCGTTGCTACACACAGTGGTTTTGAGAGGGGAAATGCCCCCTTGCCCCCCCAGGGTTAAATAGCTACATATATCGAACATCCTCTGTTGGTCAATGCTAACTTGACCTGCATATCAAATTTTAATTAAATTGATCAGTAAATAAGAGAGAAATAGTTATTCTTGTATTCCCCATAAGAATAGCATTGGACAACGTACTTCGTTTACCGCTAAATGAAAATTTCAATTTTCTCCATAACTAGTAATCGTAGAATAGTAATTTAAAATACTAATTTATTTGGTTTTTTGAGCTCTTTTTAATGGTGAATAGTAATCTTTTTTAAAATTTATGATTTTTTATGAAAAATCCAAAATACTGAATTTTTGATGTTTTAAGTCCTATAATTTCTGAACCCGAATTTTTACAGAATTTCGGGTGGTGTCATTTTGTGGGAAACCTAAAGTTCTACAAACCACTAAGGTTTAAACAAAATCGTTAGAGCCGTTTTTGAGAAATTTGGATTTTACATGTTTTTTGGCGATTTTTGGGGGATAATCACCCTTAAAAATAAAAAATAAAAAAAAAATGAAAAAAAGCCTGGAGATATTGAGGATTAGTACCTACATACCAAATTTCATAAAAATCGGTCCATAGGTTAGGGCTCTAGCTCTGTACACATCCACACAGACACACACACACACACACACACACACACACACACACACACACACACACACACACACACACACACACACACACACACACACACACACACACACACACACACCACACACACACATCACACACACAAACACACACACACATCACTCTCACACACACACACACACACACACACACACACACACACACACACACACACATCACTCACACACACACACACACACGCACACACACACACACACACACACACACACACACACACACACACACACACACACACACACACACATACACACACACACACACACAGACAGACAGACATCACGTAAAAACCACTTTTTTGGGTTCAGGGAGCACCAAAACGAATATTTCCACTAACAACTCAAATTCGAAAATTTTTACGAAAACAATACTTTCTCCATATACTATGTATAGGGGGAGAAAGTAAAAAATGGGACTTCTGAGGCGTTGCCGATGGCTCAATAGACTTCCTCATACCAACTCCCAAATATAGAGGGTAACCAAATACCCCCGTAGCAGCAAACCTGCGTACTCAGCGAATTTCCAATGCATATATATGTATCTTAATACCACATAAAGCCACATATCAAGTTTCATCAATATACATTCATAAATAAACGATTTATGACATTTTAATTATTCTCCATAAGAATAACATGGCGGCTGAGTATGCAGGTTTGCTGAAGCAAGGAACACAACAAAATGGGGTTTTATACAAATATCAATATAACTCATGTAGGTAAAGCCACGTACCAAATTTCATTAATTTATTTTCATAATGAAGGGAGATAACACGTTACTTATTCTCCATAAGAATAACATGGGGCGAAGTACGCAGGTTTGCTGCTACGGGAGCCTTTGGTAAAAAATTGTTTTTTTGAGCAAATATCAATGATCCACAACCAGATGAAGCCGTATACCAAGTTTCGTTAGTATACGTTCATAAATAAGCGAGATATAAAATTTTTCTTTTCCTCCATAAGAATAACATTAGACAACGTACTGTGTTTAGCACTTTCGATATCTCGGTAACCAATTGACGTAGAGAAATTATCAAAATACCAAATTGTGTGTTTTTTAAGCTGAATCCAATGGTAAAAACTAAAATTTGACTATCTCCCAAATTATATGTAAAAAATTCGAAAAACCCAGTTTTGGGGTACAAAACCCCCCCAAAATACCCCTTCGGATAGAGCGATCTGGCTGGTTTTCGAACTTAAAGTCATAAATGTTGCTTTACATGTTTATACCAAATTTCATCAAAATCGGATAATTTTTACGAGAGTTATCGTGCTCACGGACACACATATATATATATATATATATATATATATATATATATATATATATATACAGTTTCGAACGAATGGTGTTTTTGGGGTCTGGGGACCTCAAAACGAAAAGTTATCATGGTCCCGGGCCTAGGTCTTACCATGCCGACTACGGTAATAGCTTCTTCCCTATAGGGGAAATTCGCTAAAAGTCATGAGAGAACTACTGGAATGTAACAACTCTCCCAACACCCAAGCACACAAACACGTTTATACAATGAAAATAAGATAATGTTTGTTTTAGTATTCTTACGTTTACATTTTGGACACAATTTTACCAGACTAAATGTAACCTCTCCTCAATGTTTTGTTTTCACAACATAACCTCAAATCCGTCCACAACAAACTCCTTGTTTTAAACATTATAGCTTCAAATGAATTCTTATTTTTGGAACTATTTGGACCTTCCAACCCCAGTTATTCTGTCAAATCCTCTAAACTGCAGCAACGCTTGTAAGTAATTCTCAACCAGCCATATTTATTATGTTTTTAAATGTGAATATGTCAATGGCTTCCAATTTAAAGCAAAGCCATGTTACTCTCTAAGGTTGACCTGTTCTTAGAAAGTATCTTTAATTAGCGTGCATCTTGCTAGCCCAAAGGTTAGCGTCTAGGACTTCGGTTCAAAGGGTCCCAAAAATCCCGGGGTGTCCACAAAAATTTGAGGGGTTTGACCGCTTTCTCTTAAAGGCTTGTGTTTTTTTTAACAAGTGTCGTTATTGAAATTTTATCAAAATAGCCCAGTGATAATGGACAGCTAATTAGGTCCTCTATCGAACCTTCACATAATGTTTATAATTTTGCCCAGGATCGGTCTGGCGAGTCTCAGAAGTGTGCAGTATGACATGCGTCTGCCAACTGTTTGGATGTGGTTAGGTGTTCGGATTGATATCGGTATTTTGAAGTTCATCTGTCGATTACTCAAATATTGATACTTTCATCTTTACTTTAATAGTAGGTATGGAAAGTTTAGAATAACTTTAACATTTTATTTAAAAAACTTATGAAATACATATAATAACATTTTGCAAATGAAAAGTATTGGTTGTTAGGTTTAGGCAAACACTTGTTGTGTTAATAAAAATAACAATAAAGAAATACAAATGAGTTTATACTTTGTGGTATTTACAAAGAAAATCACCATGCCTGCGTTAGGAAATGAAAGAAAAATGGGACTTCCCCTGCCTGTTTGAGACCGTACAAGTACAAATTATGGCCTTAAAACCCTACTATTCACAGTAGTAACTTTCCTTAAATTGTAAAAAAGCTACAACAACAAATTATGAAAAATTAAAACCAATACAGTAAATCCATCAATCAACAAAACCATGCAAACTTAAATTTTTTTTTCAAAATGTTGGAAATGTTGCGCTGATTATGGAAATAATCATTTTTTCCGCGGAAAAGTTGTCAAAACCCCCGAAAATTGAAAAATATTTGTTTTCTTATAATACTATCATTATACTATCATGTGGGTATTCTAAATGTGCGGAATTTCACCCTGAACCTACAATTACCTACAATTATGATCCCCATCACACTTTTTTCTCCGCGTAAAAGTCAGAAAATTAGGAAAAAACATTGTTCTTGTAAAACTGTCATGTGGGTATTGAAAATTGTGTGGGAATTCATCCTGAATACGCACGTGTAATTACTTTCCCGATCACATATTTTACTGTGGAATAGTCATTAAAACCCCGGAAAATCGGAAAATATTCTTTTTCTTATAATTCTGTCATGTGGGTATTCAAATTATGCAGAATTTCACCCTCATTGCAATTATTTTGCCGATCGGACTATTAATAAGAAATATATTGCCAATAAAGGTTTATAATCTATCCAACACAGAGCGGGCCCGGCGCCGCGCCATGGTTTTTACAGCGGCCACAGCCCTAGTTTCCGGTGGTTTTCATCCACATTTAATAACGAGGTTAGGTTATAATAATATATCTATCATCATCATCAGAAGGGGCGGACATGAGTCCGAGGCACATCAGCCCCAATGGGCTTATTGCGCACCCCCGAAAAGAATTGAGAGATGTTTCTGAACTCCTCCAGGTTCAAGAGCCTGATGAACTGCATAATCCTATCGACGAGCTCCTCAGGAGGCAGGTATTCAGCCTAGCCATAGTTCCCAGAGTTGAAGCCCTTACCTCCCTAAGCTCATCACAATCAAAGAGCAGATGATCTGCAGTCTCCTCTTACTGCCCACGTTTCCTGCATGCAGGGTTACCATTGAAGATGCCCATGCACAAGAGGTGTTTCCTTAGGTGACCTTTGCCCGTAATCATTCCTGTGATGCGCTTGATGCCCAGCCTGCTGAGACACAGGAGCTTCCTGGTGACCTGCTGGGATGGCCTCTGGAGATTAAGCTTGCTTACCCTGTGAAGAGGGAGCTCGGCCTACCTCCTTATGTGACAGTCTTGAGCCCAAGCGCTGATGACCTGTGAAGCACAAGCACGAGATATCCCACAAAAAGGGGGGGAGGTCCATGAGAGCCGAGGAGGCAGCTGTGTTAGTCAACCTGTCCGCCACTTCATTACCCACAATCCCCGAGTGGTCAGGCACCCAACAGAGAGTGACCATGTTGTGTCTGCCAATGCAAGACACTGTTTTGTAGCAGTCCCCGACATCCCTAGACCTGAACTCACAGGAGTCCAGCGCCCCAGGGCTGCCTGGCTATCAGAAAAGATATTGATAGAGAGGCCCACTTGACCCCTCATCAGAATCTCCCTAGCACACTCCATGATGGTGGTGATCTCCGTCTGGAACACAGTGGGAAAAGAGCCCATTAGCACCCCGAGACTGACGCCATCCTGCACCCCGTGGATGCCAGCTCCTGACCCGCTCCTTGATTTGGAACCATCCATGAACCATTCTCAGTTTCCAGGTGGGAGTGGACAGACACCTTTGCTCCAGTCGTCCGTGTTGGGAATGCAAAAACGGAATGACCTGCTGAAGGAGAAAGTTTTGGGAAGGTGATCAGAGAGCATGTCCAAGACCTCACTCTGAACCACCTGATTAGCCTCTTAACCTTTTCCCCAGGTTGGCGGGCTCACAGTTCCACGAGCTCGACCTCTTGCCGCGCCTCAACCCCGACAGCAGACAGCATTCCTCAAAGGAGGAGACAATGGCCCTGCCTAGGAGGACAGCGGCCCAATCCAGCTCAGAAGTATCCCTGATCCGAGAGGTCTGAAGATCCAGTCTTATCCTCAGTTTGTCTTTGACGGAGGCCCAGTCCGCTTTCCTAGGATTCCTGAAGGAGAGGATTTCAGGAGAAAAATCACCTACCGTGAAGAGGATGTGCTTATGGTCGGACAGAGAGGGCTCCAGGGATACCTGCCAACCCAGTATCCTCTCCTATAGCCCCTCCGAGACCAGTGTGAGATCTATGACCGATTGACCAACGCGACTCTGAAAAGTTGGCTCATACCCAACATTGGCAATCAACAACCCACTGGATGCAATGTAGCCGAGAAGTGTCTTACCTCTAGTGTTTGTGTCCCTGCACCCCCACACAGAATTGTGGAAGTTAGAGTCGCACTCCAGCAGCAGGTCGACCCCTGAGGATGCCGCATGGTCCACCAGCCCTCTCATCTCCACTGGCGGCACCATATCGGAATCTCCCGGTATGTATACTGATGCCAGCAGGATTGGTCTTCCAGAAGATCCACAAACCGTCCTCACTGTGGCCATGCCCCTGGAACAGAATTCAAGAACCGGAGAGCAAGCAAGTCCATTTCTGACCCAAATGCAGGTTCTTGGATTTGCAGAACTGCCATAGATTGTTCGGCCACCAGACGCCCCCATCCCTGCAATTATGCCATTTCTGACCCACGGTTCTTGGATCAGTACAAAATCCACGGCCTTATTACCCGTGGTCACAGTAAAAACAGCCATAGCTGCCTTACTATGTTGTAGGCTCGTCTGGACGAGGCTGATCATCGCCAGAGGGAGCCTTGTTTGCCCACGAAAGCACTCTAAAAGATGCCTTCGAAAACCCCAGGAAGATCTGATATCCTTTTCCCTTCAGAACCTGAGCACTAGGCATCTATTGCTAGAACCATGGTCTGGTTGGACTCCTCCTTCCTGCAACTGACAACTCTCCACACAGAGGTGTCAACGCCAGGATTTTGAGCACTAATCATGTGAAGGGTTTCCCTTTGGTTCATGTCCACAGCGAGTTCATCCGTCCGCAAGAGGACCTTGACGGTACGCAGGAGATCCTTGTAGTCCCCCGCAACCACCTTATTCCCATCACGGTACACCAACTCATTGAAGACCTCTTTGACCTGTAATATATCTATCATAACCTAACTTAACCCACGTTTTGCGATGTGCCAGCACGTTGTTTTGACATACAGCGCTCTGCGTAGTTAGGTTAGGTTAGTTTATGATAAATAACTAATTTAACTATCATAACCTAACCTAGCTCTGCAGAGTACTGTATAACCTGCTTTGTCGCTTTGGCGGAATTTGTTCTACGTGGGCACGTTTTCCTGCGTGCTCCAGCTTTAACGGCCGTAGCTCGCTTAGTAATATTACGATCGGGGTAATAATTGCACGTACGTATTCAGCGTTAAATCCCGCACATTTTGAATACCCACATGACAGTATTAAAAAAAATATATATATTTTCCGATTTTCCGAGGATATAAACTTTTCCGCAGAAAAACTATCATTTCCATAATCAGCGTCAAATTTCCAACATTTTGGAAAACAAATTTAAATTTGCGTGGTGTCGTTGATTGATAGATTTACACTAATCCACTAATACCTCTACACTGTTTATAACAGTTGTTTCTTTATTTGATTCGATGATAGATTCCGATGGTTAAGTATCGGTATATCAAATGCCAAATACCGACATATTGCATCCGAATAGTTGGTGGACGTATATTGTTCTGCATCCTGTCAGATTACAAGGCGAACACTACAACCAGCTACCCAGCCAGTTTTATATTGCATATTAATTTACTCATAAATTAAAATAAGTTAGGGGTAGGCCTATCGTTTCATAACCAGTTTGAGTATGGTACTTTAATAGCTTTTTAATTTTAATTTTCATACCAACAGTAGAGATTACAACCAGTAATTGTTTCGATAGTTCTATCAAAACATTGTATCAAAATTATAGTTGATACTGATTCTAATGATTTTGAATTACCAGCAGTTGGAAGCTGTTTCAGTTTGAAACACAAATACGTGGGTCATCCAGAAAGTAAAGAATGTTGCGCCAAGCACAGCTCCCCCACCACCGCGACTGCATGTACGGCAGTCCACCCAAACAGTGTGAGCTGAGTCTCATTACTGAGCGATCACGCGTGTTATTTCTACAGCGGTTCAAAATGGTGACGTCATTCAAAAATCCTTCCAAATTTGAGATCCATTGTGTTATTGGTTTCTGAATGCGCAAAACGTCCGATCTATTGAAATTACAGACAAAATCTAAAGAAAGTTTAGTCTACAGTGAAAATGTGTTTCACAAGATCTTTCAATTTCTGGAAAGTATTTATGTAATCTGCTAACAATGAAGCACCTGTTTCCCTAAATTCTTCCCTCTATTGTTTCTTTCAAATCATCTGAAAGAAATGAGTGAAATGAGTGAGTTTTAATGAGTGACTGCCTTCATTAAACTTGATACACCATTTTCTCCCTGAAGATTTGCTAATTGCACTTTCACAATCAACTTTCTTCGGTGCTAGCCTAGAAAATTCTATAGGGATATTTTGCTCATTCAGAAACCAATAACACTGTGGGTCTCAAATTTGGCGGCCATTTTGAACCGCTGTAAAAACAAGACATGAGATCGCTCAGCAATGAGGCTTTGTTCATACTTTGGTGGGGAGATGAAGTGGACTGCTGCACACGCAATCACAGTGGTGGGAGAGCTGTGATCGGTGAAGTGCTATATTAGGCCTATTTTTATTATGAATCACACAACCAAAACTGCCCCCACGATCCATTGTGTCGAGACATCCCTTTCTAAATTTTAATAGGCCTATTCATTATTATTGATTTTTAAAATTTACATCACAAGTTATTTAAAATCTTTATCAATGTGTTTCACATAATAGTTCAGTCGATTTGTTTTTGTTAGTTTAAACACAATTTGTATTTGTAATTTGAATGCCGCTAATTTAATAATTTTCATGTTGTAGATGGTGCTGTGTCAAAACTCAGATCTGTTATCATCAGCATAAAAAATACTTTGAACGATTTAAAACAACTAGACTTAGAAGCTGCTGTTTTATCCAGGCTTATTTATAGAACAAAATATAAATTACGGCAAGAAAAAAGCTTCAAAACATTACAGATGGTAAGAGGGTAAGAGGTAGTCTCTAAGAAAATAGATCCCTGTATGCCTTGAAATAGAGGAAACTTGGCTGACATGATTTGAAATATTAGTGCTCTTTATAAAAAAGAAATGAGTAGGAAAATTTGATCTGTATAACTTAGTAACTGACCACAAAATCCCTTGGCGAATTCTATTATAACTTGACTTAATTCATCAATATATTTATTTGAAAAATTTTTTAGTAGACCTAAGTTGTTTGTGATTAATTACACCAAACAGTAGAATCCTTACATACCAGGAAAATAAAACAACCACTGAAGGCGTTAGGGAAGGGTGGAGCATTGCCCCACATCTTTTATGATCGAAAATACAAATATTCCATCGCTAGTGAATAATTTTCTTATGATTCTCTTATTGCTTATGATTCTAATTTACTAATTCTTAATTAATTATTTGCTAGGATGTGATCGGGAAATGTGGATATAAAAGTGACGCTATCTGGTCGGTGACAATGGCTACCATGTGCTGAGCCTAGCTTGTCTTCACAATAATGAGTGTTGCTACCTACAAAATTCACTAGGCTATTTAAATATAGCTCACAAATGCTCTTATTTGACTTATCAATAAATATATTTCTACCTATGGTCTTCTTTGGTTTATTGTAGTGAGTAGAATGTGTTTTATAATTAATCTGGATATCAATAGAAGGTAGGTGTACAATTTTCTAGAATTTCTTTTAACTATTTGAATGAAATACAAAGTTACAGAGGAACAATATAATATTTATTTATCTAGTAATAGCAATTGTGTTTTAAAAAGTTATCAATCAAAGGGGATTTACAAATAATCTACAATTCAGGGGAAAGTTACAGTGAATGGCCTAGGCTAGAAGATGGATGGCAATAATACATGTAGGCTTAAGACTAAAATGTTCATATTTTGATTCTAAATAGGTTCTTTTATAAATGAGGGCTCTTTTTCTCAGGGGGGAAGTATCGTGCAGACTTGAATAACGTTGAAATTATAGATGAAAGAATATTTAGTCCAATTAGGCTTATGTTGTTTACAAATTGCAACAATGATAAATTTTGGTGTTGTCCAAAAGGAAAGTCCAATGGTTTTCACTGAATTTACTGATGATTAAAATACTCAAATTAAATTTAGAAAAGATAGTTCAATATAATAATATACTCTTGATGTTAATTTAAATATCAGAACATTAGACTTGTTCTATTAAATGTCTGTATTCTTTCAAGTCCCTAATAGAATACATAATGGAAGTGGTTTACCAATCAGCTTACAATGTTCTTCGCTCAATACCAATTTTGGGGATAAAACAAAGAAAAGGGAGTGAATTTAAAATGGTATTATACTGAGCAGTGAGTCCCTAATAAATGAGCACTAAGCAATTCAAAACTTAGGCCATACTGGGTGAATTTAATTAGGAGCAATGTCCTGCACAAATTTTAGGTCTTAACACTATGGCATCTGGAACAAGAAGGACGATCTAGCAGAGATGAGGTCTGGAAGCATGGTCCATTGTTGAAAGCACATGGTACACACATATGTTAACACTGGTCACTGTAATTTAGATTCCTTAAGGACTATTTTTGAAAAGTATATTATATTAAATTTTAATTCTATTGCAATCCTCTCACATAAATTATATCTAAAATATTATTATTGGCAAACATATTAAATTAAGTGAGTAGGCTATTAGATGTGGATAGGCTGTGAATAATTATTGGTGATTAATTAATGAAATACATATTATTTTACAATTGCGCAGATAAATAAACATTAAATACATAGAGGGGAATGATTTTCTGAGGAGTGGTGATAAGGATGATTATTATTGGGCATGAACATAGGGCAATTAATACAGTAACACATTTAGGGGAAATTAATTAATTAACACATTGATAGGGAAACTTAAATATAAAATAGCACATAATGGGAAAATTATCACTAAATAATGAATGGATGACATGTAATACTATAATTTATTTATTTTGAGTTCTCGAAGGGGACTCAGTTATTGCAAAATTAACAAAAGATTATGTAAAAATGGTAATTGTAAATATTAAATTACAACCCTAAGTGTGTACATTAGTTTAGTAATTATATGATACAATCCTCTTTATGTACAATATATTTTCTGGGACCTTCGCATATGCACAAATATTTCGATCTGCACTCGTCCGATAATAGTTTAACTTAAGAAGTTTCGATTTCAGAATCCGAAATAGTTAAGAGAATACTTTTAAGCATTAATGGTCAAAATTGCCAATAAATTTACCGGTTAGGTAGTTTAAAACAATGCAGGTGATAAGACTTAACGTAATTAAGAGTTTGTGTTTTGAAAACCTACGTTTTGTATTTCTCAGTCTAAAATCAATAAATGTTAATTTTTTAGAATCCTTTTATTATAAAAACTGCATTCATAGTTTATTTTAATTTTTTTAAACTATACCTGCTGTAATTAAAGAGTAGGATACAAATACATGTTTTATATACCAGTAGTATATTAGGCGTATTTTTCAAAATGTTTTTGTAAATACTAAGTTTTTTGTATACAGTAGAGTAATTTTTATCAGTCATACTTATCTCACTTCAACTTTATTTTATTTTAGAACCTCTTTATTTTTATTATGGTTTTTAGTTATTGAGTAAGTATTTTTAGGTGGAGTAGAAAGCTTTTGACATCTGCCTATAAGACTGGTTTTATTGCACAGTTGTCGCATTTTCTCTAGTTATATTAGGAACAAAATTATTTCCTGTTATGTTTACCATCATAGATCAGGCAAAACATTCACGTTATTTAGTTTTAATTCTCGTTATAATAGGTATGTTTTTCCGTTAAAATTTGATTATTGTGAGAAAGGTAGGATATGAATGTATTATGACAGTATTAGCTTAGAATATTAAAGTTTAAAATTTAAAATTTATTTAATTTTATTTCATGCGGTTGCATTTTTTATTTTACTAAGAAAACGCTAAATCTTGATGATTTATACAACAAATAATGCGTAATTCTTATGACACTAAAGTTATTTTGGCAAAATATTTCTTTTGTCAAATCTTCAATAAGTTTAATTGGTAAGAGTTTCCTGGAAATGTGAGGACATTTACTGTACAAAATTAAAATCATAATGCTGAACCAAGTTTCTATATTTTATAATAATAAGGAAGTCTTAAAAAGTATGCCCTATCCTCTAACTCCGCCCATGAAAACAACCAAATATTTAATTTTTGTTTTTATTTATTGACATCCAGTTTTATCAACTTAATACGCTAAATAATTATAACTCCATGTTTCTTTATTTTCAGATAAACCGATGTTTGACCAACTACCTGTCGATTCATTTACCATTCACAGTGAACTTAATACAAGACACCCTAATAGGTAAAGTGTTTGAAAGTAGATATTTTTTAAAGTACCGTATGCAATAATATTTTGACACACCTGATTGAATTCTAGGTGATAATTCCACAAGATAATTTTACCACACAGCAAAAAATATTAGCGCTTAAGGTTTGAAATTTTCAGGGTACGTATGTTTTATACCCTAGAGGTGCACTATTCTTAGAGCCATCAGATAGTATTTTCCTAAAAGACCTCAGAGCTCCACCCAACAGGTCTTCAACATTTCTATATTAATCTTGTAGAGATACAATTTTGAATTAGTGGAGTCAGCAGCCAAAAAACAGCTGAAGTAAATTTTCAATTAAAAATTAGTTTGACAGGTTCGCAACAGAATTCAGCACTAGCAGTACACCAAAGTAACGTTGTTTTATTATGTTTAAATTATAATTTACAAGATACAAGATCTTTATTATCAGAAAATATACCATTCAATGTACAATATATATTAGTATCCTCCTATTTGTCGTTTTTAAACCTATCCAAAATATGACCCATTAAGGTAGGAATTTTATACTATTCGCAATAGCCTATAACGGGATTTGATTGGTGCTGCACTCTGGTAGTAAAATCTGTAACGAATGACTGCGGGAAACTATAGTTCTCTCCGCTAGGGGCGTGGACTGATTGATAAACCTAAATAACGCCGCTAAGCCTTTGGTCAAGTTAGCTGAGTTGGCTAAGTTGTGGAAACACGTTGGCCAGGAGTTGATACGATGTTTGTGGGTTCGATCCCCACACACGACCAAAACTGACCAATCATGCAACTACCAATGAGTTAACCGGTCTGTGGTAACTTTGCTGGGAGGGCCCAAGTAAAATAAACGGTGGCAGGCTTACTTGGAAGTTGACGGGATCAGTTAATTCTTTGTGAGTTGCCCATAGTCAACACTGATTTTGCAATGTTTTACATATGTCTACTGTGTGTGTGCGAATGTGACTCTTTAAACTGAAAGAAAACAATATTTTAGTTAAAATATGCCATTAATCCATTTAATAACACAATATTATCCATTCCAATTCATAGGTTTAAAAAATGAAAAGTTAGGAACAGCACCAGCACGTCATTCTAAGCCAATGGGTTAGTACTAAAGTTTGAACAATCCACATAGTCAAGATCAACACATATACGAAGCAACAATGGGGCTGCTAGTTTATTTATATAAATAACTTGAAAACCTCTAAAAACGCTAATTTCCGGTTTTGACGAATGAAATTTGTCTTACCTCAAGAATCTAGATACCATTTGTTTTGTATTTTGAAAAAGGTTGGTAACAACCTTCTTTTGACTTCTTTTGTGGTCTTACTTTACGTTTTAGCAAATTTCCCCTATAGGGAAGAAGCTATTACCGTAGGTGGCATGGTAAGACTTAGGCCCGAGACCATGATAACTTTTCATTTTGAGGTCCCCAGATGCCAAAAACACTATTCGTTCAAATTTATATATATGTATATGTTTTGTTTTGTACTTAAAAATCTCTGGTTACGTTTAAAAATACGCCGTTTTTATTATAGACTGTAATTATTTTTAGTAAGTGTCAAAAGAATAATGCCCCCGTCGCAGCAAACCTGCATACTCAGCGAATTTCCAATGGAGATTTAAATGTCTTAATACTACATAAAATCACTTACCAAGTTTCATAAAAATATATTCACAAATAAGCGATATATACAATTTTAATTATTCTTCATAAGAATAACATTGGGGCTGAGTACGCAGGTTTGCTGCAACAAGGAACACAAAAAATGGGTTTTTATGCTAATATCAATATAACTCAACTAGGTGAAGTCATATACCAGTTTTAATTCATTTATGTTCATAATTAAGGGAGACAGAGCATTTAATTATTCTCCATAAGAATAACATGGGGGCTGAGTACGCAGGTTTGCTGCTACGGGAGAATTATGCAACAAATATTTTTTTTAGCAAATATCAATAAACCACAACGAGATGAAGCTGTATACCAAGTTTCTTCAGTATACGTTCATAAATAAGTGAGATATAAAAATGTTCTTTTCCTCCGTAAGAATAACATTAGACAACGTACTGTGTTTAGCACTTTCAATATCTTGGTAACCAATTAACCAAGAGGATGAGGATGACGTAGAGGAATGATCGAAATACCAAATTGTGTGTTTTTTTAAGCTAAATCAAATGGTGAAAACTAAAATTTGACTATCTCAAAAATTATATGTAACAAATTAAAAATACCCCCGTCGCAGCAAACCTGCATACTCAGCGAATTTCGAATGAACATATAACATAACATATTAAAACACTTCACAGGATTCGTAAGAAACGTATTCACAGACAAGCGATATTTAAAATATTAATTAATCTCCATATGAATAACATTGGGGATGAGTACACAGGTTTGCTGCAACAAGGCACACAAAATAATGGGTTTTTATGCAAATACCAATAGATCTCATGTATGTGAAGTCACATACCAAGTTTCATCGATATACATTCATAAATAAGCGATATATAACATTTTAAGTATTTTCCATAAGAATAACATGGGGACCGAGTACCTAGGTTTGCTGCTACAGGAACCATAGGCGAAAAATAGTTTTTTTGTGCAAACAACAATAAACCACAACCATATGAAGCCATATACCAAATTTCGTCAGTTTATGTTCATAAATAAGCGAGATATACAATTTTTCTTTTTCTCCTTAAGAATAACATTAGACAACGTACTGTGTTTAGCACTTTTAATATCTCGGTAACCAATTGACGTAGAGCAATGATAAAAATACCAAATTGTTTGTTTTTTTAAGCTCAACCTAATGGTATAAATTAAAATTTGATTAAAATTTAAATTACCTGTGAAAACCCCAAAAAACACATTTTTGGGGTACAAAACCCCCCAAAAACCCCCCTTCGGATGGTGCGATTCATCTGGTTTTCGAACTCGTTCAAATAAATGGTACTTTACATATTTGTACCAAATTTCATTAAGATCGGACCTTTTTTACGAGAGTTATCGTGCTTACGGACACACATATATATATATATATATATATATATATATATATATATATATATATATATATACATATATAAAAATTTGAACGAATGGTGTTTTTGGCATCTGGGGACCTCAAAATGAAAAGTTATCATGGTCTCGGGCTTAAGTCTTACCATGAGACCTACGGTAATAGCTTCTTCCCTATAGGGGAAATTCGCTAAAAAACATTTTTGGGGTACAAAACCCCCCCAAAATACCCCTTCGGATAGAGTGATCTGGCTGGTTTTCGAACTTAAAGTCATAAATGTTGCTTTACACGTTTATACCAAGTTTCATCAAAATCGGATCATTTTTACGAGAGTTATCGGGGGGGGTTCTTCAAGACCCTCATTACCTCCCCCCTGTTTTCGCGCCTGACGTAAGAATCTCATGAACGGACAACAAACGAGATCAATCTAACGTTGCTGCGTTTATATTTAGAGGCACGCTTGGCCAAGGAAAGTGGTTGCGCACGCTTGACCAAGCTTGCCTGGTTGGTGGTTGATCAGTGTGGTTGGTTACACCAAAAGAAAGCACGTGCAAGAGATTGTTCCCTGTCGATCAGTCAAAATGGAGCTGTTGTACAATGAGGAGATCGTGCTAAAAAAAGGCGTTTTACATTTTTTATTATTGGATTCGGAAAACGTAAAGAGGGAGTCAGCAAATTAACATATTATGGACCGAGAAGAGAAGGCTTGCGTTCTCCTTGATCTGCCTAAACAACTGGATAAATGTACGAATATTTCTGATTCATGCCAGATTCATTTTATTAAACTTTAGAGGGATCAACTCGAAGATTAACATTCCTATTTCCGAAATTACATACAACATGAAGAAAAGCTTGGTTACGTTGAAGTAATTTGGTAAATGTTACCAAATTATAACTTTAAGATGGATGTTAGGATAATAATACCCCGTCACAGAAAACCTGCGTACTCCAGTAAATTTACAATGCATATATATTTATATATATATATATATATATATATATATATATATATATATATATATATGTTTCTCACTACGACATAGCCAATTACCAAAGATCATAAAAATGCAAATATAAATAAGTGACATATATAAAATTGTATTTATTCTCCATAATTAGGGCTGAGTATGCAGATTTGCTGCAAAAAGGAAGATAATAAATGTGTCTTGTGCTATTATCAATATAACACAACCAGGTACATAACAAAGTTTTATTAATTTAAATTCTTAGCTATATGCAACTTTATTTATTCTCCATAAGAATAATATTAGCGCTGATTATGCAGGTTTGCTGCTATGGGGACAGTCGACAAATACATGTTTTTTGTGTTCAAATATCAATAGACCACAGCTAGGTGAAGCCATGTACCAAGTTTCATCAATATACATTCACAAATAATCAAGATATCAAATAGTATATATTTTCAAAAGGAAATGAATTAAATTAAAGGGAACTGAAATTTAATATAAACCAAATGAATGGCATTCCAGATAACGGATGTATTAGCAAATTCCAGGAAAAAGAATGAATGGAGCGATAAAATTGAGATAACGCCAGTCCAAGCGCCAGGGGGGCAGGGTGGCAAGGGGGGAAGGTCGGTCGCAAGGTCACCGCACTCATTAGGGCATTTAAACAGCGCCTGCAAACTTGAATAAAAACCTGCAATACACGTATGTACTGCGGTCAACATCAACTAAAATAGAAGGCGTTGTTACTTGTTCTTAACACTCTCCCGCAAATCTTTTTAATAATTATCGTTCCTCCAATGTAAACGCAGCCTGATGTTAAGAAACAAATAATAATTTACATCTTAACCATCTCTATCTTAATTTATATAATTGCGTTTGGAAAAATTAAAGAAAAATAAGAAAAACAATAGGTAAATTCCTGTCTTTTCGCACTTTTCTCAAGCCATCGTTCGGCAAAGAAGGCTGAATCTTGGAATATCCATAGAAACTTAGATGGGAAATATCTCCACAGATTTAGTTTTGTTGCCCTTATTTCTCTTCATACCCTAAAATACAAAAGATTTTAAAATTGTAAACGGTACTATTGATGATCAGCTGTGATGGTTTATAATCCTATCCTATCCTTTACTCTGATATAAGTAAGGTTTGCTTGCTTGCATCCGTGCGTGTTTGCTTACTTAATTACTTGCTTGCTTGCAACTCTGATCTCTAAAACGGCTCCAACGATTTCCTTCAAATGAGTTATACAAATCTGATAATCAGTTGGGGGAGATGGTGATATACTACTCCAAGCCATCTAAACAAACTGACTGACCTTCCCCGAGCAAAGCTCGACCCCCAGGTACTGTGATTTAAGTTTATGCTTTATTTACTTGTTAACATGTGTTCATACATTCCTAATGATTTATTTATCTTAACATATAAACAGTAAATGGTATATCCACGTATACAAAGATGCTAGATTTATTTTCCTAGAGTTTTTTAATTTCTAGGTAAATTGCCTAATTTAAGTCTGATAAGTTGAAAGACATGGTACTAAACAAGGTATACAGAGTAGGCCTAGTGTTTTCCCTACAATTAAAACGAAGGATTTAACAATTCTTAATAACTGTTAATTTTACTAACATGTATTGTGACAGTGTGTCAGGAAATGATTGTGTACTTGTAATTTTAAACATTTATTTTTTCTCGAGTACTGAGAAAATAACTCAAATACACGCGAAACTGCTCACATTTTTTTTGTTAAAAGAGTTACATATGTCGAGAGACTTAAGAAAATGTGGCAAAAACGTAAAATATGCAAACAAAACAAACCTAAGATATCAAAAAAAAAAAGATCAAAAGCCTTTGCGGGGGTGTTGAAACGGATCCAAAATGCGAAGGTTTAAGGCAGCCTCTGACATAACTCTCGCTGATGTTACTACCCCTTGTAACAGTTGACATCTTTACCTCCAACTGTGGATGATTGCTGCGGGTTTCTTTTACAAAACAGTGAATTACTATTTATTGAAGTATATTCTTATTAATCGTGCTTTCTATACTTATGTTTTAGCGAATTTCCCCTATAGGGAAGAAGCTATTACCGTAGTCGGCATGGTAAGACCTAGGCCCGGGACCATGATAACTTTTCGTTTTGAGGTCCCCAGACCCCAAAAACACCATTCGTCCGAAACTGTATATATATATATATATATATATATATATATATATATATATATATATATATATATATATATGTGTCCGTGGGTGCGATAACTCTCGTAAAAATAATCCGATTTTGACGAAATTTGGTATAAGCGTGTAAAGCAGCATTTATGACTTTAAGTTCGAAAACCAGACAGATCGGACTATCCAAAGGGGTATTTTGGGGGGGTTTTGTACCCCAAAAATGGGTTTTTTGAGTTTTCTACATATCATTTTTGAAAAAGTCAAATTTTAGTTTCTTCCATTGGAATCAGCTTAAAAATACTCACAATTTGGTGTTTTGACCATTGCTCTACGTCAAATGGTTACAGAGATATTGAAAGTGCTAAACACAGTACGTTGTCCAATGCTATTCTTATGGAGAATAAGAAAAAAATTATAGCTCGCTTATTTATGAACGTATTCTAACAAAATTTGGTATTTGGTTTCATCTGGTTGTGGTCTATTGTTATTTTCACAAAAAACCCGATTTTTACCAATAATTCCCGTAGCAGCAAACCTGCGCCCTCAGCCCCCATGTTATTCTTATGAAGAATAAGTAAAATGTAATGTATCCCTTAATTATGAACATAAATTAATAAAACTTGGAATTTTGGTTCACCTAGTTGAGTTCTATTGATATTTGCATAAAAACCCATTTTTTGTGTTCCATATTGCAGCAAACCTGCGTACTCATCTCCCATGTTATTCTTATGGAGAATAATAAAAATGGCATATATCGCTTATTTATGAACTTATATTGATGAAACTTGGTATGTGGCTTCACCTAGTTGAGTAATATTGATATTTACAATAAACCCTATATTTGTTGTTTTTGTAGCAGCAAACCTGCGTACTCATCCCCAATGTTATTGTTATAGAGAATAATTCAAATTTGATATATCGCTTATTTTTGAATATATTTTTATGAAACTTGGTATGCGGCTTTATGTGGTATTAAGACTTATATTTTGCATTGGAAATTTGCTGCGACGGGGGTATTTTATTTATTATTATTTTGCTGAAGCTTTTTATAGTAATATATTTAAAAGTATGAATATAATTAATTTATTATCTTATATATTTAGTCAATGTTAAAACTACGGATAGTTTATTTGCCTCGTCCACTTAACCAACTTTAACGTTTGAGGTGTCTATCAAAACCCCTTGAACTCTATAGGGTTATTGTGAAATTCTATAAAATGTTTTTAAAGTTAAAAAACTTTACTTAAAGTTCGCGGTTTAATAAAAACACTGAAAAAGAGAATTCAGTCTCAACTGGAAATATTCAGGTGCAACCGCTAGTTGTAAAATTGTTTGAAGAATACGAATAAACAGATTTAGACTGTTTTTAACTGGTGTATCATAGGTTATGAATATTCAAGTATGCGAATTTTTCGCAAGGGTTGAGTCTTGTTATGATCTAATACAAATAACAAATTCAGAAGAAAAATAATATCATTAGGCATTACAGAATGTAACAAATGGATTAAATTAAGCTCTTATAAGGTGAACCTGCACAGAACAAAAGAGGCGTTTATTGTTTGATGATTAATATGTTTTTTAGGGGGTTGGGGGAGGAAGGAGGGATAAAAATGCATCTACACTCTCAATTGGTCAAACTGTTGGTTCCACCACCCCCCCCCCCCCCAGAAAAAAAGGTTTTTATAATGCCGTCGCGACGTCTAGGTTTAGTCTACGGTCGACATAGTCCCTCCTAATTACATTACGTTTGGCCCAGAGCTAGGCTTTGTAGCCGCCCGCACTCCACCGATAATTGATTATTCATGTCATTACGAGTAGGTTTACCTCTAGCCTTCCATGAATAACCTTTTAAATCAAAATAAAGAGGTGATTTTTAAATATTAGTATAAGTACCTGGGGAGCCGAGCTTTGCTCGGGGAAGGCCAGTCAGTTTGTTTATATGACTTGTAGTAATATTTCACTATTTCCCTCAACTGATTTTCGGATTTGAATAGCTGAGTTGCCTCTTTTAGCGAATTTCCCCTATAGGGAAGAAGCTATTACCGTAGGTCTCATGGTAAGACTTAAGCCCGAGACCATGATAACTTTTCTTTTTGAGGTCGCCAGATGCCAAAAACGCCATTCGTTCAAATTTTTATATATACATATATAAAAACCATCTACGCAAACTATATATGTACGCTATCTATATATGTGTCCGTAAGCACGATAACTCTCGTAAAAAAGGTCCGATCTTAATGAAATTTGGTACAAATGTGTAAAGTACCATTTATTTGAACAAGTTCGAAAACCAGATGAATCGCACCATCCGAAGGGGGGTTTTTGGGGGGGGTTTTGTACCCCAAAAATGTGTTTTTTGGGGTTTTCACATGTAATTTCAATTTAAATCAAATTTTAATTTATACCATTGAATTCAGCTTAAAAAAACAAACAATTTGGTATTTTGATCATTGCTCTACGTCAATTGGTTACCTAGATATTGAAAGTACTAAACACAGTACGTTGTCTAATGTTATTCTTATGGGGAAAAAGAAAAATTGTATATCTCGCTTATTGAACATAAACTGGCGAAATTTGGTATATGGCTTGATCTGGTTGTGGTTTATTGTTGTTTGCACAAAAAACCAATTTTTTGCCTATGGTTCCTGTAGCAGCAAACCTAGGTACTTGGTCCCCATGTTATTCTTATGGAAAATACTTAAAATGTTATATATCGCTTATTTATGAATGTATATGGATGAAACTTGGTATGTGACTTCACTAAGATGAGTTCTATTGATATTTGCATAAAATACCATTATTTCTTGTGCCTTGTTGCAGCAAACCTGCGTACTCATCCCCAATGTTATTCTTACGGAGAATAATTAATATTTTAAATATCGCTTGTTTGTGAATACATTTCTTATGAATCCTGTTAAGTTTTTTAATGTGTTATGTTATATATTCATTGGAAATTTGCTAAGTATGCAGGTTTGCTGCGACGGGGGTATTAATGTTACATCAGTAAGTTAACACTGGAACTGAACATTATCACTTACTGACACTTCAAATGATAAACAAAAATATTAAGAGCTTTCTTGGGATCAAAATGTTCACAAATGTAACACAAGAAATGCAAAAAATGTCATCGAGCCTGCTCACAAGCAACATATGCTGAGTAACATTTTTGTAATGCCCTTCCTTATACCGTGAAGAGTTGTGCTGAGTAATCCTTTAGAAGACAATTGTTTGTGTGGCATATGTTAAGACCCTTTTACAGTACAGAAGAGTTCTTAGACTGGGAGAACATTCAGTATTGAAAAGCACACCAAATATCTTATTTACTACAACTTATGTATTTCTTTGTTACTTAATTATTTTGTTGCATGATTTTTATTACGATTTTTTGGGTGCCGTTTCAGGTCTTTATGATCTTGAAATAAAGAAATTTCTCTCTCTCCCTCTCTCCCCCTCCCTCTCTCTCTCTCTCTCTCTCTCTCTCTCTCTCTCTCTCCTCCTCCCTCTCCCCCTCTCTCCCTCTCTCTCCCCCTCTGCCTTATATTTGAAGAAAGTTTCTCTTGCTTTAGTACTTTCTTCATAAAAACCCATAATGAGTCTTGTGCTTGTTTATGAAGAATGTACTTACTGAATTTAATGATTTTGATATATCCAAATTAGGTGTCTGAAGTAGGTACGAATGGGATACAATGTACGGTGAAACGCAAGTCAATACTGTACTCCAAGGAAAGTGTGTTTCTGTTCATAAAATCCCAAAGGCAGTAACAGGTAAGCTAAGTTATGCATGGCTCTCTATTCATGACTGGAAGCAAGGTATGTAGCCGAGACGGGTAGAAGGGTCAGGTATGGCACCTAGCGTGTTAATGAATTCATTGCGTCTCAATAAAATGTGTACTCTGTGTGTCTCAACAACGTACGTACTCTGTGTGTTACAGATGACAAGGGGCCGAGCCGCCAGATGCTAGAGTGGGCCCTGGTCAGGATGCTCAGTGTTGCTCATCTCTTCCACAGGGTCTACTCCCTCTGCACTCTGGCTGCAGGTCATCTGTTTGTCCGGATGAAGCTAGTCCATATGTATGAAATCACCTTCTTCACAGTTGCAGTTGTTAGTAGGATTTGGTAAGTTGAGCTTTGTGTTGTGAATCACAAAATGAGAGACACCTCTCTTAAGAAACACTGCATTTTAATTTCCTAAACATGTTATTTTTTTTTAAAAAAACCTACTCATTTAATTTGTTAGTTAACTCATGTGGTTGTGATATATTTATATTTGAACTAGCTGCCATCGTACCCGGTTTCACTCAGGAATAAAATCTGTGGCGTGTGCTGCGTTCTGTGGTGTGTGCTGTGTTCTGTGGTGTGTGCTGCGTTCTGTGGTGTGTGCTGCGTTCTGTGGTGAACACTGCGTTCTGTGGTGTGCGCTGCGTTCTGTGGTGTGTGCTGCTTTCTGTGGTGTGAGCTTCGTTCTGTGGTGTGTGCTGCGTTCTGTGGTGCGTGCTGCGTTCTGTGGTCTGTGCTGTGTTCTGTTGTGTGTGCTGTGTTCTGTCGTGTGTGCTGCATTCTGTGGTGTGTGCTGCTTTCTGTGGTGTGTGCTGTGTTCTGTGGTGTGTGCTGCGTTCTGTGGTCTGTGCTGTGTTCTGTGGTGTGTGCTGTGTTCTGTTGTGTGTGCTGCGTTCTGTGGTGTGCACTGCGTTCTGTGGTGTGTGCTGCGTTCTTTGGTGTGCGCTACGTTCTGTGGTGTATGCTGCGTTCCGTGGTGTATGCTGCGTTCTTTGGTGTGGGCTACGTTCTGTGGTGTATGCTGCATTCTGTGGTGTGTGCTGCGTTCTGTGGTGTGTGCTGCGTTCTGTGGTGTGCACTGTGTTCTGTGGTGTGTACTGCGTTCTTTGGTGTGTGCTACGTCCTGTGGTGTATGCTGCGTTCTGTGGTGTGTGCTGCGTTCTTTGGTGTGCGCTACGTTCTGTGGTGTATGCTGCGTTCTGTGGTGTGTGCTGCGTTCTGTGGTGTGTGCTGCATTCTGTGGTGTGTGCTGCATTCTGCGTTCCATTGTTAACCCGTGGTACTGCTAGGAATCATGATCAACTGTTTGAATTTTCATCAGCTAATACCAAAGTGGATGTCCTTAAGAATAACGTTGGATTGGAACTTTGACTCCCGTGGGGTGGAGCCCTAGGAGCCCTATTTCAAATTTTCGTGGATGTAGTTGTAGAGGTTTGGCCCGGGGGATGATCAGTTTTTCGTATTTATATATATGTATATATGTTTCCTCAGCGGTCTATCTTGCCTTTTAAGTCAATCATTATAGCAAACCTGCGTAATGTTTTAAATGTTATTCTTATGGAGGATAAATCAAATGTTATATCTCGCTAATTCCTCAATATATTTTGATGAAACCAGGTAAGCTGGTTAATGTGCTGGTAAGGTAAGTATATTTGCATTGGAAATTTGCTGAGTACTCAGGATTTTAGCTGCATGTTCAGATGTTTGTAGAATTTACAGACATGTTTACTAAACAAAATGTTATGCAATAAAAGACATTCACTACCACAAATATAGCTCAGAAATCAAAGAGATATTGTATTTTATTACTTCACATTGCATTTTCAACCCAATGAAATAGCTGTTCTTTTTATAACTGGTAAAGTTGTTTTCTCAACAAAAAGTGTATCCATGTGGACTTTCCAGGACATACGCCCAGTTCATAGTGCGCAAGTCGTGCGAGTGGTACAGCAGTCTGTACCAGCACCTTGGTAAACTACAGCCGAGCCCCCACCCCTGGCTGCCAGAGGGGACCGTTCTGCCCACGGACTTGGCAGGGACTCTTGGGCACCCGGCGTATCTCAACCTCAACTCTGTGTGAGTACTGTGATTGTTAAGGGGAATGGATGCAGAGCCGAACAGTGATGTAGCCTAACTTATTTTGTACCCTGATTCTAATTTTGACAATTTTTAAATATTTGTTGGGTAGAAAAAGGGTTATCATAAAATACATGAGTGTAAAGAGTAAAAAAACATGTCGAGAAAACCAAGGTTATCTTCACATATTAATGATGGACGTCAATTGCTAGAACTGATGCCGCAGTACATCGTTGTAGTGAAGTTTAGGTCACTGCTTGCTGTGCTGATATTTATGTAGGTATTCATAAAAGGGTGTAATATCCTAATTAATAATAATCTGTTAAATTAATGTTAAACAAAATATCTCTGTTGCATTAAATCTAAATTTTTCCTTAAAAATATACATTGTTGTGTAGTAGAAACGGTAACTTTTTTTAGATATATATATTTATAGTGAAAGAAAAGATTCAAAAGAAACATAAATCCTTATCAAACCTATCCCTATAACCTTAAATTTGATTATTTTATCTTTTATTTGTTTGTTATTTTTGTCTATAAATTTTACAAAGCGGGAAAAACCTACACCTAATGTTATAGGTAAAAGCCTACACATAAGCAGGTATCTTGTCAATCATTGTCAAACGTGTAATTTTTCAAGAAAACAGAAATTAAAACGCAAGTTGGTAAAACTAGTAAAATTGTTCTCGTTATTCCTAATTTGTTTTGTATTGTTGTCATGGGTTGTCTGTCATTGGTCTTCAAATATGTAATACAGACAAACCTTAACGAAATGAATCTGTAGGGACTGAGTAACAAATTTGTTACTTCAAGGAATATGTTACAATGAAGTTTGTTAAATAGAGCTTACGTTAGCTAAGATATCACAATATAGAGGTTCACAAGCTTATTTTTTAATTGCTTATCAACAAACTAAATTAACTTTAGCCTTGTTAAAAAGCTGTGACATACTGTATATTAAATATTTATGTTTTATCTCAATGCTTAACGCACACCGTTTTCGTTTGTCCGCCATCCGTACTGCACAACTTGTTATTTCATGTACGCTCTTCCCACAACAACTGATGCACTGAGGATCCAAGTTGAGACACAATTGATGTCTGGAATTTATATTTGTTAATATTCATTACACCAGGGTTGAGCCGTGGAAAGTTTGTTAAATAAAGGTGAAATTTGCTATGTAGAGGTTCAACATTAAACAAAATTGTTATAGAGATAATTTATTTTTGCTGTGGTTATTATAAATTTGTTACATTGAGGTTTCAAACACAATTTATTTGTAATGTAGAGGTATAATTTGTCTTATACAATACAGAGATGACACTACACTGTGTCTTAATGAAAAACTTAAATCAACATTAGAACAGTTAATTTTGCAGAATCCAAATACACAAGTTTTAGTTGTAAATCAACAGTTGAATGTAGTCCAACTATTATAATTGACAATATAGAAATTGAAGAAGGTGACAATATGAAATTCCTTGGAATATTCTTGGATAAAGAATTGATATTGAGTTTTCACATAGATTATTGTTGTTATATTTGTGTAATATTTATGTGTTGAGGCATTTGAAAAAATACTGCCCTATTCTCCTTATGGCTTATTACAGACTAATTTACTGTCATTTATTGTATGGGATAATAATTTGGTGCACATGTTCAAAATACCCCCGTCGCAGCAAACCTGCGTACTCAGTGAATTTCCAATGCATAAGATATGTCTTAATCTTACTAATATTATAAATGTGAAAGTTTGGATGTATGAGTGGATATTTGGAGTTCCATCACGCAAAAACTACTAGACCTATTAAGCTATAATTTTGCATAAACATAGCTTACATATCACATTATCAAATAGGCCTGATAATGTCTACATCCAACCTTAGTACTCCACCCCACAGGTCCTGTAAGTTCCAATACAAATCATTTATGGGAGGTTATCATTTATAAAATTACCAGCTGTAGTATGTTTGTCAGTTACTTCAAAGGAAGTCATATGGTAAAACATAACAAAGATTTTATAGTGCTGGTCAGGTTAATATTTCAAATGTGTTTTCATTTTTCGCGAGCAAAGCGGCGGGTAACAGCCAGTACCACATACAGCCGCATACCAAGTTTCATAAAAATATATTCACAAAAAGCGATATGTACAATTTTAATTATTCTCTTTAATAAAAACATTGGGAAAGAATACCTAGGTTTGCTGAAACAAGGAACACAACAAATTGGTTTTTATGCAAATATAAAGAGTTCAACTAGGTGAAGACAAATACCAAGTTTTATCAATATTCATTCATAAATAAGTAATATATAATATTTTAATTATTCTCCATAAGAATTACATGGGGGGCTGAGTAAGCAGGTTTGATGCAACAAGGAAGATAAAATATAGGTTTTTATGCAAATATCTATATAACTCAACTAGTGAAGCCACTTAGGCTACCAAGTTCCATTAATATATATTCAAAAATATACCATTTTGATTATTCTCCTTAAGAATAACATGTGGGATGAGTACGCAGGTTTGCTGCAACAAGGAACACAAAAAAGGATTTGTATGCATATGTATATCAATATAACTCAACAAGGTGAAGCCCATACCAAGTTTTATTAATTTATGTCCATATTAAGGGAGACATTACATTTTACTTATTCTCCATAAGAATAACATGGGGGCTGAGTACGCAGGAATCATCGGTAAAAATAGCTTTTTTGTGCAAACAACAATGGACCACAACTGGATGAAGCCGTATACCAAGTTTCGTTAGTATATGTTCATAAATAAGCGGGATATAAAATGTTTCTTATTCTCCATAAGAATAACATTGGACATCGTACTGTGTTTAGCACTTTCAATATCTCTGTAACCAATTGATGTAGAAAAATTATCAAAACACCAAATTGTGTGTATTTTGAAGCTGAATCCAATGGTAAAAACTAAAATTTTTCTTTATAAAATATTACATGTAAAAACTTCAAAAAACCCATTTTTGGGGTACAAAACCCCCAAAAACACCTCTTTGAATAAAGCATCGTGGCTGGTTTGCGAATTTTAAGTCATAAATGTTGCTTTACACGTTAGTACCAAATTTCATCAAAATCAGACCTTATTTACTAGAGTTATCGCACCCACGGACACACATATATATATATATATATATATATATATATATGTATATACAGTTTC
The DNA here is from genome assembly GCA_963675035.1 of Allygus modestus. Classification (NCBI taxonomy): domain Eukaryota; kingdom Metazoa; phylum Arthropoda; class Insecta; order Hemiptera; family Cicadellidae; genus Allygus; species Allygus modestus. Next base: position 61,081,942 of record OY776114.1, read on the forward strand.
GAACGAATGGTGTTTTTGGGGTCTGGGGACCTCAAAACGAAAAGTTATCATGGTCCCGGGCCTAGGTCTTACCATGCCAACTACGGTAATAGCTTCTTCCCTATAGGGGAAATTCGCTAAAAAGATTTCAAAAGATTATTTGTTTTACAAAAAAAAAAACCATAAGAATAATTTTTAATTTAAATTAAAGAGAATCGTGTAAAGATACTTTCAAGAGAATGCATTTACTCACCCTACCATGTTTTTACATATTGGAAGCAATATTACATTGTACAGTAGAACTCCAATTATCCGAATTAATTGGGGATCGGGCCAATTCGGATATGCATAAATTCGGATAATCAGGTATACCTCGGGAATTAAGCAAAAAACATCACCATACATAAAAAATCAGAATTTTATCGACAGTTATTATAAATGTAGTGAACAGAAAGTGAGCGAACTGTATCAAGAATATACGTCATAAAAATTAAATTACAGGAGTTAAATTGAATACAGTATATACAGTTGCTCTTTTCAATAGGCCTACATACTGTACGTATTTCACTGTTCAATGTTGGTTATTTCACTTGAACATCTCGAGCAAAGTGAGTTTATCACTTAGCGAAAGGACAACACGTTTACGTTTTGTACTCATTTCGAACGATAATCTCGGTGAAAGAACAGTAGTGACTGATGATGAGCAGGGCGGGAAGGGGGTATGACTCATTGTTCCCTGCGAAAATATCGTCCGGAAGGTAACAGCGCATGCTTTTATTTTAGCGCTCACGGCGCATTATCGCTACACGCGCTCCCGCTGTTATTTCCTTGATTTTTATATTTCTATTATTTCACTCAAAATCGATTCGGATAATTGGATATTCGGATAATTGGGGTTCGGATAATTGGATTTCTACTGTATTTCCAAATGTGAATTAATGTGTGGTAGGGATATTCACAAATATGACCCAAAATCAATTAATAAGTTCTACCCTCAACCACACAGATTAAATTTATTCAAAAATCTTCCATCCCAAGCTGGAGTTAGACTCATTAATAATTTACCAGTGGAATTACAACATTTAAGAAATTATTCATCTTTAAGAGAAAATTAAAGGAATATCTAATTGAAAATAAATTCTGTACTATTGATGAATTTAAAGGTCATTCTAAAAATGCATATAACAGAGTGATAATTTATTACAAACTTGTTTACTACAGTGGAACCTCGATAACTCGAACCTCAATAAGTCGAATTCCTTGATAACTCGAATTGTTGTCATTCCCCTTGAACTTGCCTACCTAATGCTATGTTACTTTACCTCTATAAGTCGAAGGGTTAACAGGAAACACCTCGATAACTCGAATTTTTGCAGTATTCTTAGCCTGTTGCCGCACCTCTATAAGTCGAAGTTTTAGCTGTAGAACCTCTATAACTCGAATATGTACAATTTCCGTACCTCTATAAGTCAAAGTATTGACTGTAGAACCTCTATAAATCGAAGTTGTTGATTCACCAAACCTCCAGTGACTTTGCAGCCGGAAATTTCAACCCTCCCTCCCCACTAAATCTCTTTCCCCGATGTTCCTGGTGTCGGTAAAACAACCGACCAATTTATGTTGATGAGCAACACGCATATCAAACACACTCAACCTCACGCACGGGTTTCACCTATGTGAGGATTTCATTTCATAAATAATGAACAGTCTCATAATGTTGTGAATTATATATATTTTTAAAATAAAATGGTTTTGATATGATTAGATTTGTGTTTTTAGTCATTAGTTAGTGTGAGTTCAGAGGTTCTAGATGTAGTACGTGAAACGTAGTTTTTAGGTTGTTTTTTTACAAAGTGTTTGCAGTTTGGTAAAACTTGTTGGCAAAACTCTACCCTATGAGGAGAAGTTCAAGACTATTTGAGGCTATTGACACAGGAAATAAAAACAGTGACATCGGGAAGTAGTTTGGAACACCAGTGAACACTGACGACAATTTTAAAACAAAAAAAGTGTCGTACTGCTTCACCCTCATTCCAACAATGCTCTGCGATTTTAATTGTTACCATGTTTTGTACCCTTTTAGTTTTGCAAATTATTTTAATAGCCTACAGTATATTAATGTTCAACTAAATTAAATTGATAAGTAGTTGGTCAGAACTGACTTCCGTAAGGGGGAGGGATTTGTTTGGGGCAGGCGATAAGAAGTGCGCAAAAAGTCTAGAAAATAGACAGGAAGTGGTTGAACGGGCAAAACATCACCAAAATACCAAACTGTAAGTCATTATTTGTTTACTTTCCTCCTCTTCAATATTTTCACTGAAGGAAGTATTTCGTCCTCTACTACGTTAACCAAAGAATCTTGACAATATATTTCCGGGCTTATTTTAGACATTTAAAATTGTTCAAATTTATTTTAATTGTAATCATTTTTATTGTACGGTATGATTATTTTTGATGCATAGCTCAAACTTATGTAAGGATTATACCCTTCCATGATCCATCTTTTGTGTTACCGTGACCCTCAATAAGTCGAAGTCTGTGGAAAATCACCTTGATAAGTCGAACCTCGATATTTCGAAATATTCGATAACTCGAATTTTTGCCGTTCCCCCTGAGATTCGAGTTATCGAGGTTCCACTGTATTGAAAATTGGACCAACAATTAAATATTAATTGAGAACAGATTAAACTAGGTTTTGCAATATTATTTTAACATGATTTTGTAATTACTGTAGTTCACTTCAAAATTATTTGTCAACTTTAATATTGCTAAACAAAAGTTGTTTGCAGTGGCAATAAAAATATAGTTATTATTATTGTGTGTTATGGCTAGTTCAATGGAATTTTAACAAATTTGTTAAATCAAGGAATGTTATATTGAGGTTCGTTACGTCAAGGTTTGGCTATAATAATATAAATTGGGGTATGCCTTTGGTAAAATAAGAAAAAAAAACTGATTTTAGTAAGTTTTTATTAAGGTGTTAGGGATTTCAGTAAAAAAAATTTAAAATGAAAGGCAGCCTCAGTCACATCTCCAGTTCATCCTTATCCTCAGCCTTAGTATGGACCTATGGCTAAAGGTCGTAAATAGTAAAAGTATCGTTGAGGTTGCAATCAATGTTGCAGGAGTAGACCAGACGAGCTGATATCCCAACTGGACTCCTCAGTATCAGACTCTGATAAGGCGCAGATGAATGGGAACTTGCCAGCAACTATATTTGACCTCGATGATATTGGAGGTAATAAAAATGAGTTACAGTGTTGAAGGTAAAAATTACTTAGGGTCGAGGGCTTTTCAGAAACTAAGTTCCGTTGGTGGCTAGCGAGTAGAGGAGTGGGGGTAGAGGTGTGACCATGGCGGCGTTGGGTAGTCTGGCTCAGTAGGCGTCTGTCCGTACGCCAAGAAGGTCGATCAGACTGCTCGGTGCGCTGCAATCTAAATTCAAAAGGGCCGCCGCAAGTGCCAGTGCCGCCAGCTCTGGTGACGCCGCAAGCGTCAGTCCAGCCGCCGCAATTGACAACCCTGCTGACTGTGAAGTGCGTTCCGTTATCCAGTTTCTTTGGGCAAAAGAATTTAACCTGCTGAGATCCATCGTGAACTGTGTTCTGTTTACGGAAATAACATAATGAGTGACAGTGCAGTTCGGAAACGGTGTGGTTTGTTTAACGAAGGACGCACGAGTGTTCATGATGAAGAAAAAAGTGGCCGGCCATCTGTGGTAACGGACGATCTTGTGCACAAAATTAATGATAAGTTTAGAGAGAACAGGAAGTTCACTATTACAGACCTCTCGGAATTTCATGCACTCTTCTTTACAACATTGTGACTCAAAATCTTGGTTACCACAAATGTTGTGCTCGGTGGGTGCCAAAATTTCTCACAACTGATCTCAAAATGAACAGAATGGGTGCTGCCTAACATTTATGGAGCGATACGATGAAGACGGCGATGAAATTCTTGATCACATAGTGACAGGCGACGAAACTTGGGTTTCTTACGTGAATGTTGAACAAAAAAACAATCAATGGAGTGGGGTCACACTGCGTCGCTGCGTAGTCCCATCAAATGCCGACAAACATTCTTAAAGAAAAACCTCATGGCAACTGTTTTTTGGGACAGGAAAGGGGTTCTATTGGTTGAGTATTTAGAAAGGGTTACTACAATTAACTCAACAGTGTATTGTGAAATTCCAAAGAAACTGAGGCGGGCAATCCAGAACAAAAGGCGCAGCATGTTATCCGGTGGCGTTGTTTTCATTCACGACAATGCATGTCCTCACACTGCAGCGAAAACTCGTGAGCCTCTGGACCATTTTGGTTGGGATGTTTTTGACCACCCACCTTACAGTCCTGATTTAGCGCCAAGTGATTTTAGCTTGTTCCCCAACATGAAAAAATGGCTTGGGTCACAGCGCTTTGTGAATGATGATGAGCTGAAAGATGGTGTCAAAGGGTGGCTACGTGCACAGGCGGCAGAATTCTTTTCAGTGGGAATTGAAAAGCTTGTTCCTAGGTATGATAAGTGCTTAAATGTTAGTGGGAATTATGTTGAAAAATAGTTTAAGACACGCTCTTTAAGATGTAAATAATAAATTTGTTGTAGATCCATTGAGTATTTTTTTACACCTAAACGGAACTTACTTTCTGAACAGCCCTCGTATTACTCACCGATTGCTGGTGTTTTCTTAAAAATAATGTCATATGATCCCTGCATTTATTTAATGTTAAATTAACAAAGTAAAATTCTACTATTTAAAAGTGATACATTAATAAAAGCTTTAATATATCACTTTAACCCTGTTTTTCGAATTGCAGAATCTGTGTCTAGAGAATCTACAAAGAGGTGTTCTGTGATGGAACGAGAGGTTGAAGATCTTTCTTTGAGTGTAAATAAAAATAATAAAAACACGATAAAGAAAAATAAAAAATCAGAACAAATTTACCATCATCCGCTATCAAAGAAACGGCGGCTTAATGTTGAGGAATCATCATCACCTGTTCAGGAAAATCATATTGCAACAAAAACAAAAGCTAATTGCAATCTAGTCACAAAACCAAGTACTATATCTTATAAGCATTCGATCAAAAGTATCAAATCATCAGAAGACTTAGTGAAGTTTTTAGAAGTTGAATCTGCTCTGAGAAAGTCATCTTCCAATGCAGAAGTGATCCATCTTCCTCTGATGAAGAACTGTGATAAATTGCAGTGGTCGATGATGGAAAAGTTTATGAAGAAGCAAATAAAACTATTATCAAAAAGTGAAGAGAGTGGTAATTTGGATCTGCAAGAAAAACTGTTGAAAAGAGTAAGAAAGAATATTAAAAGTTTGGTTAGCTCGTAGTAAATAATTGTAATTATTTTTAAACCTTTTACCATTGAAAATGCTTGGATCAAACTTCAACAGTGTTTATGTCCAAAGCTATGGGGTTGAATGACAAATTACCAAGGGCAAAATTGTTTGGAAATAACGTTTTATTTACATTTATTTCTTAAAAATAAATAAACATAATACCCCCGTCGCAGCAAACCTGCATACTCAGCGAATTTCCAATGGAGATATAAATGTCTTAATACTACATAAAGCCACTGACCAAGTTTCATACAAACATATTCATAAACAAGTGGTATATCCAATTTTAATTATTCTTCATAAGAATAACATTGGGGCTGAGTACGCAGGTTTGTTGCAACAAGGAACAAAAAAAATAGACTTTTATGCTAATATCAATATAACTCAACTAGGTGAAGTCATATACCAGATTTTATTAATTTATGTTCATAATTAAGGGAGACATAGCATTTAATTATCCTCCATAAGAATAACATGAGGGTTGAGCACACAGGTTTGCTGCTACGGAAGCCTTTTGCAAAAAATTGTTTTTTTGAGCAAATATCAATAGACCACAACCAGATGAAGCCTTATACCAAGTTTTGTGAGTATACATTCATAAATAAGCGAGATATAAAATTTTTCCTTTCCTCCATAAGAATAACATTAGACAGCGTACTGTGTTTAGCACTTTCAATTTCTCGGTAACCAATTGACGTAGAGGAATGATCAAAATACCAAATTGTGTATTTTTTTAAGCTGAATCCAATGGTAAAAACAAATTTTTGATTTTTTCAACAATTATATATATAAAATTGAAAAAAAAACATTTTTGGGGTACAAAACTCCCCCAAAATACCCCTTCGGATGGAGCGATATGGCTGGTTTTCGAACTTCAAGTCATAAATGTTGCTTTACACGTTTATACCAAATTTCATCAAGATCGGATCATTTTTACGAGAGTTATCGTGCTCACGGACACATATATATATATATATATCTCTACAGTTTCGAACGAATGGTCTTTTTGGGGTCTAGGGACCTCAAAACGAAAAGTTATCATGGTCCCGGGCCTAGGTCTTACCATGCCGACTACGGTAATAGCTTCTTCCCTTTAGGGGAAATTCGCTAAAAACTGTCAAACATAGGGTTGATCCCATTCTAAAAATCCTTTGGAGGTCTGCTCCTCTGAATTTAAAATGTCAATACTAATTGCTAATCTTATTGACATTAAATAATTTATTCAATCGATTGACCAGAAGTGTCGTATGATGATAAGTGATAAAAATAATACTTCAGAATCAATCATTTCACTAAACTTACATATTTTGAAAATATTTTACTAATTTTAATCAACTATTTTTTACTAACATAATTATTTGATCGTGAGCAGTGATGGGCTACAGCTAGTATTACAAGAGAAACAGTTACTGTTCTTTTATTTTACTTTTTTGCATGAGAAAAACCATCAAAACCTTTAAAAGTGAATTGCACATTTAGAATTAACAATTTATTTTACACTGACAGTATATAACACAAAACACTATGAAGATTCAAGATTCAAAATTTCTTTATTCACAGTATACAATCGTGAACATGAATAGTGTCAAAATACAAGGTTATTTCAAAAACAGTAAAATAACAATGTGCCAATAACTAAACTAATAACTAATCCAAACTAAACTAAAAGAAAATCAGTAAACTCATTATGAAACTGGAGCAGTGAGTAGAGCAGTTATAACACTAGTTTTATAATAGCTTAACCCATTGAGGAAAGACACACGAGTTTGACTCTATGTCGCTCCAAGTGGACTGAATGCTGACACACGAGCCCGACTCGATGTCTGCGTTGCATCATAATTATTTGAAGTAGTTCTAAAATTTTCCGACAGTGTTGCCGTGTTCTTCGTGAACGTTTAAACTAACTAACAATATACTGTTTTGGTCGGTTGGCCAACCTGTGGATTTCTTATTCCAATTTTTGTCAAGTGTCATCTGTTCGTTTTGCGGCAGTCGACGCCGCTCGCCGCTTATCGAGTGTTAACGTTTTGGTTATGGTTATGTTTATTTTTATTGATAAAAGGATAATTTTTTGTTTCCATGTAAAAAATGTTGTGAAGTTTTAGAAAATATATAGTTTGGATGGTTTATAATGTTCAAAATAGTTTTTATTTCACTTTGCTTTTAAATTTTTAAAATTTATAAAAAACTATTGTTATAATTTTTTTACACAAATTTTTTTATGTGTATTGTAATTATATTTTATTCTTATAGAACAGAAGTTTTTCTAAAAATAAAAAATTATTAGTTTATCACTAATAGAAATTGTTTTATAAAAGTTTTACTAATCACCTGCAAAATAGCTGATTTTAATTGCCTCCTAAAGGGCTGTTCGGAATCAAGTTAACTGCTTCCTTAATGGGTTAAAGATTAATATTTAGATTACTTGAACTAAACAGCCTAAATGATTAGTGCTACAACTGAAACCCATTAATATTGTGTGATTGGTGTATACCAAGCTACTGTTGTTGGCGTATTGTGTGATGGTCTCTTTGGTGTAAATAAAATTAAGTCATTGATATTTTTAAAATATATTACAGAGTTGTGATGTGAATCTAATTATAATTCTAAGCTAATTCTAATTCAGAATTTGAGTGTTCAAATTTAATTCTAAGCTAGCAATTCCGTGAAAGCTTCAGTGATTTCTTTGTTGGGAATGTGAAGAGTCAGGTTTGCCCACTCGTCTGTTACGATGATTACTTCCTGAGTGAGGAATCCTTCTTCGAGCAGAAAGTAATAGAAGAATCCATCCTGAGACCAATTTTCTACACTGGCCGGATTCAACAGCATATTTTGCCACAGTTTAATATCCGCAAAAGAGAAGTAGTTTTTCCTAGGACGGTCCTTATTCGGAGGAGGAAAAAGAATTCTGTCGTCGTGTATCGTAACAGGGCCTTTCAAAAGTTTCTCGACTATTTCCTTACAAGCGGGAACTTTACAGATATTTTTCAACCTATTAACATCTTTAAAATTGGTCCAGTAATTTTCAATAGCTCCAGAGTTCAAGAAATTCAATACAGAGTACAAATTATAGATTCGTTTTCCATCCACGCCTATGTAGCCGTTATAAGTTTGTTGTACACGGTGAGACATACCGGAGTCAATGTTAAATGCTGGATTTCCCATGAGGTTTTTCACCTCCTCTTCTGTCAACCCGAAGAATTCAGTGAAAGTTTCATTTTGAAGAAACCTGCGAGTCTCGTAGCATCGGAAAGTCACATAACCGATCAGAGGTATGGGGAAGATTCCGGTTACAAATGCGTACCCTAAGTTGAAGTCGTTGCAGGACAGCAAGTTTTCCATCAGTTCAATATTGACATGAACTATTTTCTCCAACTCCATCTCGTCAGCCACATTACCTATCGCACTTTGGAAAACGGAGTCGTGATTGTCTATTAAAACTAGAACTCTCCTATCATAAAAATGATCTTTCAAGTGCTCCGAGAGTACCAACAAATCCAGATGAGTGAGATATTCATCGATGTTGTCCTTAATGAAGCTACTTCTGTCCCGAATGAAATCTTTCGCTTCCTGGTTCAGCTTCTTGCTTTTCAACAGATAGGTATGCTGCTTGAAACAATTCTGTACGATCCGCTTGCAAAATATCAAAGCGTCATTGTAACTCCGGATGGGTCTGTCACATTTGAAGTCCAAACTGATGACAGGATATTTGCCAAAATGCTCGTTCATGAATTCAACGTTTTTTGTGATCTTCAAGTTGTGTTTGACGAAAAGCTCGTAGTTGCTGGTGTCCGTGACGGCTCCGCCCTTCAGCCTTGTGATGGGGAGCCCTTCCCCGTCCACCTGCACCTCGAAAAACGTCTTGAGCATGTCCAATATGGCCGACTTCCCGTAGAGCCTGGGAGCCGTAGCTAGAGTCACTTCATCAGCAACCACTCGTGGTATCAGGAGCGTCTTGTCTACGAAACTGTCGGACTCCACCAGCCTCGTGAACTCTGAGGTGCCAAGGAGTACTTCTGCGGCTGTCAGCAACTGTCACATTTTAGGATTAATAATACCTAGTAAAAATGTTGTTTGAAAAATAAATGGATGATTTTAGAGCTTTTTTTAATGTATTTAACAGGTAATATTGAAATAAAAGTATTCTGGAATATATAATTACACTGTTTACATACATGTACAAGTTATTTTTCTATAAAAAGTGTTCATTAACCCTTCAATGTAAGAGTTTTTGATGGAATAGTCTAATCTGTGTTGTTATGTTAATTTTTTTAATGCTTGAACATTAAAAATAATCAAGCAAATTTGTTCGCAAAAGACAAACATAATTCAAAGATAGGTAAAAGGTAGCAAAACATCTTATTAGATGTGCAACTCAACAAGAATCCACACATCTCGTCAGCTTGGAACTGAGCCGTCCACCATTTGCTTAAAGTCCGCCCTCCCCTTTAAATTTCCACAGGCAAGTGAACTCTCCAAGAGTTGCACATAAAAACTACTGACTGAGACGGGATTCAAACCCACGATTCAATTGTTAGGACCTGGCCAGGAGAATAGCGCTACAATTTTTGACTGGCTCATCCTATTTTGTAAAGTTTGTATGTTTGTAATACAAAAAGCAGAATTGGGTCAGTCAGGAATTGATTCAGCCTGGAACTGGTTCAATTATTAATATTTTGCACCAGAATTCATACAGTGTACTCCCCCTGCAGCCTGCAGCCACCTAGTTTGTACCAATGCCCTTTAAATTAAATATGATAGTTTAAAGCTACGAATCCCTGCCATTGACAGTAAAGTGAACATAATTTGGCACCGGTAATTAAATTTTTGCTGTTCATCTACATTATTTTCATATATTTTTTAACTGTAAAAGCGGATGGAATAAAAGTTTGTGATTTATATGAAATTACTTGTAAACTTGTGCGAATTCCCTGTGTCTTATTTTTAACATAATTACCAATGTTGCATTAGGTAAATTTGTAATGGTTTCCTTTACTATCTCTTTATATATTTTCCCCGATTAATTGGGGGTGCAAGGTGTGGATTGAATCAAACAATGTAATTTATATGAAAAGTAAACAATAACAGTTTTATACTGGACTAAAAACTTACACAGTACGCTTCAGGAGGTTAGTCTACTGTAATTGCCGTGATCCAAGACGATAGTTTCCAGAAGTCTCATAATTTTATGCTGAAGTTGGTAGAACTGGTGTTATGAACGGAGTAAGAATGAGGGCATGGTTTGTTGGTACAACAAACCATGCAGCTGCTGGGTGGAATGAATACTGGTGTGAAACATTAATAACTGACAGGGTTCCGAACTGATTCAATTCCGGACTGATTGATTTCCATAATTCCTTAAAACGAGGTACAAGTTAACGTCCGCTAACCTTCCAATTTCAAAATTATCTTAAAATTTTCAACTCTTCATAAGTAGTATGCTGAACCCCTTATTATGTCAAAATTGTATTAAAAGGTATTTATTAAAACTAGTTGTCCTGTTGCTCGATTCCGAGCAAGTTTGTACCCAACGAAAGGTTTCTTCAGTTATAAACAAACATAACAAAACATCTGATATTAAACGGATAATAACAACATACTTTCAATCAACATGTAGTTAGACTTGCGTTGTCGGATAGCGCCACTGTTCTGAAAATTCAGCTCTTTACTGTGTTTAAGTGATGCCCTTTCTAAAAATTCTAAAATGTTTTGGCAAATCTACGTAAAAATACCTTTAATTTTGCACCTCAAACGTTAAAATTCGTCCAGCTGTTATCGAGTTATGACTGTGAAGAAAAACCCCTAGCGTATTAATATAAAGACTGTCAAAGTTCCGGCAATCAACAATGTATACTTAATAATTTCAGTAGGGAAATATAGTTAAAATAAGTACTCATTCCACACGTTACAGTAGGAGATGTTAAGTACACAAGTCTATTAACATATTTTGCAAGAATTATCATTTTTATAAATTCAAAAAGATAGACAATAGACAAATCTTTATTGTACATAATGCCTGACAAACATTACATTTTAAGCAGGAACATGGTCAAGTTTTTTTACTATTAACTAGGCCCAAGATTAAATTCTACTTTATTTAACTGATTATTGTAGTATACAGTTGAGCTAAGCTTTGAGTTACAATGATTTAACCCACTTACCATGTTTAACTGGTAGACTATGGAAACTAAAAACAAAATAATACCTTGCCCTCTCATTTTAAATTAATATTTGCAATATCTTACAAACTTGGATGATGGATTATTGAAATGAAAGTCAGCCCATCTTGACATTAACTAAGTAATTTAGAGATTCTAATCAAAGTATTTTAATGTTTTGATTTTACTAAAGCCTTCCCTCATTATTAGAATTCTGTGGCAAATGAGCTAATATTTTGATTTATCAACCCCCCCCCCCACAATCAATAAAATAATAAGTGTTCAAAAAATATTTAGCAGTAACTTTTTATGATTATGACCTAGACAGTTTAATACTTGTAAAAAGATGAAACTTCAGTATCATTGTAAAAGCATGTTTCAAAATAACATATCACAAAAAACCTACAAGCAAACAGACAGACATTGCTCGTATTAGAGTATGGTGTGAAGGCTGCTTTCAAGTCTTTATAATTCTGACTTTAAATTTAAGAAATTACTGCGGACAGTCTCCATCACGGAAAATCAGTGATGGAAAATGTCCGCAGTAATTTCTTAAACATCAAACTCACCATTGCCAACAATGAATTTTAAACATAGAATTTAAATTGGGAGTGAAGCCATTTCACCCATTCTACACTCATTATTCATATTCACCTTAAAATACGCAATAGTTGCATCGGCATCTTATAAAAAATTTATTAAGTTTTAAAAATCTTTAACATAATAGCTTAGCGTCTCATGAAGAGGGTTGGGTTTCAAATGAACGTCCCTCCCTGAGAGTCTGGGGTACTCTGTGTACATCAGGGTGTAGTGTAGCCTCCATCCCAGGCTCCGAGCTAGCCTCGCTGTGTACTGACCCCTGTGATGGAGATGAGGCGGAACCCAGCTGTTTTAGCCTCGTGTTCACTAGCCTCTACCATGGCCCGGCCCAACCCCTGCCCCCTCCAGTGGGGGTGAACCGCCATCAGCCACAGCTGCATCAGTCCAGCGGAGAGCTCTTCTAGGCCAGCGTCTGCTTCGAAATACTCCAAGAACTCAACCACCTGTGAGAAAAGTTTGTAAATTATAATACCCCCGTAGCAGCAAACCTGCATACTCAGCGAATTTCCAATGCATATTAATTTATCTTAATACCACATAAAGCCACATTCCAAGTTTCATCAATATACATTCATAAATAAACGATTTATGACATTTGAATTATTCTCCATAAGAATAACCTGTATGCAGGTTTGCTGAAATAAGGAACACTAAAAATGGGCTTTTATACAAATATCATTATAACTCAACTAGGTAAAGCCACATACCAAGTTCTATTAATTTATGTTCATAATTAAAGGAGATAACACGTTAATTATTCTCCATAAGAATAACATGGGGCTGAGTATGCAGGTTTGCTGCTACGGGAACTATCGGGCAAAAAATGGATTTTTGTGCAAATATCAATAGACCACAATGAAATGAAGCAATATACCAAGTTTCGTCAGGATAAGTTGATAAATAAGCGAGATATACAATTTTTCTTATCCTCCATAAGAATAACATTGGACAACGTACTGTGTTTAGCACTTTCAATATCTCAGTAACCAATTGACGTAGAGTTTTTCAAAAATTGTATGTAAAAAACTCAAAAAACCCATTTTTGGGGTACAAAACCCCCCCAAAATACCCCTTTGGATAGGTCGATCCGTCTGGTTTTCGAACTTAAAGTCATAAATGCTGCTTTACATGTTTGTACCAAATTTCATCAAAATCGGACCTTTTTTACAAGAGTTATTGCACCCACGGACACATATATATATATATATATATATATATATATATATATATATATATATATATATATATATATATATATATATACAGTTTCGAACGAATGGTGTTTTTGGGGTCTGGGGACCTCAAAACGAAAAGTTATCATGGTCCCGGGCCTAGGTCTTACCATGCCGACTACGGTAATAGCTTCTTCCCTATAGGGGAAATTCGCTAAAACCCCATTTTTTATTTCAAGATGAAACAGCTTTTAAGATTATAAAGAAAGAAACCAAAACTAAAGTAGCTGTTCATTTTAATTAAGATGTCACCAAGTTGTTAGAGATTTCAGATTATTTTTCAGAAAGTTGAGATTTCTACGGCTTTTTAAAACTTTACAAAGTGTCATTGGAAAAACCAGATTTAATTAGGACAACACTCCTCAATATTATTTCTTCATTACTTCCTCTATTTTTGTTTAAGTATGTATGGCTAATAACTTTATTCCTTCCTATTCCATCGGAGCAGAGAGTTGGCAGTTGGGCTCCAGCCAATAATATGGCTTTACGCTGCCACTGATGCCATTTTGCCATATACAAATATCACTCGAGTGCCCGATCAGCTAGTATGCAATTTGGCAATGCAGCACATCTAATATAGGCTGGTATTGGTTGATAGGCCTGTAAACCACACCCTAAACCGTCAACTCTCTTACCCACTGGAATAGTGTAGTTTCTAACCTCTCTTAGTCTCGGGGACTTGTCTCTGCCCCAGAGCAGTGTGGGCCTGGATGTGTTGTATGCCACACCCACGAGCTGCCCTTGGGCATCCTCTGCCTTTAGAATGAAGTCTGCCACATCCGGGATGGTCGGGAGTTCCTCCCTTCCAGACCGAACATCGTCGTCAGTGGAACCTCCTTGATAAAATACTCCCGAAGGAACTGGGTAGTGCCGGAAAACTCTTCTACACTGGCCTTAGACACGGTGAATCCATGTTAAATGATCCAGTAATATAAGGTGCAAATGTATGGGATCAAGATGTCAATTTATTGGCAGTTGACGCAAAAATTAAAAGATCAACTGAATCAAATGTGTAAAAGATATATTAATTTCTCAGTAATATAACATAATTGACATAAGCCTTAGCAAGAAGTTACCTCAAGAAAATAGTTATTGAGGCTGAATTCAATAATCAAAGACTGATTCAATAATCAAAGATTTAAAATATGCTATAGTACACAGAAGAAATTTATTTTTGAGACTTAACACAAATTACTTATTATTTAATTATGTATAGAATATATCCTTAACATAAATTAAAACATTTCAATCTAAGTAAGAGCTTTACATCTAATGAATTTACATTAAGGTTAAATAATGAGAACTGAGTTATTATCATTATCAATTAAGCTATAGATAAAGGAGTATTACAAATAATTCCTAACTTATTGGGATAGATATCAGGTAAATTTCCTCTGGTAGTGGGCATATTTTAGAACATAAATCCATTAATAATGTAGACCTGAATAAATAAAAGATTAATCTATTAATATTTGATTTTTGTGTGAATAACAGTATCTCCTATAGGTACTAAAGTATCGTAGGTATTGTAAATATTTGTTCTTCCCTTCGATATTCAAACCAATAACTTCACAGAATTCATTAATTTTTGTCTAGATTATAGAAAAGGAACATATCATTCCTTATTTTGTATTGGTTATAAACTCAACCTCCGAACTTATTGTACATAATGCATTAATTGCCATTCCAGTACAATTTACAGTAATTATATTTACATTGTGAATGTTCTTGCTGTTGTGCTAGCATTTGTTACTATATCAAAAGCTTCCAAATATGCAATTTATTTGATTACTGTTAGTAGGGAGAGCAAAGTTTCATCCTGTATCTTGTTAATTATATGTATGGATTTATTAATTGGTGAAAAAAGGTGTAAGGCCTGAAAAATACAGGGATTAATCCCACATATAGCTCCAGATATTTATTTGACATCAATAAAAACAAAAAAATGTTGTGCATTGAATGTAAAATTGATATTTGCAAATATTCATTTTTCATTATTTTGACATTCATCACAAATTTTAAAAAAAATGTCAAAATAATGATACAGCAACTTTTTAACATTCAAGATTTGTTGCTGTATACAGATGGTGAGTTTTAAATGAGTCCCCTCCTCTAATTTTTTATACATTTCTTAAGATATCTACTTCGGACCACACGGCCTCTATTTTTTACCGACAACCTTTTTTTTGATTGGAAGGTGGGAATGTTTTTCACACACCCTCGCACCCGCGAGGGTAGTGTGGGACTCCTTCAAGAGAAGACTACCCACCTCCCCCCTCCGAAATGGATGAAATAGGAGGGCGACCACAGCATGAGCGGGTGATCCACCGTGACAGCCGAATTAACGATCAGGTATTCGCTAATTAAAAAAACATGGATTTTTGTTAGAACTGACGTGAGTCTCCTGTCAACCGTGCGGCTGACCACTATCAAAGTTCTTCTACACGCTGGGTCATCCGGGATGGCGATTGGGCGGGGCCTCCAGTTTTTTTGTGATTCTGAATCGCCTGCAGAGTTCACTTGTGGTCGTGGTGAGTTTCATCCGCCCTCTGAAAAAGGCGGGAAGTTTTTACTTTTGTAAAATCCTCAAGTGGCGGGTCTCCAGTCGAGTTCCGGATGGTAGAATTCCGGACGAACCAGGTCTGGCGGGTGATCCTTCTGAGCGTCCTCGATTGGATGACTTCCAGAGGCGTTTCCTCTGTTTGTCCTGCTGGCCAGTATCCACCATGCTTCTGAAGCATACTTCATGTAGGAGCGAACAATCAACAGGAACAAGGTGACTTTTGTCCTGATCGACGGCAATCTTCGTGCTGCCAGGAGCGGCCACAACAGTCCGAGGATCGATGTTGCTCCGGCGACCTTCTTGTCGCGAGGTGTTGCTTGAAACTTAGTTTGGAAATCTAGCGTGACTCGATCCCAAAGGTATGTCACTATGGACCTCCAATAAGGGATCGGCTCGCCTCCAGCTGCACCACCTCCGGGAGGGGCTGCTCGTGGCATCCTCTGTCTCTTCCTGAAAAAAAATGCTTTTGTCCGCGTTGACAACCCCTCTTTTACATTTAAAAAATGTGTACTTGTATACCTATTCATATCCACTTTTCCTGGTCTACCACACCATTTTTCACCTGCCATATCTCCTATGGCATTCATCTTTGGGGACATGCACCAGGAACGGCGAAGTTCTCATATGCTACAAAATAAGTCCATCAGGATATTGACCAGCAGCTTAGAACAGTTAAGTCACTCTTTGAGTGGCTAGGTATGACTACCATGGATGACTATCTAAAGCAGCAACAATGTGTGGGCCTGTGTAATACAGATACAAAACAGTGAGCATGGATTGGAGACCATGGCAACAGAGATCCACAACCACAACACCAGAGGCTGAAACCAAATTAGCGTGCCACGCACCAGACTGAGAAGAAACTCATACCCTCGGCGACTGCCATCAAGTTTTATAACAGAGGCTCCCTTCTTCTGAGAAAGACTAAGTCTAAGCCTAAGGAGGTTTAGAAATGCTACAGGGGCGTTTTTCAGGAAGAAACCCTATTATTCTGCCAAAGAATTCTGGAATACAGACAACCTTGATGACCTAGTGGGATGGAGGTGTTTGAAACGTCCTGCCATGTGTCGTTTTATACATGTATAAATTTATGTTATTTTTACTGTGTGAATTTTAATTTCAACGCAGTCCATCCATATCCAATTAATGGGTCAAAATCAAATAAAAATTTTTATAATGTTGTAAAAACAAATATTCACGCATGGACAACGTCAGATTCATTTTTAATAATAACTAAGAAGATGGTACCGGTAATCAGGTATTATCCAAAGATAGAAATGTAACTGAGCTTTTAGGATCAATCTTATATATCATCCCGATCAGGTGCACTGAATTGCTTTTCTTCTAATTAACTACTGTGTAATCAAATCAGATTGGCAAAATTCGGTGCATAACAAAAGGTAAATTATTTAATTTGTTCGTAATAATTAATCTTCTCGTAACACCTCACACAAGAACTAAAAAATAAGGTAACAGCTTGGCTTTTAATATAGTGTATTATTGAATCGTTCAATTTCCGAAAACTTATGGTGTGATGATACTCTATGTAAGTAGGTAGGATCATCCAAAATCCTAATAAAGGCATGTGAGTTGTGGCGAAATCAGTTGTTTGTTTTTTGTTTTGTGTGCTAGTGTCAGAATTTGGGTGTTGTTGTGATTTATCAAAACCAAATGGAGACAATATTTCATGAGAAGGTATTACTTTTATAGTTATTAGTTCTTATAAATTAATCACTGTAATAGGTGTGTTCTTTATCCAACTTTTGGTTACAGTTTAGACCGTTTTTTAGGATTTAGGCAGTAGCCGGTGGTGTGCAGTGTCTTCATATTTTTGTTTCTTGGTTTTGATATATTTCTGAACTATCTAGGTAAATAATTTACCTACACTATAAGTTATACATCTCCTTAGTGTGCTTAGCAGTTTAGTGAGGCTGCGGGAGAGGGAACTATGTCAAATTTGGCCTAAACCAATGATTTTAAAGCGTAGCTAATGGTTTTATTCACAAGCAGACAGCTAACACATAACTTAGGCCTACCACAAACATATTTTCGATCCATAATGATTTTCCTTATCATGGCAGTAAAACGATATTATATAGCCTAGCATATATAGGCCTAAGTTATCTAGCAACTTATGCAGCTTAGCCTATTTTTTGAGGGGTGCATTACGATAAGTGTCCACCACAACAATCAAATATAAAATATCGAACCACTATATGATACATCGATATAGAAATCAGACATCAGGTTTATTATCAGTTGACATTTTTTACCTATTATACCTATTACAAATGAGAATATCGTAAACAAAATTAAAAGCTCTGCGGAGTTAGGTTAGGTCATTTTATCAAATGTTATGTTATTAGCTTATCTATCACCATGGAGCACTGTAAAGTAAAACACTTTGTGATCAAGTATTAAAAACAATAACAATCGAAAGGGAATATGATTATCGGTTATTAATCATGTTAATCTGATATTTTATATTCAGTTGTTTTGGTGGACGCTTATCGTACTGTACCCAATTTGAGATGTAGGTAGGCTATAGTATAAGTCTGGGTTGATTTAACAATGACTTTAGTGAGTCGCTGGCGTAGTGGTCAAGGCAATGGACTCCAGAACTATGGCGGCGGCCCTGTCGTGGGTTCGAATCCCAGTCCTCCTCCTCCTAGTCAATGGAGAGTGGAGGAAGTGGTGTCCAGACAAAGAATGCATGACAGATCCAACACCCTTATGAGTACATTTGACACTAAAGTTAAGTCAAGTAAGGTAAACTTATTAATAAGTTTTCCCAGTGATTTGTGTCTTCACTAAGAGAGACTGTGATTTAACATTTATGATTGAAATATTTACGATATACTATAACCAAGACTACTCACTGCGGCACTCTGTAAAAATTGGTACTCCGAATAACACAAGTGCCGGTACCTACTGACAATTTCCAGAGCAGCTCTGCTTTCTCATCTCTGTAACCTTATACCATTAATTATATTTGTACAGTAGATCCATTATTAAGTAAAAACATTTTAAATAACTATATTTGCCAAGTCAGGGGGTTGTAAGTTAAACATTATTTTATTTCCCGGAGATGCGAACATTTTTTCTTCCATATGGGCCTGAAAACATTTTTCCTCTTAGGCCAGCAGTGTTATTACTAAGGTTAGGAATTTATATTCACTAAGTTAATGACTTTTTCTGCCGCCATGTTTACCTAAATCTCCTTGTAGTAAGGATTTTTTCATACCACGCTACTATAAAGAATATTAATGCTTGTAAAACCAAATACATTTTGTTTCTAATTTATCATAATTCAATTTGGTATTTCCAGCAAGAGGGTTCGTTGTGTGCTCAGCACTGCCTGAATGCTTTGCTACAAGGTTCATACTTCACAGCTGTAGATTTGGCTGCCTTGGCTCAAGAAATGGACGAAGCAGAGAGATTAAGAATGGCAGAAAGTGGCATTGACAGCGAAGATTACAGGAGGTTTTTGGAGGCAAGTAAATATATAATTACCATTATATAAATATGTTACTGGCTGCATAGGAAAGAGAAAGATCTCACCCAAACTAATAGTAGGTAAACTTAGAAAAGACAAAGGTACATGTTTAAATTTCTTTTTAATCTCATGTTTAATTTCTTAAATTTCTGTGCCGGGTGACTGCTGCAGCTACCGCTGTGAATAAAAGAGCCCTGGCCATTATTAAATGCTTAAAATAATGTGCCATATTTGTTGCGGATGCTGAGAAAATAATGATTATATGATCAAAATCAAATCAAATAAAAAAATTCTTTATTTGTGAATACAAAACCTGTACCGTACTTAAAAAACTCTGATACAGAGCAAAATCTATGATTAAACCCAATTTAAATTAAACAATTGCACATTCACAGACCAGCAGAGAAAAGTTCAGTCAAGGAGTAATGTGGACTATCTATTAGAAAAGTTTTCAATCGGGTCTTACATTTTTAGCGAATTTCCCCTATAGGGAAGAAGCTATTACCATAGGTCTCATGGTAAGACTAAGCCCGAGACCATGATAAGTTTTTGTTTTGAGGTCCCCAGATGTCAAAATCACTTAGTTTAAATTTATATATAATATATGTGACCGTGAATGCGATAACTTGAGTGAAAACGTCCTAATTCGATGAAATTTGGCTCAGATGTATAAAGTGACATTCATGACTTTAGTTCGAAAACCAGAAAAATCGGACCATGGAAAAGGGGGGTTTCAACATTTTCAAAAAATCAGTTTTTTGAATTTTTCACCCTAAAATGTTTCAAGTTTCGTTTTGACCATTTTATAGAGCTTAAAATAACAAATAGTATTTTGAATCATTAACCTAGGTTAAGTGGTTCCGGAGAAAATCCAAAAACATGCTCATAAAATCTCCTTTGTTAATCTTATGGGAGTAAGGTTTTAGCTTGTCCTCAGTTAATTTTACTGTAAACTTTACATTTGCTTTTACCAGTCAATTCAACTCTATAAAACAATCATTTTGGTGTTTAAATTGTGATTCTACGTCCAACCGTTGCAGAGATATTCAAAGTACTAAACACAGTACGTTGTCCAATGTTATCCTTAAATACAATTTGATATCTCGATTATTTATGAATTTATATTGATCAAACTTGGTATATCGCTTCACCTAGTACTGGTATATTGATATTTACTCAAAAAATAGATTTTTTGTTGATTATCCCCGTAGAAGCAAACCTGCATACTCAGCCATAATGTTATTCGTATGGAGAATAAGTGTAAAGTTTTATATCTCCCTTAATTATTAACATAAATTAATAAAACTTGGTTTGTAGCTTCACCTGGTTGAGTTATATTGATAATTGCTTAAAAAAATTCTTATCTTTTGTGTTGCAGCAAACCTGCGTACTCAGCCCTAATGTTCTTCTTAAGGAGAATAAATAAAATGCTATAGATCACTTATTTATTCATGTATTTTTATGAAACTTGGTAAGTGGCTTTATGTGGTAGTGATAAACATATGCATGCATTGGAAATTCGCTGAGTACGCAGGTTTGCTGTGACGGGGTATTCTTGATTGGTTTTATTTTTCATTGGTAATAGTTAAACAAATTTGGCTCCCATGTAATTTGTTAATGGTTTTATAGTGATTAAACAAAGTAATTCATTTACTATCAATGCAAACTATATAAGTCTTCGTACTAATTTTTTCAAAACCTGGTGTTTAAAGTAGCATATCAGTACCTACCTTTAATTGACCTTAGCCAGTGGCCACTTAAATATTGTAAAGCTTAAGATTTACATAGTGACTACTAACTATATAAATGAATCAATGTATCAGTTTTTAAAGGCGGGCTGTCTTAGCAAACTTTTGATGAATAAAATAATTTTAACATGGATTGTTACTTAAAAATTATTTTACTCATCAACATTTTTATTTGTGATTGCAGCAACCATCAGGAAACATGGACGACAGTGGATATTTCTCGGTACAAGTCATAGCAAGTGCCCTCGAGTTGTGGGGCCTTGAATTAATCCCTTATAACAGCACGGAGCCACGCGCTGTGGAGGCGCAAAATGACCCAGCGTGAGTAGGCCTACCTAATCCTTGTGGGTACTTTGGTATTATACGGATGCCACTATTTTTGGAGGTTAATTTTCACCGGATACAAAGGATAACTACATAATTCGAAAAAACGTACTTTTATTGACTTACTGTAAAAATTTTACATCATTCTGATGAGCGGTCTTTGTGTTGTGCCTCCCAAAAGGCAGCGATGTCCGCTAGGATCGTGTTGAATGCGTCGCCGCCGCTAGCAGCCACACCCGATCGCCACATGTACTCCGCCAAATATACAGTGCACTGCGGCAGTTATGTTAGGATGGGTTATCATAAAAATACGTACGGTTTCCTCTTCATTTCGAGGTATCCCACACCAAAAGAACGTCACTCATTATGAAAACAAATGTAACGTAGTGCACGGCATTTCACGGCAATAAATCACTCATGACACTGACCCAGATACAGGCGGTGACAGGTGATGCGCGCGTTCCGGTCAACGACCTGACCTTGGCCTATTTGGAGGGGGTTTGGCGGCCGGAAGTATGACTCATAAGGTATTATTCGATTTGTAACGAAACAAGGAAAGTCCTACAATCATTTTTATGATAACCCATCCTAACATAACTGCCGCAGCGCGCTGTATAAGGGTGGCATCCGTATAATACCAATGTACCTCCTTGTGTTTAATAACATACGATAATTTTTGTTTAGGGACCTTAGTTTCTAAAAAAATTGCAACGATGGTAGGCTATTCAACAAATTGCCCAGATTTATTGTTTTTCAATGGGTTTAAATTTCCAATATCTATATGGTATTCTGAAGGGTGTAGATTTATATACCACTAGCTGATATCTACGACTTTACGTTAAATTTATTGATTACTGTTTATTTTCTCAGTGGTGAAAATATGGAAACTCAAATAAAACCATTACTACATGGGTTTACTTCAAGCCCAGCAGAGAGTAGCCTTAAGGTTGAGAACGTAAATTAATGGCTTTAAACCTTCTTAGGGTTATCCTTAATTACCATGAAAAATTTAATCGTAATCTGATGAATGGTTTTGGAACAAACAAAGAAATTTTAATTATTGTGTATTATATTCCCTTGGCCTATAAACAACAAAATAAATGATAAAATACTAAAACTGTAACTAAAGAAAAGACACGTTGAGCAGAAAAATATAGATTGTATTTATTTGAATGTTTTTTTACAAAACGGATAGTAAACACAAACAGAACATTAATAGTAAAATCATATTCATTCTCTCTGTCAAAAATATCTTGTCACGGTAATATAAGTCAGAGTTTTAAGAAAAGATTAGTAATGTCTCAGGACATTTCTTAGTTATAAATGTAACATTTTTCACCATAATTTTGCTTTATTTAGATTAACAAGACCTAAGTTTACTTATAGCTATTCTTTATTTGTGTCTTGACTATGTTAGTGAAGTCAAGTCTGAATAAACGGTATCAGGAAACTGACACATGTTTTCTCCCTTTTAGCCCAACTTTAATAAATAAATTACTTTTTATTTACTAAATATAGAATACAAAGGACGATCGAATGTACAGAAAATCTTTTAAACAAGTTGTTTTTAAAAACATCCAAATCCCTGTTTTGGAGGTACTACAGAATCCATTCTAGTGGGCTACACACGTGGTTTTAAGAGGGGAAATGCCCCCTATTCCTCCTCAGGGTTATTAAGGGGTATCATATTTCAAATTTACTCTGTTGCTCAGTGCTAACTTGACAAGCATCTCAAGTTTGAACGAAATTGATCAATAAATAAGAGAGAAATAGTAATTATTGTATTCCTCATAAGAATAACATTGGACACCGTACTGTCATTAGCGCAAAATGAAAATTTAAATTTTCTCCGCAACCAATATTCCTAGAATAGTAATTCGAAATACTAAATTATTTAGTTTTTTTTAGCTCTTTTTAATGGTGAACAGTAATATTTTTTATATTTATGTTTTTTTTTAATGAAAAATAAAAACTGAATTTTTGATATTTTAAGTCTTGTAATTTCTGAACCTGAATTTTTACAGAAATGCGGGTGGTGTCATTTTGTTGGAAAACTAAAGTTCTACAAACGACTAAAGTTTAATCAGAATCGTTAGAGCCGGTTTTGAGAAATCTTGATTTTTTCATGTTTTTTCGAGGTTTTTGGGGGATAATTACCCTTAAAAATCCAAAATTCAAAAAATTAAAAATACGCCTGGAGATATCGTGGATTAGTACCTATATACCAAATTTAATAAAAATCGGGACCATTGGATAGGGCTCTACCTCTGTACACATTCATACAGACAGACAGACATCACGTAAAAATCACTGTTTTGGGTTCAGGGAGCACCAAAACAAATATTTCTGCTAACAACTCAAATTATAAAATTTTGACGAAAACAATAGGTACTTTACTATGTAATAGGGGGAGAAAGTAAAAGAAGGAAGGATGGCTTATCTTATTTTAGATTTAGATTTAGAATTGCTCAATATAGGCTATTCATTTGATTTAAAGACCCAAATTATTGAAAATATTTTAACATTAGACTAGAAGGAGAAAGGAAAGCATGCTAGAAAAATTACGCCTGAAGATAAAAGGCAAATTCTACTTACTGAAATACTTATTTCTGGTACACGTTCCAAACAATAATGTATAATAATGTGCCTTTACCTTGCTTTAATGTGCCTTTTTTAATGTGCTAACTTTGCCTTTTATATTCAAGAGTAAGTTCTCTGGTGTCCTTTCCTTTATTCTCGTTCCAACCGGGGCTACTTATAACTTCAAACTTCATTAGATTAGCCATTGTATGCAAAATGAATAGATTTACTTTTTTTACTTGTTTGTTATTCGACCGACTCAATATTTGATTACAAGTTAAAATTAAACCTATTCAAACTATTAAATACACACAACATTATCAATTTCCTAATGCTGGTTGAGTAGGTTCTAAACGAATGCCGTTCCTACTTTCAACAATTAGGGGCCTACATAACTCACCGATGGGCCCTTGACTGGTCTAGGCCTATAGCAGTACAGAGGTCAACATTGGGTACAACAAAATTAATCTGACACAGTATTGGAAAGTCTTTTGGCTATCCAGTGTGACCAACTTCCCTTTCTTGGTTCCTCCTTGTCTCCTTGATTCCTCCTTGTCTCTTCTGTGGGCTTGACACCCATTTGAGCCTGGATACCCAGTCTTGGAGTCCTTGGAGGGAGTATTGGATCTTCCTTGCAGCCTGTGACGGGTGCCTGGGAGGACAGTCTCCAGTCTGCTGGGCTGGGAGATGAAGCGTCCTGCCGCCCCCCCCCCCCCCCCGTCCAACCTGGGGTTCTTTCACATACAGAGCCCGGGAGCTAGATAAGGTTCTCTCTCCCTTTCTGGAGCGAGGCAGACTGACCCATCCTACCACCTTGTCCGTCCCTCTTTCCCCTCTTTCTGGTGGCTGCGTAATATCCCAAAGGGAGACATGACTAGCCGGCTATGCCGGGGCCTCCTAATCCTCCCAAAAACAAAAGAACAAACAAACTCACTGATTTAAATATAACTATAACCACGTTAACAGCCTGTAAATGCACAGTTTCGCTTTGTTTAGAGAGCAGAAGGCGTACATTTGCAACTACAGGGATCACTGGTTCACAATCCGACGACTAGCCAACCAGTGGTTCAACCTCAACTCGCTACTAACGGGACCTGAACTAATCTCAAACACATACCTTGCGATGTTCCTGGCTCAGTTGCAGCAAGAAGGTAACTGCAACCAATAACCACAACTTGGTCCAGTCTTTTAGTGTGTTTTTAACCGTTTAAGCTCCAAAAGCTGATAAACCGTAATTTGAATCTGATACAGTACCTACCTTAAACATGGTTCACACTTCCTGAAAAGTCAGGGAAAAAGTTGAAAAAGTGCCGAAGTCAGGGAAAATGCTTTCAGTAATATTTTATATAATTCAGGGACAAATTTTGATTTAATCATAAACGCAAAGCACTACTGTGCAAAGATCAAAACTTATTAGATTTTTGTTAAATAATTGGTTTTTATGGTGCAAAGAAGAGGAAGTGAACCTTCAATTTTAAGGCAATATGTACAACAAATTGTAAACATTAAAACAATCAGGATAGCATCTGGAGGCTGATATCAAAAGTATTTTTTTGAATTATCACCTAATGTAAAAAAGTGAACATACCGAGTCGTGAGTCAGGGAAAATTAACTTTTTTGTTCAGGGAAATCATTAACCAATTAAAAGTGTGAACTATTTAAAACATGGTTAGTTAGGGTACAGTATAAGCAACCGTACCGTTAGAAGCACTGTAGACAGTTTGAGTCTGACATGTGGTGTAACCTGGTAGACAAAAATGGAACTAACAAGACTACCGCGACTATTCTATGTAATGCACACAGTCCGATACAACTGCTGGCCGATCAGGTTGGCTGAGCGGTCTAAGGTGCTATTCCCCGGCCAGTAGGTAGTGCTTGGTTTGAGGGTTTGAATCCCGTCTCAGTTGGTGGTTTTTTGTGCAATTCATGGAGAGCTCCTACCTGTGGCAGAGTTGAAGGGGATGTCAGACCTTAAACAAACGGTGGACGGGTCGAAGCTGAAGGGGTGGGTGAAATTCTATGTGAGTTGTACATTTGATCAGGAGTTTTGCTAGACTTAATCCATCCTTACAGTGTGAGTGTCCACTGGAAGAACATGTTTTTATAATTCAGGCTGTCAGGTGTCCAAAGTGTTAAAACAAAAACTAAACAACACAGATTGAACTACTTTATTCACATGCGCAGGGCTAAAAGGGTTGAGATTATATATACATTTATCAGTGAAACATATTGGCCCCACAGACTCTTCTTGCTTTCCTGAACAGTTATCTTAGTTGTCCTAAATAATGACATTAGTTTTGTATATTTTTTACATCTTACTGTCAAAGTTCTGCAATACCCTTGCTGATATGAAAGTTATGTCATCCTCGGGATAGATATTTTACCCAAATACCACCAAAGATAGTGTCATAATTTTTCTAATGTTAATTATACTGTGTTTCTTAATTTTATTAAATTTAGTCTATGTAAAGTTTTGCCAACACCCAATTCAAATCTCTGATCCAATAATTGAGTTTGCTTAAAACTTATTATTGATTCTAAGTTATTTGTGTTAGCATACTCATATTACATTTTGTTAAAGTATTTTAAAGAGAGAGTTAGGGCCTAACTTATGTTGAATGGTTAAAAGATTCACATTTAAACAAATTTTTAAATTAACCCCCTTTTTAATGAATTTCACTGTGCGTGTGTGTGTGTGTGTGTGTGTGTGTGTGTGTTTTGACATCCCATCAGTTGTTTTACTTAATTTTTTAAACACGCGACGTTAAAGAAAATCATCAAAACCGCCAAAATTCAACCACTCAATCCAAAATCCTCATAGGTAAAAAAGGGTTTAAGGGGATATAAAATGTATTTGTTAAAAAAAATGCTAATCAAAGAATGAAATTATATCCTAATTTCTTAAAACAATTTAGCAACATCTGTTGAGGTATATTTCCTTCAGTTTTACTAAAAAGAATAGTTTGACCAGTCCTTCTGATCCAGACAAAATAAAATGTGAAGCACAACTAATCAAAATATATCGACAGATTGCAACATGTATTTACCAGTAGGTTACCATGTTTTAGTAGGTTACTCGATATTTACTAGGGGTGTGCGAGTAGTGACTTTTTTAATCGAGTCGAGTAGTGCCAATTATTTTTGAGTTTCGAGTATTTTCGAGCGATTATTTGCCATCAGTTGGTAGTAGTGATGGTCAAAACCAGAAATTTCAAATCTCGAAACCGAAACCAAAACTTAAAAAATCGAATCTCGAAACTCTAAAGTCAAATTCCAAAATCCTATTTACTTGCCTGGTTATGGTTATGAAAAATAAATCCAGTTACTCCAAATAAACCAGTTAACTTACTGCCATTCTCGAAGTATCCTAGAAAAATATTAGTTTCAGAACTACTAGTGAACCAATTATTTGTAGCTTAATTATAAACTTTGGTTAGAGTTGTTCTTTCACAAATAAAAAATCAATAATCCACAAAAGGTGAAGGTAGACGACCGATGACAGTAGGCTTTTGACCTTCACATTATTAATCAACACTCGGGCGTGATTTCTGTTAAAAAAACAACATTGACACAAAAAATCTCGGCAGTTTTGAGTTTTGATTCTCGAAACTCGCCGATCGAATCTCGAAACCGAAACTTTTCTAAAGTTTTGGTGGTTTTGAGATTCGAGTTTTGGTTTTGACACATCACTAGTTGGTAGTTTAAAACAGTGTAATAGAATTTGGATACCACCCTAGATTTGATCATCTAAACATGGACAAACAAAAACACGGTTTGCCATTCGTTTCCGGCCGATGAAACAGGGCCCGGTTGTTATTTGGCCAATTTCACCTGGTCCAGACATCGCTTATAATCAATATTAAATGACAAAATCGTTAAGTCACGGCCAAAATTACGCGGTCCGATCGTCATTTTCGGGCGATTTTACGTGATGCGATCGCCTTTTGTGGCCGTTAATACGCGTTTTGGCCGGTCGCGATTGCCTTTTGCGGCCGTTACTATGCGTTTTGGCCGGTTCCAATCGTTAGCGGTCGTCATTTTCGGCCGATTTTACGTTATACGATCGCCTTTTGCGGCTGTTACTACGCGTTTTGGGCGTTCGCAGTCGTTCGCGGTCGTCATTTTCGGCCGATTTTACGTGATGCGATTGGCTTTTGCGGCCGTTACAACGCGTTTTGGCCGGTCGCAATCGTTAGCGATCGTCCGGAAATCGGCGGGAAATACTCGCTCTAACTTTCGAGTAGTTTTCAAAACTTCGAGTCGAGTTCGAGTAGTGAAATACTCGGCCAAAAACTCGAAGTTCCGAGTACTCGCACACCCTTAATATTTACGTAAAATTTTTGTTGGTGATGGCAGGGTACTCAATATTTGTGTAATGTAGAGAGTGCGGCAAAAGTCAGTTAGCCGAAAATGCTATTTAGATGTAACATGTATTTACCTAATTTATAATAGCATAGTTGTAAACTACCTGATCCAGAAACTGCTCAAAGCTGCCACCTGCGTTTTCATCCACTTTTATAATTTTTCTCACTGGTTTACACATTTTGTTACACAACTGTGGTGTAAGTAAAGGTTTGAAATCATCTGCTATTCTCTCAAATGAGCCAAACTTCGAGGTTTCACAGAAAACACATTAGGTATCTTAAAATCTATTAATGACCTAGCAAACCACTCAATACTCAATTCACACAGTACTCGCCAACTCGAAAATAGAGTAATGCTACGCACAATACCGGATTTAGCAAAGGGAATCACCTGGTCTGCAGTGGTTAACTGACTTTAGCTGCACCCTGTATGTCAGTGATGGAAGGAAACTTAAAATAGTAGACACCCTCTTAACCACCCTCCATGGGACCGAGCCCTGGGTCGGATAACTAAAAGAGCGGTTAGACGAGTAACACCTGGGTATTGTCATACTAATCAGTAAAAGTTATAAAACTTATACGACATTTAACAAATAGATTGTGAACTTAGGTACAAAGACGCAGTACTTGGTTAACTCAGTAAACATATGATCAGCTTATTGTAACGTTAACGTACAGTTTTCCTAATCATGGTACAGTTTTGGAACGTCGGCTGCAGCGGTGGTTATGAGTCATTGCCTGGGAAGAGGGCGGACAATCGATTGGCGGTTGAAGCGAGGACAGTCAACAGGGTGTTTACTGTACTATATTTGTGTGAAATTTATGTGCACTATGTCAATGATGGTACGCTGAGAGAGTCCTCGATATTCGTGTAACGTGTTTGTCGGTGCTGGCAGGCTACTCGATATTCGTGGTGTGCGGGGACCTCCCTCCATGCACGGCTGATGAAGTGCTGCTGCTAAGGCCGGCTGTGCAGGCGCAGAAGCCCAAACTGCTCTCCGAGGTGGCCAAGTCCCAACCGCAGTCCCAGGAGTCCGACGACTCAGAGTTACAGAAGGCCATCAGGATGAGTCTTGGACAAGGTATGCTGTTTGTAGCTTTCAAATACGTTAGCTGTTTTATAGTTATTAGTGCATTTCCTTTGGAAAGTGAACTGTTAGCATGACCCGCACGGTGACACTTAAGCCCGGGACCACCATAGAAGTTCCTAACGTGACCCCCTGAACACGTTTTGGGGGGTCGTTCAAAATTGTATATATATATGTGTTTGCACTCTAGCGGTCACATTTTTTGTCCGATTTACTTCAAATTTGGTAGGGACATTCCTTTCAGTAATCAGTTGGACAAGTTCGTTGGGCAAAACAATCGAAAAACTCTAAACCCCTTTTTTGGGGTTTAATCTTTCAAATTTTGGGTTTTTGGGCCCAAAAAGGGTCAGAAAAGCCCCCATGTACAATTAATGCATGTAAAAAGATGGGAATTAGTGAAGCAAAAGTTTTAAGCCTTCTCTCGTTATTATAGCATACATATTTAGCGAGTTATTAAATAAAATATGTTTCGACTAAACACAGTACGTTGTCTTATGGGGGTTTTACACTAGAAAAGCCTGTTATTCAAAGGAATAACAAAGCTTAGAGTACTTTTAGCGAATTTCCCCTATAGGGAAGAAGCTATTACCGTAGTCGGCATGGTAAGACCTAGGCCCGGGACCATGATAACTTTTCGTTTTGAGGTCCCCAGACCCCAAAAATACCATTCGTTCGAAACTGTATATATATATATATATATATATATCTATATATATATATATATATATATATATATATATATATATATGTGTCCGTGAGCACGATAACTCTCGTAAAAATTATCCGATTTTGATGAAATTTGGTATAAACGTGTAAAGCAACATTTATGACTTTAAGTTCGAAAACCAGCCAGATCGCTCTATCCGAAGGGGTATTTTGGGGGGGTTTTGTACCCCAAAAATGGGTTTTTTGAATTTTTTACATATAATTTTGGAAATAGTCAGATTTTATTTTTTCCCATTGGATTCAGCTTAAAAAAACACACAATTTGGTATTTTGATCATTTCTCTACGTCAATTGGTTACCGAGATATTGAAAGTGCTAAACACAGTACGTTGTCTAATGTTATTCTTATGGAGGAAAATAAAAATTTTATATCTCGCTTATTTATGAACATATACTGACGAAACTTGGTATACGGCTTTATCTGGTTGTGGACCATTGATATTTCCTCAAAAAAACAATTTTTTGACAAAGGCTCCCATAGCAGCAAACCTGCGTACTCAGCCCCATGTTATCCTTATGGAGAATAAGTAACGTGTTATCTCCCTTAATTATGAAAATAAATTAATGAAATTTGGTAAGTGACTTCACCTAGTTGAGTTATATTGATATAAGCATAAAACCCCATTTTTTTGTGTTCCTTGCTTCAGCAAACCTGCATACTCAGCCGCCATGTTATTCTTATGGAGAATAATTAAAATGTCATAAATTGTTTATTTATGAATGTATATTGATGAAACTTGGTATGTAGCTTTATGTGGCATTAAGATAAATATATATGCATTGGAAATTCGCTAAGTATGCAGGTTTGCTGCTACGGGGGTATTATCATCCCCAGCAACCTCACGCCTACATTAAAGCCTCTCTGGACCTTCTCCTAACATTATAATGCGCAAAATTGTATTCCCAGCTTTGCAGGTAAATGAAACCAGGAGCATCAGAATAGCCAAAAAATCTCTGTTTTCAGATTTTAATAAAAATTGGAATAAATGTATGTTTTTATACCGATTTTGAGTTTTAACCCTAGCAGTGGCCAACCAGCATAATACGCTGGTTTCCCGTGATGCCTGAAATGGCCACCAGCGTAATACGCTGGTACGGGTCGAAATTTTTGTAACGGTAAATCAAATCAAATCAAATCAAATCAAAATATTCTTTATTCATAGTCAATACATATACAGTATTTGAATAGAGTCAAAGTTCTAGTCTAAAACTAAATACCCCCGTAGCAGCAAACCTGCGTACTCAGCGAATTTCCAATGCATATATATGTATCTTAATACCACATAAAGCCACATACCAAGTTTCATCAATATACATTCATAAATAAACGATTTATGACATTTTAATTATTTCCCATAAGAATAACATGGCGGCTGAGTATGCAGGTTTGCTGAAGCAAGGAACACAAAAAATGGGGTTTTATACAAATATCAATATAACTCATGTAGGTAAAGCCACATACCAAATTTCATTAATTTATTTTCATAATGAAGGGAGATAACACGTTACTTATTCTCCATAAGAATAACATGGGGCTGAGTACGCAGGTTTGCTGCTACGGGAGCCTTTGGTAAAAAATTTTTTTTGAGCAAATATCAATGGTCCACAACTAGATGAAGCTGTATACCAAGTTTCGTCAGTATACGTTCATAAATAAGCGAGATATAAAATTGTTCTTATCCTCCATAAGAATAACATTAGACAACGTACTGTGTTTAGCACTTTCAATATCTCGGTAACCAATTGACGTAGAGAAATGATCAATATACCAAATTGTGTGTTTTTTTAAGGTGAATTCAATGGGGAAAACTAAAATTTGACTTTTTTCAAAATTATATGTAAAAAATTCAAAAAACCCATTTTTGGGGTATAAAACCCCCCTAAAATACCCCTTAGGATAAAGCGATCTGGCTGGTTTTCGAACTTAAAGTCATAAATGTTGGTTTACACGTTTATACCAAATTTCATCAAAATTGGATTAGTTTTACGAGAGTTATCGTGCTCACGGACACATATATATATCTACAGTTTCGAACGAATGGTGTTTTTGGGGTCTGGGGACCTCAAAACGAAAAGTTATCATGGTCCCGGGCCTAGGTCTTACCATGCCGACTACGGTAATAGCTTCTTCCCTATAGGGGAAATTCGCTAAAATTACATTCTTATCAGGTTATATGGAGAGAAAATAAAATATTAATCATAAACATAAATTTAAGTTATTTTGACTGCAAATTTAACAATAAAGAAAAATATATATATATATATATATAAAACAACTTTTTCAGTTACTTAGACAATACATATTTATTTCATTGTAATGAAATACATTTTATTTCATTGTAATGAAATACATTTTATTTCATTACATTATTTATTATAACTGAACTCAGGCAATCAGTAGTAGGTCCTAAGGAAATTCTGAAAAAGAATAAAGTGCCTTATTAGTCAAATATTCTTTGAGTAAGCTTTTAAATTTATTGTAATTTTGTTCTTTTTTTATTGAACCTGGAAGTTGTGTAAACAATTTTTTCCCCATGTACCTTGTTTTGTTTTTATAGAAATATAGATTGTGTTTATCTAAAATAATTTGATTACGTGTATTATAAGGATGATTAGCTTCAAGTGAAAAAACACTGTCATGCTCTTTAACATATTTAATTGTTTCAAGGACGTAAAGACTGTAAACTGTTAAGATTTTAAGATCTATAAAAAAGGTTTTAGCGAATTTCCCCTATAGGGAAGAAGCTATTACCGTAGTCGGCATGGTAAGACCTAGGCCCGGGACCATGATAACTTTTCGTTTTGAGGTCCCCAGACCCCAAAAACACCATTCGTTCGAAACTGTATATATATATATATATATATGTGTCCGTGAGCACGATAACTCTCGTAAAAATTATCCGATTTTGATGAAATTTTGTATAAACGTGTAAAGCAACATTTATGACTTTAAGTTCGAAAACCAGCCAGATCGCTTTATCCGAAGGGGTATTTTGGGGGGGTTTTGTACCCCAAAAATGGGTTTTTTGAACTTTTTACATATAATTTTGGAAATAGTCAAATTTTAGTTTTTACCATTGGATTCAGCTTCAAAAAACACACAATTTGGTATTTTGATCATTTCTCTACGTCAATTGGTTACCGAGATATTGAAAGTGCTAAACACAGTACGTTGTCTAATGTTATTCTTATGGAGGAAAAGAAAAATTTTATATATCTCGCTTATTTATGAACGTATACTGACAAAACTTGGTATACGGCTTCATCTGGTTGTGGACCATTGATATTTGCTCAAAAAAACAATTTTTTGCCAAAGGCTCCCGTAGCAGCAAACCTGCGTACACAGCCCCATGTTATTCTTATGGGGAATAAGTAACGTGTTATCTCCCTTAATTATGAAAATAAATTAATGAAATTTGGTATGTGGATTTACCTAAATGAGTTATATTGATATTTGTATAAAACCCCATTCTTTGTTTTCCTTCCTTCAGCAAACCTGCATACTCAGCCGCCATGTTATTCTTATGGAGAATAATTAAAATGTCACAAATCGTTTATTTATGAATGTATATTCATGAAACTTGGTATGTGGCTTTATGTGGTATTAAGATACATATATATGCATTGGAAATTCGCTGAGTACGCAGGTTTGCTGCTACGGGGGTATTTACACTTTCTGTGTTTTTTAAATCTAGCATGGTATTGCTTTTTTTTGTTTTATTAGAATTTTGTCCAAACTATGTTTTGATGTAGCTCCATATATACAAATTCCATAAGACAGATGTGAGTGTAATAAAGAATAATATATTGTTTTCAGTAGTGTGAGGTCAGATACTTTAGACATTTTCCATAGTGCGTATATTCCTGATGACATTTTGTTGACTACATTATCAACATGTTCATCCCACGAGAGATTTCCATCAACCGCAAGTCCTAAAAATTTAGTTTGATTTGTTTTATTTATTAAGTCATTGCCAACTTTGATTTTTGGATCTAGTGCTGTTTTATTTTGTTTTGTGGAAAAAGATAAAATCATTGATTTGTTTGCATTTAATAAGAGGTTGTTTTGATTTAGAAAGTTGTTAATACTCATTAAGTCCGAATTTGCTGAGACCTCTGTATCAAAACAGGAATTTCCTTTAACAATCAAATTAGTGTCATCCGCATACAAACACATGGAGCTGGAGCCAACTCTTTGTGGCAGACCATCCAGGTAACATAAAAATAGTAATGGCCCTAAAATGGATCCTTGAGGAACTCCATACTTAATCACCTGAGGTTCACAGACATATTTTCTTAGGTAACTACAATAATTTCCCCTTTCCAAATATTTTACTTCAACCCTTTGCTGTCTCCCACTGAGGTAAGAGGAAAACCAAGCACACTCTTTCCCTTGTATGCCTGAGGATTTAAGTTTTTCTATTAAAACAGGATGCGCCACACTATCAAAAGCACGGGAGAGGTCAAGAAAAATACCCACTACCTTCTCACCATTATCAACTGCATCAATTATATTTTCAATAAACTCAACCCCAGCAGTTACGGTTGACCTCCCCTGCCGAAAGCCATGTTGCTCTTTGTCTAATAGATGATTTGATTCCAAATAATTTATTAATTGGATGTATACAATCCTTTCAAAAATTTTTGAAAAAGATGAGAGAAGTGAAACAGGCCTGTAACAGGTTATATCTTTACAATTACCTTTCTTAAAAATGGGAATAATTTTTGAAATTTTTAACTTATCCGGAAAATATCCTGAAATGAAAGAAGAGTTAATTAAATGGACCAGCGGTTTAAGTAAGAAAGCTGACGATTTCTTTATAAGTGTCATTGGAAAATCGTCCATGCCAGTGGAATATTTATTTTCAAATGAAAAGATTACCTTTAGTAGATCTTGTTCTGAAATTGGAGTGAATCTAAATTTTGCATTAGTTTTCGGAGTGGAAACCACTAATTGTAATGGGGGGATATTTGGGACTACAAGCCTCTCCACTGCGTTAACAAAGAAATCATTAAAGACTTCACTCACTTCCAATGGCTTATTAATTAACCTACCATTGTGGAGCAGACTAATGTTATTTTTTTGGCTCTCCTGTCTCCCTAATTTAGAATTTATTATACTCCAAGTAGCTTTAACCTTGTTTGAAGAATTTTTAATTTTGTCACTAATTTGATTTTTTTTAGTGTTCAATAAAGTCTGATTAAGTATTATTTTTTTCTGTTTTATTTGTTCTTTAATTGCCTGATTTTTTGTTTCCCTAAATAACCTTTCCAATTCTACTATTTCAAGTTTCAACTCTCTCAATTCAGTTGTCATCCATTTTTTCTTGGGTTCAGCTTTCTCAGAAATAAACACTCTTGGAAAACACAAATTAAAATAATATCCAAACAGTGAATTAAAAACCTCATACTTGTTTTCAACTGGTGCTTGGTATACCTCAATCCAACTCTCTTTTAAAATTTGCTGAGTAAAATTCTCAAAATTAGCTAAACTAAAAACCCTACCTTCTTTTTTGATATTGTTTCTGTGTTTTTTATCTATATTAAATATATCGAGGCATTGTGCATCATGATCAGATACAGCCGTTATCACACCTCTTGCTTCTAATCTATGAGTATTTATATTTGTAATAAAGTTATCTATGGCAGTCTTTGATGTTTTAGTGACCCTGGTTGGAAAATCTATCTTATATTCTAAATTACACATTTCCAGTATGTTTTTAAACTTTTTATAAGTATTATCTTTGTTTAAAACATTTATATTAATGTCTCCAGTTAAAATTACATTTTCATATCTTTTACAGAGCTCATAAGTAAGGATTTCTAACTTATCCAAAAAAGGATGGGTATAACAATACACAGGAGTACGGTAGAGACAACCCAGAACAAAAGTAAAATCCCCTACCTTAAACTCAGTCAAAGAGCATTCAAACTCCCTTTCAACCAGTAACTCTGACACAGCTGGAATATTAACTAGTTTACTTTTAAGATTGTTAAGTCCCAAAATTATTACTCCTCCCCCTGAAGTTTCTTTCCGTAAAAAGCATGATCTAATGGTATATCCCTCAATATTGAAATATTTTATTTTTGTTTCATTTAAATTAACTTCACTTAAAGCAATTATATCAGGTTTTATCTGATCTAAAGTTATTTGTAAATTTTCTAAATTAGTTGAGATGCTTCTAACGTTTTGATGAAATATTGTAAATTTGTTGTTTGAGTAGTTTATTGCCCCTTGAGGTTTGCTAACTCTATCTATTTCAAATTGAGTCCCCCTTCTTCCATTTGTGCCAGAGATATAATTATTAATACTACTTGTACTTAACAGATTCACAACATTTACATCAATAGTGGAAATTGGGTCAGGCTGCCTAAAAAAATTGCATTCGAGTTTTCAATTTGAGATTCACGAAGTGTGGTCACTGAAGAAGGGTCACCCACTGCTTCCGGATCTAGACTTTCCAAAGACTGACAGCTGTTGATGGCCTCTTCAAGTGTCCCGACAAACTTAGAAGGAGTTAGACCCTTCCACAAAGATCTTCTACTTGACCTCCGATCACTATTAACAATGATCACAGATACACCCGTGCTCTTCTGGAAGTCCACAATCCTGGCTGCAAAGTGCTGCGGATCAATATTGTCTCTTACGCAGCCCATAGGGGAGCAAATAAGTCTGCGAAAATTCCCTTCTTTGAAATATTTCTTCAGTTCCTCGAAAGCTTTGTCATACTCAGCAAGGTGTGGTTTGCTGAAGTAGGTTGGCTTTGTGATTAAACTCCACACTGTTGCCCCATTTTCTTTTACTTGGCGTGCCAAGTAATGACTCAGACAATCAGAGGGTTGAGGTCTACCAAATTTCTTCCGGAAAGCCACTGCTACACCTGCTGTCATGTTTCTGTGGTGGTGAAGATCCCTCGATATCGTGTGGGCAAAAGCAGTTTCTGGATCATCTTCATACCTTTTGAAGTACTCGCTTATTTCTGCCTGAACAATTGAAATGCCTTGAGTATTGTCATTTGGATTCAGGTTAGTTGTTCGAAGCTCATGCATGGAGTCCTCTTCACTATTCGGAACTTTCTTGGAGTTTGACCAAGAAGTTAAGGATCGCACTATAAGATGGGCGAGCTTAAATTTACCATTCTTATTTAAATGCAATCCATGATTAGTGAAGTGAAACCTTTTCAAACTATTTAAATTTATGAGGAATACATTATTCATACGATATGTCAGCTCAGCAATATAGTTATTCACATCAACAAGTTCTTGATAACAACGGTGGTTGAGGGGAAGATCATGTCTCTTTGGTATGGTGGTGATAAATACTGGTCTCACTCACTGTTAAAAAAACATTAATAGTCAACTCGGAAGTGAACAATATTTATACCATTCGAAAGATCACATTCTGAACTTTCATTTTATTACATAAATGAACCGTTTACAAGTTGTATAACAATGTCACGACGATTATAATTACAATGAAATTTTGCCGCTACGCCATTCCTGCAGTCGACGCTCGGAAAATGTAAAAACACGACTTCTTTGGAATTACCCTGCTCGGGTAATTTTTGTCTTAGGATGTTGCGGGTGGTACCACTGCATAGCCAAAGAGTTTAGTTTCACTGTGGTATTGATTTTTAGAACGAAATATTGATTGGACAAAAGTTACGATTTTATGAACACAGCTGTTTTCTGAATTTATAACAAATGGCCAACCGGCGTAATAAGCTGGTATGGAAAATACGAATTACATCCAGTGCAAGTTATAAATGATAGTGATATAATATGTAATTTTGAAGAGGAAGAAATATAGCTTTTGAGATTGGCAGCCTTGCCCAGGGTTATTTCCGGCTGCTCTCTCGAAGACGAAGGAAATGCGTCACTCCTCTCACATCTATTGCGTAGTTGCAGCCATTGCGTGTTGTTGTCGGTGAGTTTGCGCCAGGGGCGGATCTAGGAATTTGTTGAGGGGGGGGCGCACTTGAGATTTTTTTATCACTAAACGATAACGTCCCGCAGCAACGGGAGGCAGTTGTTAGCACCATAGACTAACTAGCACTCGCTAAATTCAATTAAATCATGATGCTAATAAATAAAACACCACATTGTAACACTTATTTCGCAATGAAATGTGTAATATTGATGTATTCCACTGATACAATAAACAGTAGGTACATAAATATACACATTTTTTACAACTACTACCTCAAAATACCCCCGTAGCAGCAAACCTGCGTACTTAGCGAATTTCCAATGCATATATATTTATCTTAATGCCACATAAAGCTACATACCAAGTTTCATCAATATGCATTCATAAATAAACGATTTATGACATTTTAATTATTCTCCATAAGAATAACATGGCGGCTGAGTATGCAGGTTTGCTGAAGCAAGGAACACAAAAAATGGGGTTTTATACAAATATCAATATAACTCATGTAGGTAAAGCCACATACCAAATTTCATTAATTTATTTTCATAATTAAGGGAGATAACACGTTACTTATTCTCCATAAGAATAACATGGGGCTGAGTACGCAGGTTTGCTGCTACGGGAGC
The DNA here is from genome assembly GCA_963675035.1 of Allygus modestus. Classification (NCBI taxonomy): domain Eukaryota; kingdom Metazoa; phylum Arthropoda; class Insecta; order Hemiptera; family Cicadellidae; genus Allygus; species Allygus modestus. Next base: position 61,120,710 of record OY776114.1, read on the forward strand.
CTTTGGCAAAAAATTGTTTTTTTGAGCAAATATCAATAGACCACAACCAGATGAAGCCATATACCAAGTTTCGTCAGTATACGTTCATAAATAAGCGAGATATAAAATTTTTCTTTTCCTCCATAAGAATAACATAAGACAACGTACTGTGTTTAGCACTTTCAATATCTCGGTAACCAATTGCCGTAGAGAAATGATCAAAATACCAAATTGTGTGTTTTTTTAAGCTGAATCCAATGGTGAAAACTAAAATTTGAATTTTTCAAAAATTATATGTGAAAAATTCAAAAAACCCATTTTTGGGGTACAAAACCCCCCCAAAATACCCCTTCGGGTAGAGCGATCTGGCTGGTTTTCGAACTTAAAGTCATAAATGTTGCTTTACACGCTTATACCAAATTTCATCAAAATCGGATCATTTTTATCGTGCTCACGGACACATATATATATATATATATATATATATATAGATATATATATATATAGATATATATATATATATATATATATAGATATATATATATATATATATATATACAGTTTCGAACGAATGGTGTTTTTGGGGTCTGGGGACCTCAAAACGAAAAGTTATCATGGGCCCGGGCCTAGGTCTTACCATGCCGACTACGGTAATAGCTTCTTCCCTATAGGGGAAATTCGCTAAAACAACAATTTTATACCGATGTATTTACTTTCACGCACTACTAAAGGCTAAACCAAAGTACACAAAATGGCTAAGGTAGAACGTAAGGTTTCAGAAAAGAAGAAGATTGAGGAAGACTGCAGGATCGGTGCTGCGGTGTGTGCCACTAGGGCAACCAAAGGCAATAGTCCGGTGCTGTGGTGCGTTACCTTAGGGATGCTCGGCACAAGCCCCTAGGCCGGTGATGCTATGTGTTCCCCTAGGGTTGCCGAAGGCAATAGTCTGGTGCTGAGGTGCGTTACCCTAGGGGGATGCTCTCTCCTGGCCGGTGCCTGGCCTAGGGGTTGGGGCCTAGAACCCAACCCTATTAACGCCTATTGCCAAACACAACTTACTATATGTAAGGTAAAGGCACCGGCCAGGAGAGAGCCATCCCCTAGGGTAACGCACCTCAGCACCAGACTATTGCCTTTGGTTGCCCTAGTGGCACACACCGCAGCACCGGCCTAGGGGCTTGGGCCGAGCATTCCTAAGGTAACGCACCTCAGCACTAGACTATTGCCTTTGGCTGCCCTAGGGGAACACACCGCAGCACCGGCCTAGGGGCTTGGGCCGAGCATTCCTAAGGTAACGCACCACAGCACCAGACTATTGCCTTTGGTTGCCCTAGGCGCACACACCGCAGCACCGGCCTAGGGGCTTGGGCCGAGCATTCCTAAGGTAACGCACCTCAGCACCAGACTATTGCCTTTGGCTGCCCTAGGGGAACACACCGCAGCACCGGCCTAGGGGCTTGAGCTGAGCATTCCTAAGGTAACGCACCTCAGCACCAGACTATTGCCTTTGGCTGCTCTAGTGGCACACACCGCAGCACCGATCCTGCAGTCTTCCTCAATCTTCTTCTTTTCTGAAACTTTGCGCTCTACCTTAGCCATTTTGTGTGCGTCGGTTTAGCCTTTAGTAGTGCGTGAAAGTAAATACATCGGTATAAATCTTTTGTTTATTGAGGTAGTAGTTGTATAAAATGAGTATTTTTATGTACCTACTGTTTATTGTACCAGTAGAATACATCAATATTACACATTTCATTGCGAAATAAGTGTTACAATGTAGTGTTTTATTTATTAGCATCATGATTGAATTGAATTTAGCGACTACTAACAACTGCCTCCCATTGCTGCGGCACGTTATCGTTTAGTGAGAAAAAAATCTCAAGTGCGCCCCCCCTACAAATTCCTAGATCCGCCTCTATTAGAACTACGTGGAGAATCCCGCCTCTTTTGTTATCAGACGGGCCCATAAGGTTTTTAGTCTAGTAAAGATACATAGTCAATACTATTACCATTAATTACACATTTTCTGAGTCCAAGGGGGGGGGCGCGCGCCCCCCGCGCCCCCTGGCTGGATCCGCCACTGGTTTGCGCTCTCGTGTTATCCGCGAATTATTGCTAAATCCTTTATTATTTCGGAGTGTTAGTGTTAGTGAAGTGTGTGTGTGTGTGTGTGTGTATATATAACAGTAATCTTTATGGATAAATATTACTGAAGTGTGTGAAATAGTATTTGTAAAAAGTTGTGTTTTTCTTTAGCACCATGTCACGAAAATACGAGTGTGATATAAACCGTGATTTTATAAGTCCGCGATTATTTTTATTATTACATAACACATATAGAAACATACAATTTATTATGAATGTTATGTATGTTTTTGTAGGTAATGGGAAATTCTACATGTTTATATTGTTTTGGGGTGAAACAATTTCTAAAAAAAGTTATATATATACTAAATACTGTAAAAATTACACATTTTGCGGTTTTCCGTATATTCTTTCATAACACCTACACACAATTTTTCCCCCATTATGTTATACATTTATGTGTAGGGAATTGAATTTCCTACAAAATGTTTACATAGTATTTTGAGGAATAAATTTCTAAAAAAAAATTTATATACTAAAATCTGTAGAAATTTTTTGAATACCCTAAAATTTCCAAAATTCTTCTAATCATAAGTGATAAAAATTTGTTACCATAAATTTTATGACTTTTTTACATTTCTTACTTCATTAGCTTTACAAATATATACATATTATTATTAGCATATACATATTTACATTACCTTTTTACAGTACTAACTAACACTGTACAATTTTCACATTTTGCGGTTTTCCGTATATACTTACATAATACTTACAAATAAAATTCTTTCCCCAACATATTATACATTTCTATGTAGGAAATTAAATTGTCTACAAAATGTATATAATGAATTTTCGATAAAAAATCAGACGAAAAAGTTTTACCGGGGCTGCTTTTGAAATTTCAATTTTTTTATATCTTTTTTACTATGCTGAAAAAACTACCTCTTAGATTTTTTTACTTTCTCCCCCTTATACGTAGTATATGGAGAAAGTATTGTTTTCGTCAGAATTTTCGAATTTGAGTTGTTAGTGGAAATATTCGTTTTGGTGCTCCCTGAACCCAAAAAAGTGGTTTTTACGTGATGTCTGTCTGTGTGTGTGTGTGTGTGTGTGTGTGTGTCTGTGTGGATGTGTACAGAGCTAGAGCCCTAACCTATGGACCGATTTTGATGAAATTTGGTATGTAGGTACTAATCCACGATATCTCCAGGCGTTTTTTTCATTTTTTTGAATTTTTGATTTTTAAGGGTAATTATCCCCCAAAAACCACCAAAAGACATGAAAAATCCAAATTTCTCAAAAACGGCTCTAACGATTTTGATTAAACTTTAGTCGTTTGTAGAACTTTAGTTCTCCAACAAAATGACACCACCCGCATTCCTGTAAAAATTCGGGTTCAGAAATTACAGGACTTAAAACATCCAAAATTAAGTTTTTTGGATTTTTCATAAAAAAACATAAATATTAAAAAATATTACTATTCACCATTAAAAAGAGCTATACAAACTAAATAATTTAGTATCTTGAATTACTATTCTACGATTGCTGGTTTCGGAGAAAATTGAAATTTTCATTTAGCGGTAAACGCAGTACGTTGTCCAATGTTATTCTTATGGGGAATACAAAAATTACTATTTCTCTCTTATTTACTGATCAATTTCATTCAAACTTGATATGCTTGTCAATCTAGCATTGACCAACAGAGTTAATTTGAAATATGTTGCCCCTTAATAACCCTGGGGGGAATAGGGGGCATTTCCCCTCTTAAAACCACGAGTGTAGCAATGGATTCTGTAGTGCCTCCAAAGCAGGGATTTGGGTGGATGTTTTTTAAAACAACTTGTTTACAAGATTTTCTGTACATTCGACCATTTTTGTATTCTATATTTAGTAAATAAAAAGTAAATTATTCATTAAAGTTGGGCTAATAGGGAGAAAGTATGTGTCAGTTTCCTGATACCGTTTATTTTATTTTAATATTTTCAGATGCCCCTGTTCTTTCTGAACAAAATGAATATGTGGTTGGCTATGTTTAGTTCTCATTTCAAATGTATACGAATTTTCAAAAAAAGGTCTGCAAAATCGCCAAAATTGGTTGGCCATTCCACACTTTAACATTGGCCACTGCTAGGGTTAAAAGTTTTTACGTGGAAATTCACTTCCCCCATGTCAGCGTGCTGCGTGTGAACTCGTTTTGTAAATACAATAGACTCTCATCAATCTGGATTGCACTTATCTGGGCTTCCGGTTATCCAGACCGATGATCTTGAATTTTCTTAAATTTGTTGGCTGGAACCAAAAACGGAAATTTACGGTTTAGCGCCTTCAGTTTTCACGCGATCATCCCGCATTACACAAATGTCATGTAGTTTGCATCTTCAGGTGAGTTCTCGCTTAGCCCAACCGTGCCGTTATCGTTGTTTGTTATTGTTTACGTATCCGGTGCGCTGCTCCGTTTAGGTCTTCTCCTGTCGATGGGTCACTGACGATATAAACCAGTAGACTGGTGACAGTTTTAATCACAGTAGGCTATACTTGATTTATGATTTATGGTGTTACATTAAATCTTTACAGATGTACATACTTTTCAATATTTTTGAATGAAGCTACAGTTTTATCACGTTTTCAAGCAATAAATGTATTCCTCTGATGATCTAAACCTTTTTTGTGTTGCGACCATGCTCTGTTGGTGATGAGGTTCTACTATATTACTGAGTGTTTATAACTTTCTTCTGTAAGCTCCCTATTGTGTTAGCACATAAATGTTAACACATATTGTCATAATTGTTCACTATAAAGGCAAAATTGATGACTCATGCCCACATTCGGGAAAGCCGGATTTTTCTAAATCCAGCCCGGCTGTCCGCCACAATAGTTCGGATATCTGAGAGTCCACTGTATTTTTGTTCTTACGCTCATTAATAAAAAAAATGTTCACTTCTGAAAATTCTGTTTGGGTTTTTGGGGGCGGGTTTTTGGATTATCCCCCAGGAAAGTACAGCAGGTAAGTTTTCAGTGCACTCTATAATAGAAATGGAATAAGTTGCTGCTCAAGCGGAACAGTTGCAACTGGAACAGTTTCAGCATGACAACAGTTTCCTAACTAAACGGTTGCAGAGAACAGCTGAGTGTTTAGATTGTCTACGACGAAGCAACTAGGGATTCAACTACAGCAATCGGGTGGTAAAGTGGTTTGGTTTTATTCCTTCCCCTCCTTACTTTTCTCCCAATGGTCTCGGCTTTATAGTGTTGGAGGTGCCTGCACAAGTCAGCGAACAAACTTTTGGTGTTTTCTCATTGCAGTTTTTTTATATTCTTTATTTGCATGAATATTGAGAACAATGGTTGCATCAAAATACAGATTACATACAATTGCACAATAGGCATTACAGTTGGTTCTTTTGAAGGTTAGTTTGTGAGTGGGTCAGTCCATTGGTAGTATTCAGCCAGCAAGTAGTAAGGATGCTCGTGCCAGCTTCTTAGCCAGCTTCTCAGTCTGTTCCCAAAGTGCTTCTTCTCTGATTTCTTCAGCTTCTCTGGTAAGAGTATTCCACACTTTGGCTCCCATGTAGCTTGGTTTCTCTCAGTAGCAGTGAGATAATGACTGCATAGGCAGGCATGTCATGCATGTCATGCATAGGTAGTTTGAGGCATGTCTGTTGTTCTAGTTGTGATAGAGTCCCCAGTTCTTTCTGCTTCTGGGGACTCTATATTTGACTGTGGCTTGCAGAGCCGTAACGATAACTTCGGGTGCCCCGGTGCAAGAGTTATTGATGGTGCCCCTTCATATTTTCGTATGTTAACCATGTTATAAATTACGGGTGTGCGAATAGGGATGTTATGGAGTAGCCAAGTAGTGTTAATTATTCTCAAGCTTTGAGTATTTTCGAGCGAGTATTTGCCATCAGCAATGTAATGTTTTTGGTACATAGTTTCAAATAGTGTAATGGGATTTGGATACTACCCCGGATTTGATCATCTAAACATGGTTTCTAACTAATATATGAGTAGCAATGTAAGTTGTTGGCCAGTACAATCATACTGTATTATGTATTGACAAACAAAACATGGTTTGACAGTAGTTTCCGGCCGATAAAACACGGTCCAGTTGCTGTTGGCCAATATCACTTGGTCCGGATATCGCTTATAACAATATTAGATGAGGAAATTGTCACGGTCCGGTGTCAAATGTGGTCAGTATTATGTGTCACGTCATCAATTACGGCCGATATTAAGTGGCCAGGTCGCCTTTTCTGATGTTAGGTATGTCATCGTCATTTTCGGCCGTTATTTTGTGATCCAGTCGTCATTTTGGGTGATTTTATCTTTTCCGTCGTAATTTGCAGTTGATATTACGCGATAAGGTTGTTATTTCTGAATTATATCATGTGTCGTGTCTTCAAATACAGCCTAAATTATGCCGTCAAGTCTTCACAATCGGTTGTTTTTATGACCGATTCTCGTTTCTAGTTGTCATTTTCGGCTGATTTTACGTGGTGTGTTCGCTATTTGCAACTGTAACTACGCGATTTGGCAGGTCACAGCGTCCGGGAATCAGTAGGAAACACTCATAGCTCGAACATTCAAAACTCGAGTCGAGATGAGTACTGAATACTCTGCCAAAATACTCAAAGTGTCGAGTACCCGCACACTCCTAATATGATATATCATTTTTACCCATCAGTTTGCCCCGGTTGTAAACGGCGCTGGTGGCTTGTAAGTAGAGGTTCACCAGTGAGGATTTACAGTTTCCTGAAAGTTTCCCTGCAGGACTGTCTTGGTTGAATGTTTTCAAGGATTCTGATATTTGGTGGATCAAAACACTCAGTAGGTACCCTACTGCAGTGCCTCCCCAGACTGCTGATCCTTATCAGTAGTGGGAATTTTTCAGCTTTGACGTTTCTCTTACCATCGTTTGACCTTATACAGGATAATCCTTAGCATGAAATTCACTCCGAAGGGTTTTGAGTTCCAGTTCTCAATATAAGTTAGTTGTGACAATCTATATCTATAAAAGAGGAAGTATGTATGTATATATGTATGTAGCCTACGGACTCCGAAACCGCTCGACAGATTGTAATGAAACTTTCAGGCATTATTAAGCATTATTCAAGGATGGTTTGTGTGAAGTTTGGTGCAAATCTGTCCAAAGGGCTCCGACCCAGAGGGCATACAAGGGTGCAGTGTCAGGTTTTAGAAATTTAGTGCTTACAAAATTAACAGCTGTAATTAAAAAAATTCAAAGTTTTGGGCGCAGCAACGTTTAAACTGTTTTAAGTCAGCTATAAGGGGTCTTGCAGATGCTGGAAATGTCAAATAATTTAATTCAGCTGTGTTGGTAGACTTGGGTAATACTATAATGTTAGTATGTTGTGTCTACTGTTGACACCAGTTTGTAACTGTGATATGTTTATAGGGTCTTTTTTAGGAACACTTAAAATAACTGCTAAACTTTAAATTTAGTTTGAGTTTGAAGAAGAACTCTCGTCCAGACAAAGTTTTAAATTCATTCAGCTAAACGGATCCAGAAATATAAATTATTTAGTGATAAACCAGGTGGCAGCTATACAGGAAACTAGGGATGAGTCGATTCTCGATACCGATTCTCGGTACCACCGATACTTGGACATTGGTATCGGTATCGAGATTCATTCGTTCAATGTCGATACCGATACCATCGATACCCCCGCCGTTTACCTGCGCTACGAAGTGTACGGGAAGAGATACTCCCGCCGTTTACCCGCTCTACAAAAGGCACTAGGAGTGTTTGGGTCGGCGGCAAAATCTTACCTTGGAGATAAGGAAGGAAGAGGGATGTGAGGGGTCTGGTTGAAAGCAATAAACCAGTCGGCTGACCAACATTATTTCTTTGAGTAAATATCTAACAACCAAGTTTTTCCCTATTATGAATTTATATTAAATAGTTTTTGTTTTTCTACATTACTGTAGCATACTAGTGAAATTAACATTAAATTATGCAAAAAATTACATTAAAAAAATTTGTTTGATAATTAAATACAAAATACTACTAAATAATTTTAAATGGTATTATAAATTTGTAACTGTTTTTAACAATAGTTTTAACACTAATAGGTACTGAATAATCGTAGGTATCGATGGTATCGGTATTGAGAATCGGGAATCAATTTTTCTAGTATCGGTATCGAGAATCGATAAATTTTGGTATCGACTCATCCCTACAGGAAACAGTACATTTGGCACATTGGACTATTGGAACTTTGTCAACTTTCACTAAATAACATAATAAAATACAAAGTACTCTACTAGCCACAGTCTAATATAATGATATAAACTATGACATTTGCCACTAGGCCCTATTGTGCCGCTATGCGCCTTTTAATGTATGTACGGTATATGCGGTTAGAGTTAAGAATCACCCACTACGCGGATAGAACTTCAACCGAGAGTATCACATTAGATAACATTCAGCTAAGTTTAGCTTTGAAGTCCAATAGGCAACTGTCATTATGGAGTGGATTTAATATATGGGCCCTCGAAAGGGTTTTTATGCCCTAAGATATCATTAAGTAGTTCCACTAATTTTAAATGTAGCTAAAATTGTCGAATCAGGTTTTGTAAGGTTGGGTAGCCTTCCATTTAACAGCTCAGCTGGCTCTGGGTGGAACACAGCTCTGGGATAGGTACGATCCGACCTTTGGGTGATTCCAGCACCTTCCTGCAATTGTTTTTCGGTAGCAACCATAGCCGGCCACCCAAATTGATCACATAATACATTATGTTTTACAGCAGTAGAGTGTGAACACATCAGGGTTTAAGCTGCGGTCGCATTTGTCGCAAAATGCGACATGCACCACGAAAATGCGACAATATTTGGGCAGGGTCTCGCTTTTTTGCTACAAAGAAAAGTATAATAAATATTTAAATGTTATTGCAGAAAATCTGGTTTTAACAATACAAATTGTATTAAAAGTCCGTGATCATGATCCACAACCAAAAATATTAGAAGAGTAGTTGGGATGTTGGAGAGGCTTAACGTTGCGTTGGTTGCACTACGTCATTTTCCCAATCGCCTCTGAGTGAGTGGTAGAGGAGACGAGCCTACATTACGTGAACAGTTGCTGTTGATTTCAACTGCGTACCGTGTAAGCGGAACGGGCAAGTTACTAAAATGACAGTTGTAATTACAGTAGCTAACCCCCTAGCAGACGTCATGCGCTCTGCGCTGTGACTCGGTTTGGCGCGCACTCTGTAGTAGCTGAGTCTAGCCGAGCGAAATTGGCGAATGCGAGAATGTTGAGGGCTAGTTCGCTCCGAAGGGATGACTGCGCTCGCGTCGCAATCGTACCGATTCTTGTCGGTTGTTGTGACCGAGTCAAAGGAGACGAGCGGCAGGTCCTCCATACTTAGTGCCGCTCGTGGTCTCAACTCGCTGCAGAATGTGGATGGTTACACGAGCACAAGTCGCTCGAAATCGCAACGATCGGGCGAAAGTGTAGAGGTACCCTAGCGAAAACAGACAACTCGAAATCGGTAATGCGCAAATGTGATCGCGATATGCTTTGAGGTTATGTTTCAGAGTGTAATGTTTGGGGTGTGTGAGTTTTTGTTGTTCTGGTACCATATTAGGCCTATTCTATTAGAATGTTTAGTATATTTCCATTTCAGACTTTAATGGTTAAAATGGATAAGTTACCAAGAAAAGTAGACTCTGCTGAATTATATATATTACGGTATTTAAATGTTAAACCTTAAAAACAAATACAAGCAAAAAACAACTTAAGACCAAAAAATAGTATAATGTCACATGATTAAAAATGTGAAAAGGAAAATATTTTTGCTACAAGTCTCTAAGAGCTTGTAGCATTTTTGCTCAAAGAATTTTTTTCCCAGCTGAATCCCTGGAACACATTACCATCAATAGCTTTAACCACCAAGTACCCCTCATTAATCTCCTATCTATACAAATAAATTGCTGGTTGTGCAGATGAGATTGTGGATCTAGTGGACCCGTCGCCTGAGGAGGACGAAGAGGAACAGATCAGACAGGCTGTGCTGCTCAGCCTACAGTCACAGACCCCCACCCACCTGCCTGGTACTGTGTATAATCCTCCATCTTGTATATCTTATAGCTTCTAATGGATATTTGGCTGCCTGGCAAATTTTGAGCTATAAAATCATAAGAGCTGCATTTTTTTAAAAAAGCTTAACCCTTCCTAAGCGGCGACTGTGGAGTGAAGCCCTACTCGGTACGCTACATATATTTTTAGTGAGTTCAAAAAATAGATTTGGAAATATTTATTTTTTCCCACTTCTATCTGATAATTAAAGTAAATTATTTTCACTTTCATGATCAAAATAATGTTATGTTTTATGATAAAAATTAGTATTAGTATATATAGTCAATCATTTACTTTGAACGTCATTCAAAAAAAAAAACATGACACAATCTAATGCATAGAAAATATTTTGCAAAACATCATTAGCTTGTATTTTACACAACAGCATGTAAACAACTGACTGAACATAAACAATCTGTCTGCCGTGAGACAATAACAAAAGATTCCATCAGCTGGTCAGTATATGACAGCTGTTGCGAGAACAGTGCTGCCAACTCACTGAAAGGAAATGTACCACTAAAATAATCTAAAAAGTAGACTATTCGCTAAAAGTATCTGTAAATAGCACGGAAAGGGTGTTTAGAGTTGGCTGAAAGTATATTTAAATAGCACGGAAAGGGTATTAAGGGTGGGCTGAAAGTATCTTTAAATAGCACGGAAAGGTATTTAGGGGTAGCGCTTGCTTCAAGATTCACAGCAGTAGAGTGTGCAATTTTAATAAGGAAACAAGTAGAAAGCAATTTTGTTTTATTGCAAAAGTTGTTGTAACCAAATGGTTTTAACTTTTGTTAAATAAAATTCTTAATGAATGCAAACCACTATTTAAAATGAAAATTATAAATATTATTAAGAAAAATTACTTGGATCTGTTTTGATAGAATCACAGAAATTAAATATACATATTGTAAATGGTGTTGTATTGCAACAAGTAACGGTATTTCTTGTTTTGTTGGTGTATAAAATATTAAGATCTTGTAAGTTTTACTTATAATTGTTGCTTTTATGAAATTGTTTTACTGCTGTTTTGGGTATAACTTTTGCTATAGATTGATATAACTGGTATGTTTGCATGATATATAAAATGCTCATGTTTTGAGAGTGCTGAAGTTTTAGAGAGGGGTTAGGTGTGATGAGAAATATTGGTAGGGTTGCCATATGGCAGTGTGGGAAAAAGAGGAGATTTTAGCTGCCCTCCCCCCTGAAAAATGTCAAATATCTTGTATATCAAACAAACGTTTGAAAATTACTTTTAGCATATAAAATCAAATTATGGAATCAAACTGTTTGCTAATTTTATATGCCTACAGTTCCCAAATTTGATTAAAAAAGCAATTGAATATTAATATAAACTTTGTAGGAAAATGTAATTATTATTATTATTAGTTTCATTTAAAATGTAAATCATACAAAAACTGTTAATACAAAAGTACTGTATAGAAACAAAAATGTATAGCCTAAAACAATATAGGATACCTACTTGTCAGATTTATAATTTAATAAACAGCAGAGAGCTGTAAATCTTCATAAAGATTTTTGATATTTCCCGCCGAAATAAAGACAAAGAGTAACAAATAATAGAGGTTAGAGTTACAGAGAATCAGGATTTAGCTTTAGGAATCTTTTCATTACGATAAAGTTGCAAATGTAAATACATTTTCGTTCTCAGATAGGATTTTAACACAAAAAACGCATTTTTGGGGAAAATTAAAAAAAGAGATTTTTCGCAGAAATTCCCTGGAGCTTTATTTTTACCCTCAAAATCCGTTGATCTCCGGGGAAATCTGGTGATACAGCAACCCTAGATTTTAGACTTGGTTATCTTGGAGAATCAATCAGACTGTAGAAATGATGATGACTATTTTTGTTCACATGGTAAATTCCTCACTGAGCTCTTGGGAAATTTAAAAGTGTACAAATTTTTCAGAAATACAGCATTTGTCTATTTAATTCAGTGGAACCTCAATTACTCAAACCTCAGGAGATATGGAGCAAATTTGAGTTATCAAATATTTTGAAATATCTAGGTTCGACTTACCAAGGTGATCCTCAGACTTCAACTTATTGAGGGTCACTGTCGATGATTCATGGATGAGTAGGATCCTTCCACCATTTTGTGTTTTGTAAGCAGTATATCATAACTAATAATTCCATAATAATTCTAATTTAAATAATTTAAAAATTGAAAATGTCTAAAATAAGCCTTAAAATGTTTTGAAGCGCTTCCAAAGAAGCCCAAAATACTTCAAAATTAACGTATCAGAGGACGAAAAAGATCCCTTAGTGAACAAGTCGTAGAGTAGGAAAGTAAACAAACAATGGCTCACAGTTCAGCAAATTGGTGATGTTTTGGCCGTTTGATCACTTCCTGTCTATTATCAGATTTTTTTCAGTTTGCAACAAGAACGTTAAATCCTCAAATACTGTAACTGGGGTTTTGAATCCGAACCATTAATGTACAATTTCAACTTATATAGGTTCTCCAGTCAACAATTCGACTTACTTAGGTACGGCGACGTTACAGATTCAATCCAGTAGGTTTTGCGTGATTTGCCTCAAGTCTAAACATCCATTCGTCGAGTCATACATCTAAACTTTCAACATTTATAAGATTAGTAGGATTAGGTTTTAAATTTAAATTTGAAAGCAATAAGCAACACAACTTCTTTGTTGAGTGCGAATAGAGTTTATAAGCTTGTATAAAAAAATGCTACATACAAATTTCAGCAAAATTTAGTTCTAGTTTTAATTCATCTTTATATTAATAGGCAAGCACAAACCAGCCCTCCTTTTTTCTCAAGGTGTGTGTATTGTAGGAGAAATTCACGTACACCGTTTTGAGTTAAAAATGTTTTCCAGCTAAAACTTTGAGTCATAGAGGTGCAGCAGTAGGATAAGAAGACCATAAAACTGTGAGTTATCAAGAAATTCCCTACCAACACTTTGACTTATAGAGGTAAATAGCATAGTATTAAGTAGGCAAGTTCAAGGGGAATAACAAAACTTAAACTTCAAGGAATTTGGTATATCGAGGTTCGAGTTATTGAGTTCCATTCCATAGTTGATTTTTCATTGTTACAGAAGTTGACCCGATAGAGCTGCGGCAAAGAAGGCTCGCGTACCTGGAGAACGCAGGGACCAAGGTCAACACGTAGTCTTGCTCCCGCATGTCCGAGGCTCGACTCGCGTTAACTCACTGCTATCTGTACAAATTAATGTAGATTCAATCTTATCACCGGTGTTCAGTCCAACCTGCCAATAACATGTTGTTCGGGGGATATAAATCTTTGTATATTGGAAACTAACATGTTTATATTCATGTAAAATTATTCTAAGTTATTGTTAATAAACCTTCTCTTCCAGTTGGTGTTTCATTATCACATTCATGATTGTAGTGCAGTAGTTTAGATGTGTTATTTTTACGGTGGTATGTGTTGAATATTATATCATTGGATGATTGAACGAAGTGAAATTTATCCTTATACACAACTTTACTGCTTAGACTGGTAAGAGAATCAACTCAACTGGCGTGTCTGTGACCAAAATAACTCGAGAACGCCTCCACAGTTAAACTTAAAATTTTCCAGATAAACTTAACAGGTCAAAATCTCGGTCGAGTTCGTTATTCAGATAATTTCGTTCAGTATTAATAAAATTGTCTTAAAACCAAATTTATTTTTTTCTCCATAAGAATAACATTGGAAGCCATTTTAGTGGTACTTGAATCGTTAAAATTTAGCCGACGTCTATGTTTCAACAACAGAGTAACAATAGTTAGTTTACTAGAGTATACTTTGTTATAATGGATAACAAAAGTTTTTTTACCAACAAAAAACACACGAGAGATAAATCGAAGTATAATTTTAAGTTGTGAGCATATTTATTATTTTATAAAATTATTAAGTGTACATTTAAAAAAAATATCCATACACAGTTAATATTTCCTTAGTATGCCTACTCTGTGTAAATATCATCAGTCGTCGGAAGCGACGATTGTAACAGTGGCAGACGACGCATGTGGCAGATCGAAAAACTCAAAATAACTTTTCAAAATAGATGACTGTAGATACTAAGATATTAACTTATAAAATAGTTTGTTTTATTACATTGTCTTAGACAATTGGTAATAATATCGTGATTGTCATGTACAATAAGTATTCAAAGCCTCAATTTGTCTAGAAAGCTTTGATGAAGTTAGTCACAGTAAGCGAACAACCTTAAAATTTATTTTGTAGGACAATTATTTGCTAGGTTATATTTTCACTAAATTAATAATAACGATTGTCTACATTACCTAAAGTACATTACCAGTAATATAGTAGGTAACCACAATAAAAGCTATAGATTATTCTAACCAAACAGCCTTTTTCGGAAGGTTATCTTGAGTAGGTAACCACAATAAAAGCTATAGATTATTCTAACCAAACAGCCTTTTTCGGAAGGTTATCTTGAGTAGGTAACCACAATAAAAGCTATAGATTATTCTAACCAAACAGCCTTTTTTGGAAGGTTATCTTGAGTAGGTAACCACAATAAAAGCTATAGATTATTCTAACCAAACAGCCTTTTTCGGAAGGTTATCTTGAATGATTTGACATAGCCTAGGGTTGGATTACAGTAAGAGTAAGCCGGCATTAAACTGGTATTACAACTGTTTTAAAATACTTTAAACACATTACCAGGAATGTTGCAGCAAACCAAACCAAAAGCTTTAACACGTTCGCTGCGGGGCACACCCGTGGGCGTGTTCCCGCCATGCTGCAACTGTTACGATAGGCGCGGTGACATTTTGAATTCCCGGCTAACAAATGAAAAAAAAAAACTGTGCGTTGCTACTGCGTTACAACACCAATGGACGTAGTTCTACAAAACCCCAATAGGTAGCAGCACAATCCAGATAGCAGTAGACAACCAGGGTTGCATTAAAATACAGGAATTAAGTCGGACGAAAACGAATGGGGGGAAGTCCCGTGACAGTCGGGATATTGGGGGAAATTTACTACCAACCTACACCAAAATAATGCTCGCATTCTAAGCTGCACGCTGGCAACAATTCATCTACCACGCGCACCACGCTGTAGCACACTGAACCAGTAAACTTTGTGTTGAAACAGCCCGGGCTGGCCCGTGGTCCGCGTGGCGGCAACGATTCGAACCCCGGGCCGGCCCGTGGTCTGCAGCGAACGTGTTAAACTGATTTTGGGTATACTGGTCAATCAGGTGCTTTAAAGCGTTGTATACCTTTAGTGATAAAACCACATGACTGTTTTGTGATTTACCCAAGCGGAAAAAGGGAATGTCTGCCTTATTCTTGTTTCGTGTATTGTGGTCATGTTTACTGTTATTAAATTTAAAATACTCGGGATGTTTTAGAATATAAATTGTGAGGTCAAACAGATACAAATTTATTACAGTCTGGATTTGGAAATTAATAAAAATGGGCTTACAATGTTCTCTGAAATGAGCTTTAGCAATAATTCTCATCACTTTCTTTTGTAGTATTAAGATGTCCTGAATTCTGGTGCAGTTTCCCCAGAGAACAAGACCATATCTCAGAATTGATTCAAAATAAGCAAAATATGCACTTTTTACATAGTTTTCTGGGATAACATTAATGAGACGCCTCATGAGATATATCACACGTGACAGTCTAGAACTGATATATTCTACATGTGAGTTCCAGGACAGTTGACTATCTAAATGAATTCCTAAAAATTTTGCAGTATTGGACTGTGTTATGGTTTGATGAATTTAAGATTTTCTTTAGATGAAGACAAGTTTTTAGTTTTATCCTTATTAAGCAAAAGTCCGTTTGAGTGAAACCAATTAGATGCTTCAGTCATCGTATCAGAAACCACTTTTTCTAAATCAACAAGATTGTTGCTGGTATTAAAAAATGATGTATCATCTGCGTATAGTATGGTTTTAGATTTAATAGCCAAAGGTAAGTCGTTAATGTAGATTAAGAAAAGAAGGGGGCCAAGAACGGAACCTTGTGGGACGCCCCACTCCACATACGCTTCTTTTGACCAATTCCCGTTAACAATGACGATTTGTCTCCGGTTTTCTAAATAAGATTGAACAAAGTTTAAAATTGATCCTTGGAGGCCATAATGTTTTAATTTAATTACCAATTTATCTCTATCAACACAATCAAAAGCCTTGCTCAGGTCACAGAAAGTAACCTGAGCATAAGCCTTATCCTCTTATGCCCGGACTACCTGCCGCACCAGCCTGTCCAAGGCATCAGCGGTAGACTTTCCTCTTCTAAAGCCGAACTGATCTTTGCTTAAAACGTTGTTCGACTCCAAAAAGGTGTAAATTTGGTCATAAACTATTAATTCAATCAATTTTCCTATCACTGGGATTACTGAAATTGGGCGGTAGCTACTACTATTACAACTATACCTAGCGGTTAGCATTTTTTGGGCGGTGCTATATACTATTTCGTCATACTGCACAATATATTAAGCTAACTACTTCACAAAACTAAAATTGTACAACTTGTTTACCTTTAAAAGTTGTCTTCCAAAAGACTTGCATCTTGTTCTCGCTATTTAAAACACAGCTGTTACAGATGTATTCAACTACCGTCTGTTTCGTTTGTGTTGGTGTTAGGTTAGACTAACTATAACGACTGATATATCCAACGCTGTGGAATATCATTAAACCGACAACAATGCAACAATAAATTACAATCGATAAAATAATCGATTACTACTCTCGATTCAATTGACGTACACACGTTTTCGGTTTTACTACAAACGATATAAACGGCAGAATTGGAACAGCTGATGACCTCGACACCAGCTGATTCTTTTCCGTCCTATGACTGAAAAGAACTACTTTCGCCCCGCAACGCATGTATTGAAAACAACTGTTTTCCAAGCAGTATGACGAAAAAGTAGTTTTCAATATCAATAAGCTGTGAGTACCGAAAATTGTGTTTTCTTGGTCTAGACCAGGAAAATCAGCAGGAGATTTTTCCTGTACTGTTATTAGTTATTCTGACACCAGCCGTACTAGTAGCTTGCTGCGTCTACCAATAGCAGTGTTGCATTCGAAATCAGCTGTTCTTTTTCATTTAGTTAGCAGTATAAAATTAATGTGTGCATTCAAAATCAGGTATTCTTCTTTATCTAATTACTAGATTAACAAATACCCCGTCGCAGCAAACCTGCGTACTCAGCGAATTTCCAATGCATAATATATGCAGTGGCGGATTTAGTGGGGGGCTATAGGGGCTGTAGCCCAGGGCGGCTTAGGGGTGGCAAATTTACAGAAAATTAATAAGTTGTTTATAAAAGAAATATTGAAACGGGGAACATTTTGACGAAAGCGGATGACAATGACGATGTGCCGCCCTTTTAAAGGTAAAGGTAGTAATCAGAGACTAATGTATTACGCTTGCAATCCCTCACACTGCAGTTCCTCAAAACAGTCATAATGCATTTTTCTTTCATCCGTACTAGCGACAAGACGCTAACCGCTAGGTATAGTTGTAATAGTAGTAGCTACCGCCCAATTTCAGTAATCCCAGTGATAGGAAAATTGATTGAATTAATAGTTTATGACTAAATTTACACCTTTTTGGAGTCAAACAACGTTTTAAGCAAAGATCAGTTCGGCTTTAGAAGAGGAAAGTCTACCGCTGATGCCTTGGACAGGCTGGTGCGGCAGGTAGTCCGGGCATAAGAGGATAAGGCTTATGCTCAGGTTACTTTCTGTGACCTGAGCAAGGCTTTTGATTGTGTTGATAGAGATAAATTGGTAATTAAATTAAAACATTATGGCCTCCAAGGATCAATTTTAAACTTTGTTCAATCTTATTTAGAAAACCGGAGACAAATCGTCATTGTTAACGGGAATTGGTCAAAAGAAGCGTGTGTGGAGTGGGGCGTCCCTCAAGGTTCCGTTCTTGGCCCCCTTCTTTTCTTAATCTACATTAACGACTTACCTTTGGCTATTAAATCTAAAACCATACTATACGCAGATGATACATCATTTTTATACCAGATACCAGCAACAATCTTGTTGATTTAGAAAAAGTGGTTTCTGATACGATGACTGAAGCATCTAATTGGTTTCACTCAAACGGACTTTTGCTTAATAAGGATAAAACTAAATACCCCCGTAGCAGCAAACCTGCGTACTCAGCGAATTTCCAATGCATATATATGTATCTTAATACCACATAAAGCCACATACCAAGTTTCATCAATATACGTTCATAAATAAACGATTTGTGACATTTTAATTATTCTCCATAAGAATAA
Source organism: Allygus modestus (assembly GCA_963675035.1). Lineage (NCBI taxonomy): Eukaryota > Metazoa > Arthropoda > Insecta > Hemiptera > Cicadellidae > Allygus > Allygus modestus. The sequence goes on from OY776114.1 coordinate 61,139,146, forward strand.
CATGGCGGCTGAGTATGCAGGTTTGCTGAAGGAAGGAAAACAAAAAATGGGGTTTTATACAAATATCAATATAACTCATTTAGGTAAAGCCACATACCAAATTTCATTAATTTATTTTCATAATTAAGGGAGATAACACGTTACTTATTCTCCATAAGAATAACATAGGGCTGAGTACGCAGGTTTGCTGCTACGGGAGCCTTTGGCAAAAAATTGTTTTTTTGACCAAATATCAATGGTTCACAACCAGATGAAGCCGTATACCAAGTTTTGTCAGTATACGTTCATAAATAAGCGAGATATAAAATTTTTATTTTCCTCCATAAGAATAACATTAGACAACGTACTGTGTTAAGCACTTTCAATATCTCGGTAACCAATTGACGTAGAGAAATGATCAAAATACCAAATTTTGTGTTTTTTTTAAGCTGAATCCAATGGTAAAAACTAAAATTTGACTATTTCCAAAATTATATGTAAAAAATTCAAAAAACCCATTTTTGGGGTACAAAACCCCCCCAAAATACCCCTTCGGATTAAGCGATCTGGCTGGTTTTCGAACTTAAAGTCATAAATGTTGCTTTACACGTTTATACCAAATTTCATCAAAATCGGATAATCTTTACGAGAGTTATCGTGCTCACGGACACACATATATATATACAGTTTCGAACGAATGGTGTTTTTGGGGTCTGGGGACCTCAAAACGAAAAGTTATCATGGTCCCGGGCCTAGGTCTTACCATGCCGACTACGGTAATAGCTTCTTCCCTATAGGGGAAATTCGCTAAAACCTGTCTTTTCATCTAAAGAAAATCTTAAATTCATCAAACCATAACACAGTCAATACTGCAAAATTTTTAGGAATTCATTTAGATAGTCAACTGTCCTGGAACTCACATGTAGAATATATCAGTTCTAGACTGTCACGTGTGATATATCTCATGAGGCGTCTCATTAATGTTATCCCAGAAAACTATGTAAAAAGTGCATATTTTGCTTATTTTGAATCAATTCTGAGATATGGTCTTGTTCTCTGGGGAAACTGCACCAGAATTCAGGACATCTTAATACTACAAAAGAAAGTGATGAGAATTATTGCTAAAGCTCATTTCAGAGAACATTGTAAGCCCATTTTTATTAATTTCCAAATCCAGACTGTAATAAATTTGTATCTGTTTGACCTCACAATTTATATTCTAAAACATCCCGAGTATTTTAAATTTAATAACAGTAAACATGACCACAATACACGAAACAAGAATAAGGCAGACATTCCCTTTTTCCGCTTGGGTAAATCACAAAACAGTCATGTGGTTTTATCACTAAAGGTATACAACGCTTTAAAGCACCTGATTGACCAGTATACCCAAAATCAGTTTAAAAATACACTATATAACTGGTTATTGAACAACCCTTTTTACAGCCTAGAAGAATTTGTCAATATCAGAAAGATTTCGTTTTAAGGCAATTCATGACATTTCATGCATTCAGAGTCCCGTATTCTTGTTTCTAATACTGATTCATATTTTTGAAATGGTACTTAAATAATTTTTCTTTTACTTGATGTTATTATTAATTAATTTAATCTCATAATATTCATGTATTTCTTTGAAGGTAACTTTTATTTAGCAGTGTATTTTGAAATTGCAATATTTTTAATGTAAGTGTTTGTATTATGGCTTGCATGACGTAGGTAATCCTGATATATGACATTGTCAATGATTTGTAAAAAAAATAATATGGCAAATAAAGAATTTGAATTTGAATTTCGTTTCTAGTCCGGAAAAGCGCTCTTTGCCAGTGCGAGATCGTGTTTACGTGCGAGACGAAGTCGAGCACGGAATTTAGATCAAGCTCTGGTAAAGAGCTTTTCGGACGAGTATTGAACGATACTTTTCGTCATACTACAAACCTTCATATAATTACAAACCAAGAAATAAATTTTATTCTAGAATCAAGGCTTCTTTTACTCAAAAAACACATAGGCCTAGTTATTATTTTACTATTTACATATTTTATGGAACAAAAACCATAAACCTAGGCTACTTAGCCTTAAAAAGATTTCTTAGAAGCTGTTTTTTATCAAAATTCAAATTGATATTTCCACTTCCGCTAGCCATTATTTTATAAATCACAAAAACACAATGCCATAATATGCTTCACACGTGTAACATCAATGAGAGGTTAACTGTGGCCAATGATTTGACAACAATGAAAGTCAGCTGTTGCGTCGCGTTTGTAACTTCTAAAACTGATCGGAAAAGAACTGTCCGGCAAAAATAGGCTTTAACCATAAGATTAACATGCAACTAATTTTACTGATCGGAAAAGAAGTGATCGGAAAAGACAACAAAGGAACATATGTTATTTTAAATGAAAACAGCAAGTTTCCAGCCGCATTTTAGTATTGAAAGTTCCTGCGTAGTATGACGAAAAATATAGTTCATCACACGGGCCAAAAGTTGCTTCTCGATCCTCGCTCATTTTCCGTCCTCGGCTTCGCCTCGGTCGTTAAACTTGAGCTCGTATCGGAAAGCGTTACTTTCGGCCCTAGTGATGAAATATACTATTGGCACAGTGTGATGAAAACTACATTCATAAGTGATATATAGCATTTTATTTATTCTCCATAAGAAAACATTAGGGCTGAGTACGCAGGTTTGCTGCAATGAGGAAGATAAGAAATTTTTTTGCAATTATCAATATAACTCAACCAGGTGAAGCTACTACGTACCAAGTTTTATTAATTTAGGTTCATAACTAAGGGAGATATTAAACTTTACTTATTCTCCATATCAATATCATGGAGGCTGAGTTGCTATGCAGGTTTGCTGCTACGGGGAAAATCAACAAAAAAATTGTTGTGATGATATCAATATACCACAACTATTTGAAGCCATATACTGTCATCGAGGTAAAACTACTGGAGAGATCGCTAAGTGAGCTAAAAACGGTCCGCGTAGGTCTGTGCGGAACAGAAATGGTGGGCCACTGTGTGCTCAGAGCTGTTTCTGGCGTTGAACGCGCTGTCGTTTACACGCTCCTGGACTTCACTGCCATGTTTGAATTGTAATGAAATTTATATATCCTTTGTGTACGTGAACTACGGAATCCGAAAGTATAAATATTGTTTTACTTTACCGTTTTTTAATACTTTTAATAATTAAAAACTCTTACGTGTTATTAAAGAGAGACATGAAAAAGTTACTCAGCGAGGAAGTTTTTTATTTTTAGGTTAGAAACAAACTTCCAGCGGGAAAGTTGTAGATAATTAGTTTCTCTAGAACTTTTATTTCAAACATTTTTCGGTAAAGTTGTTGGTTTGCCTACAATTCGTTTGGAAAGATGCTGAAACCTTTCGCCGCGCTCTATCCAAGACGTGCCACGCGCCGCGCCGTGCTGTTAAATTCAACTCAGTGATGCTGTGTTACAACATGGCCTAGTTTTTTGATAAAATACATAGTTATACGACTTTTGTTTTAGTCGTATTTTGCTAAGTAATCTTACAACATTCTACAATTCAACTGTAATGTGTAATGTAACAGTTAATCAGTAAATAAAAATTAATTTTGAGAAAAATCATTTCATTTAATCCTATGCCTTCCAAAATACTCTTATAACTGACTAATGCTACGGATACATTTATACTATACCCCATTATTATTACTTGCATCGTCTCTTAAATAAATCATAATCAATTGTTATCATACACTGAAGATAATTTTTTGTTATTCAATAGCGAAATGTTGTATTAATGCAACATTATCGTTCTTAATACTATACGTGGACGGGTGAACGAACCATGTTGGTAATTAATGTTTATTAAGAATACATTTGCTATTAAAAAGTATTTGTCTTGGTATTCATTCATCAACAAAATTTTATGATATAGGCCAATCTACATACAATCTACATTTTTTTTCATACAATCTACAACTTTTGGCGAACGTCGAAGTTTATATGCTAAAATTTAAAGTTTCACTAGTCCAAAGAACGATATTACTGCTCATAAAAAATTCATTCCAGTACCAAAAACTTCAAAACATCATTATTGAACAACACCTAAAACCTAGTGGATCGTACATAAATTTATATGACTGGAAATATGAAAGAATCAGCCATCAAGGAGATTATTTTACAAAACTCCCAACTTTCTGTTATTTTTACGCAACTAACCCTGGTCGAATATATTTACTTTCGGTATTAAAAATTCGAGAAACTATTCAGGAATACGGATCAGAAGGCCATTCAACCATAAACAATTTTCCCTGGCTGCAAATTCAAATCAAGTGAGCGCGCGTCGTGTTTTTCCCTATATCCCCCATGCTAAGCGCTGCCGCGGTAGCCCACCATTTGCGGCGCGACCTCGAACGCGGCCGGACCGAAATTTGGTTCGCTTCACCACGGGCGCGAGCGGTCCAGTAGTTTTAAGTCTTTGTATACTGTACCAAGTTTCATCAATATACATTCATAAATAATCGAGATATCTAATTGTACTTATTCTCCATAAGGATAACGTTGGACAATGCACTGTGTTTAGCACTTTGAATATCTCTGCAACGGTTGGACGTAGAACAACAATTAAATCACCAAAATTATTGTTTTGTAGAGCTAAACTAATTGGTAAAAAGAAATGCGAAGTTTTTAGTAAAATTACCTGAGGAAATCCAAAAACCTTTTTCCCATAAGATTAACATGGCAAATTTTATGGACACGTTTTTTAACTTTTCTCCTCAACCACTTGGTTAATGATTCAAAATACTATATTATTTGTTTTTTTCAAGCTTTATAACATTACTATAACCAAAATTGAGTGTTTTTAAAATCTTAAAATTCAAAAAACTTATTTTTGGAAAATTTTAAACCCCCATAAAACACCCTTCTCACAGTCCGATCTATCTGGTTTTCAGACTTAGTCATAAATGTTACTCTCCATATTTTTACCCAATTTAATTAAAATCGGACGTTTCTTTCAAAAGCTATCGAGGTAACGGACACACACACACACACACACACACACACACACACACACACATATATTATAAATTTGAACGAATACTGTTTTTGGCATATGAGGACCTCAAAACAAAAATTTATCATGGTCTTGGGCTTAAGTCTGACCACCTACCGTAATAACTTCTTCCCTATAGGGGAAATTCGCTAAAAACGTACAAATATTTCATTGTTGAAAATGTTTTCCCTAAGGTACCATCGAATACTCACCCTTAATATTGTATCCGTCGAATTTTGACAGGTTATCAACTAGTAATAATTTATGATTTGAAAGAAAGGAAAGTATGCAGATCTAATGCACTTATCTAATGCACAACATTTTACATTTTAAAGCAAGTACTAAATTCATTACTAAATTCTTCATCTTTTACCCCAATGAGGGTTGATAGCGTAAAGATTTCAAAACATTCTGTCACACTAACAAAACTTATATTTACAATGTCAAATCCCCATGAGACAACTGACTGTGTTTAGTCAATTTACACTTTCTTTAATAACTCGATACTAGAATGATGAGGGAAGGCTTAATATTTTCGGCATTTTACATCCTATGATTTAATATCATCTTATATATTAATACGCTAAGCCGATTTTTGTTAAGAGAACTCCTCCGTTATTTCCAAACCGATTTTAACGATTGAGGTACCAAAATATTCATCCTGATTTGTAGTTGTGCATAAAGGTTTTCATTTGTCGATGTATTTAATCTGAAAGGCACGGGTCGCCCTTAAAGTTAGTTTTTTGCCCACAAGGTTAACATGGGGAATAATTTTATTTGAATTGCAGCTGTTAATACATTATGGACAGATTATTAGCAATACCAGATGTTACAGGTAAGGAGGTAAGGAATTAATAACCTGGAGTTATGAAGGCAAGGAATGGAGCACAATTGCAGGCTCGGTTTACTTGCCCTACGACTCCGGGGAACTTCCTCCATCGAGAGAGCTCGAACTTTTGGTGGAGTCATCTTGCGCTGGCGGACGACAACTCCTTTTAGGTTGTGACGCCAACGCTCATCACACAATCGGATGGGGAAGCTCTGACACGAATCCAAGAGGTGAGGCTCTTCTTCAGTTTCTCATATCTAAGAATCTTTATGTCTGTAATGTTGGAAACCGTCCGACGTTCGTTACACGAAATCGAAGTGAGGTTATTGACATTACTTTTTGTTCAGAAGCAGTCCTTAGAGTCATTGACAATTGGCACGTAAGCCACGAGGCCTCCTTGTCTGACCACAGGTACATCTGTTTTAACCTGCAAGGTGAGGGTGACTTGCCCTGCTATCGAGATCCCAGGAAAACAGATTGGTCACTCTATAAGTCTGACCTCCTGTCTCAACTGGGATCATTAGGTGGGAGGGTCAGCTGCTTTGCGGACATGGACCAGATTGCTTCTGATCTTCAGAACGCAATTGTAAGCTGCTTCCAGGACAATTGTCCATTGCGGCGGGGAAAGAGTCGCACTAATACTAAGTGGTGGACTGCTGACCTTGAACGTAAAAGGACGGTTGTCAGGAAGCTTCATAACCATTGCAAACGGAGCCGTATCTGGGAGCCATACCATAAGGCACTCACAGAATATAGCCTTGCAATCAAAAAAGCCAAAGAGAACTCTTGGAGACGGTTTACACAGGAGGTAAACAGTTTCAGCGCAGCAGCAAGACTGCAGCGTGTTTTAGCTTCAAGCCCTATTGGCCTCCTGGGATCCCTGAGGTCACCAGGGGGACAATATACCACTGGAATTGAAGGAAGTCTCAAACTTCTCCTTGAGACTCACTTTCCGGATTGCATTTTTGAGAGTGACTGTTTAGGCATGTCCGGCAACAGCGAAAGGGGCTCATGGCCAAGAGCTGATCGCGGAAGCTGGACTTTAGCCAGACGGATTGTCACACTTTCCAAAGTTAAATGGGCCATCAGCAAGTTTGGCCCTTTCAAATCTCCTGGGGGGGACGGTATCATACCGGCAATGCTACAGCAAGGACCGGAAGCTCTCTTGGTCCTCCTGTGCGAACTCTTCAGAGCAAGTCTGGCTTATGGGTACATTCCTCAAGCTTGGCGCCTCAGTAGGGTGGTCTTCATTCCCAAGAGAGGAAGAGCAGACTACTCAACTGCAAAATCATTTCGGCCTATCAGTCTCTCATCGTTTCTCTTGAAGACGCTGGAGAGACTGGTAGAAAGACATCTAAGAAAGGGAGTGCTTTCAGGTACTCCTCTCCATCGAAACCAGCATGCCTATCAGTCTGGTAAGTCCTGCGAAACTGCCCTGCATCAACTTGTTAGCAGGGTGGAGGACAGCCTTGCTGCTAAGGAAATCGCTCTATGCACCTTCATGGACATTGAAGGTGCATTTGACAATGTCACTTACACGGCCATGGTCCGGGCGGTGCGTGGGCGTGGTCTTGAGTCTGCTGTACGTAGGTGGATTGAGACCGTGCTCTGCTCCAGGCGGATTAGAGCCGATCTTCAAGGTGAATCGATAGTGATCGCACCCACGAGGGGTTGTCCGCAGGGAGGTGTACTTTCGCCTCTTCTGTGGAACCTGGTGGTGGACGGTCTCCTTCGTGAGCTCACTAGCAGAGGCGTCTTTGTCCAGGGCTATGCAGACGACATAGTCCTAATGGTACAGGGAAGGTTCACGAATATTGTTGCTGATGTCATGAATTTCAATCTTCAATATGTCAATGTCTGGTGTCTTGGAGAGGGTCTAAGCATAAACCCCTCAAAGACAGTAGTTGTTCCGTTCACAAGGAAAAAGAACCTGGAGTCTCTTTCCAGGCTGAGACTTGGACCAACACGGCTTGAAGTATCAGGTACAGTCAAATACCTAGGGCTGACAATTGATTCTAAGCTGACTTGGAATGATCATTTGAATAATACACTGCATAAGGCGAAATGGGCGCTCATGACGTCCAGGAGATTTGTAGGCTCCACGTGGGGGATCAAGCCTCACATAGCGCTGTGGCTGTACAAGGCAGTAATAAGGCCTCAAGTCACATATGGATCACTAGTCTGGTGGACAAAGGTGAACCAGACTACAGCCATAGCCAAACTCACAAGTTTACAAAGGTTGGGCACACTTCTAGTCACTGGAGCTTTCAGGAGTAGCCCGTCAGCAGCTCTCGAAGTTGCTCTTGGATTACTGCCTTTGGATATCTTCATCAAGGCAGAAGCACGGAAATCAGCCTATCGATTAAAATTCGCAGGCCAATGGAGGGAAGGCCTGTCTGGAACAGGCCATTGCACCATCACCAAAGCTGTTGCTCAAAACCCTGTGCTTGATATGACATCAGATGTCATGAGTACGGAGATGGTTTTCACTAAACCTTTTTCTGTTGGATTCTGCTCCAGAGAAGAGTGGACATCTGAGGAAGGGCCCTATTCCAGGAAGGGCAGCCTTGTCTGGTACACGGACGGCTCTCTCATTGAAGGAAAATCTGGCTACGGGGTGTACAGTGAATCACCTAGAACAGAACTCTGTGCAAGTCTGGGACAACACTGTACTATTTTTCAAGCAGAAATTTGTGGCATCATGGTTTGTGCCAATCTCGGCATTGCCAGACGCTATTGCGACAGGCATATAGTAATCTTGTCAGATTGTCAGGCTGCCCTCAAGGCTCTTGACTCCAACGAAATCAAGTCAAAATTGGTGTGGGAATGTTACAACACTCTGCAAACTCGCGACACGCAACTCGGTGCATCTTGGTTGGGTACCTGGCCATGTAGGCATAGGTGGCAATGAGTGTGCGGATAAGCTTGCTAAAAGAGGTTCCGGTATGCCATTCTTTGGTCCAGAGCCAAGCTGTGGCATAAGCAAAACAACTGCTTTTCACACAATAAACAAATGGTCCAGGGACTTACATCGCCAGCAACGGCAAGGTCATACTGGTCAAGCACTTGGCAAAAGGCTGCTAGCAGATACTAGCTCTTACTTCACTAACTGGTTGGTGAGGTTGGGTAGAGGTCGGGTTAAGCAGTTGATTGCTCTGATAACTGGACATGGCCATTTCAGGAAACATCTCCACACTCTCGGACTCAGAAATGAAAGTCAGGTGTGTAGGCTCTGCAATCAGTCTGAAGAGACTGCCAAGCACATCATACTGGACTGCGAGAGACTCGGGGCAAGGAGAAGGGCTCTGTTTGGTTGTAAGCAACCAGGTGATGAAAGGGACGCTAGTATTGGTAAAAAACTCCTGGATCTCGTAAAGGGTACGGGCATTGGTTTGCCATACTAACGTACTAGGGACACACAATAAGCTTCGGTTGACGTGTGAGGATCTTTGAATCTTTGGATCTCTGAATCCGTCCCTTTAACAACACATAACATAACATAACATTACCAAATTCTTCATCTTTTACCCCAATGAGGGTTGATAGCGTAAAGATTTCAAAACATTCTGTCACACTAACAAAACTTATATTTACAATGTCAAATCCCCATGAGACAACTGACTGTGTTTAGTCAATTTACACTTTCTTTAATAACTCGATACTAGAATGATGAGGGAAGGCTTAATATTTTCGGCTTTTTACATCCTATGATTTAATATCATCTTATATATTAATACGCTAAGCCGATTTTTGTTAAGAGAACTCCTCCGTTATTTCCAAACCGATTTTAACGATTGAGGTACCAAAATATTCATCCTGATTTGTAGTTGTGCATAAAGGTTTTCATTTTTCGATGTATTTAATCTGAAAGGCACGGGTCGCCCTTAAAGTTAGTTTTTTGCCCACAAGGTTAACATGGGGAATAATTTTATTTGAATTGCAGCTGTTAATACATTATGGACAGATTATTAGCAATACCAGATTACAGGTAAGGAGGTAAGGAATTTATTCATATATATAAAACAAATAAATTTATTTTCTACATCGCTTTGAGCAGTGAAATGTTGTGTGCAGCGGGGATATTTAAATTTGTGTACCACAAATGGTTTATTAAATGGTTTAATAATATTTAAATAAACTACGTTTATTTAACACACAACAAAAAAACAAACAAAAAACTGCACTACACTTTGCCTATTTTTGTGTAGAGGAGAAATCGTTCCCTGTTTTAAATAATAGTACGCCATTAGGGTTATGTCCCTTTGTCCGGCACAGCTACAAAGTAAATCTTAATTAAAGGTGCCGTACAGGTTATTCAACCATAACCATAACTACAGAATGCACCATAGTTGGCGAGTTACGAGAAGAGCCCTGGGCTGATTCGCAATACACCCATGTGTTCCACGGTATCACTCAATTTGAAGGCACTAATTTAAATAATTCCTGTCTGCGAGAGTTAAATGTCATATCATCAATCAGCTGTTTCATAGCGATGAAAAACAATATTGTTTATTTCGTAATAAGGATTGTTGTTGTTGGAACGTCAACTATTAAAGCAATAGACGGATTTTTCAGTACAATTTAACAAGTTTATAGCTTTCCTTATATTATTTATACTTTGTTTTCTTCATCTCATCTTTATACATTTATTTACAATGCATTTGTGTTATCCTTAGGTTTTATCATTCTTTCTTTGCCTTGTGAAATGGTAGGTGTTCGGAAACGTGGTTCTACAATACACAGTGAAGCGAGGGAAGTTATCAGAAGTGCAATTGAGTGTTGTGACAGAGAAGCGAGTGGAAAATCATTAACTGAACCGCTGGAAAAGGCAACCGAAAGGGCAGCTACATATTGTAATGTTTCAAAATCAACCGTCAAAAGAATTCGGAAGGAAGGGAAGAATACTCCTAATGAAAAACTGTCTTCACCTGGAAAGAAAAGAAAACGACCTGAGCATCGAAATGCAGTTGTGGACGATTTTGATAGGCGTGTTATCCTGGATACAATTAGAGATTTTTATGTTAATAAAAGTGTTGTGCCAACTTGTAAAAAATTGTTACCCGTTCTAAACGAAAAAATTGGTTTCAAATGGGGAGAATGGACTCTTCGTCGTGTGTTAAGGGAAATGGGGTTTAAATGGAGAAAATGTGCATCGAAAAGAAAGATTTTAATTGAACGTGACGATATTGTTTATTGGAGGTTCGAATATTTGCGCCAAATCAAGAGCTACAGAGACAATAAAGTTAAGATCTTTTACTTAGATGAAACGTGGATCGATGGCAACTTAACGTTTCGAAGGTGTTGGCAGAATGACGTCGTAGACGGATGTTGCCCGATATAAACTCTTCAAACCGCCTAATTGTGGTTGACATTGGGTCAGAAGATGGGTTTTTACCTGGTGGCCGTCTTATTTATAAGGCTAACTGCTCGAAAGGAGATTACCATGGGCAAATGAACTCCAAACCTTTTGAGAAGTGGATTAGAATGCATGTATTGCCAAATCTACCTGACAACTCAGTACTCGTAATTGACAATGCCCCATATCATACAGAACAAGATGATAAACCCCCTAATAAATCGTCGGCAAACAAATGCATGGTTGAGTGGCTGCAAAGGCACGGTGAATGTTATGAGGAAAAGTCAACCAGGAAGGCAACTCTCTATGAAGCGGTTTTATGACTTAAACCAAAAGAGAAGCAGTTTAAAGTGGACAAGTTGTTAAAGGAATCCGGTCACAGTGTATTGCGACTTCCCCCTTACATGTGTGACCTGAACGCAATCGAGTTTGTTTGGGCCCAAGTGAAACATCATGTTCGTAGTAAGAACACATCTGGAAACATGTCTCTGACTGCACTGCAAGTTCAAGTTAATGAAGCTATGGACAGTGTAACACCTTCAGACTGTAAAAATTACATCGATCATATAAAAAATAATGAAAAGCATTATTGGATTAAAGATGGAATTATGGAAGATGCAGTTGATCAAGTTATTGTACGTCTTGGAGGTGATAGTGACCGTGAAACAACCATTTCTTCTAACGACGAAAGTGACATTGAAAATGAGTCATTTGATGAACTGTCTCACCTTTTATAGGATGAGGAGGATGTTTAAGTCGTCAAATGAACAAAAAGTAGAAGAAAACGAATGATTTATTTGTTATTTTATGCTATTTGGGCCACAAAATCACACGTCCTACTTTGTGTTTAACATGTTATAAGAAATTAAATTATTAATTAATAATTACTGATTTATTATAGTTTACGATTTTTATATTAGTTAATATATAGTTTATTTATGTAAATGATCATTTTACATGACCAAAAATGAACGTTGATTTTACGTTCTGGTATCCGAATTCATGCAGTGCCCGAGGACTGTGCAAGCCGAGCTCCAGCACGGGGCGCATTGCCCTGAGGGCCTCCCCCCCCGGTGGCGCGCTGCACTAAACTGTTATAAAAACACCGCAGATTATTTGATTTTTTTACGATTTGATCTCTCAGTAGAACTTAACCTTGTATTTTATTTAAAAGTTTAAGTTACCGTACGACAGATTGAAAAAGATTTGCAGTAACAAAATTAAGTTTTTCACGGAGTGTAATCAATTTTCTTCCAGATCTTTGAACCGATAAAATTACTGATGGTATTGCTACTAATTACTACTAATGAATAGGGCAATGTACTCACTATTTCCAGTATATGGAAGTGGCATTCATTATTTAGACTTACAAATGTAAAATAGTTTACCCAAAACAAACCTTTTAACTTGCCAACATTTTTGAGTATTTTTGTTTTAGTAATTCTTTATTTGTTGGTAGCGTATTAAAACCTAATCCAAAACAAGGGATAGACTTGGTGTGGGGGGGCAAAAAATTTTGGCTTTGCCCGCCCGCTGAAAAACTAGCGGGCCGCTAGTTTGTCCGAATTTAATCATTTATTTATTGCGTAGTCATTTTGTAACCGCCGGTATTCTGACATTGCAAGCAAACTTTACATTAAATTAAACAACGAACATTTATCAAACCGAGTTAATATAGGCCTAATTGAAACTCATATTTATTACGCACACAAAAAACTAACATACAAATTATTACGGTATACTATGTTTTTCGTTTTCTCATAAGTCATCTTTATTGCAACATAATGTTTTACAATGTGCTGTAGATTTTTTACAGAGAAATAGTTACGATCAATGCCTCCTTTAGCGCTAATGTTATGGCCATATGGTAGTGCCTGCAACTTTTGATATGCAATTTTCTCAGGTTTCTTCTCGTAACTCACCAACAGTATTTGTTTCAATGAGCATTTAGCCAGCTAATTATCTTTTATCACAGAACAGAGGAAACACGCCTGCTTTACTACTGCTCAAAGGTATACTAAACTGTATAAAATAACGGCACGGCAAGGGATATGGCTCACATAACCCCTTGCTACATGGTAAGATCAGTTTATCTAGGTAGTCATTGTGATTATAGTATTAAATATTTTATTGGTTTTTAAGTCCACCATCAATCAGTACAACAAACTACAGGAGTTATTAAGCAGATATTTGGAAGGCGATGGTGCCATCCCAAAAATGTTATGGGCTTATTCCCGTTCCAGTGAGGCTCGGCCCTAATACCGTCAACATTTCTATGTTAAACATTAAACTTACTCGACCGATTGTGCAAAACTTTGGTAGAAATACAGCAGGCAATGCACTACAATCAGACAGAAACAGACGTATCTGCTCCGTCGGCCTTGAACATTTTAATTTAATCATCTCTGACTTTGTAGGTAACTGGTCCGATTGCGTGTACATTTGTTAGGAGGGTAGTTAATGCATCAGAATAAAACCTTTGCCTGCTCCTGCTCCAAAAAATGCTTTACTTATTAGGGCTCACCAAATGTTGGAAATATCGAATTGATGGGTTGATAAAAGTGTTCTAATCAGGCCTAACCCCTTTAAAAATATAGTTTTGTATAGAAAATTACAAGGATCCTATTTTTTGTTCTAGGTTCCTTGGAAAATTATAAGATTGAGGTTATGGTTAAGATTTGTAAATAAAAACAAAAGAATCGTAACAGCTGTTCAAAAGCAACCAATCTATTGTAAAAATACCCCCGTAGCAACAAACCTGCATACTCAGCGAATTTCCAATGAATATATAACATAACACATTATAACACTTAACAGGATTCATAAGAAATGTATTCACAAACAAGCGATATTTAAAATATTAATAATTATCCTCCATAAGAATAACATTGGGGATGAGTACGCAGGTTTGCTGTAACAAGGCACACAAAATAATGGGTTTTTATGCAAATATCAATAGAACTCATCTTAGTGAAGTCATATACCAAGTTTCATCCATATACATTCATAAATAAGCGATATATAACATTTTAAGTATTTTCCATAAGAATAACATGGGGACCTAGGTTTGCTGCTACAGGAGCCATAGGCGAAATATTGTTTTTTTTGTGCAAACAACAATAAACCATAACCAGATCAAGCCATATACCAAATTTCGCCAGTTTATGTTCATAAATAAGCGAGATATACAATTTTTCTTTTTCTCCATAAGAATAACATTAGACAACGTACTGTGTTTAGCACTTTCAATATCTCAGTAACCAATTGACGTAGAGCAATGATCAAAATACTAAATTGTTTGTTTTTTTAAGCTGAATTCAATGGTATAAATTAAAATTGGATTTAAATTTAAATTAAATGTGAAAACCCCAAAAAACACATTTTTGGGGTACAAAACCCCCCTTCGGATGGTGCGATTCATCTGGTTTTCGAACTCGTTCAAATAAATGGTACTTTACACATTTGTACCAAATTTCATTAAGATCGGACCTTTTTTACGAGAGTTATCGTGCTTACGGACATATATATATATATATAAATATATAAATATATATATATATATATAAATACATATATAAAAATTTGAACGAATGGTGTTTTTGGCATCTGGGGACCTCAAAATGAAAAGTTATCATGGTCTCGGGCTTAAGTCTTACCATGAGACCTACGGTAATAGCTTCTTCCCTATAGGGGAAATTCGCTAATAACACTTAATTGGTGAAGTGCAAGTAATTTTTGTGAGATTAGAATCATTGGATACATATATTTAAATATACATGATTAGGTTATGTAAAAATTGCGAGAACAATTAAAACTGAAGATTGATATAAAGCGGACATGTCCAAAATGACAAGAAACGAGCAAATAAGGGAAGAAAATATGTTCGCCTTGGAGAGGAGAGGAACCTTGAATATGAGTACTCCAAGCATTTTGTACAAACTGACTGGCTTCTCGAGCAAAGGTCGGTTTCCCAGGTGCTTTAAAAATAAATGTTACTAACTTGTCAAACATAATATTGCATTGTTATCGCGAGCGAAGCCGCGACGGGCTACTAGTATCATATTAAATTCGGGGCTTTTCTTACCCTTTTTGGGCCCAAAAACACAAAATTCGAAAATTTAAATCCCCCAAAATGGGGTGAATAGTTTGTTTTGCCCAACGAATATATGGCCAACTGATTAGGAAAAGGAATGCCCCTACCCAAATTTGAAGTAAATTGTTATATTGTAGGAACTTCTATGGTGGTCCCGGTTTCACCGTTCGGATCAGGCTAATAGCTGACTTTTCCATAGGAAATACGAGGGATTATTTCCTCGAAACGGTCATCTGCGGTGCGATCGTCATTTATAGCCAATGTTACGCGGTGCGGTTAAAAAGTGCGATACGATCGTGTATTACGGCCGAAATTAAGCAGAGCGATCGTGAATTATGGTCGATGTTATGCGTTGCGGTTATAAAGTGCGGGGCGGTCGTATATTACGGCCGAAATTAAGCAGTGCGATCGTCATTCATGGCCGATATTACGCGATCCGGCCGTCATTTACAGTGGAACTAAAACCGAGAGATACAAAGTTCTTAAACTCAGTTTTCCCCATAAACCGATAAAATTGTTTAGAACCGAAACTGACAATTGGCACTGCTAACTGTCTTGAGTTTTGAATCATTTAACTGTATGAAGTTTGATTTTATGTTTATGAATAAGTTATTATTGAATTATAGTTGAGTATAAACAAGTGATTTTAATTCCATTCAAAGTCATTGTTATAAATTAAAATAGTATATGTATTTATTGAATTGTACAACATTTTTCAATGGATGTACAATATTTTTGTTATTATTTTCATCCATACGTTTTGATACGACTTTGGGTTTTAAAAATCCGAACTAATTATTTCAGAAAGGACAGTCCCGTCCTTCCCTAGACACATTATCATAAACACAGATCAAGTACCAGGTTATAAATCATATACATATCATATCATAAACAGATCTGCAGGAAAATAAATTGAGTGTCTATTTTATCAACATATTCAACTGTTTTATGTGTGGAAATTCACTTCGTTGAATTCAGAGCGCTGCGTACTAACTCGTACAAATCATAACTGCCTTCAAACGGCCTTGCCCGCACAGCACTACTTAAAAGTATCGCTAATAGCTGTTCCCGATCTGAAGGCGCTTGAAATGTCAAGTTGCCTAATACGAAACGCCAAGCTGCTAAATAAAATCACACAGAAGAAAACATTGTTTTTTATAGTGAGAAAAAATAAAACACACAAACAAGCAAATAATCTAATTCAATTGCAATCTTGAATTTAACAATTACGAAAACATTAGGGCCTACTAAAATGTGAATGATGTTGGAATAGTTCGGCATTATGTTACATTTATAATGTGAGTGGTATCCAATCAGATAATGTACACACGTTTCTTATTTCTTACCTTTATCCGCTGTTAGGTTTACGCTGTTTTTGTTGTCTAAAGATTCAAGGATTTGTGTTGGCAGTTTTTCTTGAATTTATTGGCTTAGTACTGCAGTGGTTAGAGTGCCACGTAAAATTCGAATGTTCGCCAGACCAATCCTGGGCAATCTGAACATTTTATGAATGTTTCTATACCAAGTGTAATTTGATGATTTTTATGGAGGGGAAATGGTTGTGATTGAGATATTTAAAAACTTGTCCTCTATATTATATTAACACTTGGTCTCCAAATTATTGGCGGCCTCTTACCTCTCCCCCCCTCAAATTACGCATCTGTTCGACACTGGAAGCAGCTGTAATTTGTCATTAGGCAGGTGATGCTTTCTAACATAAGGTCGACGCGCGACGTTATAATATGTAAAAGGGCCAGGGTTTGGACCGTTTCCTACGAAAACGTTACTACCACTGGCTTTGACATACGCACACACTTAAGGTAGATCATAAACACAGTTTCTGGTAGGAAATGATTTTAAACAATTCCTTCTACATAATATTTGTTATATATTGGAAATGGAAAACAAACATAGTATTTGCTAAATATAGGAATAAAGCCAAATAACATACAAGTTCAGCACAACATATTTTAAAAAACAATTTGAAAGCAATACATTTTTCAGTAAAACGAATACATTTTTAATTAAATTAAATGCAGGACTATTGAAAAGGGCATGAATAATTAATTACATTGTGCATTAAATGCATTAATATGAAATTTTAAATCATTGACTATACACCTATAGTCAATGGTTAAATTGATGGACAATGAGGCTAACCCTGGAACCTCAAGTAGTTCGTTTTGGCATTTTGTTCAGGCCGGGCGCTATGAAAAGGCTCGGGGAGGGCGCCAAAACAGTCTTCGGTGTTCTGGGAGGAGAGGGGATGGATTTATTGGATATTCAAATACTGTTAATGAATAAATCGAGACCCCACCGGCCTTCAAATTTGCCACGTTATTATTGGTAGGCAATCCAAATGGCTCGAACACTGCTCCCCAAAACTGTTCTAGGACCATACCACATTGTTGGTCGGGAACCCAACAAGATAGAATTATTTTCCCCCTACCTCAAGGCTCCGCCCCACTGGCTTTTTCTAGCACTTACCGAGGTCAAACTTTGACGTACGATGGTTCGTTGGATTTATTTCACAAAGCCGCCTCTCTTGAAAGATCGCGTTGGTTATGTCCCAACCTTATAGGGCTCCGCCCCACTGGAAAATTTGTTGTGTTATTCTTTCCGTCTGTTTGTGTAATTTTAGTACATTTATTGATCGAAAAGATGTTGATACTTGTTTTAACCCCGATGTTAATACTTGGGGCCCCACTTGCCTTGAAAGTTGCTATGCTAGTTGCTAAAGTTACTTATGGAGAGAAGATGTTTCTTGGAGTGGCGAAAGGCACTCGGTCTAGGTACTAAAGTATCGCAGTGATGCTAACCCGTTTTTAATACTCATTAAATTATTTTGGCAAGTTTCTTATTGTTGCGAAAACCGTCTTATCATCTGTAGTTGATAACACGAAACTCTCTCGTGGTGTTTTTACGTAACGATTGATAACGAAGAGGTGTGCCCTCTGATGCTGATAGGGCTTATCGCGGTCTCAAGGTCACACACTCTGACCGTCGATTGTTATTGTTGGTATTAAAAAAACAATTCGTGTCTAAAAGGCGATCAGACTGCTATTATGTAATGTATACAATGGGGAAATGTTTACAATATAAACAAAGACGAATTCGAATATATTTTAATTGTCTTCATATCTTTGATGGAACACTGACAATGTCTAAACAACGCGTTTCTTCTAACCAATTATCAAAACGTTTTCCATAAAACACAAATTCGGGTTTACTTATCAAATAAAATAAATATAAAACACTGATGTTTACAATACCACACGATTGTATAAACAATCGTAGAAACCAATGGATGAGTGTTTTGAAACTGCTCATTGTATCCTACATAACTCAGTGATATTACATAATTAATATCGCGTGGGAAAACACGATAAAAGTTATTAGTGACCTTTGGAAAGTTAACTATTAGCATGACCCGCAAGGTGAAACTTAAGCCCGGGACCACCATAGAAGTTCCTAACGTGACCCCCTGAACACGTTTTGGGGGGTCGTTCAAAATTATATATATATATATATATATATATATATATATGTGTATGCACTCTAGCGGTCGCATTTTTTGTCCGATTTACTTCAAATTTGATAGGGACGTTCCTTTCTATAATCTGTTGGACAAGTTCGTTGGGCTAAACAATCGGAAAACTCTAAACCCATTTTTTGGGGATTAATCTTTCAAATTTCGAGTTTTTTGGCCCAAAAAAGGGTCAGAAAAGCCCCAGATGTAAAATTAATGCATGTAAAAAGATGGGAATTAGAGAGGCGAAAGTTTTAAGCCCTCTTTCGTCATTCTAGCATAAATATTTACCGAGTTATTAAAGAAAATGTGTATCGGCTAAACACAGTACGTTGTCTTATGGGGGTTTTACACTAGAAAAGCCTGTTATTCCTTTGTTAGAGTACTTTTATTACCCCCAGCAACCTCACGCCTACTTTCAAGCCTGTCTGGACCTTCTCCTAACCTTATAATGAGCAAAATTGTATTCCCAGCTTTGCAAGTAAATGAAACCAGGAGCACCAGAACAGCAAAAAATCTATGTTTTCAGATTTCAATAAAAATAGGAATACATGTATGTTTTTACACTGATTTTGAGTTTTACAAGTTTTTATGTGGAAATTCACTTCCCTCACGTCAGCGTGATGCGTGCGAACTCGTTAGTGAATTTCCTATGGAAAGTGAACTATTAGCATGACCCGCACGGTGAACCTTAGCCCGGGACCACCAAAGAAGTTCCTTACGTGACACCCTGTACACGTTTTGGGGGTTCGTTAAAAATTGTATTTATGTAGACATATATATGTGTGTGTGTGTGTGTGTGTGAGTGTGTGTGTTTGCACTCTAGCGGTCGCATTTTTTGTCCGATTTTCTTCAAATTTGGTAGGGACGTTTCTTTCTATAATCTGTTGGACAAGTTCGTTGGGCAAAACAATCGGAAAACTCTAAACCCCTTTTTTTGGGGATTAGTCTTTCAAATTTTGAGTTTTTGGGCCCAAAAATGGTCAGAAAAGCCGCGGATATACAATTTAATTCATGTACAAAATGGGAATTAATGAGCCGAAACTTCTAAGCCCTCTCTCGTCATTCTAGCATAAATACTTACCGAGTTATTAAAGAAAATGTGTATCGACCAAACACAGTACGTTGTCTTATGGGGGTTTTACATTAGAAAAGCCTTATTCATTTGTTGGTGCACTTTTATCATCCCCAGCAACTTTACGCCTACTTTCAAGCCTGACTGGACCTTCTCCTAACCTTATAATGCGCAAAATTGTATTCCCAGCATTTCAGGTAAATTAAACCAGGAGCATCATAACAGCCAAAAAATCAGTGTTTTCAGATTTTAATAAAAATTTGTATAAATGTATGTTTTTACTCTGATTTTTAGTTTTAAAAGTTTATTATGTGGAAATTCACTTCCCTCACGTCAGCGTGCTGCGTGCGAACTCGTTGGAATTGAATTTAATGTTTACAATACCGTATAAATTTGAAACTAACCACAAAGAATAAATAAGACCTTCTTGTATAATCTTTTGATCGGTTACAGACTGAATTTCTTTTAATATTTTAATACCATCATTTTTATTTTCTTTAGAGAGGATTTATTTATGTTATGAACGATTAGAAGAGAATACATTGATATAACAGAAACAGGATACGACAATTACAACAATGTATAAGAAATATTGGTAGAACTGGCTACTATTTAAATCGAATACTATAAAGCCTCACACAAACCAGGAGTTGTCATCAAAAACCTATGTAAACGATTTTGTTTCAACATTTGCTCATCTCAAGACCATACCAAAATAATACGATGTTACTTACCTCTTTATTCAGTTTTATTTTCATTGTAGTGTTCTTTGACAAATGTATGCCATCCTTATATTTATTTGCTGACTAGCTGGCCTGACAGACGTTGCCCTGTCCTAATGCCATTGAATTTGTTTTATGTCAAATACTCGTCCATTTTCAAGATGAGCTCGTTCGCTACACGCTCACTTGCCTATCGAAAAAAGAGTTTGAGTTGCCATTCAAGTATTTTTTGTCCATAATGAATATATGTTTATGCCTTTCAGGTATGTTTAGATATAATCCGATTAAACATCTTCTTTTATAAGAACCATTTCCTGACATTAACGAACACAAACAAAATAATTATTCAGTTTGGTGCACTCATTCTCAAGTTATGGAATGACAAAGGGAAATAGGGATTCATTTTTATATATTACTAGCTGGCCCGACAGACGTTGTCTTGTCCCAATGTCATTGAATTTGTTTTATGTCAATTGCTCCTCCATTTTCAATATGAGCTCGTTCGCTTCGCTCTCTCACCTATCGAAATATATATATATATATATATATATATATATATATATATATATATATATATAAAATAGTTTATATCCTATTCTCAGACCTACCGAATATACACACAAAATTCCATAAGAATCGGTCAAGCCGTTTCGGAGGAGTTTTGTTACAAAGACTGTGACACGAGAATTTTATATATTAGAAGATGTGTAATAATTAATCAGCAATATGCTATAATGAGTTTTGAATAAATTGAGTATGTTATCGTTGTTTTTTATATTTCCTAACACTAAATTATTGATAAATCGACTACAATGGTAGTTTACGGGGGTTGTAACGATTTAGGGGCCGGAGCGGGAGTGGTTCTCAGTAATTTTGCCAATGGGGGCGCCAAAATCTTTTGCGCTGCGAGCCCTGAACTGTAGTTTACTCAAAAATCACACGAGAGTCGGGTGTAATTCAAATGAGTGTTGCCTTACAAGAAAACGTACAAATACGAACAAGAAGTGAGCCCATAAGAAGTGCCTCAAGTTGTTTTTGAAACATTGAATAATTACTAGTATCTAGTTGTACAATAAAAACTACTAATTACGTTTTTTAAATAATAACTCGGCTTCAACAGTTAACAACTAACACATGAATAAATAAAGAGCAGATCCAGTCCAAGAACATACGTCTTGGTAGCAACAGGTTCCCGACAGACCGAACTAAATAAGGAATTTGAATTGCTCATTTACATAATTCCGAGCAAACAAAGTAAACTTATTTGCAGCGTTTACCGAAGTAGCACCTTTCCAGCAAAAACACGTTTCGGCAGGTGCTACCAACGTTGTTAATGAAAAATGAACAGCTGATGCTGTAACGTTCATCACTATTGCCAACCTGAAGTGAAGAATTCCCTCATTTATCTCTACATCCTCCCCATCCATCATTTCTGTTGTAGCGGTCCTGGCTTCTCGGTTTAATGGCGTTTCGCAAGTCGCTGGAATGGAATAATGGAATGGAAGTAGGATGACGTGGACAAAGTGCTGGCGATATTTCAGTCTGTTGTCCTTTGTGTCTTTGTCCATTTCCCAATTAGGCCGAACATTTAGACCGCATCAGATTTACAATCCTCATTTGCCATTCAGTTGCAGTGTTGGGAAAGTATATTACCGAATTTCTATAGAGATCTTGTTTAAATTAATATTTTGTAAACCAGAGAAATTGACAAGGTATTGAAGTGTTTAGTGAAAAAAAAACAGATACTGATTCCGAGGAATATAAAGTTGTTAGCGACCCCTCAAAACGTGTTTAGGGGATCGCGGTAGGAACTTCAAATCGAATCAAATATTTTAGAGAATTTCCCCTATAGGGAAGAAGCTATTACCGTAGTCGGCATGGTAAGACCTAGGCCCGGGACCATGATAACTTTTCGTTTTGAGGTCCCCAGATGCCGAAAACACCATTCGTTCAAAACTGGATATATATATATAAATATATATATATAAATATATATATATAAATATATATATATAAATATATATATATAAATATATATATGTGTGTGTGTGTGTGTGTGTGTGTGTGTGTGTGTGTGTGTGTGTGTGTGTGTGTGTGTGTGTGTCCGTGGGTGGGAAAGCTCCTGTAAAAATGAACCGATTTTGATGAATTTGCTACAAACATGTAAAACATCATTTATGACTTTAAGTTCGAAAACCAGCCAGATCGCTCTATCCAAAGGGGTATTTTGGGGGGGGTTTTGTACCCCAAAATGGGTTTTTTGAGTTTTTTACATATAATATTTTGGTAAATCCAATTTTAGTTTTCACCGTTAAATTCAGCTTAAAAAAACAAACAATTTGGTGTTTTGATCATTGCTCTACGTCAATTGGTTACCGAGATATTGAGTGCTAAACACAGTACGTTGTCCAATGTTATTCTTATAGAGAATAAGAAAAATTGTATATCTCATTTATCAACTTATACTGATGAAACTTGGTATAATGCTTCATATCGTTGTGGTCTATTGATATTTGCACTAAAAAATATTTTTTACCTATAGTTCCCGTAGCAGCAAACCTGCGTTCTCAGCCCCCATGTTATTCTTATGATGACACAAGACACCCAGGGCCCAGGGGCCCTGGCTCGCAGTTCGTTGATTAGTGTTGTGTCCCGTATTGCTTAGTAATGTGTTATCTCCCTTAATTATGAATATAAATTAATAAAATTTGGTATGTAGCTTTACCTACTTGAGTTATATTGATATTTGTATAAAACCCCATTTTTTGTGTTCCTTCCTTCAGCAAACCTGCATACTTAGCCACCATGTTATTCTTATGGAGAATAATTAAAATGTCATAAATCGTTTGTTTATGAGTGTATATTGATGAAACGTGGTATGTGGTATTAAGATACATATATATGCATTGGAAATTCGCTGAGTACGCAGGTTTGCTGCTACGGGGGTATTTATTGTTACGATAAGTTTGAAAATTAGCATTAGCGACAAAACTGGTGACATTGTCAAAACAAAAATAATTGATTACAATAATTACTTATAACTAGTTGTCCTGTTGCTCGAATCCGAGCAAGTTTGTACCCAACGAAAGGTTACTTCAGTTGTAAACAAACATAACAAAACATCTGATATTAAAACGAATGATAACATACTTTCAACCAACTCGTAGTTTAGGCTTTTAAACGAGTTAGTTTTTATTAAGTTTTTGTATGGGGTATTGAACATTGTTTTTTGAATCTTGTATTATATATGTGGTCAACATTTTCCTGTGAAAATTTTACAAAGTTTCTATGGTGGCTTAAGTTTCACCGTGCAGATCATGTTAATAGTTCACTTCTCCCTAGGAAATTCACTAATAATCATTTGGGGCTCCACTCCACTGGATTTAAAAGCTATTATGTTAATCTTATGGTCTAAAAGATAACCGTTCGAGCTGATATTTGTTAAGGAGCTGTTACTCTACAGGCAGAAACATACTTTATCGAGATCAATAACTTTCACGACCTCATGAAACAAAATTTTGAAAACATATACAGGCTACTAAATGTTAATTATCCTATAACTAATAGGCTAAACATAATACCACGATCGCGGGCGAAGCCACGAGGGATAACAGCTAGCAAATCTGAGAATAATAATTCATTATTATTTTCAATAGACCTACTAATTATAATTCAATATGAGTCTCACAAATGCCGTAAAACAAATGCTCACAACTACTATATACACACCCACACACAAAAACATTGCCCAAGAAGAACATGACAATTCCCTGATCACCTAGGACTACGGAGAAGAGGATCCAGTAAGTAAGTCTGGAAAACGGATCATATTCATTTGTTTGCTTAATTGACGTATATATTCTTGTCATAAACAAATTAACAAAAGATTATAATGTTTGAATTATGAATATTTATTCGCTCGATTCACTTTGTTGACTTCGATTTCAGCGGGTAGTTATTTTCCTCGCCAAAACATGGCGGCGCCCAGGGGCCCAGGGGCCCTGGCTCGCAGTTCGTTGATTAGTGTTGTCTCCCGTATTGCTAATAGTCAGTCACCTTGGCCTCCGACTCATTTCACTTTGTGATCTGTTAATTCCCTTTCAACCAATCACGTGTCGAGACACCCGGCGCCGGCGTCGTGTGACCGCTGACTCCAAATGGTAACAAAATCGTTCTACTTTTCTAATGCGTTAAATCCTTACTAGTGTTCCATTATTTTTTATATCAACGCCAGAGCCATTTTGTTTGTTAGGGGAACAAAACAATGTGGTCATCCCGGGACTTGAACCCGTGACTCCTTGAACCGAAATCCAAGACGCTAAGGTTTAACGTAAAGTGTAAGTTTCCGAGACAAAGTGAAAGTATACTTGGTTAGCTCGCAGTGTCGCCCGGTCTGGATTTAGGCTAGCGAGACTCCGCGCGCCGCCGCCGTTCTTTAGTTAAGGCGGTCCCACAATTATTGCGAACAGGCCTGAACATTCGGTCGAACAATTTCCCGAATTTTCACTGAACATTCCGTCCCGTATGTTCCCTTAGGTATTCAAATATTCGTGCAGCTCCCACACTTGTAGCGAATTCTCCGAACATTCGGAGTTCAGCCGAATGTTCGGGCGTGTTCGCGAGAAGTGTGGGACCGCCTTACTAAAGAACGGCGGCGGCGCGCGGTGTCTCGCTAGCCTACCCTAGCCTACGCTAGCCTAGCGTATCGCCGAACGTTCGGAACGAGTTGCGACAACGAATCTTGCATCAAATCAACCGAATGTGCACAACGAACTAAACGCGATCGCACACTTCTCGCGAACACGCCCGAACATTCGGCCGAACTCCGAATGTTCGGAGTATTCGCGAGAAGTGTGGAAGCTGCACGAACTTTTGAATACATAAGGGAACATACGAGGTAGAATGTTCAGTGAATATTCGGGATAATGTCCCTTATACTCGACTCCTTTGATTCGTCAAAAAAAAAACACGAAGCACAGGCGAACACGAATCACGGCGAGACGAACTATCCTGAATATACACGAGCACACCAAGTACACTATCGCGCTCGTCTTAATTATTCGCCTATGTTGGGCCTAGTGTACTGGTAGCATAACAGGGTCTCATACATTTTATGGACACGTATATTCTATTTAATTGTCATTGTTACATTTTAATTGTTTATTAAAATTTTATTTTGTGCGTTTTATGACAGTTCAAAAGGCAAATAAATAAATAGACTGGCAATTCCTAGTTATGGTAGTCAGTTAATGAATGACTGTAGAAAGAGGGAGTTAAATGTTAGGTTATACCAATAAGTGATGGACGTATCATTAACTCTTTGGAACAAGTGAAATCTGATTAGGTGATTGTGAAATGCCAGTGATTGGAATCATTGGAAAACGGACTTTTTACCTATTCCAATATACGGCTCCGATGAACAAAAATATAATGGCTCAAAGAGCACAATTGCAGTACTACTCACTAATGAAACCAATTGCCGCCCATAGTTGAGTAGTTTTTCTTTTTAAGTGGTTACACGTCACCAGTACATTAAAATGTTTTACCCTTTGAAGAATTTACATCCGTAATCTTAAAACGCATTCCAATAATCGTGGGTAATTCGATATTGTCGAATTTTAAACAACACTAAGTTTATTGAAACAGTTTATAAAAGATTGAATCAATAGTTTGTATAAGGTAAAACCAGTAAAACGTAAAAAATTAAAACAACCTCGATGATTGGTTGTGTAATATATAGTCCCAGCGGAGTGAAGTCATATCTTACAATGTTGCTGTAAGTCGTATCTTTACTTGGTAATCATGTGTCATGCTATAAACATGACGAACGGCCTGCCCGGGGCTCTTATATCAGCCATAAAGCCCGCCTCTGTGCGGCGTGAATCACAATATGACTGTTGAATGTATTCATAACCGAGCTCTCTGCTATGTGATTTTCGTCCGCCGCGCGTCCAGTATCGCCGTCAAGGTTATCTTCCATGCTGGTAGTGTCCTTGGTGTCGAAAATAACTAACAATCTTAAATCTGAGTAAACCCAATGTTTGATTACGTTATGCTTGTACTGTGGATTTTATCCGTAGAAACCGATTAGGTCAATGGATATGGAATAATTACAAAGAAAGGTTATGTTACCGGTTTTCCGTCGAAGTGATCCAAAATGGTAACCCTTGCTGGCTGCCACGTGATTCAAAGCTTGCTTTATCTTCTAGACTCGCATCTCGCCCGTGCAGCGTCGTTTTGTTTAATTAGTGTTTTGGCCAACTAAATGTTTTCGTACGTATTTTAGGTAGTGTGTACGTGTCTTCAAATCATGACGACCTCAGATGAGTGAATACGTTCTGGAGGCCTGAAGTTGGAGCTGAAGCTTTGAAATCACGTGGAAACCAGCAAGAGTTACGATTTTGGATCACTTTCACGGAACAAAAGGTAACATAACCTTCCTTTGTATTTCAATATACAATGGTTCTGAGCCACAACAACGAAAATGAAATATACCCCCGTCGCAGCAAACCTGCGTACTCAGCGAATTTACGATGCATATATATAGGTATCACTACTACCTAGAGCCACTTACCAAGTTTCACAAAAATACATTCATTAATAAGTGATATATAGCATTTTATTTATTCTCCATAAGAATAACATTGTAATTGAGTACGCAGGTTTGCTGCAACAAAGAAGATAAGAAATATGTTTTTTGCAATTATCAATATAACTCAACCAGGTGAAGCTACATACCAAGTTTTATTAATTTAGGTTCATAACTAGGGGAGATATAAAACTTTACGTATTCTACATATGAATAACATGGGGGCCGAGTATGCAGGTTTGCTGCTACCAGGAAAAATCAACAAAAACCATTTTTGTTGTGCTAATATCAATAATATACCACAACTAGTTGATGCCAAATACCAAGTTTTATCAATATACATACATAAATAGTCGAAATATAACATTTTATTTATTCTCCATAAGGATAACATTGGACGACGTACTGTGTTTAGCACTTTGAATATCACTGCAACGGTTGGACTAAAACAACAATTAAAACGCCAAAATGATTGTTTTGTAGAGCTAAACTGATTGGTAGAAAGAAATGTGGAGTTTTTAGTAAAATTATCTGAGGAAAATCTAAAAACCGTATTCCCATAACATTAACATGGGAAATTTTATGGACACATTTTTTTACTTTTCTCCCCTTCCCATAGACCGATCGATCTGGTTTTCGAACTTAAAGTGATAAATGTTACTCTCCACATTTGTGCCAAATTTCATCAAAATCGGCCGCTTCTTTCAAAAGTTATCGCGGTAACGGACACACATATATATATATATACATATATATAAATTTGAACAAATAGTTTTTTTTTTGCATCTGGGGACCTCAAAAAAAGTTATCAAGGTCTCGGGCTTAAGTCTTACCATGCCACCTACGGTAATAGCTTCTTCCCTATAGGGGCAATTCGCTAAAAGGACATGGAATAGTTTTAAATGTTACTACAGTAGTTGTTAAGCAACCTCGTTTACGCATTTGACTTAAACACCTATTTGGATTTCGATTATGTACACATTTTACTCTTCAGCACTCGATTACATGGAAGTCTCTGACCAATGATTTTTTCATTAGAATACTTCCCTTAATACTTTTCACATTACCGAACCTCCTACTTACCTTACAGTGTACATACAACATTGCAGCTACTATTGCAGATTAAATATACTGTATGTATGAGAATAGCCAAACATTTGTTTTCCAATATTTATGTACTTTGGTACTGTGTACGTTCTAATATATTAATTTGTTAAGTCTTAAACAAAGAAATTCGCTCCGTTGACGTCAGCGTGCAAACTCGTTTTACATAGAAAACTGAAGTTAAAAATACCCCCGTTGCAGCAAACCTGCATACTCAGCGAATTTCCAATGGAGATATAAATGTCTTAATACTACATAAAGCCACTTACCAAGTTTCATAAAAATATATTCACAAATAAGCGATATATACAATTTTAATTATTCTCCATAAGAATAACATTGGGGCTGAGTACGCAGGTTTGCTGCAACAAGGAACACAAAAAATGGGTTTTTATGCTAATATCAATATAACTCAACTAGGTGAAGTCGTATACCAGTTTTTATTCATTTATGTTCATAATTAAGGGAGACAGAGCATTTAATTATTATCCATAAGAATAACATGGGGGCTGAGTACGCAGGTTTGCTGCTACGGGATAATTATGCAAAAACAATTTTTTGGAGCAAATATCAATAGACCTCAATGAGATGAAGCTGTATACCAAGTTTCGTCAGTATACGTTCATAAATAAGCGAGATAAAAAAAATTTCTTTTCCTCCATAAGAATAACATTAGACAACGTACTGTGTTTAGCACTTTCAATATCTCGGTAACCAATTGATGTAGAGGAATGATCGAAATACCAAATTGTGTGTTTTTTAAGCTGAATCGAATGGTCAAAACAAAAATTTGACTTTTCAAAAATTATATGTAAAAAATTCAAAAAAACCATTTTTGGGGTACAAAACCCCCCCAAAATACCCCTTCGGATAGGTCGATCTGTCTGGTTTTCGAACTTAAAGTCATAAATGCTGCTTTACATGTTTATACCAAATTTTGTCAAAATCGGATCATTTTTACGAGAGTTATCGTATATATATATATATATATATATATATATATATATATATATATATATACAGTATCAAACGAATGGTGTTTTTGGGTCTGGGGACCTCAAAACGAAAAGTTATCATGGTCCCGGGCCTAGGTCTTACCATGCCGACTACGGTAATAGCTTCTTCCCTGTAGGGGAAATTCGCTAAAAACAGCAAAATAAAATTTATCTGTTTGCAAATTGACTTTTGTTCCCATCGTTTATTTATTTATTTTCAAGTTATTTTGACGTTGCATTTGTGTTATAAAAACGTTTACATTTCCTTAAACCAGTTTAGAGCCCTCTTTAATAAATTAAAAACGAAAAAACATATTATTAAAAATGGGAACACATATTCAAAACTACAAATTCAGTAAATAAAATATTAATTTTAATTATTATAAAACCCTACATAATTCGATATATCATTTATATGAGGTTCTTTGTAATTTACTCTTTTATCAAATAAATATATGGAGCTATAATAACGGACAAATAAATTGACAGCTGGACTGTAGCCAATCGCATGGTTGTACGATGTCACTGTTGCCATTTTTCCATAGAAAAATATCCTCGAATGTTATTCCGATCAGTTGTGGAGTTTTGGAAATGCAGCACGTCTACTATTGGCCGATCTTGGTTGATAGCCCGGCAAACCACGCCCTCACCCGGCAATTTATTTGTCCGCTATTATAGGACCATTTATACATGGATAAGTTATTTTAAATTAGCTAAACGACAAACATATTCATTACACTGGGTCTTAATGTCAAACGTGTACATTGTAACAGTTTCAGGTTTTCTATCATAAAAATAGGGCGTATATAACTGTGGAAACAAGCCCTTATACACCATCTAGATAACTAAGACATTATATATAACTCTATCATTTTGGTATTCATAAATCAATGCAATTGTCCACGTGGGAAATTACGTAATTATCAATAATTAGCGTCAAAGGCGACGTATCATTTCCTATAATTCGTCGCGGTTACGTAATGGCATTTACGGGAAAATTTACATTTGTAATTACAGTGATTGTGTTGCTACACAATATGAGCAACTATGATAATAGATAAGTATACAAGTGTTTAAAGAGATTAATTCAAGGTGTTATTGGTTATTAATACATTCCAAACTGCTCTATTTTTAAAGTTAAACTATTCCAATATAAAAGTCTGTACAATATATCTGGTTTCTTGCACGTATACTTTCCTAGCTGCCATCATACCAGGTTTCAACCGGGAATAAACCCTGTAATGTGTGCTGCATTCTGTGGTTAACCCGTGGATCTACTACGAATCATGATCAGCTATTTGAGTTTTCATCAGCTCAAACCAAAGTGAATTTCCATAAGAATCACAATGGATTGGAACTTTGATTCCCCTTGGGGCGGAGCCCTATGGAAATTTCTCTTTCTTAGTGGTTACCTACATTATGAAAAGAGTACACATGCAAAATTTCGTGGTTGTAGGTGTAGAGGTTTGTCCTGGGGGATGATCGGGTTTCCGTTGTCCATAAGAATAACATTGGATTGAAACTTGGACTCTCCGTGGGGCGGAGCCCTGTGGGAATATCTTTAAATCCTTTCTTAGGGGTTACATTCATTATGGAAAGAGAAAACGTGCCAAATTTGGCTGTAGGTGTAGAGGTTTGGCCTGGGGGATGATCGGTTTTTCGTACCGGTATTTATAGATATAGATTAACATTTTGGGGATGCCTTCAGGTTAAGTGAGTTAGTGAGGAGACCTACTCTAATACCGAATGACAAATTTAATGAATTTTCTTCTCCTTATGGAATAATGTCTCAACGTGATCTATTATTTAATCGATCACATATCACAAATTGAATACAAACTTTGCTGTTTCTTTATATGTCGTCTGCGCATGTTTTAGGATCATCTTGGGAGGTCTTTTACGCAAAGCAGCACAAAGACAAAGCGAAAACAGAAAGATCATCTCATGTTCTGTGGGTTGTGGATATCTCTGTTAGAAAGCTACCTATGAATAGCATATCCGGTGTCTAGCTCTACAAGCAACGTTCTCTGTAAGAATGCTACCCAGGGGTGGACTGTCTCGCCGGGACACCGGGACACCTGTAATGGCGCTCTGGCGCCCTTCTCGAAGGAGGAAAATAAACAAATATTGGCACCAAAATTTTAAAGCCAGTTTGTTTAGCTATCATTATGATTTAAGGGGAGGTCCCACTGAAAATGGTCAAAAATCTCAAAAATATTGAAATTTGTTTCTTACCAATATTTGATTTTGACCTTTCTTTATTAAAAAAAACAACAATTTGATGTAAATATACATATTTTATGGAAACAAAATTTGTTAATGGTGTAAATTTTTAAACTGTTACCGAAGAATGTGCGGGAGTAAATTTCCATAGATTTTATGCCTGAAAAAGATTTTGATTAAGTATCTCGACCAAAAATTATTTAAAAAGTAATAATAGCAGTACTTGTAAACAATACAAACTCAAATAGTGAATAGTATTGGCTAAAATAAAGAAAACACATTATTTTTAGAAAACGCGCGATTACCGAAAGTAGAGAAAATCATGAGTTAGTTTACTAAAAATGCTAAGGCTCAAAATTTATTAGAGATGCAGCAGTGAAATTTCGCATGCTCGTTCTTTACGTATACAAGCACAAAGTTATGCATGGGCTTTCCATTCTCTAAATTAGTTTGTATTATTTAAACTTTTTATAAAATTAAAACAATTTAATACAACTTTGGAGTTTGATATTTTTCAGAGAGAATATATGAACAGATAATTTCAAATGAATACATAACTTTGTTGTCAGTAGTATACTCTTTCAAATGGCACTTTAGTAATGTATCTACTACTTATAGTTACAAAGCCTTAGCGATTATTGTGAAACCCTGCACATTTACCTAAAAGGGGTAGATGGGTGGAGGGGGTGGTTTAAAGGTGGTCAACAAATGTTTATTTTGTTTCAGGAAGAGTAAATACAGATAATAAAAAATAAAATTGCTTGAAATAATACACAGTTAAGGATTTAGAATTTTCAGTGGGACCTCCCCTTAAATAAATGTCTCATTGAAATAAATCATGTGTCAAAATTAACTTGTGCTAGGGATTTTGATGTTAGTAAACCACAGCAGGCGTTCACCTGTCAAGTGCTGTACGCTCTCTTCCATCAACTAACTATCATCTGCAGATTAATGTTGGTTGGGCTACTGTGTTGTGAATAACGAGATTAAATCAAGGAGTTCTAATGGTAATACTAATACTGGAGACAACACTGATGAACAAAATTGTCAGCCGTTCTTTGCTATGTTTTGGTGAGGCAATGAACTACTCGCTGAAATCAAACAAGTCGAAAAAGTTAACCAAACAAATAGACGCTATGTTTTGGTGGGACAATGAACTACTCGCTGAAATCAAACAAGTCGAAAAAGTTAACCAAACAAATAGACGATATGTTTTGGTGAGACAATGAACTACTCGCTGAAATCAAACAAGTCGAAAAAGTTATCATGATTTGAAAATGAATAAACTTGTCACGGCAAGAGTGTACATAAGTATACATAAGTGAATTTATGGAAATTCACGGCATAAGTGTACATAAGAGGTACATAAGTCAAACAAAAAAAATATTCAAACTTGTATTACAAAGTTAATCAATAAGTTGTTAAACTTGTACTACTTTTATTCCAGTGATTTGCATGAGCAGATTCACTTAGGGCTAATAGGAATAAAACAATCAGGATAGTTCAAAGAATAGGGATTTTCCTCACCATTGTACCCTGACAAAACCACCGGCTCGCTTTTTTTTACAAAAATCTTTAAGCAGTGTTGCCTCCATTACTACTAATAAACCTCCTTGGGTTAATATATCTAGAGGTGTATCGTGTAAAAAAGTGTAGTCTACATGGCCATTACTTTCTCTGTGCGCTCATGGCAACCAACATGGTACTGTAACAAAATCAAATCGTCTCTTCACAAGTTATTTGACAGTCAGCTGGCTAACATTTAACTTGTGAAAAGAGGATTTGATTGGTTACTTACTTGTTACTTGTTAATCTTCATGTCCGTATCCGTAGGCTATTTCTAGCGGTAGAAAGGTCATTGTGCTCCAGTGACTCACAGGTTTGGTTGGGTTAATTAATTAATAGGTACCGTAGTAGGGTTGCAAAATGTACCATCGCCTATATAACTACTGCAAGGTATCATCATACAAAAGTGTGTTGAAGTAGAAAAATCTTTAGAGAAATTTAGAATTTACCGAAATCTAGGATTTATGAAATATTTGAAGGAAGAGTTTTAAATCCGCGTACTGTGGTTTTCTCTTGAACAAAGCAAGCCTATGGTATTCATGAAAAATAATTTTCCCTTCTCGTGTTATAAATATGTTTTTTACTATTAATAATTAGGTTTTGAGACTTAACACAAATAACATTCTCAAAAATATATAAACAAGGAAGGGTAAGAACACCAAACGACCTAAAATAATTTATGCAGTGCTCACATGGGCGTAATTTATAAATTGATCTAAATGGTTTTTTTATGTCACCCCTCCCTACTACCTGAGGAAAATGGCGGTCGACCAAGTAGGCTTTACTTTTTTACCCCAGATGAGACCTTTAAATATATATATATATATATATATATATATATATATATATATATATATATATATAAAATCTCGTTGGGTATGAAATGATATATCCTTTCACAAGATTAAGATTATTATTTGAAATATGACATTTTTGAAAGGATGTAGAGACCAAGATAATCTAAACTTCAAAACAAGTACGAATCACTTACATTGTATTATCCTAACCTAAAGGGAAGATATCGACCAAGGGAAATTATTATTTGGCTAGTTGGAAAAGAATACATTGGATAATCTACAAAATATGATGTGACAAAAGTAATTAATTAAGAAGATTACCCTATGTTTAAAAGTCAGGCAGTGTGTGTTTTTAAGTGTGATATAAATGCATGTGATTTTCTTTCGATTTTTGTTAGATTGTCCTAGATAATCCTCTGCAAAAATGTGGATGATGTAAATAAAGTTTGAAAATCAGGCGTTCTTTACTGACGCATCTTTCAGATGGTCAGTAAGTTACTTGGTGGTATATCGGCGCACAGGTACTGATCTCCTCTTCATTTTAGGTTTTCCATGTTCTAAAGACCAAGTTTTCTGACAGTCTCTTTCTAGTGTCGGTGAGGTGTGCTTGACTTGTGCCATGCTGTCGCCTTGAACTGCAGCGTATCACCTCCCCCCTCCCCCAACGAACAACATATTTTCCAGTATACTGGCACCCTCCACCAGGTCCATAGGACCTATTCCACCGCCCTTTTCACACCGTCAGTCCACCCCTGCTACCTCCGGTCAAAGACTTAAAACTACTGGACCGCTCGCGCCCGTGGTGAAGCGAACCAAATTTCGGTCCGGCCGGGTTCGAGGTCGCGCCGCAAATGGTGGGCCACCGCGGCAGCGCTTAGCGTGGGGGATATAGGGAAAAACACGACGCGCGCTCACTTGAATTGAATTTGCAGCCAGGGAACATTTTTTATGGTTGAATGGCCTTCTGATCCGTATTCCTGAATAGTTTCTCGAATTTTGAATACCAAAAGTAACTATATCCGACCAGGGTTAATTGCGTAAAAAGAACAGAAAGTTGGGAGTTTTCTAAAATAATCTCCTCGATGGCTGATTCTTTCATATTTCCAGTCATATAAATTTATGTACGATCCACTAGGCTTTACGTGTTGTCCAATGGTACTGGAATGGATTTTTTATGAGCAGTAATATCGTTCTTTGGACTAGTGAAACTTTGAATTTTAGCATATAAACTTCGACTTTCGCCAAAAGTTGTAGATTGCATGAAAGTTAATTGGCCTATATCATAAAATGTTGTTGATGAATGAATACCATTAAAGACAAATACTTTTTATTAGCAAATGTATTATTAATAAACATTAATTACCAACATGGTTACCAACGTTAAACGTTACTATTAGATCTATTACTAAATTTCGTTGATCAAATGTGATTAAATTGAAAGTTGGTTTGTTAATTTACTTAGTTAATTGGGAAGGGTAAAAGCGATACTAAAACGTAACCCGAATTCGACGACTAAAACAAAAGTCGTATAACTATGTATTTTATCAAAAAACTAGGCCAAGTTGTAACACAGCATCACTGAGTTGAATTTAACAGCGCGGCACGGCGCGCGGCGCGTGGCACGTCTTGGATAGAGCGCGGCGAAAGGTTTCAGCATCTTTCCAAACGAATTGAAGGCAAACCAACAACTTTACCGAAAAATGTTT
The DNA here is from genome assembly GCA_963675035.1 of Allygus modestus. NCBI lineage: Eukaryota > Metazoa > Arthropoda > Insecta > Hemiptera > Cicadellidae > Allygus > Allygus modestus. The sequence continues at coordinate 61,174,743 of OY776114.1, forward strand.
TAAATAAAAGTTTTAGAGAAACTAATTATCTACAACTTTCCCGCTGGAAGTTTGTTTCTAACCTAAAAATAAAAAACTTCCTCGCTGAGTAACTTTTTCATGTCCCTCTTTAATAACACGTAAGAGTTTTTAATTATTAAAAATATTAAAACACAGTAAAATAAAACAATATTTATACTTTCGGATTCCGTAGTTCACGTACACAAAGGGTATATAAATTTCATTACAATTCAAACATGGCAGTGAAGTCCAGGAGCGTGTAAACGACAGCGCGTTCAACGCCAGTAACAGCTCTGAGCACACAGTGGCCCACCATTTCTGTTCCGCACAGTCCCACGCGGACCGTTTTTAGCTCACTTAGCGATCTCTCCAGTAGTTTTACCTCGATGCCTCCGGTTTGCGTCTTTGTGGCGGCTATATGATTCCATACATGTTTCCATGCAAGCGAGCCTAACGTTTCAAGACAAAGCTTCCAGGAAAAAGGGTTTAACTTTGTATTTCGAGAACTTAGGCCCAGCAAAAAGATATTAACGCAAAATAGCAACGTAGAGCATTATCGTTATATATACGTTAGTGGCGAGGATTTTGAATCGTACTTTCCCCAACCGCGGGCTCGTAGATCAATCACCTATTCCACACAAACTCCTGCGTCAATGTTTTCCTCGGAATATACAACTGGCTTGTTTTTTAACTTCCTGTTTCGGAATGATCATTATGATATTATATAGCTGAAATTTTGTGAGCTTGTTTTTGTGGCTCGATCACGCTCCAACTACTAAACCGATCGAGCTGATATTTGGTGGGAGGACAGCAAGGTTCGTAGAGCTTTCAGACAAGGTGTGCTGAGTCGATCTATTTAAGGTTTTATACTTTACCGGAAGAGACCTCGTAAAAACAGCTGGAAGGTCACGTGATCACCAATCCAATCTGCAGTGTTGCTGGAAACACGATATTTATCGTACGAGTACCATAATTTCCCCATCAGTGTAATTAGAATTAACATTGTTTAATTGCTTACATTCTATGATAAGCTGTTATTTTATGAAACTAATGTATTGTTTTGATTTATTTGTAAGTAGAGGAGAACTAATGGGGAGGGGCCACTTTCGGCACTTTTTTCCCATGTTATTCTTATGGGGAGCCGTTTTTGCGCCGACGCCAGCTCCCGCCTTACACAAGTTTCCTTGTCAGCCTTTACTAATGTCCAACCCTTGCCTATATTAAATATATTTTCCCAATCCCCATCCCTCCTCTATATTTTTTAAAATTAATTTTCAAATTCAGGCTAAAAAACTATCTTTAGTGTTTATAGTCCGATTTGTCTTCAATTTGGATATGTTATTGTCCTAAGCAAGTGTTTTAATAAATTCCACTTACATATCCCAAATTCACTATTACGGTCAAATTAAAAAATATTTTTTTAAAATACTATAGTGCCAATTGCCAACTTCTTTATTTACTGTCCGATTTGTCTTCAATTTGGATATGTTATTGTCCTAGGCAAGTGTTTTAATAAATTCCACTTACATTTCCCAAATACACTATTACAGTTAAATTAAAAAATAATTTTCAAAAATACTGCCAATTGCCAACTTCTTTATTTACTGTCCGATTGGTTTAAAACTTGGATATGTTATTGTCGTAGGCAAGTGTTTTAATAAATTCCACTTACATTTCCCAAATACACTATTACAGTTAAATTAAAAAATAATTTTCAAAAATACTGCCAATTGCCAACTTCTTTATTTACTGTCCGATTGGTTTAAAACTTGGATATGTTATTGTCGTAGGCAAGTGTTTTAATAAATTACACTTACATTTCCCAAATTCACTATTACAGTCAAATTAAAAATTATTTTTGAAAAATACTGCCAATTGCCAACTTCTTTATTTACTGTCCGATTGGTTTAAAACTTGGATATGTTATTGTTATAGGCAAGTGTTTTAATAAATTCCACTTACATTTCCCAAATTCACTATTACGGTCAAATTAAAAAAAATATTTTTGAAAAATACTGCCAATTGCCAACTTCTTTATTTACTGTCCGATTTGTTTAAAACTTGGATATGTTATTGTCGTAGGCAAGTGTTTTAATAAATTACACTTACATTTCCCAAATTCACTATTACAGTCAAATTAAAAATTATTTTTGAAAAATACTGCCAATTGCCAACTTCTTTATTTACTGACCGATTTGTTTAAAATTTAGATATGTTATTGTCGTAGGCAAGTGTTTTAATAAATTACACTTACATTTCCCAAATTCACTATTACAGTCAAATTAAAAAATATTTTTGAAAAATACTGCTAATTGCCAACTTCTTTATTTACTGTCCGATTTGTTTAAAATTTGGATATGTTATTGTTGTAGGCTAGTGTATATGCACCACCCACATTTTACAAATTCAATATTGTGGTTAAATTTTAAAAAAATTTGGAAAAATACTGCCAAGTGGCAACTTCTTTATTTATGGTCTGATTTGTTTAAAATTTATATATGTCATTATTCTAGGCTAGTGTATATGTACACACCATCCACATTTGACAAATTAACTATAATGGTCAAATTAAAAAAATATTTTGAAAAATATACTAACAATTTCAAACTTCTTTATTTACTGTCTGATTTGATTTATTTTCGGATATGTTATAGCTCTTATATAGGTAACAAGACCACACTACCACACGTTCCACTACCCCCTATAATACAGTATTTTGTCTTTTTTTGTTTGTTTATTTTGCTGTAATCCCAAAACTGACTTTGCTGTTTATTGTCCGATTTGCCTACACTTTGGATATTGTCCTAAGCTAATGCATTTATTGTCTGATTTATTTTGGATATGTTATAGCCCCCAACTATTATATCTAAAATTACAATATTATTTCCATTAACCCTATAATACAGTTGATGTGTTGTTTGTTTTGCCGCAACCTAAAAACTAACATTGGTATTTGTGTTTTTACAAAACTATATTTTGTAAATTACTACCAATAACTCCTTTATTTACTTTTCAACTTGTTATATCCCCTTATATCTAAATTTACCGTATATTTTTTCCCTTTTAGTGCTGTTTTGTCGTAACCAAACTTTGGATATGACTGCAATATATTACTGGCCATTGCATAAGTAAATACCCCATTTCCAAATTCAATATTACGGTTGGATTAAAAAAAATAAATGCAAGCTTATTATATTTTCCACAAGCTTATTATATACATCCAGCTGTTATATTTGCCACATTTCCAATATTGTTGTGACCCTCTCAACTACCTCTCATTGTAATAATATAATAAGTAATCCACAAAATATTTATGGTCAGAACTGCTTAAATTTTGGATATGTTTTAAGCCAATGCGATAACAAAAAATAAATTTTTAAAACCCAAAACAACTAAACACAAAACACTAATCTTTCTTTGTGCTTGTTTGGAGTAGTCTTTATTTTATCCAACTTAATTTTAATTTTGTAGTTAAAATCAAACTTCCCACATTCTAGCTCCCTTTCCAGCCAGTGGTTGGAGACATAAAGATTACGAATATTTTCAAACTGTATAATATATCTTATTTTACCCCTATGTTGGACTTGTTTAATAGCGCTTATTAATAATTCCACACCATCTTCCAAATCCTCCAGTCTACTACAATCTTTAAATTTAATATTACCTTTAATATCTTGCATCTCTATGTCTTCTTGTCCAACATCATCCCACACGTTGTTATGGAAACTTAGGTTTTCTATTTTTGGAAAGGAATTACCATAAAATGTTGTGGTTCCGTTAGTGTTAAAGCTTGCAAGTGGCTCGTTGGTAGGTAGATAAATAATGTCCAAATCACCACTGTATGGCAACACGCTATAACCTTCCCTATTCTTATTTATTTAACACAGTTTTACAGACACCTTTAACATAGTATACACCCCTCTGTCCATCCTTTTCTGCCAACACCCTCACAAACTTGTTGTTTACTACAAACGCATACACCATATAATGTCCATAATGCTCTAGATCCTCCCAACGTCGCAGGAAGTAATCTTTTAATTTATCCTCTCTTTCCCTTCTTTCTTGTTCTTTAGCCAACTGTGCTTTGTATTCCTCTGCAACAGTATTTTCCACATATTCCAATTTACGCTTATTACTGTCGATGTCTTCTAATTCCAATTTCCTCTTTTTGGAACACCTCTCTAAGAAAGGCTTGGAAAGTGGCTCTATTTCTTTAATAGTGTATGGGTACAGTTTATTTGTCCGGCTTCATAAAATGTAGGGAGTAAGGTTAGGACTTTCCACTAAGCCTAATTCTTCTAAATTGATGTGTTTAGGTATAGTGGAGAAAGGTGTATTTGATTTTGTAAAACATGTGCCCCCAGATTTGATGTAACACTTATGCTTTACACTTATGGCATCAGGAAACTCCTCTATTACCTCTACATAGTTAGTTGGTAAACAGTTAAAGCTAAATGCAGATAGAGCATACTTTATTAACTTTTCCCTTTGTGTACTATCTTTTGGCAGTTTTAGTTGTACTCCAGTTATCTTCTTCGTATTACTATTACCCCAATATGCGTATTGTAATAAATCGTTAAACACTAAACAACAACTGTTTTGTAATTGATTGGCAACTTTCATCCACATCTTATGCAGAGGTACAGCATAGAATGGAGCATTTTGGAAGTACCTTTTGTTGTCTTCTATTAGACTTAAACAATCTCTTAAAGGTTCAAACCCTTTACCAAAACCTCTACAATAGTTATAGATTGTTGCCTCTAACCTTGTTATTCCATTCTCTCTAGCTAGTTTAGACGAGAACGTTTCTTTTAGTCTCGCATCTGGACAGTTTACAAAGTTTATTATATGGTTTCCTATACTTTTAACTACTCCAGGGCTTGTAATCTGGCATGTAAATTTATTATATATTTTTACCCTGCTATTTACATATATACCATGTTAAACAGTCTTTACTAACATGGAAATTATCTACAATAACATTATATCCATTCTTGTACTCCCCTTGGTAGCAAAAGTCAAAGTTTTCCGTAAGATATTGGCACATTTCCTCTTTATTAAATATTCCAGCCAAATCTAGTGTTATATCGAAATCCATAAGATAGTACATTTCTTTTTCCAGATCTTGCAGTATCTTTGGAAGGTCTTCCAACAAATCCTTAATTTTAACATTTGCAAGCTCTATTTTATAGGGAATTGCTATAGGATCATCGTACTTTTGTTTAATTTGGTCAATATCTTTCTTTATTATTTGTAACACACCCTCGCTTTGGACCCCAGAGGACCTCTCCAAGGAGAATGGTAGTTTGGCCACAACACCATGTCGAGCTAAAGAGAAATTTTTAAATATTCCTCGTAAGTAGCTATTAAACGAGCCACATATTTCATTCTTAACTTTAAATTTATTCCGAACGTCCCCATCACAATCCGTAACATTGGTTATCTTAACTAACATTATGTTATCACAAAACGCATCCGTTATAGATGTTAAGTTATTTAATTTTGGTTCGCCCTCGCAATAGTTTATATTACCTATGTCTGTAAGAAGGTTATTATTACGGAGATTTTCTAATAAAAACCATATACCGAATCTTTCGTTAGTAGGTTTAATACAATTTCCCAATAAATGGCTAACAGAGTACATTTCTTTTATACAAAAAAAGTAGCGGAAACATGTAAACAGGACAGATATAATTACACTATAGGCATATAGAGGTTGTAAATATATGGATATTGTATATAAACATAGGCGAGCGGTAAATGTAACATGTAAGTGGACACCTAGACCCATGTGCAAATATGGAATACGCACTATTAATATAATTCCAAATTCGACTAAATAAGTTTGTAGTCTCAATATAATTAACATATTAACTAACGGTGCCATCCCGCATTAGTACCCAAATTGTCCAAATTCTATAATTCACTGTCTATTCTTGGTCCTTGTATAATATTAGGTTTTGTACTATTAAACCCTACATTCTTATCCTGTGCAGTAGAGTAATTTATGCATGTTCTTTAATACAGATACGCACATTCTACAAGACCTGTACATAGATCTGCCAAAGATCCGATATATTAGCTAAACCCAGTCCAAACATTGTGCCCTCAAAATGTTATGATTGTGTTCAATTTGTTTATATTACATATATTTCTTACACAATTTACAAACTATTTTTGTGTCAGTTGACAGAACCTGTAAAGTTGTGTTAAATGGCTGTAAACCAGTATCTGTGCTTGTGTCCAAATGTGTTGGAGTGTGTTATTTATTGTGTCTCTGCATTTGTGTTGTTTTATAAACTTTAAATATTACTATGTCCTTATACTCTTACTATTTCTGTTACTATAATATTTATTTTTTACTGTTTGTTTTCCAAGTTTGATTGTGGGTTTGGCTAATATATCGGATGTTGTACCAATACTGATCTTATACATTTGTATAAATAGTAATGGATTGCTTACATGCTGCACTATGTGGTGTTTGTCTTACTATTTGGCAATACACTTCCAACACATTTCCTGTCTAATATCTGGCCAGTTGTATCCAGTCTTAGCACAATTTACATTTATGTTTTACTTTACAACAACACAATGGGTGAGACGTCTATTCTGCTGCTTATACAACAGATCTATGTACAGGTCTTGTAGAATGTGCGTATCTGTATTAAAGAACATGCATAAATTACTCTACTGCACAGGATAAGAATGTAGGGTTTAATAGTACAAAACCTAATATTATACAAGGACCAAGAATAGACAGTGAATTATAGAATTTGGACAATTTGGGTACTAATGCGGGATGGCACCGTTAGTTAATATGTTAATTATATTGAGACTACAAACTTATTTAGTCGAATTTGGAATTATATTAATAGTGGGTATTCCATATTTACACATGGGTCTAGGTGTCCACTTACATGTTACACTTACCGTTCGCCTATGTTTATATACAATATCCATATATTTACAACCTCAATATGCCTATAGTGTAATTATATCTGTCCTGTTTACATGTTTCCGCTACTTTTTTTGTATAAAAGAAATGTACTCTGTTAGCCATTTATTGGGAAATTGTATTAAACCTACTAACGAAAGATTCGGTATATGGTTTTTATTAGAAAATCTCCGTAATAATAACCTTCTTACAGACATAGGTAATATAAACTATTGCGAGGGCGAACCAAAATTAAATAACTTAACATCTATAACGGATGCGTTTTGTGATAACATAATGTTAGTTAAGATAACCAATGTTACGGATTGTGATGGGGACGTTCGGAATAAATTTAAAGTTAAGAAGGAAATATGTGGCTCGTTTAATAGCTACTTACGAGGAATATTTAAAAATTTCTCTTTAGCTCGACATGGTGTTGTGGCCAAACTACCATTCTCCTTGGAGAGGTCCTCTGGGGTCCAAAGCGAGGGTGTGTTACAAATAATAAAGAAAGATATTGACCAAATTAAACAAAAGTACGATGATCCTATAGCAATTCCCTATAAAATAGAGCTTGCAAATGTTAAAATTAAGGATTTGTTGGAAGACCTTCCAAAGATACTGCAAGATCTGGAAAAAGAAATGTACTATCTTATGGATTTCGATATAACACTAGATTTGGCTGGAATATTTAATAAAGAGGAAATGTGCCAATATCTTAAGGAAAACTTTGACTTTTGCTACCAAGGGGAGTAGAAGAATGGATATAATGTTATTGTAGATAATTTCCATGTTAGTAAAGACTGTTTAACATGGTATATATGTAAATAGCAGGGTAAAAATATATAATAAATTTATATGCCAGATTACAAGCCCTGGAGTAGTTAAAAGTATAGGAAACCATATAATAAACTTTGTAAACTGTCCAGATGCGAGACTAAAAGAAACGTTCTCGTCTAAACTAGCTAGAGAGAATGGAATAACAAGGTTAGAGGCAACAATCTATAACTATTGTAGAGGTTTTGGTAAAGGGTTTGAACCTTTAAGAGATTGTTTAAGTCTAATAGAAGACAACAAAAGGTACTTCCAAAATGCTCCATTCTATGCTGTACCTCTGCATAAGATGTGGATGAAAGTTGCCAATCAATTACAAAACAGTTGTTGTTTAGTGTTTAACGATTTATTGCAATACGCATATTGGGGTAATAGTAATACGAAGAAGATAACTGGAGTACAATTAAAACTGCCAAAAGATAGTACACAAAGGGAAAAGTTAATAAAGTATGCTCTATCTGCATTTAGCTTTAACTGTTTACCAACTAACTATGTAGAGGTAATAGAGGAGTTTCCTGATGCCATAAGTGTAAAGCATAAGTGTTACATCAAATCTGGGGGCACATGTTTTACAAAATCAAATACACCTTTCTCCACTATACCTAAACACATCAATTTAGAAGAATTAGGCTTAGTGGAAAGTCCTAACCTTACTCCCTACGTTTTAAGAAGCTGGACGAATAAACTGTACCCATACACTATTAAAGAAATAGAGCCACTTTCCAAGCCTTTCTTAGAGAGGTGTTCCAAAAAGAGGAAATTGGAATTAGAAGACATCGACAGTAATAAGCGTAAATTGGAATATGTGGAAAATACTGTTGCAGAGGAATACAAAGCACAGTTGGCTAAAGAACAAGAAAGAAGGGAAAGAGAGGATAAATTAAAAGATTACTTCCTGCGACGTTGGGAGGATCTAGAGCATTATGGACATTATATGGTGTATGCGTTTGTAGTAAACAACAAGTTTGTGGGGGTGTTGGCAGAAAAGGATGGACAGAGGGGTGTATACTATGTTAAAGGTGTCTGTAAAACTGTGTTTATAGAGATAAATAAGAATAGGGAAGTTTATAGCTTGTTGCCATACAGTGGTGATTTGGACATTATTTATCTACCTACCAACGAGCCACTTGCAAGCTTTAACACTAACGGAACCACAATATTTTATGGTAATTCCTTTCCAAAAATAGAAAACCTAAGTTTCCATAACAACGTGTGGGATGATGTTGGACAAGAAGACATAGAGATGCAAGATATTAAAGGTAATATTAAATTTAAAGATTGTAGTAGACTGGAGGATTTGGAAGATGGTGTGGAATTATTAATAAGCGCTATTAAACAAGTCCAACATAGGGGTAGAAAAAGATATATTATACAGTTTGAAAATATTCGTAACCTTTATGTCTCCAACCACTGGCTGGAAAGGGAGCTAGAATGTGGGAAGTTTGATTTTAACTACAAAATTAAAATTAAGTTGGATAAAATAAAGACTACTCCAAACAAGCACAAAGAAAGATTAGTGTTTTGTGTTTAGTTGTTTTGGTTTTTAAAAATTTATTTTTTGTTATCGCATTGGCTTAAAACATATCCAAAATTTAGGCAGTTCTGACCATAAATATTTTGTGGATTACTTATTATATTATTACAATGAGAGGTAGTTGAGAGGGTCACAACAATATTGGAAATGTGGCAAATATAACAGCTGGATGTATATAATAAGCTTGTGGAAAATATAATAAGCTTGCATTTATTTTTTTTAATCCAACCGTAATATTGAATTTGGAAATGGGGTATTTACTTATGCAATGGCCAGTAATATATTGCAGTCATATCCAAAGTTTGGTTACAACAAAACAGCACTAAAAGGGAAAAAATATACGGTAAATTTAGATATAAGGGGATATAACAAGTCGAAAAGTAAATAAAGGAGTTATTGGTAGTAATTTACAAAATATAGTTTTGTAAAAACACAAATACCAATGTTAGTTTTTATGTTGCGGCAAAACAAACAACACATCAACTGTATTATAGGGTTAATGGAAATAATATTGTAATTTTAGATATAATAGTTGGGGGCTATAACATATCCAAAATAAATCAGACAATAAATGCATTAGCTTAGGACAATATCCAAAGTGTAGGCAAATCGGACAATAAACAGCAAAGTCAGTTTTGGGATTACAGCAAAATAAACAAACAAAAAAAGACAAAATACTGTATTATAGGGGGTAGTGGAACGTGTGGTAGTGTGGTCTTGTTACCTATATAAGAGCTATAACATATCCGAAAATAAATCAAATCAGACAGTAAATAAAGAAGTTTGAAATTGTTAGTATATTTTTCAAAATATTTTTTTAAATTTGACCATTATAGTTAATTTGTCAAATGTGGATGGTGTGTACATATACACTAGCCTAGAATAATGACATATATAAATTTTAAACAAATCAGACCATACATAAAAAAGTTGCCACTTGGCAGTATTTTTCCAAATTTTTTTAAAATTTAACCGCAATATTGAATTTGTAAAATGTGGATGGTGCATATACACTAGCCTACAACAATAACATATCCAAATTTTAAACAAATCGGACAGTAAATAAAGAAGTTGGCAATTAGCAGTATTTTTCAAAAATATTTTTTAATTTGACTGTAATAGTGAATTTGGGAAATGTAAGTGGAATTTATTAAAACACTTGCCTATAACAATAACATATCCAAGTTTTAAACCAATCGGACAGTAAATAAAGAAGTTGACAATTGGCAGTATTTTTCAAAAATAATTTTTAATTTAACTGTAATAGTGTATTTGGGAAATGTAAGTGGAATTTATTAAAACACTTGCCTAGGACAATAACATATCCAAATTGAAGACAAATCGGACAGTAAATAAAGAAGTTGGCAATTGGCACTATAGTATTTTTTTAAAAATATTTTTTAATTTGACGGTAATAGTGAATTTGGGATATGTAAGTGGAATTTATTAAAACACTTGCCTAGGACAATAACATATCCAAATTGAAGACAAATCGGACTATAAACACTAAAGATAGTTTTTTAGCCTGAATTTGAAAATTAATTTAAAAAAATATAGAGGAGGGATGGGGATTGGGAAAATATATTTAATATAGGCAAGGGTTGGACATTAGTAAAGGCTGACAAGGAAACTTGTGTAAGGCGGGAGCTGGCGTCGGCGCAAAAACGGCTCCCCATAAGAATAACATGGGAAAAAAGTGCCGAAAGTGGCCCCTCCCCATTAGTTCTCCTCTACTTTTGTATTAGTAGATTTATGGATTAAGGGTTTAAATTTTCTTTTGCATGTCCAGTGACAATTTAAAAATAGCTGTACCATTATTACACCCTTTAGGTTGGCAACACTTTATGGTATGTTGTTTAATTAGGAATCAGCTGGACGACATCGTAAGACATCTTTGCTGCGAACATTGCTCTTATGTAAATAAGCACACCTGGTCTGAAAGCTCTACGAACCTTGGGAGGACAGCCGATATGATATCCTAGCCTATTATTTTGTAGGAAGGTAATCCACTCATCTTGGGTTCCGCCTGTTCGCGATGGTTGCCACCTGGTTTGCGCATGCGCAGTAATGCCTTTCCCCCCCTACACGTCTTTGTACAGTCATCGTACCAATACGCATCTTTCTGTCAAAATACATGTTTTGATTATTTTGGTCGTTATTTACATTAGAGTGTTGTTGCAATTAGTGTCTGGTATTCTGTGGTGATAATAACTTCTAACAAAAAAGTTAAACCATTATTTGTCATGACTTGTTTGAGCGTAACAGGCGGATCTGCCGACGGCGCCGGGCGGGCCGCTGACGTCTGACGTGTGCAGGAGCTCGCGAGCAGGAGAACACGTGACCACGTGACGCGTCATATTGTACCAGGAATACGTACTGTCAACGCATACGTAACTTATGCAACTGACGCATTCATTAGCGAATTTCCTTTTTGAAAAATGAGCTATTAGCATGTCCCGCACGGTGAAACTTGGGCCCGGGACCACGATAGAAGTTCCTAACGTGATCCTCTAAACACTTTTTTGGGTTCGTTAACAATTATATATATATATATATATATATATATATATATAATGTGTGTGTGTGTGTGTGTGTGTGTGTGTGTGTGTGTGTGTGTGTGTGTGTTTTCATTCTAGTGGCCGCATTTTTGTCTGAATTACTTCAAATTTGGTAGGTACATTCCTTCTATAATCAGTTGGGCAAGTTCGTTGGGCAAAAAAATGGGAAAACTATAACCCCCTTTTTGGGGGATTTTTATTTATCACATTGTGAGCTTTAGGCCCAGAAAGGGTCAGAAAAGCCCCGGATGTAACATTGATGCATGTAAAAATATAGAGCTTAGAGAGGCAAAAGTTGTAACCCCTCTCTCACCATTCTATCACAAATATTTAAAGAACTATTAGAGAAAATGTATGTTGAATAAACACGGTGCGTTGTCTTATGAGGATTTTACATTAGAAAAGGCTGTTATTCAGATGTTGGTTATGTTTTATCATCCCAAGTATCACCATGCCTTTCAATTCTGACTGGACCTTCTCCTAACCTTATAATGTGCAAAATTGCTATCACAGCTTTTGCAGGTAAATAGAATCAGAAGCATCGAACAGCCTAAAAATTAAGTGTTTCCAGATGTCCGTAAAATTGGAATAGGTCTATCTTTTAATGTGTTAAAGTTGTGTGTGCAGAAATTTGCTTCGCCGCCTATCATTCTTGATCAATTTATACTTCACTTTGATTTAGGTCATATTTTCGGCCGCAATCTTGGATCTGCCTTATTAAAATGTTTTTTCCAAACATGAAGGTGGGGTTGTGACACATCATATTGAACTACTTTTTGAAGGTGAACACAATGTTACAATCCGTTTTAAAAATTGTATTAGTTATAGAGGTTCATGATCATTATCCAATGCAATTACGAGAAAACGGGCATGTTTTCAGGTTGGGCATCTAAAACTCTTCAAAATTATTTTTCTGTTTAAATCACCAATATTTTGAGAACAATTGAAGATGTTCAAAAACTGATTGCGGCATTGTGTTCACCGCAAAAAATTATTTCAATATGATGGGTCACAACCCCACCTTTATATTTGAACAAAATATTTTAATACAATATGGCGGATCCAAGATGGCGGCCAAAAATATGAACAAAGTCAAAATAAATTATAAGTTGATTAACAATGATCAGTGGTGGTCCGGAGTCGATATATTAGAAATGTAGAAAAAAGTAGGGGAACTTATTTAAAACTCACCCTTTATAGTAATTGCACAAGGAAATAAAAGTGTGTCTTTGCGGTTTTAGAAGCCATCGTACGACGTAGAAGGCTGAAACTTAGAAATTAATAATAAATTAGATGGAGAAGATACCCATGGAGCCTGATCTTGATGTGTGCCTTTATTTTTCCCTTAAAGCAAAAAAGTCAAAATTTGTAATTGGACCAATGATTATCTATAACTATTTACAACATTAAAATGTCTTAAATATGGCCAGGTGTGAAACGTAAACATCAGACACAATCAAACTTAGTAGAAGGTTATAGCGGGGCCTACACAATCATAGTTCCCGGTTAGACGCTAAAAACTGTACATAAGCCACTAGTTCGAATATGTAATTGTATATTATTTTGGTTTAAATATCACAGTTTTATATTTCTATTGGTTTTTGACGATTGACGACTGTTCTATTGCGCCATTGGCGTAAATGGGGGAGGATTCAAGAGAAGCATCAGTTAGTTGTCCCTCAAATAATTCGGAGAGCCTATTTTGTTGTAATATATTTAATTTAATATAATTAATTTAATTTTGTTTGTAAGTCTCAGCACCCACAATCTCGATCATTCCCCCTCAATCGAAATGCTCAAATTGCGTTTATGTATTCCGCCATTAAAAACGCCACCGTTCCAGTCCGGGCTTTAAAATGTTCGGTATTTAACATTGCTGTACTTTCAGTAAATATATCAGTCCGAATAAAAAGTTGACAATTCTTAAATTTATTTATGTAAAAATACTGTGAAAGCCCGTAAAAACACTATGTTTTTTTAATTATGGAAAATCAAAACAGAAATACGAGGATCTCTTGACCGTTACTAATCTTGGATCCCACCCAAGAAGGATGAGACATTCCAAGAATTGATGCAGCAACTGAAGAAACAATAATGTCCGATGTCGGAGACGAGGTAAGCGCAAAACCGCGAAGCTGTGATTATTTCGGGAGGGTTACATAACCTCAGAATGAACGTGCCTGTCTTACATAACCTCAAACTGCGACTGCCACGTGAGCGCCGGTCACATGTGACGGCGCGGCCTACCTGATATCGTCTTCGCGAAATACTTTGTACTGTATCAAGTGCATTATGTAACAACTCATCCGTCAAGTTGGCTACACTCGGACGTAAACAAGGAGTCAACGCTTTTAACTGGAATTCCCGCTTATTCTTCTATCTGGTATTATGATAAAAAACGTAACACGGAATTGACAATTAGTTGGAGTTATTCCGCGATCAGATGTAATTATTTCAAGGAGAATATGTAGCCTAATATTGATTTAATGTAAATGTTCTTCCAAGTTGAAAGCTACTGGATTGGGCTACCTTAACTTAAATTTGAAATGTCATATAATTTAATAATCAGCGTTATTATGCACTGTATTTATAACTTCAGAATTAAAGTGTCTCTTTACCCACCCTGAATAAGCATAGAGATGTTTAAGTCAGAAATTGGTTTCGTTATTTTATGAAATTAAATAAAAAAATAAATTTGTGTTGGTATTTCCCCAGTTTGCTTACCATGAAAACGGATAATTTTACAACGGAAGTAGTTTTACAAAACGAAGTATCTATAGAGGTCTAGTCTGGGGTAAAAAACTGTGCCTACCCCGCCATTTTGACCCTCTATACCTCCCGGTCTCCTGGTCTCCATGGCATCAATATGTTAATCAATAAAATGCTCTCTTCACAAGTTATGTTAATCTTAATTAACTCTTTGACCAGATGATTTGTATACAAAAATGTCTTTCAGTGATGCTTCACTTTTTTAACACGAGTCGAGAGCTCTATATTCATTTACATCTTGTTGCACAATATAAATCGCTGCTTTACCATACACTTGGTGTTTGGGGGAGTTATAAGTTTACTTTGGCTGCCCCAGCCCCATAAACAGCGATAACAGCCCATATAAGAATGACCCAAAAACCATTACTACTGCCCAAGAAAAACATTCTTTATGAACCCTCTGAAGGACTGGGGCGAGGATCCGAAGAATTCCACGACCTTGGTAGTCTCAATAGTCGAGGAATGCAGCTATAGTGGCTGTAGAGAGATGGCATGGGACACGTCTGCAAAAGATGCCCTGGGAGCGAGTTCTGCTCGGGATCCGAAATTCCACCAATGAGAGAAGTTCCGGACAGTCGTCAACACCATTGATTAGTTTGTGCAGCAGTACAAGATCGTTCATCTTTCTTCCAACTTCTGACAGTGAAAGTCCAAGTTGAAGACTCACGGAGTTAACTGGCACCTTGAAATAGTGGTATCCCACATGCACTCCAGTGATCCTATAAGCCTAGGTTCTAGGCTAGGTTTTCAGCCTAGGTCCTTGCTTCTACCGGTTTCTCCCCTTTAAAACCCCACTTCTCCTCAACGGATTATCCAAAATAGGTGATTTGTGGCTCATTTCATTGAGCAGACTATTACCTAGCGATTTCAGTGAGCAGAATTTTAATAACAAAAATAGTCATCATCGCAAATATTGGACTTTTGTAATTCTATTGAACGATTATTATTTCTGATATCAAAATTCTGCTCACTGAAATCGCTAGGTATTTTTTGTTATTTAAAATGAGTCATAACCAACGTTTTTGAGTGATCCGTTAAGGGAAGACATTTGAAAGTAAACATTGGTTTTATGAGGAGAGCAGGTAGAAACGCAAAATGTTACATGAATGGAGCCCCCTCTTATGTTCTTGAGAAAAACGTTGATAGTGTATAAGAGGTGTACGTTTGGCCGGGTTTCTGGGATGGAAAGAACTTTTTCACTGCTCCGACCAGCTATTATGCAAAGTTACACTGGCCGAAGGGATAGCCACTTAGACCGCTCGGTCAATCTGCTCGGCTATCAGTTATCGGATCATCTGAAATCACTATTACAAGCTAGTCGCTAGTTGTGTTAGTTAAGTTTCCGTCTATCACAGGTCACTCCATGGATCGGACTCAGACTGTATGCGAAACTGTATGTGAGACTGTATGTGTTACTGTATGTGAGACTGTATGTGAGACTGTATGTGAGTCTGTATGTGAGACTGTATGTATTACTGTATGTGAGACTGTATGTGAGACTGTATGTGAGACTGTATGTGAGACTGTATGTGTTACTGTATGTGGTACTGTATATGTTACTGTATGTGAGACTGTATGTGAGACTGTATGTGTTACTGTATGTATTACTGTATGTGAGACTGTATGTGAGACCGTATGTGAGACCGTATGTGAGACTGTATGTGAAACTGTATGTGAGACTGTATTTGAGACTGTATGTGTTACTGTATGTGAGACTGTATGTGAGTCTGCATGTGAGACTGTATGTGAGACTGTATGTGTTACTGTACGTAAGACTGTATGTGAGACTGAATGTGAGACTGTATGTGAGACTGTATGTGAGGCTGTATGTGTTACTTTATGTGAGACTGTATGTGTTAGTGTATGTGAGACTGTATGTGTTAGTGTATGTGAGACTGTATGTGTTAGTGTATGTGAGACTGTATATGTTATTGTATGTGAGACTGTATGTGTTACTGTATGTGAGACTGTATGTGAGACTGTATGTGTTACTGTATGTGAGACTGTATGTGAGACTGTATGTGTTACTGTATGTGAGATTGTATGTGAGACTGTATATGAGACTGTATGTGAGACTGTATTTGAGACTGTATGTGAGACTGTATGTGTTACTGTATGTGAGACTGTATGTGAGACTGTATGTGAGACGGCATGTGTTACTTTATGTGAGACTGTATGTGTTACTGTATGTGAGACTGTATGTGCGACTGTATGTGAGACTGTATGTGAGACTGTATGTGAGACTGTATGTGAGACTGTATGTGAGACTGTATGTGTTACTGTATGTGAGACTGTATGTGAGACTGTATGTGAGACGGTATGTGTTACTTTATGTGAGACTGTATGTGTTACTGTATGTGAGACTGTAAGTGAGTCTGCATGTGAGACTGTATGTGAGACTGTATGTGTTACTGTACGTAAGACTGTATGTGAGACTGAATGTGAGACTGTATGTGAGACTGTATGTGAGGCTGTATGTGTTACTTTATGTGAGACTGTATGTGTTAGTGTATGTGAGACTGTATGTGTTAGTGTATGTGAGACTGTATGTGTTAGTGTATGTGAGACTGTATATGTTATTGTATGTGAGACTGTATGTGTTACTGTATGTGAGACTGTATGTGAGACTGTATGTGTTACTGTATGTGAGACTGTATGTGAGACTGTATGTGTTACTGTATGTGAGATTGTATGTGAGACTGTATATGAGACTGTATGTGAGACTGTATTTGAGACTGTATGTGAGACTGTATGTGTTACTGTATGTGAGACTGTATGTGAGACTGTATGTGAGACTGTATGTGAGACGGCATGTGTTACTTTATGTGAGACTGTATGTGTTACTGTATGTGAGACTGTATGTGCGACTGTATGTGAGACTGTATGTGAGACTGTATGTGAGACTGTATGTGAGACTGTATGTGAGACTGTATGTGAGACTGTATGTGTTACTGTATGTGAGACTGTATGTGAGACTGTATGTGAGACGGTATGTGTTACTTTATGTGAGACTGTATGTGAGACTGTATGTGAGACTGTATGTGTTACTGTATGTGAGACTGTATGTGTTACTGTATGTGAGACTGTATGTGTTACTGTATGTGAGACTGTATGTGCGACTGTATGTGAGACTGTATGTGAGACTGTATTTGAGACTGTATGTGAGACTGTATGTGTTACTGTATGTGAGACTGTATGTGAGACTGTATGTGAGACGGTATGTGTTACTTTATGTGACTGTATATGAGACTGTATGTGTTATTTTATGTGAGACTGTATGTGAGACTGTATGTGAGTCTGTATGTGAGACTGTATGTGAGACTGTATATGAGACTGTATGTGAGACTGTATGTCTAACAGTATGCTTGCTTATACCCTAACCAATTTTTACTCTAATGCCGATATATTATTTATT
The DNA here is from genome assembly GCA_963675035.1 of Allygus modestus. Taxonomy (NCBI): domain Eukaryota; kingdom Metazoa; phylum Arthropoda; class Insecta; order Hemiptera; family Cicadellidae; genus Allygus; species Allygus modestus. Next base: position 61,192,787 of record OY776114.1, read on the forward strand.
CGGGGATCAAAGGTCCAATCACACTGTTTCACTCATTGGTGTTTATAGGTTTGTTCTGCCGGAGAATGATAAAGTGTTTTCATTTACATGTCTTCTGTTGAAATGTTGGAAACCCAAGTGACTCAGACGTAACCATGCGCAACAATGTCAGTTTTGAAAATGCGGGGTACCTTCCGAGTCCCTGTGACCACGGTACGCTGCTGGTAGTCGCACGGTTTTGCCTTTATTACAAACCGAAAAATGATTCGGGACAGCTTGAGACATTTTCATTAAAACTTTACAAGGTTGAAAGTGCAAAAAACTATATACAAAGATTACATGTGGTTGAGTTGTGTCGTTGTGACCCGTGTAAATGGATTCAAAAAGTCAGAAACTGTACCACAGGAGGGCAGAGTAGTTGGTACTACATACTAGATTGCGAGAAATACATTTTATTTGATTTAACAATATTTAACGAAAAATAATCGTTACCATTTGATGTAAAGTAGAACTTACATTTTGTATTAGGGAAACTTGGTTTTCCCAACAGTTTCGCTTATTCATCTGATTTCATATTTATGGTCAAACCAGATGTTACCCGCAGAGGCTTCGCCCCGCGAATCTATAATATAAAGAAGAGGTGGTTTCTGTCTGTCTGTCTGATGTTCCGGGTAAACGCAAAAACTACTGAACCTACTGGGCTGAAACTTTACACAAAGGTAGATCTTTAACCTAGCCATCACAAGAACCTATTCACTTCCTTAAAATCCCTTCGGGCTACGCGCTGTGAACGTCCTAAGTTTCAATGTTTAAATTTCAGAAGAAAGTAAACATTCAGAAACTGTAACGTGAACAGCTGTGGGTACTTCCATTTGACAGCTTAAAGAGCAGAAGCAAGAACAGCTGTTTCAAGCTAACTAAAATGCAAATTGCATTGACTATAGAACGGGTAAAGAAAACCCCTGTGCGAAGAACGGGTACATCAGCTATTTATTTATAAAAACTATGATAGTTTTGTGTAAATCTAACTACTACGAATCAAGATCAGCTGTTTGTATTTTCATCAGCTCAAACAAAAATGAATGCTCATAAGGAATACATGGGAACTTTGAACCCCCGTGGGACATAGCCCTAAAGGATTTTCACAACTTTAATATGCCTATATGTTACTCAGGACTATCAAAGTACCTCTCTGCAAAATTTCAGCTCAATCGGTCCAGTAGTTTTCACGTGATGGAACTTCAGAGTTACGCACAAACTTTCGCACAAACATCCATACTTTCACATTTATAATAATAAAGTGATAAAATCACACAGCTGATCAAATTTAAATATTAAAAATGTGTTTTAACTTTACAGTACCTGGGGGCCGAGCTTTGCTCGGGGGAAGGCCAGTCAGTTTGTTTAGATGACTTTGAGCATATTTCACCACTCCCCCCATATTTTCACTACTGATAATTAGATTTGTATAACTCACTTGCCTCTTATCTACATTTTTAAGGTCACTCCAGTTGTTACTTATAGCTCAATGTCCCTTTGATTTATTTTACTACCCTACATATGTAATCTTCACTCAAATATTTTAACCTCTGCTCTCAGGAAACCACATGTTAATAATCATAAACAACATGAGTATTATTTTGACAGTTCCCTAGTTGATTATGAAAAGCTGTTACAATTCTTTTGTTTTGATTTGAAACTCCATAAGCCCAATGTTAATTTGTTTAACTTTTCATTTTAGTTTTTTTACATTATTTGATTTTTCCTGGGGACGAAGCCTGTCTAGAACTTATTTTTATTCCAGATATTAGTTATTTCGAACATCTGAAGGAAATCTTTGGAGCCGTTTTTGAGATCAGAGTCGCAAGCAAGTAACCTTACTCGTATTAGAGTATAGGATTTTAATTTAATTTATGACTTTAGGAGAGGTTGAGTTGCATCATGTAACTAATATTTTCTTCCAAGTTTCTCACCGAGACCTACCGTTTCGATGACCTATACCTACTTCACCTTCCATACCATAGTTTGTTCAGATTTACGGTTTCATCAAAGTTCGTGGGACGTTTGGCTACAGTCTGATACAGTTTTTACAGTCTTGGCATAGATAAAGGTCTGTCAGGTAGAAGTGAAACTCGTTCAGCTTTCCCGAAAGGATTTCTCTATAACCGCCTGTAATTGTCACCTTTGCACGTGCAAGACCGCTTGAGGTAGGTTGGAGCAGCTGCGGCTGCGGCAATGGCCTTTACGTAACAAATGAGCGACGAGCGGCCTGCAAGGTCAATGCCTCGCCTTCTGCGCAGCTCGCCCGCCACTCTGTAGTTCCGCGAATCCGAACCGAACTGAGGCAGTGATTACTTACTATCGATAGTACTATCGATAGTATCGATAGTTTTCTACTATCGATATACGTCTGATAGACTGTCGTAAAAAATATCAATAGCTATAAAAATCCTTTTAAGATTCCATTTATAAGAATAACAACTTTTCTGCATACATTTTGTCAAAATTGAAATTTAAAAATGTAATAATATTGGCAGACATTACCAAGCAGTATTTGGGTGTGTCAGCCACCTATGTATATGCTGAGAGGGGGTTTCAAATTTTCAAAGGCAGGTTTAATACTAACAAGTCAGAGGAATAGCCTGAGGGTTAATACAGTCAACAATTTAATTTTGGTAAATCCAATATGTAGCTCTTGAACGTTTAAGTTAACAAGAATAAGACCTGACCAGCGTTTGGAGCTTTTCTTTTTAAATTTTCCAACAAATATTGTATAATGCAAGTCATTAAAAGTATTTCTTTTGAGTTATTTATATACTTTTAACATTTAAAATAAACTTCGTAATTTTATAATTTTGTATCGCCGCATATTTTACCACTTTCAATTTAAAAACAGGATTGAAACCTCTGTAAACACAAAACTTAAACTATCGATAGTACTGTACTTTCGATATTATCGATCGATTTTTTTTAAATATCGATAGTCCAACAATCGATAGTGTGTAATCACTACGAGGCAGTTACGTAACCGATCCGAATGCGTCTGAGTACCTAAGAGCGGCTGGTAGAGCTGTCAGTAGCCCCCCCCCCTGGCGGCGAGGAAGATTTGGTATCTTTATTTACAAAAACTGAGAAGAGATAAGTAGAAAATGGAGTTATTAGGAGGGGGCTCCAGCCGCGCAACATTTCCGTTTCCACCTCTGCTGGCCTTAGGGCCAGTGGTCAAAGCCCGCCTCCCTCAACGGATTATCCGAAATGGTTGATTTATGGTTAATTTTTAAAGCTAAAATATACCTAAGAGATTTAAGTGAGCATAATATTGCCGTCACAAATTATAAACGTTTAATAAAATTCTAGAATATTCAATACTGTCGATTTATTATGAGTAAACCATTTAATGATATCAAAATTCTGTTAAATGCAATCGCTAGGTATTAGCGAATTTCCCCTGTAGGGAAGAAGCTGTTACCGTAGGTGGCATGGTAAGACCTAGGCCCGGGACCATGATAACTTTTTGTTTTGAGGTCCCCAGATGCCCAAAACACTATTCGTTCAAATTTATATATATATATGTGTGTGTGTGTGTGTGTGTGTGTGTGTGTGTGTGTGTGTGTGTGTGTGTGTGTGTGTGTGTGTGTGTGTGTGTGTGTGTGTGTGTGTGTGTGTGTGTGTGTGTGTGTGTGTGTGTGTGTGTGTGTGTGTGTGTGTTCGTGAATGCGATAACTTGAGTAAAATACGTCCGATTTCAATGAAATTTGGCTCAAATGTGTAAAATGACATTCATGACTTTAAGTTCGAAAACCAGAAAATCGGACCATGGGAAGGGGGTTTATGGGGGTTTGAAATTTTCCAAAAATCAGATTTTTGCATTTTTCACCCTAAAAATTTTAAAAACTTAATTTTGGTTTTAACCATGTTATAGTGCTTAAAAAAACAAATAATATGGTATTTTGAATTATTAACATAGGTTAAGTGGTTGTGGAGAAAATCCAAAAAACCTACTCATAAAATCTCCCATGTTAATCTTATGGGAAAAAGGTTTTTTGCTTTTCCTCAGTTTATTTTAATGTAAACTTCACATTAGCTTTTACCAATCTGTTCAGTTCAACAAAACAATAATTTTGGTGTTTAAATTGTGATTCTACGCCCAACCATTACAGATACATTCAAAGTGCTAAATACAGTACGTTGTCCAATGTTATCCTTATGGAGAATAAATCAAATTTGATATCTCGATTATTTATGAATGTATGTTGATGAAACTTGGTATGTGGCTTCACGTAGTTCTGGTATATTGATATTTGCACAAACAATTTATTTTTTGTTGATTATTCCCGTAGCAGCAAACCTGCGTACTCAGCCCCCATGTTATTCTGATGGAGACTAAGTCAAATGTAACAACTCCCTTAATTATGAACATAAATTAATAATACCCCCCGTCGCAGCAAACCTGCGTACTCAGCGAATTTCCAATGCATTTATATGTTTCTCACTACTACATAAAGCTACTTACAAAGTTTGACAAAAATACATTCATAAATAAGTGATTTATAACATTTTATTTATTCCCCATAAGAATAACATGAGGACTGAGTAAGCAGGTTTGCTGCAACGAGGAAGATAAGTAATGAGTTTTTATGCAATTATCAATATAACTGAACCAGGTGAAGCTACTTACCAAGTTTTATTAATTTATGTTCATAATTAAGGGAGATAGAAAACTTTATTCTCCATAAGAATAACATTAGGGCTGAGTATGCAGGTCAGCTGCTACGGGAACAACCAACAAAACGTTTATTTTTTGTACAAATATGAATATACCAGTACAACGTGAAGCCACATACCAAGTTTCATCAATATACATTCATAAATAATCGAGATATCAAATTTTATTTATTCTCCATAAGGATAACATTGGACAACGTACTGTGTAGCACTTTGAATATCTCTGCAACGGTTGGACGTAGAATCACAATTTAAACACCAAAATGATTGTTTTGTGAAGCTGAAGTGATTGGTAAAAGCAAATGTGAAGTTTAAAGTAAAATTAACTGAGAAAAAGCCAAAAACCTTTTTCCTATAAGATTAACATGGGAGATTTTATGAGCATGTTTTTTGGATTTTTTCCGCAACCACTTAACCTAGGTTGATAATTCAAAATACCATATTATTTGTTTTTTTAAGCTCTATAACATGGTGAAAACAAAAATTAAGTGTTTTAAAAATTTTAGGGTGAAAATGCAAAAAACTGATTTTTGAAAAATTTAAAACCCCCATAAACCCCTCTTCATAAACCTACGTACTCATTACCAATGTTATTCTTATAGAGAATAATTAAAATCGCTTATATTTGTATGAAACTTGGTATGTGACTTTATGTGGTATTAAGACATATATTATGCATTGGAAATTCGTTGAGTACGCAGGTTTGCTGCGACGGGGGTATTTTTGTCTAGGCCTATCCCTCGCTTGTTGTTGATGGAGTTCAGGTAAGTTAATACAAATAGCTGGTCCGAGCTGTGAACAATATCCCCTTGCAGACATGAATTTCTTGAAGCCCCATAATGTGTATCACTTTGACTCACACCAATTAACTGTTCAGCCCCCAGTGTATAATATTGATACACTGAAAACCCGAAGCTTAAACTTGTTTTCAAAACACCCAAAGCGGGAAATTAGTTTTAAGTTATCTACAAGCACACATCACAAATGTTACTCTATTTACTAGTCATAGACGTGAGTCATAATGATACGGTACGTTAATTATGTGAAGATTTTTAACAGTTTTTCCCTGCCATGGCCCAAGTGAAGCTATATTACCAGGCATTTGCGCACTTTAAAAACTTATGAATATTAAAACTTATGTGCCACAATATAGGGGCATCATTTTCAGGAATAATTTAATGCTATGGTGAAACATCTTATATAGCTCGCTGCTGTGGTTAGGTTAGGTTAGGCTACGTTATTGATAAACGAGTTCGCACGCAGCACGCTGACGTGAGGGAAGTGAATTTCCACATACAAAACATTTAAAACTCAAAACCAGTGTAAAAACATATATTTATTCCAATATTATTGAAATCTGGAAACATTGATTATTTGGCTGTTCTGATGCTCCTGGTTTCATTACCTGCAATGCTAGGAATACAATTTTGCGCATTATAAGGTTAGGAGAAAATACAGTCAGGCTTTAAAGTAGGTGCCAGGTTGTTGGGGATGATACAAATACACCAAAATATGAATAACATGCTTTCTAATGTAAAAACCCCATAAGACAACGTACTGTGCTTAGCCGATATACATTTTCTTTAATAACTCGGTAAATATTTATGCTAGAATGACGAGAGAGGGCTTCAAACCTTTGCTTCACTAATTCCCATCTTAATAAATGCATTACTTTTACGACCGGGGCTTGTCTGACCCTTTTTGTGGGCCCAACAACTCGAAATTTGAAAGAATATCCCCAAAAAAGGGGTTTAGAGTTTTCCGATTGTTTTGCCCAACGAACTTGTCCAACTGATTATAGAAAGGAACATCCCTACCAAATTTGAAGTAAATCGGACAAAAAATGTGACAGCTAGAGTGCATATATATATAATTTTGAACGACCCCCCAAAACGTGTTCAGGGGGTCTCGTTAGGAACTTCTATGTGGTCCCGGGCTTAAGTTTCACCGTGCGGGTCATGCTAATAGTTCACTTTTCCATAGGAAATTCATTAATAACAAACTAACCTAACCGCGGCGCAGAGCAGCGCTGTTAACTGTGTCGTGGCTTGAGCCCCTCTTACGTCTCAGGCCTTCAAAGTAAATAGCAATACGAATATTATGTCAACCGTCACTCTGCACTTTAGACCAGTGGTTCCCAAATGATAGTCGGTCGTGGACCCCCAAGTAGGTAAATTAAACCATCGGGGACCTCTAAACCTCTGTGTAAAATTAAAATCACATTTGTTATATTCCGTTACATTATTAATTATCCCCTGTGTTAGGATTAAATAATATAACATCCGTTTGGGTATAACCAATCAAAGGCACTTGGAGAAAAATAACTTCCAAAGTTGTTCTATAAACTCAAACTATTTTTATTTTACAAAGCAAATGAGTGAATTTAAATTTTGTGACAAAGCAGTTGAAATTACTAGTAGGTAGTAAGTAAAGTGGACATAAACCAATGTTATTATTTTGTTCAGTGTGAGAGCAATCCTATTACAAATACTTACTATAACAGTAAATACTAGAACAAAATTATTAGTAAAAAAGTTAGAGAGTACAACAGTATTACTGTTGTACTTTCTAACTTTTTACTAGAATTCATTACAATTTTTACTCCAACTGTTAAAGCTATCACTATGCTGTTGACAGCTTGGAACTTCATTTAGGCCTACACTTACACAGTGTTACCAGACTGACTTTGCAATATTGCCTGCCACCCCCCTATAAAATACCCTCTTGTAGTCGGCGAGACAGTTGTAATCGCCACAAAATTCCCGCCTGATCTTAAAAATACCCGAAACTGGGTAATTACCCAGTTTCTGACCATACTGTAGCGTCAACAAGGGTGATGGGTGAAGAGGCAGAGGGTTGGTGCCAGACGCCAGTTGTGCCTGTACAAAGTATAGCGGGAAGAACACCACACGTAACAGATCCTCTTTGTATAACTCTCTCGACAGTTCAAATTATTATTCAAAACAGCTTATGGGTTACATTTATTTGTTGATACACAAATTAAATTTCTTAAACGAAATAATACCGTTCAATTTAAAACACCAGCTAGCCACCGCGGACCCCTGGGGGTCCGCGGACCACCTTTTGGGAACCACTGCCTTTAGACAGTGCCGTCATCTATCAGTACTGGGTACTGAATATACTCTATTACGATGACGATGACGACTCCACAGGTCCACTAGGCGCTAACATTTCCAAACCAAACTCTAGGGTTATAAATTTCGTCTAGGTTTGTAAATTTCCGCTACCGCGGTTCTGTTTGTTTGTTTTGGGTGTATTCCTGTTAACGCTCTTAATTTTTGCTTTCCCTCTGAAAGTCACCCCACGTCAACAACTCGCGTTATATAAATGTCCCGAAGAAGCCAAAAACAACATATGTTTACCTGTTGGGGTTATATAACACTGATCGCAGGGGTGTCAACAGCTCTTATATAACATACGATTGTTACGATAGGGTTTCGTGACACTTTATTTCTCTTATTATACAACATCGAAATGTTTCCAGTATTTCATGATACTTTTTGAACGTTTCGATAGAGGTTTTTGTGAGTAAGGTTTGTTTGATTGGCTGGTTGCAAATCTTATCTCAAAAAAGTCTTGAACGATTTGAAAGTAACTTGATGGAAGCTGGAATTTCGATGTTACAACATTTCGATGTTGTATAATAAGAGAAATAAAGTGTCACGAAACCCTATCGTAACAATCGTATGTTATATAAGAGCTGTTGACACCCCTGCGATCAGTGTTATATAACCCCAACAGGTAAAAATATGTTCTTGATGGGTTAATTCTCGTGTAGTTTAAATATTTACTTGTGGTTTCCATTAACAGTGACTAAAACCTTTGAACATAGATTGCATATAGGGGTGGTTAAGTTAAAAATTAATTAAATGTTTATGTAATAAAAAGTACTACCTGAAGAGATATTGAGCTATAGTAACAACTGTAGAGACCTTAAAAATGGAAAAAATAAACTAATGAGCGAAGCAAATATATTGGCCATTTTGGGGGGTTGTGAAAAATTGTCCTAAAAAATTAAACAGATTGAGTGAGTAAGACCCGATTGCTCAAGGTATTTTTGGGACACAATGTACTCCAAATATTAAATTTAGACGGTTGTGTCTCTTTGAACAAAATGTATCAGAATAGCCAGTTTGAAAATGTATGCAAAGTTTCATGAATTTACCCCACGATTCTTCCAATTTCAGGTCTTAATCCTCTGTAAGATTTTTACAATTTAATAAAATAAATTCAAGTGACGAGTCTATTGTTTGAGTATGAAACGTGTTTAGAAATTGTAGGCCTTGTAACTTGAAGGTAAAATTATCAATCTTTCAGTAAAACTACAAATATTTTGTCTTCCGAAAGTTTATTTATTTTGAATGCAACTTTACGAAATGTAAATAAAAAAGTTTAACATTATAAACCACCTTTATAAACCGTTTTATTTACGCCTTTTAGCGAATTTCCCCTATAGGGAAGAAGCTATTACCGTAGTCGGGATGGTAATAACTAGCGAAACTGTACATATATATATATATATATATGTGTGTGTGTGTGTGTGTGTGTGTGTGTGTGTGTGTGTGTGTGTGTGTGTGTGTGTGTGTGTGTGTGTGTGTGTGTGTGTGTGTGTGTGTGTCCGTGAGCACGATAACTCTCGTAAAAATGATCCGATTTTGATTAAATTTGGGATAAACGTGTAAAGCAACATTTATGACTTAAGTTCGAAAACCAGCCATATCGCTCCACCCGAAAGGGTATTTTGGGGGGTTTTGTACCCCAAAAGTGGGTTTTTTTGAATTTTGTACATATAGTTTTTGAAATAGTCAAATTTTAGTTTTTACCATTGGATTTAGCTTAAAAAAACATACAATTTGGTATTTTGATCATTCCTCTACGTCAGTTGGTTACCGAGATATTGAAGGTGCTAAACACAGTACGTTGTCTAATGTTATTCTTATGGAGGAAATGACAAATTTTATATCTCGCTTATTTATGAACGTATACTGACGAAACTTGGCTTCATCTCGTTGTGGTCCATTGATATTTGCTCAAAAAAACATTTTTCCCCAAAGGCTCCCTAACAGCAAACCTGCGTACTCAGCCCCCATGTTATTCTTATGGAGAATAATTAAATGCTATATGTCCCTTAATTATGAACATAAATAAATAAAAACTGGTATAACACCTCACCTAGTTGAGTTATATTGATATTAGCATAAAAACCCATTTTTTGTGTTCCTTGTTGCAGCAAACCTGCGTACTCAGCCCCAATTCTATTCTTATGGAGAATTATTAAAATTGTCTATATCACTTATTTAATTATTTGTGAATATATTTTTATGAATCTTGGTAAGTGGCTTTATGTAGTACTAAGACATTTATATCTCCGTTGGAAATTCGCTGAGTATGCAGGTTTGCTGCGACGGGGGTGTTTTTATTTGCATTCCAATAACTATAACAAGACGTACCACGCAAATAAAAAGTGTTTATTGTAATTTTGTTACTGAAGCAAAATTTTACAACTCTAATAGTAATTATGTACATTAAAAAACGGAAGGGAAAATTTTACTAATTTCATATCTGCAGCAAAAATATTCGTCGTGAATGAATCAATATATCCTGCGTAAAACCTAATCCGTCCCCAGAAAAATTAGGACTTTCCTTCTGCGCATGGGTTCCTTATGTTCTACCGACGGACGGTTCTATTAATAAACGGGTTCGCTCAGCACGCTGGCGTGAGGGAAGTGAATTTCCACATAAACAACTTTTGAAACTGAAAATCAGTGTCAATCAATTATTTAAATTTTTATAAAAATCTGAAAATATTTTGGCTATTCTGATGCTCCTGGTTTTATTTACCTGCAATGCTGGGAATACAATTTTGCGTATTATAAGGTTAGGAGAAGGTCCAGTCAGGCTTGAAAGTAGGCGTAAGTTTGCTTTAAATGATAAAAGTACACCAACAAATGAACAACAGACTTTTACAGTGTAAAACCCCCGTAAGACAACGTACTGTGTTTGTTAGATACACATTTTCTTTAATAACTTGGTAAATATTTATGCTAGAATGACGAGAGGGCTTAAAAGTTTCGCCTCACTAATTCCCATCTTTTTACAAGCATTTTACGTCCGGGGCTTTTCTGCCCTTTTTAGGGCCCAAAAATATTTGAAAGAGTCATCTCCAAAAAAGGGGTTTTCCGATTGTTTTGCCCAACGAACTTGCCCAACCGATTATAGAAAGGAACGACCCTACCACATTTTAAACGAGTTCGCACGCAGCACGCTGACGTGAGGAAAGTGAATTTCCACATAAAATCTTGTAAAACTCAAAATCAGTGTAAAAACATACATTTGTCCAATTTTTATTGAAATCTGAAAAACATTGATTTTTTGGCTATTCTGATACTCCTGGTTTCATTTACTTGCAAAGCTGGGAATACAATTTTGCACATTATAAGGTTAGGAGAAGGTCCAGACAGGCTTGAAAGTAGGCGTGAGGTTTCTGGGGGTAATAAAAGTACTCTGACAAAGGAATAACAGGCTTTTCTAGTGTAAAACCCCCATAAGACAACGTACTGTGTTTAGTCGATACACATTTTCTTTAATAACTCGGTAAATATTTATGCTAGAATGACGAGAGAGGGCTTAAAACTTTCGCCTCTCTAATTCCCATCTTTGAACATGCATTAATTTTGTATCCGGGGCTTTTCTGACCCTTTTTGGGCCCAAAAACTCGAAATTTGAAAGATTAATCCCCAAAAAATGGGTTTAGAGTTTTCCGATTGTTTTGCCCAACGAACTTGTCCAACAGATTATAGAAAGGAACGTCCCTACCAAATTTGAAGTAAATCGGACAAAAAATGCGACCACTAGAGTGCATACACATTTATATATATATATATATATATATATATATATATATATATATATATATATATATATATATATATATATAAATCACATAAAACCAAAATTATCTACAAAACAGTTTACATTTCGGTTTACATCATCTTCAGAACTTGATACAAAATTAAATAACCTACATATTTGATAACAACTAACTGAGTATCATGTGTTGTAAATCTTATCAGAAATCATGTTTTTAAAACAGTAAATTTGTACATCTATATATATTAAACAATTAGAGCTTTGTGTGACTTCTTCTTTATGTTTAACGAATGTTTAGGCCTGTTGGGCACTTTGATTCAGTCACTAGTTGGCATGCCTGTTCGAGACTTCTAAGTGACGACACACTGAACTTTTTCGTGATTTGTCTAATTGGCTTGACTTGATATGTATTTTCGAAACTGTCACCGTGTTTCTTTCCGTGTGTCACTAGGGGTTTGGTCTCATCCTGATGCTTGTATGCAAACCGGTGACCCGTCATCCTTACTCTTAGTTTGTTTGTTGTCGAGCCAATATAATCTTTAGGGCATTTCTTACATTTTATTTGGTATACAATATTTTTTGAGTCACAGGATAAATTGCCTGGTATTTTGTATATTTTTGATGTTGAGCTGCTACTAAAGGTTGACGATTCTTCAATTTGTTTGCATACAAGACATCGGGGTTTCTTGCAGGGATGCGATCCGGCGACTTTTCCACTTGTTTGCTCTGTCATGGGAAGTTTTGGTTTAGAAATTATATCTTTAAGAGTAGGCGGTCTTTTAAAGACAACTCTAGGTGGATATTTAAAGATATTGTTTGTCAGAGGTGAAGACTGTAGAATGCCAAAAGCAATCTTTATAATATTGTTAATTTTGTGAAGTCCAGGATGAAACTGGGTTATGAGTTTAGGGACGTCATTGTCAAACACAGTTGAAGCACCTTGCTGATTCTGTGTTTCAATTTTTTCTTTCAACAGTTGTTCAGGGTACCCTCTTTCTAATAAAGCATTTTTTATTTTCATCTTGTATTCAGTCACATCCCTGTCTTCGCTGCATAATCGTTGAGCTCTTGTTGCTAGACTTTTTGGAATTGATTTCTTAACATAAAGTGGGTGGCAGCTACTGTAATGTAAATATTGAAAAGTGTTGGTTGGTTTTATATTAATTTTGTGTTTAATTATGTTGTTCACAATAAAAACAAAACAATAAATACATAGATATATATATATATATAAAATTTTGAACGACCCCCCAAATCGTGTTCAGGGGGTCACTTTAGGAACTTCTATGGTGGTCCCGGGCTTAAGTTTCACCGTGCGGGTCATGCTAATAGTTCACTTTCCAAAGGAAATTCACTAATAAATCGGACAAAAAATACGACCGCTAGAGTGCAAACTCACACACATATATATATCTAATATATAAAATTCTCGTGTCACAGTGTTTGTAACAAAACTCCTCTGAAACGGCTTGACCGATTCTTAAGAAATTTTGTGTGTATATTCGGTAGGTCTGAGAATAGGACGTAAATTATTTTTCATAATTTTATTTTTCGATAAGCGAGTGAGCGAAGCGAACGAGCTCATCTTGAAAATGAACGAGTATTTGACATAAAACAAATGCAATGACATTAGGACAGGACAACGTCACTGTCGGTCGGGCCAGCTAGTATATATATAACATTTTGAACAAACCTCCAGAACGTGTTCAGGGGGTTACATTAGGAACTGCTATGGTGGTCCCGGGCCTAAGTTTCACCGTGCGGGACATGCTAATAGTTCTCTTTCCATAGGAAATTCACTAATGATTCTATCCACATAATGGCACGAAGACAGCCAATAACAACATGACAACGCGCAACAAAACGCATGATTATCATGATAATACTGTACATCGCAATGACAAAGGATTTGGTCCGAGTCCGGTATGTTATAATTATGCAAATCTAAATGTCGATCAACATAACCAGTTGGCGTGATGCAGTAACCACACGACACGAAATTCTATCCTTTAAAAAATCTGTTAGTAAAAACTAGTAGTAAACACTGACCCGATAGTCGACCTTTACAGACAATTCTGTTTAATAAAAAAAATCAAGGTTTGAAAAGTACATATGAACTAAAAGAAGAATAAATACTAAGTAATTAAATTCATATTTTATGTTTACTGTAGGTAGTTTTTGGTAGTCATATTTGTTGTGTAAGCTGCCCGTATTGCTGAGTTTATCAGATTGTATTATACAGGGTGTTTCTAAATTCCTTCAGAAAAATTCGGTAGTTGATTTGTCATAAAGAATTAATAAAATAGTAGATATGAAGGTATATCTTAAAACACTTAGTTTTCCGTCAATCTGTCTGTATGTGTTTTAATGTATATCTTAAGAACATCTGAAGATATCAACTTCAAACTTGGTACATGTATTACATAAAATAAAACACATTTTGGTATGTAATATCAAGTTTTTTACTTTTTACTATTTCAAAATGGTGGTGATTTATGATTTTCAGAGCTAAATATCTTAAAAACCATTAATTATATTTAGGAAAAGACTGTAAGAAACAAAACGGTTGTGTGTTTTTTACCTAAAAATTATTATTTGAAGATTTTAACTATAGAGTTATATACCTGAGCGTTGTATATAAGATGAAACATTCGTTTTGCCTTTTCTGGTTTCTTGAAAATAGTGACTAGAACCATTGAATAATGATCGCATATAGAGAGGACATATTTTTCTCCCACGTAATGAATCAAACATCACCGAGCATGGCTCGGCCTCCCTGGTATTTAGCTATTAAAAGTGATTTCATTTAGTTTTTAGATTTTATTGAGTTTTAAATCCTATACTCTAATATGAGTAAGGTTTGCTTGCTTGCTTGCTTGCGTGCTTGCTTGCTTGCTTGCTTGCGACACGGATCTCAAAAACGGCTCCAACGGTTTCCTTCAAATGTTCAAAATAACTAATTTCTGGGATAAAAATAAGTTCTAGACAGGCCTCATCCCTAGGAAAAATCAAATAATGTAAAAAAACTAAAATGAAAAGTTAACCAAATTAAAAGGTTAACTCCATTGGGCTTATGGAGTTTCAAATCAAAACAAAAGTATTGTAACAGCTGTTCATAATTAACCAGGGAACTGTCAAAGTAATACTCATGTTGTTTATGATTATTAACATGTGGTTTCCTGAGAGCAAAGATTAACAGATTTGAGTAAAGATTACATATATAGAGTAGTAAAATAAATCAAAGGGACATTGAGCTATAAGTAACAACTGGAGGGACCTTAAAAATGTAGAAAAGAGGCTAATGAATAATACAAATCTGATTATCAGTAGGGGAAAGTGGTGAAATATTACTCCGAGTCATCTAAACAAACTGACTGACCTTCCCCCGAGCAAAGCTCGGCCCCCCAGGTACTTTCATATAATGGAGTAATTTTTGTACACTTTCAGGGCACGATGTCGATTGTTGTACTTGATTAATGTGAAAAGTGCGAATTCGTTTCGTTCTTACACAGTTTTTGGACTTACTGTCGGATTCAAAATTATATACTCGAGTTTGACTTGCCACCAAAAATTAACCGATTGATTAACCGAATAATGGCGGTTACATCAAAATTGTCCTTGTCTTATTTTTCGTGTTTTGGTGTAACAAATTTAAAATTTTGATTGTAACTAATTTTTATTGCGGGTAGAATCTAAAAAGTACACGATTTTTGCTGTTTTTCTAGCAACTACGGACTTAAAAAATCCACATCTCCAAAACGGGTCAACTTTTTGATTTTAAATTTTGATACGTCGTAGATAGATATGTTTTTAGTTTATTTGTAAAATTTTAGATTTTTAAACTTAATTTTATGAAAGCTGTTATACATTTCGTAAAGTGATGTTTTCTCAGCACTCAAAAGAGCTAAAAACCTGTTTAATGGCTTGTAATGAAGCTCGTGATTTTTATAGTCTAATTTTGAAAGTACATTAATAATAATAATATTTATTCCGTGACAATGTTTAACAATGTGTTGGAATTTACAAAACAAAATATTAAATTTATGGGGAAATCTTTAAACCAGGTAAGGTAGGCCTGAGTCCTATCCTTCCCTTCCTGGCGGGGTACGGCCCTATTTTGGGAACCATTCCGGCATTTGCCTAAATGAGATGAGAAACCGTACAAACTCTTCTCAGAATGGCCGGCCTGGGATGAAACCCAAGACCTCCCGAATGTGAGGTGCAATATTAAACTTAAGCTTAAACAAAACTTAAACCAAATGTACTTCGAAACGGTTAATTCAGAGTGATTATTAAGTAATAAGTCAGTGCGCGCACGAGGCTGGCTACCGCTGCGGCGTGTTGAAAAGAACGGAGTGCGACCGCGACGTTGCCGCGATATAGGCGAGTTGGCAGGCGCTCCGCAATCTGCAACCAGTTTGTAAAGTGTCTGTCAAAATGTCTTTGTTGATTTACATTTTTACCATTTCCCACCACCGTTTTCTCATTAGTTAATTTAACGCTTGACAATTCCATACGCGGAAGCTAACTATTTTTAAACCTGCTGTTGAACCAGTTGTTATCAATTTATCTATTTAGTTATTTATCTATTACATATTTATTTTTGTTATAATTTATATTAATTATTTAATGTGAATAATATAAATATTGTTGCTAATTAATGTAAGGCTTTACAATTCCATACACGGAAGATAACATTTTTTAAACCTGTCTTTGGAGGTCCAAAGCCCTCATGAAGAAACAGAGTGAATATTGAACAACATCGCTTATTATTCGCCCTCGCTATTTTAAACTGTTGTATATGCTGTCATCTGTTTAGTATTTTTTTATTATTAGGTAAACTATGCCAAGTATATACAACTAGTTGTTGCTCGCAGGCTTCGCCCCGCAAATTATTTATACAAACTATGACAGTTGTGTGTGCTGCATTCTGTGGTTAGCTCTGGCGGAGCCCTTAGGTCAGATCAGCATGAAAACCATTTAGTTTTCCTATTTTATGCCTAAAAATCAGTGTAAAATATTTCAACTCTCTAGGTATGGGAAGTAGGAGAATTCGTGATGGTCGAGTCAGTGAGGGCTTTGCCTTTAATCGGTATAGATAAATACGCAAACACTAAGAAAGTGAGGTCTTATTAGTCCGGTGCCTGTATAAGGTAGGTAAGTGACCATAATTAGTATATAAGGGGTTTTATTATTGATTCTGAAAGAAAAAATAAACAGCCGAATCGGAATATGACTGGTGCCACTTGAGAATTTTGAGATATGACGTCATCAAAATATTGAAATTAAATCATAATACAATTAATTGATTTAGTAGTTACTTTATGTATTCACCGCGGTGTAGTTATGTGTGGTATAAAATTAAATCCCTTGACCTGAATAATGAAAGAAATCCAATTTCAAGCACATTTACTCCCGATAGAATGAGTAGGAAAACGTAAAAACTATACAAATTGTAAATGAATAAAATTAAAATCTGTGATGCATCTCCTTCAAAGTTATACCATATTCTGGAAGACCCTGTACGCAATCATACACAAGAACATGTTTATTTAATTGTTATAAACTAGAAAATATACTCTTAAATATGCAATTCCGGGAAATATAAATATTTTACATTAAAAGCTATTCCAGCTACGAAGTTGCTGCCAGCCATTTTAAGACTTACAAAACGTTATTACGTCAGCAAATATTGGAGTCGGAGAGGACAATGGCAGGCCGAGCAATAACGGTTAATTTTTAGCGAACAATTCCTACAACAATAGGGTTTATATAAACAGAGCAGAACACGTGAAGGGGAATATTTCGGCGGATTCCCCGTATAGAGGTCACGTGTCCATTGGAGGTTATGTAACGCGAGTATGAGGTTAATGTTATGATGTTATGGAACTGTTTGTGAGTCAGTGTTTACGCGGTTGCCGTGGCAACGTCAACAATCAATCAGCTGATCAGGGAAGGCAGATGACACAACAATGGTTATGCACAGCTGGGACGCCGCCACCGCGCAAACAGCCGACAGCCAGGCGAACATTAATTCCTCCTTTTAGGGATTGCATTTCATTTCCAAATTTAACTTATCAAAACCGAGTGAATTGAAAACGAACAGATAAATATTACCACAGGCGACTTTAATTAGTATTTAGTTTAAGGATATCAACACTATTCACTATCTTAAACTCATGGAAAATTATATAACTCTCTGAAAACATTCTAGATAACAAACAAAACAATCGAGCTAATTTTGTATCCTATACTCACTGGCCCGACAGACGTTGTCCTGTCCTAATGTCATTAAATTTGTTTCATGTAAAATACTCATTCATTTTCAAGATGAGCTCGTTCGCTCCGCTCACTCGCCTATTTTTATATAGTGCTAACTTCGGCATCGAAAAAGTAATTAGACAAATCCATTCAAGAATATTTGTTATTTCCGTAATGAGCACATGTTTATGCCTATTAAGTATGTTTAGATATAATCCTTGTTAACAGCTGTTTGGTGTAACTAACTGAACTTTGATAAAATCAATGGGAACTTTGAAGTCTAGTGAGACAGAGCCTAGTGGGTCGGATTAACATTTTTTTATAAATACCCCCGTAGCAGCAAACCTGCGTACTCAGCGAATTTCCAATGCATATATATGTATATTAATACCACATAAAGCCACATACCAAGTTTCATCAATATACATTCATAAATAAACGATTTATGACATTTTAATTATTCTCCATAAGAATAACATGGCGGCTGAGTATGCAGGTTTGCTGAAGCAAGGAGCACAAAAAATGGGGTTTTATACAAATATCAATATAACTCATGAAGGTAAAGCCATATACCAAATTTCATTAATTTATTTTCATAATGAAGGGAGATAACAGGTTACTTATTCTCCATAAGAATAACATGGGGCTGAGTACGCAGGTTTGCTGCTACGGGAGCCATTGGTAAACAATTGTTTTTTTGAGCAAATATCAATGGTCCACAACCAGATGAAGTCGTATCCAAGTTTCGTCAGTATACGTTCATAAATAGGCGAGATATAAAATTTTTATTTTCCTCCATAAGAATAACATTAGACAACGTACTGTGTTTAGCACTTTCAATATCTCGGTAACCAATTGACGTAGAAAAATAATCAAAATACCAAATTGTGTGTTTTTTAAGCTGAATCCAATAGTAAAAACTAAAATTTGACTATTTCCAAAATTATATGTAAAAAATTCTAAAACCCATTTTTGGGGTACAAAACCCCCCCAAAATACCCCTTCGGTTAGAGCGATCTGGCTGGTTTTCGAACTTAAAGTTATAAATGTTGCTTTACACGTTTATACCAAATTTCATCAAAATCGGATAAATTTTACGAGAGTTATCGTGCTCACGGATACATATATATACATATATATATATATATATACAGTTTCGAACGAATGGTGTTTTTGGGATCTGGGGACCTCAAAACGAAAAGTTATCATGGTCCCGGGCCTAGGTCTTACCATGCCGACTACGGTAATAGCTTCTTCCCTATAGGGGAAATTCGCTAAAACCTTGTCCTGACTTTAATGAACACAAAAAAATTATTCAATTTGGTGAACTCATTTTCAAGTTATGGTGTGACCAAGGAAAATAGGGATTCATTTTTATATATTAAGATTTCTGATACTCGACGTAAAATTTCTTCGTAGAATGGGAAACCAAGATTAATATAATAAACCGCAAAATAAGAAATTTTTACTTTTACCGTTTTGGCTATACAGATTTGATTATGTAATCATGGGTCGGAGATCCTATCAACAAGGTTGTTATGTAATCAGCAAGCAGAGGAGTCGCAGCGTTAGTTACGTTGGGAGCAGACTCGGTCCTCCTTGCCCGAAGCCAATGGAATCCACCGCAATATGTAGGCTATGGGTCGGAGATCCTATCAACAAGGTTGTTATGTAATCAGCAAGCAGAGGAGTCGCAGCGTTAGTTACGTTGGGAGCAGACTCGGTCCTCCTTGCCCGAAGCCAATGGAATCCACCGCAATATGTAGGCTATGGGTCGGAGATCCTATCAACAAGGTTGTTGTGTAATCAGCAAGCAGAGGAGTCGCAGCGTTAGTTACGTTGGGAGCAGACTCGGTCCTCCTTGCCCGAAGCCAATGGAATCCACCGCAATATGTAGGCTATGGGTCGGAGATCCTATCAACAAGGTTGTTGTGTAATCAGCAAGCAGAGGAGTCGCAGCGTTAGTTACGTTGGGAGCAGACTCGGTCCTCCTTGCCCGAAGCCAATGGAATCCACCGCAATATGTAGGCTATGGGTCGGAGATCCTATCAACAAGGTTGTTGTGTAATCAGCAAGCAGAGGAGTCGCAGCGTTAGTTACGTTGGGAGCAGACTCGGTCCTCCTTGCCCGAAGCCAATGGAATCCACCGCAATATGTAGGTCGGAGATCCTATCAACAAGGTTGTTGTGTAATCAGCAAGCAGAGGAGTCGCAGCGTTAGTTACGTTGGGAGCAGACTCGGTCCTCCTTGCCCGAAGCCAATGGAATCCACCGCAATATGTAGGCTATTTTTAGCGAATTTCCTATTAGGTCAGTCAATTTGTTGATAAACCTCAAACTAACGGTAATAGAAATGAAAGTTATGGCATTATGTCAGAAAAAGTGTCCTCAGTACTAAAAGTCGGCAAAAATCGGAGTTGCGTAAAGCCGTCATTTTGGAAAAAAGCTTCCGCCATGTTGGATTTAGGTAGGTTTTTCGTAAAATGATTATAAAGTGACACCTAACTGACGTAGAGCGCTAATTTTTGCTTCGCTCACTTTGTAATTAGATTTACTTTAAGAAAATAATAACTTATGTAATAATTAGTTCGTTTATAGTTGGGTTTATTAGGCTAAAACGTTTTAAACACTTGGGATTATGTCTAGATTAAAGGTCACATAATATTATCCTACACACGTGGTGTGGTGCTTAAAAGATTCGGAATTGAATAGTGTACAGAATTACATACACATTCATTTTTATTACGTCAGGTAGGTGAGATATAGGGCAATGATCAGTAAAGTACAGGTGACGTTTGAACGCGTGCCTCTGGCCGTGGCGCCGCGCAGCTGCGGTCACGATGCGTTGTGAGCCGCGCTCCTGTGATTGTATTGGTTGGTTACTATTTTATGGGAAGTAATTAGCAAGTTTTCTTATTAAATTTATTGTAATTTTATAGAGTTTTGAGCTACAACAAGCTTAGCTTTAATTTTTTTTCGTAATTTGTAAATGTTGTATTTATATTTCCATAACTAAATCAATATCAGTTTACTAACAAAAGTTCGATATTATTTTTTATTATTTATTTAAAATAGTTAGTCGCATTTTATCATGAGGTCGAGGTGTGTTGTTATTTATTCACTTTGATTATTAATAATCATGTGAAAAGATGCTACTATTAGGGTCTAATATTAGTTTATTTGTGACGTACTCCTTATTTCTTGATCGCACCTCTGTAGTAATTGGATTTTGTTAATCGTGTGTTATAAATTGCAGTAAACCTGCTCGTCGTGCAGGGTAATTAATACTTTTCTTCCCTCAAATTTAAAATTACAATGAACTTAGTATTATAAATTTATTTTTGGAAATTAGGAGAAAAATGATATGATAAAGATAACTGTAAATGTTTAATTTTATATATTTATTGTCCACTTATATAATACTATGCAGTAATTATTG
Organism: Allygus modestus; assembly: GCA_963675035.1. Lineage (NCBI taxonomy): Eukaryota > Metazoa > Arthropoda > Insecta > Hemiptera > Cicadellidae > Allygus > Allygus modestus. Next base: position 61,214,081 of record OY776114.1, read on the forward strand.
CCGGGATAATTTTTTCATGCTTGGGTATTATCGTCTACATAATAAATAGTGGACAGTCAAATGGTCTAAAAGAAAGCTAATCATCGGTCTCTGTAATTTTGTTTAGTACTTTTATATAGTTTTTATTCGGTTGTTTTTTGCCACGTTAATTGTTGGAAACCACTTAACTTTAAATAACTCAGTTTCCCGTGATTTAGTTTTCGTCTTGTGTCTTCGTTCCCGTTGATTTTCTTTTCTTTTCTCAATAATTTTTGTGATGGTAAGAATATTATTACCATGACAACTAAAATAAAATATTTACTCCTCAAATTTAGACTTCTGTTAAAGGATTGAAACCATCCTAGCATTAACCTGAATGACCATGCAACGTTTCATTGCAATTGGATGAATAGTATAAGAAATAATAAATATAATTAAACAAAGATACAAAAGAACAAATACGTATAGATATCAAAATATCAATGTTTCGCTGTCCTTTATGCGATCCTTCACCATTCATCCAATTGAGATAAAACTAAGAAAGATTTCAAGTTGATTTCAAGTACCAAAGACCTAACTCTTATAGCCCGACCCAACTTGGACTTTACAATTGTCAATGTTTACCTTACGGATGTACCTTTTGATTTAAAAAAATATAAAATGCAAAGCCCCCTGCTGAAAATTAATAAGAAAACTAAGGCCAATACAAATAATGATTGCATTTCAAATCATATAATTGAGACAAAAGTGATGTGGAAAATTGTAAAATCACAACTAGACTTTTAAAATAAATCAGTAACCGTAAAATGCCACAATTCAAACAAAATTTATTAAATTAACTATTTTAATTATTTCCTAAATCTGACAAACTCAACCTTAGACTAAATGAAGATAAAGCTGCTAATTGTTTTCAAAATATAAAAGGTGCATATCAAAAAATAAGTACATGATCCCGACTACTAATACCGAAGTTTAAAGTGTTGCACGTGGACTTAAAATCACTTTACAGTATATGTCATAGAGTATTATTAGAACAACTCAAAATCTTAAGAATGAGGGGAGTGGAAGGAAAACACTTGAAATTTTATTTAGATAACAGAAAAAAAAGTCAAAATAATTTGAAACAATGCAAATCCACATACAAGGGTGCCTCACAGTTCAATATTGGCGCCACATAAATTAAACCTTAATAATTTTAAGCATTTGATAAAAATTGAAGAATTAGAGAATTTATTGTTTAAAAGTAGAAACATAATCAATGACCGGTGCTCTGCGAATAAACTGTCACTTAACTATGATAAAATTTAAGATATTAGGTTTAAAACTAAATCAAGAACAAACTATCTCAAAAATTATTCAAAATTAAAATTTTTAGGAATTCGTACTAATGAAAAATAAGTTAGCATGACCATATAAATTTGACATCATCAAAAGTATCTAAAGGATTATTCTCTATAAAAAGACTTTCCAGCAACGTAACAACTGAAATACTCAAAATTATATATTATGCAAACATTCACAGCCAAAGGACCTATGGCACTCTAATATAGGGAGGTGAGGTATATTTAAAAAAAACTATTTAAATTACAAAAAAGGGCAATAAGGATGATGTGTAAAACTTATGATGAACTCAGAGAAGACTGGGATATCTTTTTCCAGACGCCAAATGTCCAAAAACATCATACAAGATACAGTGCTTAAAAAAGAAACAATTTTCCCAGGGGTGAGACTGAATAGTAATTTGTGTAAAACATCCAGGTAAAACATCTAGAGGCGAGCATAATATTACACGAGTTTGGAAGTGAAACTCTTTAGACTTATATAACTATCCTGTACTCTAATATGAGTAAGGTTTGCTTGCTTGCTTGTTCGCTTGCTCTCTTGCTCGCTTGTTCGCTTGCTCGCTTGTTCGCTTGCTCGCTCGCTCGCCCGCTTGCTTGCTTGCTTCATAGCTTGCTTGCTTGCTTGCTTGCTTGCTTGCTTGCTCGCTTGCTCGCTTGCTCGCTTGCTCGCTTGCTCGCTTGCTCGCTTGCTCGCTCGCTCGCCCGCTTGCTTGCTTGCTCCCTAGCTTGCTTGCTTGCTTGCTTGCTTGCTTGCTTCCTTGCTTGCTTGCGACACTGATCTCAAAAACGGCTCCACTGGCTTCTTCTATCACTTCCCGACGTCCAATTTGGACGTGTGATGGTTCTTTGAATTTGTTTTTCAAAGCCGCATGTCTTAAATGATGTCCCAACGTTGAATACATCCTCCCACCACCTTTAGGGCTCCGCCCCCAGGCAAAATTGTCGTATTATTTTTCCGTTTTTTTGCGTGATTATAGCCAATTGTTATTGATCCATAACACTTGGATACCTTTTTATAACCCTGAACTTAGGTCTCCGCCCCACTGGCTAAAACAGCCATGATATTCTTTTGGAGAAATTATCTATACTAATAAAGTAGTAGCCTACGCCAGCTGATTGCAGAAAAGGCTCTTAAAAACTGCTCCCACATCATACTTACGTTGTAGGGGGACCAACACTATTTTGAATTCGTTTCCCTCTAATCAAGCCTCAGGGCTCCGTTCCAATGGCCTTAAAAGTGGCCATGTTATAGTTATGGTGAAAATACAACATCTCAAAGCCTAAAAAACGGCCCCTCAAACCTACTCCTAGACCATACCACGTTGTTGGTACGGATATGTTTTTTCAACCTTAAGACTCCGCCCCAGTGGCCTTAAAAATTTGTTATGTTATGGTGAAAATATAGTTCTTGGAGCAACGAAAGGCGACGGTCTAGGTAATCTTAAGAAATGTAGAAGAAAGTAGGGGGGCCTCATTTGAAACTCACTCTGTATATTTATAATCAAGGGAGACAATGGCGTAGTTTTATGGTGCGTTATGTGGGGTAGGGGGGGAGGTTGGGTTGGTTGAGGAAACATCTAGAAGACACTAACGCGCATAGAAGGACCTAATAAGAATGCAGTCACGTGACCCGCCTCGCTAATAAAACTGACTGACCGCGGCTACTCGTTCTCTTAGCTCGGAACAATTCGGCGTAACAGCATCTAAAACCTTTTCCTAAATTAATACCGCGTTTCTTTGCCAATTCTAAAAGTTCGTCGATTTGTTAACGGGGTGCATCCCATACGTTCTCTATTTCGCGAATTATTTTAAAGAAAAGGCCGAAATTCGCGGTACAATCTCGCATTCGTATAAATTAATTTATCAAACCTTTTGAAAATTACACGTGCTAAGAGCAGGTTTTAACACTGCCATTCTTGTCGTTTTTTGGGGATTAAACAACTGGTATTATTAGTATTTAGTGCATTAATAGTGTTACAGTGTATTTATATTGTGTGCGTATTGTGTATGTAATTTTCTACAATGGTCATGTAAGTAATATTTATTTGTTTTACATACTTGGTCATATTTCACCAGAGCACATGTCATAATTGGTACTGATCAATGTTTAATAATTGTTAAGTTTGAATTCATTTATCATTGTTAATTTATTTGATGTAATTTCATATTCACAGTTCATTTAACGCAACTCTCTATTTATTGTAATCTAACTTGAAGACGTAATTGCTGTACAAGAATTAATTTATATTTAAGCAAGAATACTTTTGAAACATATTTAAATTTAACAATATTGTCTCAAATCTAAAATAACTGTGAGAGCTGGAAATTGAGTAGAATCCGAAATTCTAGGAAATTTAGTACTTATATAACAGAGTGTTACTGTTTGGTTGATTTAAAAAAAAAGAGTATAAAATTAATTAATTTGCAGTTCAGAGCTCAAATCAGGATTCACAACAGATTTTAATAAGTTAATCATGAATCATTCGAATGTGTAATTTTATTTGGTGGTAAAATGATATAGGAGGATAGAGTGTGTCGGAGGTCAGGAGGTTTAGTTAGGAGGACTAGAATATTATTATTTATTCCCGACCACTCGCTTGTTTTTATGAACCGCCATTTGATTAACTAGGATTTCCTGATTACCACAACTTGATACTTTCACTTGAGAACTGCTTTTGATTATTTAAAATACAAAATACAAAAAAAATTACAACTAAAAAGGCCAGAAATCGACCAAGGCCATAACCTCTAATGTGATCCATTTTAGATTAATTAAAACTACTCTTTTCTGGCTCTGATTTAGGCATGTATATGTTGTAATGTTTTTTCTTAGATTTAAATAAAATAGTTTCTTGCAATCAGTTTTTCATTCAAGCAACCCACAACTAAATCAGAGATCCACGAGTGTTTTTGGGCCCAGCAACACTCGCTCTGCATTACTGTAATTGACAGATTAATGAAATTGAAATAAATTGAGTTTTAAATTTGACAGGCATACAGGGTTTAATTGCAGTTAGGTTATGGAAACATAACAAGTGGTCTCATTCATACTCTTGTTTTTCATTCTTGTACCAGCACAAGTGTTCTCCTATCTTCCAACCTATCTTCCAAGCTGACATGCGCACCTGAAGGGGAATGCGGTAAATCTACATTATTGTTCGCCTGAGGGGCCTGCTCCACCTGTATCACAACTGGAGCGGATCTATCCGAACCTTGAACTCCTAGATAACGTGATTGAACCCTTGCCGCCCTATCTCTTGCTGTTGTGACATATTGACGTCCATATAACATTTTTTTTTAAATCAATATCTAAATCTAACAAAATATAAATAATTTGCACCGCAATATAACAAAAATATCAATAATAATTAATTGGTCATATTTCGCTACAATTGCAACCCACAAATCAGTGTCTGCCTGCTACCACTTGTGCTGGTACAAGAATGAAAAACAAGAGTATGAATGAGACCACTTGTTATGTTTCCATAACCTAACTGCAATTAAACCCTGTATGGCTTTGGTCGATTTCTGGCCTTTTTAGTTGTAATATTTTTTTGTATTTTGTATTTTAAATAATCATAAACAGTTCTCAAGTGAAAGTATCAAGTTGTGGTAATCAGGAAATCCTAGTTAATCAAATGGCGGTTCATAAAAACAAGCGAGTGGTCGGGAATAAATAATAATATTCTAGTCCTCCTAACTAAACCTCCTGACCTCCGACACACTCTATCCTCCTATATCATTTTACCACCAAATAAAATTACACATTCGAATGATTCATGATTAACTTATTAAAATCTGTTGTGAATCCTGATTTGAGCTCTGAACTGCAAATTAATTAATTTTATACTCTTTTTTTTTAAATCAACCAAACAGTAACACTCTGTTATATAAGTACTAAATTTCCTAGAATTTCGGATTCTACTCAATTTCCAGCTCTCACAGTTATTTTAGATTTGAGACAATATTGTTAAATTTAAATATGTTTCAAAAGTATTCTTGCTTAAATATAAATTAATTCTTGTACAGCAATTACGTCTTCAAGTTAGATTACAATAAATAGAGAGTTGCGTTAAATGAACTGTGAATATGAAATTACATCAAATAAATTAACAATGATAAATGAATTCAAACTTAACAATTATTAAACATTGATCAGTACCAATTATGACATGTGCTCTGGTGAAATATGACCAAGTATGTAAAACAAATAAATATTACTTACATGACCATTGTAGAAAATTACATACACAATACGCACACAATATAAATACACTGTAACACTATTAATGCACTAAATACTAATAATACCAGTTGTTTAATCCCCAAAAAACGACAAGAATGGCAGTGTTAAAACCTGCTCTTAGCACGTGTAATTTTCAAAAGGTTTGATAAATTAATTTATACGAATGCGAGATTGTACCGCGAATTTCGGCCTTTTCTTTAAAATAATTCGCGAAATAGAGAACGTATGGGATGCACCCCGTTAACAAATCGACGAACTTTTAGAATTGGCAAAGAAACGCGGTATTAATTTAGGAAAAGGTTTTAGATGCTGTTACGCCGAATTGTTCCGAGCTAAGAGAACGAGTAGCCGCGGTCAGTCAGTTTTATTAGCGAGGCGGGTCACGTGACTGCATTCTTATTAGGTCCTTCTATGCGCGTTAGTGTCTTCTAGATGTTTCCGATATGGCGGCAAGTTTGAGTTTGAACTTGTAACATAGTCTTGTTTGTTTTTATACATTTTGTTTCGAAATAAGTTATTAAAAAATGTTGTTTAAAGAAAGTAATTTAAAGTTTAATCATTCATTGAAATCCATAAGCTTACTCCAAATTGGTAATGAAACTAAGTTTAAAAGGTTTAAGCTGTTTTAAAGCCTACTACGATTGAGTTACGTAATACATAGGGGGAGTGGTAAAGTCAAGCGTTATGGGGGAGGGGGGTTCTGAAATGACAACAAATGCGTTACGTAATATGTGTATCGCCCCTAAGTATTAATATTTTATTAGTGGCTTGAAGGGGTCATAGCCCCTAAACCTTTTCAAAAACTCTACCTCGTCTGATTATATTACTCTTTTAATTACTGAGAAAAATAATAATACCCCCGCCGCAGCAAACCTGCATACTCAGCGAATTTCCAATGGAGATATAAATGTTTTAATACTACATAAAGCCACTTGCCAAGTTTGATAAAAATATATTCACAAATAAGCGGTATATGCAATTTTATTTATTCTCCATAAGAATAACGTTGTGGCTGAGTACGCAGGTTTGCTGCAACAAGGAACACAATAAATGGGTTTTTACTCTGATATCAATAGAACTTAACTAGGTGAGGTCGTATACCAGTTGTTATTCATTTATGTCCATAATTAAGAGAGACATAGCATTTAAGTATTCTCCATAAGAATAACATGGGGGTGAGTACGCAGGTTTGCTGCTATGGGAGCCTTTGGCAAAAAATGTTTTTTTTTTAGCAACTATCAATAGACCACAACCAGATGAAGCCGTATACCAAGTTTCGTCAGTATACATAAGCGAGATATAACATTTGTCTTTTCCTCCATAAGAATAACATTAGACAACGTACTGTGTTTAGCACTTTCAATATCTCGGTAACCAATTGACGTAGAGGAATGATCAAAATACCAACTTGTGTGTTTTTTTTAAGTTGAATCCAATAGTAAAAACTTATATTTGACTATTTCAAAAATGATATGTAAAAAATTAAAAAAAAACATTTTTGGGGTACAAAACCGCCCTAAAATACCCTTTCGGATGGAGCGATCTGGCTGGTTTTCGAACTTTTTTGGGGTCTGGGGACCTCAAAATGAAAAGTTATCATGGTCCCGGGCCTAGGTCTTACCATGCCGACTACGGTAAAAGCTTCTTCCCTATAGGGGAAATTCGCTAAAACCATATAAGTAGGAACACATGTCACTTCTTAAACAAAGTAGATGCATAATCACATGTTTTAATGTAAACAAAGCAGACGTTTTTAAATCCCCGTGCTTTACTTATGGGGAATTTTGTACGTTATTTGTGGTTTTGTTGTCAACTTCTTTGAAAAACTGCTATTTTCCCGAGTCCCTGGGATCAAGACCTTTAATTTGAGCCGTCTCTCATCATCCTGCAATTTGCCAAACTCCCACAATTTTGGATTAAAAATTTTTGCTTACAGAATTATATATAAAGAAATATTAGTTGGAACACATGTCAGTTCGTAAACAAAGTAGACACTTAATCATATTTTTCAATGTAAACAAAATAGACATTTTTAAATCCCCATGCTTTTCTTATGGGGCATGTTTAACGTTATTTCTCGTTTGCTGGTGACTGTTAAGAAATACCACTATTTTTCCTGAGTCCCTAGGATAAAGACCTTTAATTTAAGTCGTCTCCCATAATCCTGCGATTTGCCAAACTCCCAAAATTTTGACTTACAAGTTTCGCTTACAGCAGGGCTTTTTTATATTATAAAAAAATCCTGCTTTTTGTTAACTCACTTCCTGAAGTTACTTAACCGATTTTGATGATTTTTTTATTTAAAAGATAATTTCAAGTTCTAAGCCGCTGTGAAGCCAGAATTTCGATTTAGGCCCCAGAGCTCTGCCCCACGGGACTTCCAAGTCCCCATGTTATTCACATGAAGGATAGTTTTATTTGGTTTATGTCACATATGTTTTTATTAATTCAATAAACAACTAATATAAGGATTCAATCCGCAAATCTTTGCGGGGGACAGCTCGTTATATATAAAGAATATTATCTTTTAATCCCTTGACACCTTATCTTTTACAAACTCACCTACTTCTTCAGCCTAATGTGTCACAATTTAGTCCTCTAGTGGAACCAGTTTCACCTCAATTACGAGCCATCATCAGCCATTTCTAGACATTAAATACAATGGTCACATATCCGTGATTGTCGTCAAAGTTAACCATTCGTCGTGTGTCGTTACCATAGAACTCTATTAATACACCTGGAATGCTAGCGCAGTGGAGTTTTTGATGCGAAAAACGGTCCTTCCCCCTCCACTTCTTAGGCAACTTCGTCAACTGAGCGATTTCTGCCGGAAAATATTTTAATGCGCGCACTCATTAACACGTTCCTCCATCGCACAGGGATCATCCGATTCTAATGAAACTTATATATTTATTATCTGGAAGAACTGAGGATTCTAACGGAGTAAACAACTTACAGATAAGTCAGTTAACAGAATTATAAAAATACAAAATATAATTAGCTAAACAAATTGGAACATAAAAAAGTTAGTAAGCGTAAACTTTTTTTATTTTTGGGGTAGAAACAAACTTCAAGCGAGAAAAATGTTGGAAATGAGTTGAATTAACACTTTTATTCGAACCATTTGTTTGTCTATAGTTTACTCACATTTAAAGAGCAAACGCGCGCTTTTGATATCGCCACCGCCGCCGCGCCGGGCCGCCGCCGCGTCGCGTTGCTGTCCCGCGCCGGAAACCATTTATCCATGATATCCTATTTTTCATAATTTTGTAACTATCTTATAATAACAAATAGTTTTCTTCAGAAGGAAGGGCCAGCTAATTAATTTTGTAATTCTGAAACTTAATGAAGTCCATGTCAATGTGCACAGTGTAACTTGCGATGGCCCTACAACTAATGTTAGCGCTCTTAAGAAGCTGGGATGTACATTTCCTCATAAGCCTTGGTTTGTATCGCCTACAGTTAATCATAACATTTATGTTATCCTTGACGCTTGTCATATGGTTAAACCTAGTAGAAACACTTTGGCTGATAAGAAAGTTATTCCGACTGAAAATGGTGTAGTTAAGTATAAATACATACAATTACTTAATCATGTACAGAAATTGGAAGGCTACAAGTTTGCCAATAAATTTACAAACGAACACGTGAACTATGAAAATAAAAAGATGAATGTAAAACTAGCTGTCCAAACTTTAAGTAGTGGAGTTGCTGATGCATTAGATTTTTATTTAATCACATAAGTTAATTTTATTTAATCACACTTAAGATGTCTAAGAGCAACTGTAAGGTCTTATATTGTAATAAAATATCGTTTAAAATTGGGTTTCAAACTAATTTTGAATATTAACCTGTTCCCTGTGTCATTTTACATGCTACTGTATATGTTGGTTCCACTTGTGATTCAGTTTATTTAATACAAAACAGTGGCAATGAAACAAATATCTATTTCCAAAATAAAAACAAGAGTGGGTACCATAGAACCACGGAACCACAGAAGTGGTACCATAGACCACTTACTGCCTGTAAAATAATAAGTCATAGTTCAGCTTGTTAATACAATCAAATTCGTGTTGTATAGCAAAGTGTCGCGTCAGTTAGCTGGAATGAGTGCGGCGCGAATTGGTTTAAGCGTGGGAAACGTTAATACCTTATTTACAGAACAAATAAATCAACTTATGAAAAAAAGTTAGGGATACAAATTGTGGATCAACTAATTATCTACAACTTTTCCGCTGGAATTTTCTTTTCAACCCCAAAACAAAAAAAGTTTACGCTTAGAGACTTTTTCGTGTCACACTTTTAAAACACTAAATAGTTTTCATTACTACAAATAAATTAAATTACCAAACTACAAGAAGTTTATACTGTTAGATTCCGTAGTTCATGCAGATCAATAATATATACACTTTATTGTAATTAAATGAATATGAAGAGGCTAAAAAGCGTGTAAACAATAGGGCGCACAATGCTGAAATCCACTGAGCGGCCGTGAGTGCCTAAGAAGGGGTAGGGGTAAAGACCGATTTCTTGACACAGCCCGAGCGTTCCAGGTGTATTAATACAGTTCTATGGTCGTTACGTATATGTGACCATTGTATTTAATATCTAGAAGTGGCTGATGTCTCGTGATTGCGGTTAAACCAGAAACCGGTTCCACTAAACGAATAAATTGTGACACCATAGGCTAAAGACACGTGGGCCCGCTCTCCCACGTGTGAGCCGGCCCCATTCCGCACCTATGGAGGCATGCTTACATAGGCTGACTGGGGGCGCGGCCGGGGCTCACTACTCACTAAGGGACGACGTCAAAGTCGGACACCGTCAAACTCGGACACCGCCAAACTCAGACGGCGACAAATTCGGACAGCGTCAAAGTCGGGCAGCGACAAATCCGGACACTTTAGAAACTGCTCGGGTTTTTTGGGTGCGTAATGCGTCAAATTCGGACATTTTTATTTCTGTACAGATGCGTCAAAGTCGGACAGCGACAAATCCGGACCAAAAATGTGACCGGATTTGACGGTGTCCGACTTTATCGCTGTCCGACTTTGGCACTGTACCCTCACTTATGGATGCCAACGCAAGTTTGGGGACCGTCAGTAAAACTCATGTAAAAAGATTCAGGTGTTCCGAAACTAAATCCTACAAATATATGCTAAAACTCCATGGTTTATCAGAAATACTTGATATACCAAGCATAGAAGAATTCACAACACAAATAACTACAAAATGGCATCTGTAGTTCTCGAGTTATTGCGTCCCACATACACACACCAACACAGTGCCGGACAACGGATCAATGTCTCTCCTAATACATAGATTCACTCACTTCGCTCCCTCATCGATTATTTCATACTTGAACCCCGTTTTTTAAATCTTAACCAATTTAGCTGAAATATACATAAATAAATCAGATGAATGAAACGTAGTCCTTCATCCATTTTGCGAATATGTTTTGGGCTCCGAACCACTGTTATACAGTTTTACTATAATTACCATTACGCACTACCTGTACCATTAAAAATTAACTTAATTTGGGCAGCACGGTTATTACCAAGACAAAATCACACTCACGATAAAGAGATACTCTAGCGGTCCGCCCCACTGGCCTTTCAAATTCCCCACGTTGATCTTAAAAACATTATAATTTACTGAACCGATTGAGCTGGCATTCTTCATGAAGTTTACTAACACACCAAAATCAACCATAGCCGATGGTCAGCTAAAACATGGAAGGAATATATAGCTAAACGATAGGTTTTTACAACTTACACCGCGTTTAATGGGCAACGCCGCGCCGCGGGTAATAGCTAGTACTGTACTCTGAGGGAAAATATGCGGCTAATATACATATACGATTTAAATAGCTTCAATTTGGAGCAAAAGATTATATCCCTTAGAAAGAAAAAAATATTCTGTTGATTAATGATATCATTTAACGAGAGTCAGATTTCTGTTGGACTTTATAGAGTAACAAAAAGTATTTCTTCGATTTGCTGTATACAAATTAATTTATTAGTAAGACAATCAGTTTTAGTATCAAACATAATATTAACATTTCTGTTTCATATATCTTGCTGTGCGAGACGTTGCGCATTCCAATTTCAAGGAGTCACAGGAACAAAGTATGTTTTACCCATTTTTCCAAAGTGAATGAAATATTATTTCCATCCTCGTCATCTTCTTTCTCATAGAGAGATAGCACGGTCTCTAAAGTAACTCCACAAAGGATGAAATCTGTCAAGAAAATGTGTCTTTGTTCATTCGCATAAACATAAACTAAACTATGGACAGTTCTTTTATTAAGGTCATAACCTATGGAACTAAGAGCGTCTCTTAGCTGAGGAACTGTTAAGCATCCTTCGGTCTCGTCTCTGTATTGGTTATAGACTTTACTCCAAAAACATATTTTGTTCCAAAGATTACATAACTCGGAAAAACTCAGCTTACCTGAGTGATTATCGTCCAACATAGCGATCATACATCTGCACTCATCCTTTGTGAAAACTACATCTTCGGTTTCGCAGTCATTATACGATCGAAGTGAAAATGCTGTTTCCACAATACCCCAAATAGACTTAAAAAATGACGCGATCTCCCCGAAATGAGACTTTGATGGGTTCAATGCTCCCTCTAAAATCTTCTTCAAACCAATCCAATCTATTTCGTCTTGGCCCTGAGCTACATAATTAAACAGTCTTTTAAGCCCCTCATCAGATTTATTCGGGTCTGGTTCTTCCGATGGAACATTTTTTGAGATTTTAGTATCATAGTCAGACAACGTGAGTTCAAAATAAGTAGTTGCGTAAACTCTAAGTAAAAAACTTGCTTCAGAATTTTCTCTTTTAGTACAAGGCACGATACAATACGTAGACGGTACCAAACTCGTTGACAACGTAACACTACGTCCAGTACCGATATTATCAAAGTTCACTTGATAATGATAAGCTTCGTTATTTTTAAAAAACTCCTCATTTAAGGGCATTGGCGGTGGTTCATTTGTTAGCGGGTAAAGGTAAAACCGAATTCGTGGTCCTTTGTTTTTCCTTTTTAACTTCTGAATTAACTCTATTATTACTCGTACTTTGACTATGGCAGATGATTCTCTGACACCATCAGGCATTACAATCACAAGCTTGTATTGCGGGTTTTTGTGTCTATTTGAACGTTCCTCGCCACCCGCACTTACGCCAGCTATCCATTCTCCAAATTTAGCTGCGGTCTTATGGAACGTTATGTTTATTAAAGCACGACGACATTCCATGTACTGGGTCGGGCCTGAATGACAAATGAAAATCATTCTAAAATATTTACAAAAATCCTCCGCACTCATCCAGAACTCTCCGTCGTCTCTATCGACTACGTTCAGCCTCTGCCTTATCTCCCGATCGATTTGCCTCCATAGATATAAGTGATCATCTCTCCATTCACCCAGCCATTCTGTATTACCCCAAGGATTAAGTAATCTTATAAGAAAAAGACCGTGGTAGTCCGGGTCGTCATCTTCGCATTTAAATATATGAGTGATAGCGTAACTGTGGAGTCTAAAAAGGCCTTTGTATTCTATGCCCTTCTGGAATTGACAACACAACAAAGCGTTTTGCGAGAAAACTTTGTTCAAAAACCATTTTACCTCCGTATCGTCAGGAATATCCGTTTTCTGAATCTCAACTATTCCACCACTAAAATCTTGCATCACATCCGTGGGATGTCCTTCTGAGAGATCATCGATGTACAAATAATTATAAGAACCGGCAGTATAACCACAAACCTTCGCATAAGCCTTCTCCAATAGGGCCGCCCAAAAGATATCGCCCTTGCTGGAACGTGCGTAAACCAGTTGGTTGTTACTTTTATACACAGGAAGTTTGTCGTCCACTACTACATCGTACCAAGCCCCAAAGCACCAAATTCTAAAGTGAAATGCTCCGATGTAGCTGTAATCGAAACTTTGACCCGGAGGAACCACGTGGTGGATCAGTTTTTCATTCAATGTCAACGCCTCCATTACACTTACCAAAAAACAGTCGCCTGTAGCTCCTTGCAACGCATCGAATCTGCAAGGTTTGCCGTCGACGAACTTGGGATGGTCGCAAATATCCCTGGGTCTTCTCCACACTCTGTCGTCCCCTTCGTCGAACACATTTTCTGGTTGTCCCGGATCATTCCACAGCTTACGTGTATAATTGAAATCTAAACGTAAATCATTGATTTCTTGGTCCATTATGAATTTTCGAATATTCCCGAATTCCGACATCACTGAAATTTTGCATTACATCATTTAATTTACATCCCATTTGTTATGATATATCTGCGTAGAGGAACAGCTGTATCTAAATTGGCAAAAGCTAATACAGTACGTTATAACCACAGACCATAAAAAAAGAGTAGGCTGGGAATCCTGGTTATAAAAGTGAAGCTCATGCAAATACTTGTAACATTAAGATGGCGGCGTGTCGTTTCTCTGAGGCCTGACACATGAAAAAAACATATTTATTAGAAAACTAATTAAATATTTGTGTGGGCTTAACAACTCTATTGTACAAAACTAGTTTTTAGCGGATTTCCCCTATAGGGAAGAAGCTATTACCGCAGGTCTCATGGTAAGACTTAAGCCCGGGACCATGATAACTTTTCATTTTGAGGCCCCCAGATTCCTAAAACACCATTCTTTCAAATTCATATATATGTATATATGTGTGTGTGTGTGTGTGTGTGTGTGTGTGTGTGTGTGTGTGTGTGTGTGTGTGTGTGTGTGTGTGTGTGTGTCCCCCTAGGCACGATAACTTTTGTAAAAATGGTCCGATCTTGATGAAATTTGGTATAAACGTGTAAGGCAGCATCTATTTTCATGAGTTCGAGAACCAGACAGGTAGCTCTACTTTAAGGGGGTTTTTGGGGGGTTTAGTATCCCAAAAATGTTTTTTTTTAACTTTTTACATATAATTATTTTTAAACCCAAACACCATTAAATTCAGCTTAAAAAAACAAACAATTTGGTATTTTGATCATTGCTCTACGTCAATTGGTTACCGAGATTTTGAGAGTGCTAAACACAGTACCGTTGTCTAATGTTAATCTTATGGGGAATAATTAAAATTGTATATCTTGCTTATTGATGAACATATATTAATGAAACTTGGTATGTGGCTTTATATGGTTGGGTTTTAATGGTAGTTGCATACAAAACTCATTTTTTGTGGTCCCCATTACAGCAAACCTGCGTACTCAGCAGCTATAATGTTATTTTTATGGAGAATAACTGTATAAATAAAATTAGAGTTTTGTCTGTACATTGCTGTAAATTATGAAATTTTTGCATATTTTTACGTTTCATACCATGGGAAAGCAGATTATTTATCTCAAATTCTGTCTGTCTGTCTGTTTGTCTGTCTCGTGGTGACGCTCAAGGACGGGTTTGTTCGCTTTTCACGGGTAAAAGGGTGCACTGACATTGATGAAACTTTGTTTCTATGTTCTATATGTGCGTTAGAAGGTTTTAGGTTAATTTGATTTTTGTAAATCACCTTAGAACTCTGCCCTACGGGGTTTTAAAGATCCTATGTTATTCTTATGGACTAAGTATTTACTGTATTTATATTGAACCAGATGATGACTTCAATATAAATATTGTAAATACTGTAGCTGTTTATTATTATGGAAATAAAAAACCTACTTGAACGGCAACTCTCATAATGGAAATAAAAAACTACTTGAATGGCAACTCAAACTCTTTTTTCGATAGGCGAGAGAAGGTGGTATTGGGGAACTCTGCGTGCTCCCCCCCGATCTTAATGACCCCCCCCGATTTTATATTTTTGCCCCCTCCACCTCCCCGATATACAGGGTGTTCAAAAAGGTGGGGTCATAATTTACGTAGTGATTCCTTGGGTCAAAATAAGCAAAAAAGTTTACATAAACATATGTCCTATCTCCTTTCGTTTAGTGTCTGTCTGTCTGTATGTGTTTTTTACAAAAAAAGTCATAACTGGTTTGAGCTACAGCGTTGAGAATTTTCACAAATGTTCATCTTATTGGCCGCTTTCTTTGTACAAAATGTGAATAAAAACTCTTTAACCGTTTCAAAATGGCGGCTATTTTAAATATTTGACGCCAAATTTCACGAAAACCGTTAATTTTACCAAAGAATTGCAAGATACATAACATTTAGTAAATTTTATGGAGATTTCAACGATATCTTATTAAGCTTAGTTTGGACAAAGAATAACTGAGGAATTAATTTCTTCCTTGTTTTTCAATTTGAGACACCACGTGTCAGCATTATACTTCCAGGAATTCTCGCCGACCTGAGCGCATGTGTCACTCCCTCCACCCCCTTCCCCCACCACATTCTCCCACCACCACTCCATCAATATTCTACAATAACAGCTTATATATAAACATACTTGAAAGGCATAAATATATGTTCATAATGTAAATTTAAAAAACTACTTGAATGGCAACTCAAACTCTTTTTTCGATAGGTGAGAGTAGGGGGTATTGGGGAACTTTGCGCGCTCCCTCCCCCCGATCTTAATGATCCCCCCGATTTTTATTTTTGCCCCACCCCCGATTTTATATTGTGCTCCCCCCCTCCGATTTTATATTTATGCCCCCTCTCCCTCCCTCATCTCCCAATATTTTTTAAGTATTTTTTTCTTGAGTTATTTTATTTCTAAAAGCGAATCCTAAGTGTTACGTATACCGATCTGGAGTCGCAAACCACACACCTCCGTATACTACCCGACAGAGTTCCTCGACTTAGCAACAGTACCATATGCTATCTGCCAGTATATTTCGTTAATTTTGATTTAATTGTACATTAAACGTGTAAAATGTAATTTTAATATTTTAAAATCATGTGGATTGTTATTTGCTTTAGTTAATCTACCACTTATATACAACCCGTACGAAGGACGGGTACACAGCTAGTGGAGAATAATAAACATGTGATATCTTGCTTGTAAATAAACATAAATTGATAAAACTTGTTATGTTGCTTCTTTTGGAGATGATCCATTGGTATTTGCATAAAAACCAGATTTTTTGGTCCATGATGCAGCAAACCTGCATACTCAGTCCTAATGTTTTCTTATGGGGAATAAATAAAATGTCATATCTCGCTTATTTATTAATATGCTTTGATTAAAGTTGATAAGTGGCTTCATGACTTAGTGAAGTACCATTTTAAATTCGCTGAGTATACAGGTTTGCTTCAACGGGGGTATTTAATTTAAGTTATAGATTTGTTTATGAATGTGATTCTGAGCATTATTAAATCGCCATAATTAATGTTCTAGTATTTTTATAAACTTGAAGCACCAAGATCAGGCTTCACCACTGCAATTCTAAAGAAATAGGGTTGCCCAGTTTATTTTTTCTATAGTCCGCAACATTTAATAGATTTTGTTATTTTGACCTGTCAGTAGACGAAATGCCATTAAAGGTTGGATAAGTTTGTAGATTTAGTTGGTGAGTCAACAATCCTGCTGTGTGGTTGTGTGTTTACGTTGTTTTAACCTAATTTTTCTATTTACAGTTTTGTTGATATAGTTTTCAAATAATTGGAAACATTTTATCAAGACATGTGAAATAATAATGGAAATAGTTTATCTTTGAACATTTTTTTCATTTTATTGTGACTGTTTGGTTAATCTGTTATCTATTCTGTTTTTCATAAATTAGTTTTGTATAGTATACAGAACCTTGGTTTTGGGCCGTACGGCCCTAATTCTGTCAATATGATGGAATTAACTGAAGGTGATGAGAATAATGGGGATACCAATGTTGGTGGGAACCAAATTATGTTTAATAGGCAGTTGGAACAAACTAAAACTATTACAAATAATGACTTCCCTCCTTTACCTACAACTAATAACGTTCCTCTAGGATTTCAACATCAAACGCAAGTAAGTATTAATCAAAGACAATCAGAAGATTTGAACAGTCGTAAGAGATATCATGAAGAGGTGACAATGGACAATAATAGTTCTATGACTCAAAATATGGAAACAAGAAACAAAAATTCAACTTATCCCCCATCAAAAAGAGATAAACCATCTAAAATAAGATTGTATGACGTGTTTCACTCTGGTCCGTATGAAGTTATTGTATCTTCTAAAGACAAAAAAAGATAAATCCATTTAAAGTTGGAAAAATGATTGAAAAACTCCGTTTTGAAGTTAATGGTATTACCAGAGCTGGAAATAATCTTGTAATTAACTGTAAATCACACACAACGGCCAACAGGTTAGTGTCATCTTCTCACTTTCCCAAGTTCAATTTGTTTATACCATCGAATCGTGTGGAGGTTGTCGGGTTGATTAACATTGAGCCGGACATTGATGTTGAAGAAATTGTAGAGGATTCCGTAAGCCCCTTACCGATAGTAGATGCCTTCAGACTTACTAAGTATACTTCAGAGGGTCCGATTAAGACGAATTGGGTTAAAGTGACTTTTCTGGGAGACAAAATCCCGACAGAAATTAAGCTTAATTATGTTGTGCTTCCAGTAAGGGAATATGCATATCCTGTGCAACAATGTTACCGGTGTTACCGTTACGGGCACTCGTCGCGAAACTGTAGAAATGAAAGAATTTGTAAAGTTTGTGTAAAACCTTTTCATGGAACGGAACGCAGTGCAAGTCCATCTTGTTTACACTGCAAAGGGGATCACGATCGTGCTTCAAGAATATGCCCAGAATTTGTACGGCAACAAAATATAAGGCAAAGAATGACACAGATGAAAGAAAACTTTATGACTGCTTCAAAGTACTTCCCCAAGACACACATTTCTCAGCACAATGTGGGTATTCCAACACAAACCTCATATGCAAGGAAGACACAGTTGCAGCAAAGATCAAATTATTCAATTTTGATCTCCCCATGAACATAACTATTCCTTAATACCTAACAGGTACAATGCATTGACCCAATTGCAAAACCAAGAAGATGTAGCGGAATCGTCATCAAACTCACAAGTTTGGTTAAAGCCTAAAAGGTCATTTCGTCAAAATAAGTCACCATTTCGTCAACAAAGTATCACCGATAAGTTTAGTAAATTTAATAAAACATATGATGAGGGGTTTAGTAAAGGAGGTATAAATGCTAGCTCTAAACCTGCGGTAACCTCTATTGTCTGTGAAAAGGTAAGCCAAGACAATGAGAAACACACGGATGAAAATTTAAAACAACTGTTTGAAGAGGCGTTATTTAAAATTAAGCACACCAAGTGGACCACCAACCACATGGAAAACTTGAAAGAAACAATTCCGCAAGGTAGTGAGAATATTAACTCGACTATAACCAACATAATACAAAAAGTATGCAGTTCAATATTAGAAGACATGTCATTTAGGGCCGGATTAAATTCAATACAAACTTTGTAATATATGTGTTTCAAACTTTCTTTCTTCATGTTGATTATCTTAGTTATTGCGATGACATACACTGAACTTAGACTCGTACAGTGGAATGCTCAGTCCTTATCATCTAAATGGGCTGAGTTTCCTGAATTCTTACTTAAAAATAAGTAAGAATTGCAGCTGTACAGGAAACTTGGTTTAAAGAACAATTTAACTATAAACTAAGTGACTACAGTATTATAAGACAAGACAGGGAAGATGAATACGGTGGAATAGCTTTCTTTGTTCATTCCTCTATTGAATGGGACCATATTGATCCTGGATACAACAATGATCCCATTGAAGGCCTTGCAATTAAGATCCGACCAAGAGGATTTAATAAATTTATTAGCATATTTAATTACTACTGTGGTAAGGGTAATGTTAGGGCTGATATATAGGAAAATCGTGTTTTAAAAAACGATGATGATTTGAGTTTAGTGATAGGGGATTTTAATGCCCATCATACCTTGTGGGGAAACAGAAAGTCGTGTTCTAGGGGCAAAGACATTGTAAATGCACTGAGTTTCTCAAGTTTCATCACGATTAATGATGGAACGCACACCACCGTACCTTCCCCTTTTAGAAGTTCTAGCGCTATTGACCTTTCTTTTGTCTCACCACAGCTACACAACATGTTAAATAATTGGTCAGTTCTAGCGGATGCAGTTGGAAGCAATCATTTTCCTATACTCATTACATTCAACTATGCAAAACGAATTAATAACATATCCTACAGTAACATTAACAAAATTCCTCGTAGAAATTTAAAAAATGCTAATTGGGAACGTTATACTTCTATTATAAAGAGAAACCTGAACGAAATCAGAAATGAAGAAAATATATTAGAGGATGAACAATTAGAAGAATTTCATAATATAATTAATAATGCAGGGGACTCGTCTATTCCTCACATAAAATATGGACCAAAACATAATATATCTGGATTTCAACACAAACCATGGTGGAATGTTGAATGCTCAAAAGCAGTAGCTCAGAGGAGATTGAGTTTCAAACGGTTCCGTTTAAATATGACACCACAAAATTATAATGTTTACAAAAAATGTGCCAGAGAAGCGAAACATATTATTAAGAGAGCAAAAACACAATCGTGGGAGAAGTTGTGTAATGACTTACAAAATAAAAACTCGTCTGAAGCATGGAGTATAGTAAAAGGTTTTAAAGGTAATGTTATTCATGACAACCATCTCATGAAACAAGATATCGATTTGGCTAATAGCTTCATGGACATTTTAGTTCCGGCCCATGTCCCAGAAATCAGTGAAATTAATTGTCCAATTTCGACTGTTGATGATACTAGGATGACAGAACCCTTTACCATGAAGGAACTGGAGATTGCTTTGGCTAGTAAAAAGAAGGATACAGCCCCAGGAGCAGACGGTATATCATATTCAATGATAAGGAACTTGCCTCAAAATGCTTTGGAATTGCTGTTACAAATATACAACAGAATTTGGAAGTCTGAAGGAGATACAATTCCTAAATGTTGGAAGAACCATGTCATCGTACCTCTTATCAAACCTCAATGTGACAAAGGTGTAGCTGAATCCTACAGACCTATTGCAAAGATTTCATGCTTAGCTAAAATTATGAACACTTTAGTCAAAAATAGGTTGGAGTGGTTTACTGAACACTTCAATCTAATTCCACAAACCCAATTCGGATTCAGAAAGGATAGTGGATGTTATGATCATATAATTACGTTTGTTTCCGATATCCAAATAGCAACAACAAGAAATGAAACTATTATTGCAGCATCTTTAGATTTGTCTAAAGCTTATGACAATGTACTTATAACAACTTTAATATCAAAAATGTTTACTATGAACGTGCCTTATGTTTTTATAAAATACTGTTTTAATTGGCTCTCAGAGAGAACTATTTCATTTCAATTTGGAGACAGGGAACTATCAAGGACAGCCTATAAAGGTATTCCTCAAGGAAGTGTGCTAAGTCCTTTGTTATTTTCTTTGTATATTGCGGATGTGAATAAACATTTGTCTCCAGGAGTAACGTCCCTGCAATATGCAGATGACTTTCTCGTTTATGTATCTAACAAATCCTCTACATCAGCAGCTCGAAAATTGCAAGTAAATTTAACAAACATAGCTAACACGTTAAATTTCAAATCAGGTCTCACATTTAATCCCAAAAAGTGTAAATTACTTGTTTTCACGAGAAAAAGGGGATTAACTGAATATTCTTGTAACATATTTGGTGAAGTTATTCAAAAAGTGAACTGTCACAAAATTCTCGGTGTTTGGATTGATACAAAACTTAAATTCCATAAACATATTGATGAAACAATCAGCAGGTGTAGAAAAGACTTAGATGTCTTAAAATGCTTAGCGTTTGGGACGAAGGGAGCTCATCCAAAGTTTCTTCTAAGAATCTACAAAGCTTTAATACGACCAAAATTGGATTACTGCAGTTTTATTTTTGGACATTTAAATAGGACATATGAACAAAAATTGGATGTTGTACAAAACAGCGCATTAAGGATATGTACTGGAGCTATTAAGACAACACCCATTCAGGCATTACATGCTGAAACTGCCACAATGACACTAAATTTGAGAAGACAATTGTTATCGGAAAAATTAGCTCTGAAAATTCATTAAAATACATCTCATCCTGCTTTTTTAAAACTCCAAGAACTAAGCATGCTCACCCATCACCATCCATTTTGGGATAAAAAACATACACCAACAATTATACGAGCTTTTGACAAAATTAAAAATTATATTGGTGAAGCCGACAACGAACCCTATGGTCATTCAATTTTCCAATTCCATAAACCTCTATGTATGATAAACCCAAATATCCATTTTTCTAAAGTTCTTGCTTCCGGTATTCAGTCTGGTAAACAGCATGTAAACGATACTGTATTGCTACAATCATCGTTGTACATTTTACACCACAAATGGAACGGGCACAGGATAATATATACAGATGGATCCAAAATTGGAACCAATGTTGGTGTTGGTATATATGATCCTGCAGTTGACATGGAAATAAAAATAAAAATTCCCTCAATATCATCAATCGTCTCAGCAGAATTATTTGCCATTTAAAAATCTTTAGAATATATATCACAGTTAAATGACAGCAAATTTGCTATTGCAACAGATTCTCTTGTGTCCATTTACAACATTGAAAATGCTCTACGTGGCTTTAACAATGATCACCTACCTTTAGCAATTGCAAAAGAAATTATTAAATGTTCAAAAGAAATTGTGATACAATGGATTCCTGGCCATGTTGGAGTTCCGGGTAATGAAAAGGCGGATTCCCTAGCAAAGTGTGCAGCTCACGATGATGCATTAGTTGTAGACAATAAGTTCCCTTTGCGATATTCCGATATTTGTTTTGATATAAAGAATAAAATAAGAGCTAAATGTAATGAATTATTGCAATCTACAAACAAAGGGGAATGGTATAAAAAGACTCAAAGTACCTACTCGAACGTCCCATGGTTTGAATCAACCAAATTCAGTAGACGTGACACCACTATGATCTGCAGACTTCGTTTTGGACACTGTTTTACAGCAGACCGACTTTTCTTACTTCAAAGGATTGACTCCCCACAATGCCTAAAATGTAATGATGGAACTCATGAAAGTATTCTACACATATTTAAGGACTGCACTGCCTACTCAGTACATCGAAATTATCTCTATGAAATGTTGAGAAGATGTAACTGTCATATACCTCCTGATTTACGTGACATTCTTAAAGAAGAAAACTCAAAATTATGGTGTTACATCTTAGAATTTTTACACAAAATCAAGAAAATTATTTAAGTGACCATATACCGGATGAAATTGATTAAGTTTTGGACTTGAATTGTAATATTTGGACTTCATACATAAGAACTCTTTATATAATTGAAATTAATTCAGTGTGTTTTCAAAATTATAGTGTTACGTCTTAGAATTTCTATATAAAATCGAGAAAATTATTTAAGTGACCATAAACCGGATGAAATCAATTAAATTTTGGACTTGAACTGTAAACTGTAATATAATAATTTATGTTCGTAGCTCTTAAGGCTTCATGTAATTTCATACAAAGCCTCTAATAAAAGATGAAAAAAAAAAGTTTGTAGACTGTTTATTGGTTATCAACGCAATTAATTTAATTAGGTTAACTCTTCATCGTACTCGGTTTCAGCTGGGAACAAAACCGTTGGTGTGTGCTGCATTCTGTGGTTAACCCGTGGAATCAATACGAATCATGATAAGTTCTTTGAATTTTCAAATGGAATTTGGCTTGAAGTGTCAAAAACCTGAATCTGATTCAATATCCAAAACTAAACTAACATTAAAGTTTAAACTAAACCATCGACTCTCTCTTTTAGGCAATATTTCATGAAGGCATACAAAGTTTTAGGTTTTAGGTTTTATGTAGAAAGACATTTTCTGAATCTTTACACATTCTAATGAAAATTTAATGTGGAATATGTTGGATCTTTGTTACAATAACACCTTTAAACTGTGCACGGCTTGTTTTCCTTTTGATTACATGCATTTCAAAATTAGCATTTAAATAAAGATTTCCAAAGAACAATTTTGAACCAACTAAATGTATTTAATTAGCAATGAACACTCTTTAGTTTTTTAAACCCGTAATTTTTGACGGGTTAATAACAGCTAGTCGGGTATACAGTATATTTGGATCCTCTTTTTTAACATGAATACTCATTATTTGTTTGAAATAATTAATTGTTTGACTATGGTTACACTTGACGCAGAATATCTTAACCTATGGGAACTGTTTTCATTTCAAACAGTTGGAGCAGAGCGAGATTTAAAGATGGCTTCATAATGCCGATACAATCATAACTTCATGAATTTAAATTGTTTTACGAATATTACAATCAATCTTTATTCTGTTATGAACAGGTCCTGGCTAAGAATACTGTTTAAACGATTGTTACATATGCCATTGTATTAATACAAGCGGCAATATAAGGTGTGCGGCTTAAACGACAAGCCTAATGAATGCGGTCAAAACGACAAACATTCTGGGGCTGCTACCTATGGAAGGGTCATTTGTAATCTCAACAAAAATCTGGATGCCAAAGCGACAAACATTTTGGGGCTGCTACCTATGGAAGGGTCATTTGTAATCTCAACAAAAATCTGGATGCCAAAGCGACAAACATTCTGGGGCTGCTACCCATGGAAGGGTCATCTGTAATCTCAACAAAAATCTGGATGCCAAAGCGACAGACATTCTGGGGCTGCTACCTATGGAAGGGTCATTTGTAATCTCAACAAAAATCTGGATGCCAAAGCGACAAACATTCTGGGGCTGCTACCTATGGAAGGGTCATCTGTAATCTCAACAAAAATCTGGATGCCAAAGCGACAGACATTATGGGGCTGCTACCTATGGAAGGGTCATTTGTAATCTCAAATAAAATCTGGATGCCAAAGCGACAAACATTCTGGGGCTGCTACCTATGGAAGGGTCATCTGTAATCTCAACAAAAATCTGGATGCCAAAGCGACAGACATTCTGGGGCTGCTACCTATGGAAGGGTCATTTGCAATCTCAACAAAAATCTGGATGCCAAAGCGACAAACATTCTGGGGCTGCTACCTATGGAAGGGTCATTTGTAATCTCAACAAAAATCTGGATGCCAAAGCGACAAACATTCTGTGGGGCTGCTACCTATGGAAGGGTCATTTGTTATCTCAACAAAAATCTGGATGCTAAAGCGACAAACATTCTGGGGCTGCTACCTATGGAAGCGTCATTTGTAATCTCAACAAAAATCTGGATGCCAAAGCGACAAGCATTTCGTCGATGAGAGGCCTATCAAATGAAAGGAAGTATTGTAAACTTTTTATGTTACGGAATTTCGACGTTTTACATAAATTGTTATAATTTATATAACGGAAAAAGTGGAAAATTAAAAGGAGAAGTAAGTAAGTAATTAAGTGGAAAAGTAAAAAAAGGTTAAAATTATGAAACTTGACAAACCACCCTCATGTACGCCATTACAATGTGATGCAGATACGTTTAATAGATATTTTGTAATAATCGTGAAGTTGTGAACAACACAACCTCACGCCTTCACAACTTCGTGTTTTCCACTTTTCCGTTATATAAATTATAAAAAGTTATGTAAAACGTCAAAACGAATTTCCATAATTTCTGTGGACAATAGTTTGACTTGGTGTTTCACATAAATTGAGGCTAAACAAAAAAAACCGGATTCCCATCATACTTTATCCAGGCTTTGAACTGGCAAAATTATAGTAAACTCGCTGTTACCCGCAGCTTCGCTCGCGACAAATTAAAACACGTTAAAAATATTAACCTGACCGGCACTATCAAATCTTTGTTTAGTTTGACCATATGACTTCTTTTGCCCTAACCGACAAACAACTACAGCTAGTAATTAGATAAATGATATCCTCCCATAAGATTTGCAATAGAACTTACTGGACCCGTGGGGAGGAGCCCTAAGGTTGGATGCGGTCATTATCAAATCTATATGTTAATGTGATATGTAAGCTATGTTCATGCAAAATTTTAGCTTAATCGGTGCAGTAGTTTATCCGTGATGAAACTCCAAATTACATACATCCACAGAAACATCCAAACTTTCACATTTTAGCGAATTTCCCCTATAGGGAAGAAGCTATTACCGTAGTCGGCATGGTAAGACCTAGGCCCGGGACCATGATAACTTTTCGTTTTGAGGTCCCCAGACCCCAAAAACACCATTTGTTCGACACTGTATATATATATATATATATATATATATATATATATATATGTGTGTGTGTGTGTGTGTGTCGGTGAGCACGATAACTCTCGTAAAAATGATCCGATTTTGATGAAATTTGGTATAAACGTGTAAAGCAACATTTATGACTTTAAGTTCGAAAACCAGCCAGATCGCTCTACCCGAAAGGGTATTTTTGGGGGGTTTTGTACCCCAAAAATGAGTTTTTTGAATTTTTCACATATAATTTTTGAAATATTCAAATTTTAGTTTTCACCATTGGATTCAGCTTTAAAAAACACACAATTTGGTATTTTGATAATTTCTCTACGTTAATTGGTTACCGAGATATTGAAAGTGCTAAACACAGTACGTTGTCTAATGTTATTCTTATGGAGGAAAAGAAAAATTGTATATCTCGCTTATTTATGAACGTATACTGACAAAACTTGGTATATGGCTTCATCTGGTTATGGTCTATTGATATTTGCTCAAAAAAATAATTTTTTGTCAAAGGATCCCGTAGCAGCAAACCTGCGTACTCATCCCCATGTTATTCTTATGGATAATAATTAAATGCTATGTCTCCCTTAATTATGAACATAAATTAATAAAAACTGGTATATGACTTCACCTACTTCAGTTATATTGATATTAGCATAAAAACCCATTTGTTGTGTTCCTTGTTGCAGCAAACCTGCGTACTCAGCCCCAATGTTATTCTTATGGAGAATAATTAAAATTGTACGTATCGCTTATTTGTGAATATATTTTTATGAAACTTGATAAGTGGCTTTATGTAGTATTAAGACATTTATATCTCCATTGGAAATTCGCTGAGTACGCAGGTTTGCTGCTACGGGGTATTTATAATATTAGTAGGATTTTATAATTGTTTTGGCGTGTTTAAAATCAGCTGTGTTATGCTATCACTATTTTTACTTTCTCCCCCTATACATATATATCTATAAAAGGCAAATCCCTGGCTGAATGGCTGACTGACTCACTCATCACTAATTCTCCACCTTTCCATGTAGGTAGAGAGCTGAAATTTGGACACTGATTCTTTAGGCATAAAATAGGAAAACTAAATGGTTTTCATCCTGATCTGACCTTAGGGCTCCGCCAGAGTCCCGAACAAAGTTCTCATGTATTCCTTATGGACATTCAATTTTGTTTGAGCTGTTGAAAATACAAACAGCTGATCTTGATTCGTAGTAGTTCCACGGGCTAACTACAGAATGCAGCACACACAACTGTCATAGTTTTTATAAATCATTTGATACTACTATCAGCTAGTAGTATAATACAAGGTGAAAGTATTGTTTTCGTAAACATTTTCGAATTTGAGTTGTTAGTGGAAATATTTGTTTTGGTGCTCCCTGAACCTAAAATACCCCCGTCGCAGCAAACCTGCGTACTCAGCGAATTTCCATTGCATGTATATGTTTCTCACTACCACATAAAAGTTGCATAAAAATACATGAACAAACAAGTGACATATAGCATTTTATTTATTCTCTATAAGAATAACATTGAAGGGTGAGTACGCAGGTTTGCTGCAACAAGAAGGATAAGAAATGTGTTTTTTTTACAATTATTAATTTCATCACCTTTGAGAAAAGTTCGACCGTACAGTCTGGTTTGATTCCAAAGACCTCGTATAGTCAGGTGCGCCAGGCTATGACGAGGGGCGAAGAGGGGGCTCTTTTCTAAAAACATCAGACCATCTACCACCGCGCCGCCACGCCGCCGGCCGTCGCGGTCGTCCCAATGGGTCGTCCTTCCCCGACTGCTACGCTACCCCAGCTCGCCATGTAGAGCTCGCCAAATGGACAGAAAACGGTCCGCGGCATTTCAGGCCAGACGATAATTGAGTAATCCCGAGCGGTGAGCGCGTTGTCGTTTACACTTTCCTGTACATCGTAATAATAATAAAACTACAATGAAACTTATATATTCATTTTCTGCATAAACTTCCGCATCCAACAGTAAAAATATATTTTAGTTTACAATTATGTGTAATTTTTAATAATAACAATACTAGAAAGCTGTAACAGCATGACATGAAAAAGTCAGCAAGCGAGAAACTTTTTTATTTTTGATGTAGAAACAAACTTCCACCAAGAAAGTTGTAGCTAATTAGATGATCTTAAATTTTCATTCAAAACAATTTTCGATATAACTTATAGTTTGTTCAATAATCCGATCTAAATAACCGCTATGTTCAGTTGTAAGCGCGCCGTCGTCGCGGACCACGGCTCCACGCTGTTCTACCACATCCAGCATAATTAAATGATCCTCATTTTACTTAGATTTTCACCTGTAAAATATTAATTATGTACATTTTACTCCATCTTGTATTGAGATTACCGTTTTTTAACATAGCTTTCGATTTTGATAGAAAACTCAGTTATCGAGATGTAATTAGGCTCATGAGGAATCTTATAATTTGATTTGTAAAGTAAATTAGACAGTAAATAATAAGAGACTTACTTGTATGAAAGAATAAAACATTATTTGATAAGATAAACATTATCCGATTAGTGATTGATTATATTTTACTCGTGAAGCAACAACTTTTTGAATCAATAATGAAATAAAATACTTCGGTAAGAAAACATAACGTTGCCTTTTATAAAACAAAACTTACATCCTTTTAAACTATCTGTTACTTAAACATTTATTCCCCCTCCAAATATGAAAGCTTCTTAGTCGTAAATGAAATAGCTACAAATTTGATTAAAATTACGAATAAATATATGTTTTATATAAAAACTTAAAACTAATCCTCTATATCAGCAATATAACCAATCCTATAAAAATTTGTTTGGCAGCGGAACGTATCAAGGAGCTTGAATACGAAGGATACTTAGTTCAGGGTTTCTACAGAATTTCAATTTTCTATTTCCCTGACTTTCCCTGACCCTTCTGTCAAACTCCCCTGACCAACTTTCATTATACGTCTTCGCAATCTCGCTTTATAAACAAGCGTGTGTGCTCAGTTATTATATATTTAATATGTAAAACATTATTTTCTATATCATGTACGTCATGAATGTTAATAAAACAAAATTAAATAAATTGATCTCAATAAAAACTCAATAATTGAGGATTACAAGATGTTAATAATAAACTCATAGGAATCCTTAGATCATTAGCCAACAATTGGGACTTCACCTGAAAAATAATGCTACAACAGATTGTATACAACCTGGAGCAAACATTTCCTCAGTTTTGTCATCATCGGGGATCAGATGGAAAGTAAGAAGCACCTAATTATCATGTAAATTTTGTATGATTCCTCAGAGGAAGTTATTCTTGTTGTGATAATGACCCTCATAACCTATTTTGAGACTTAACAAAGATTACAAAATTAATTTTGAGAAGTAGCATTAAGGTGTAATAGTAATCAGTATTGTCTATAAGCTACAAATTTATTTTCATATCTTTAGCACGTGGGGTCGATACTTATTAAAATAAGCTTTATTACTGGATTCCCTGACTTTCCCCGTCCTTCCCTGATCAAATTTCTATTCCCTGACTTCTCCTGACCTCCCCTGACAGTAGAAACCCTCTAGTTGTTAATAAACCTTTCTACCGAAAATATAAATTGAAAAATATAGAATCAATGTTTTTATCTCAAAACTCAAAACTAAGTCTCTCCAAAAGCCTTACAATAGTTGTTATATAGTTTGGTTTCATATCAAAAATTGAGGAATGTATCGATTAAAGCAAATATGGCAGATATAGAGTCGTAAATTATTATTTTTTCGATACAAATCAAGGTTAAGTACGTGAAGATCGAGATATTTATACTAATATTGAAAACTACACGTGTTTTTATGTCATAATCAGAGGTTAAATACATTTGAATTTAGTACCAAAAGCTAAAGAATTTATTCTGTGATATGATTCCGAAAACCATTTTAAAATAAAAAATTCCTCGCGCCGTAAACCTCATTTAACTCATTTATTTATTTATTTTACCCAAAAAGGGTATTCGGTTTAAGAAAGTATGCTAAAACCAAGATATATACAGGGTGTCTCTGAACTCTCTACCAACCTTTTCAGGTATTATTCCTGGACCATAGACAAGCCAAAATATCATATTCAAAATTTCGAAAACTCAAAAGTTACTCGTATAGCCGCCATTTTGTTTTTTCACATAGGAAATTTTAATTCGAGAACGGCTAGTTATAATTAAATGAAATTTGGTATTTAGCTTTATTCCCTAAATGCCTAATTACAGAAAAAAATGATTTTTTTACAATCATTAATTTCAAAATGGCGGCTGCCTAAAAATGTCAAACATAAATATCTTAAAAACCACTCATAGTAAATTACGTTATTACTCATAGTAAATTAGTAAATTACTCATAGTAATTAGTTAATTAGTTTTATTTAGAGAATTTAATTGCAAATCTAATGACACCAAATTTACGGAAATCGGTTCATAAATAACGGAGAAAATCCATGTTTAAGATATTGCATTCTTGTCAATATCAACTGTTATCATGTGACATCGCTGCTAGTGAGCCACGTCGATCAGCTGTTTCAAGTATAATTCCACCAAACAGCTGATTAAAACATTAACCAGCTGTTATAAGGTTCATTTGCACCAATCACCTGATTGATACCCTTACGATTCCCAGGGTTCACTAATGCTTCAAATAAAACATAAAATATAAAAAATGCGTTAAAATTACAACAAAAAAATGGATTTATTTACATGAGATATGAATACAATTCTACAGTATTTACAAACGATGTTCAATATACCCACCGCCAAGTCGATTGTACATCGTGAACCTCGATGTCATGGATTGCCGGACAGCTTCAAATTCATTTTTCTCTTGGATGACCGCAGCCGCCTCTACAATTCTACCGATCAGGTCCAGTTCATTTTCCACAGGTGTTGAATAAACAAGTTCCTTCATTCTCCCCAAACGTAGAAATCTAGGGGAGAAAGATCAGGTAATTGCGGAGGCTACGACACCGGTCCCCCGCGACCAATCCACTGCTGATTGTAATTTTGGTTGAGGAAATCTCTTACAATTTGCCCAAAGTGTGCAGGAGCACCATCATTTTGCAGCCACATGTTCTGTAAGTCTGCCAAGGGGACGTTCTCCAGAAGTTCTCGGAGTATGTCCCTCAGGAACACAAGATAGGTGGGGGAATTCAACCTATTTGGGAGAATGTAGGGGCCAATTAAATTATCCCCAAAAACTCCAGCCCAAACATTAACTGAGAAACGGTGTTGCTTGCTGGAAATAACAGTTTCGTGGGGATTTTCGGGAGCCCAAACATGGCTGTTCCTGGTATTGAAAATACCATCCTGGTTAAAACTGGATTCGTCTGTAAAAAGAACGGATTTCAAGAAATCTGGATCGTCCGCCAGTTTGTGCAGGAACCACCTGGAACAATCTACCCGACCTGGATAGTCTTGAGGTTCAAGGGCATGAACCTTTTGCAGATGATATGGGTACAAATTCTCTCCATTGAGTACCCTCCACACGGTGTCTTTGCCTGCCCCCATCTCATTACCCACAGCTCGAGTACTTATTCAAGGGTTTTCTTCAAATTTACGAAGGTTCCTCCTCAAATTCAACTGTACGCACCGACTTCGCAGCACCAGTATCTGCCATACTCACATGAAACGTACCAGTTGCGTGGAGACGATTGTGGACAGCAGTGAACGTTTTGGCAGCAGGACATTGTCTATTGGGGAAATAGTCGCTATACAACCTTCTCGCTTCATTTGCATTTCCAAATGCAGCTCCATAATAAAAGTGCATATCGCAATACTCTGCAACACTATAATTAGCCATTTATCAATAAATATGAATCCTGAATACGTTAACACAGATTAATATTAAAAAACAGCACACTGATTAACAATAAGCAACAAACAGGAAAAAGACACATTTTAACAGGAAACTGTAATAATTTTAACAATACATTGATCAATCAGCTGTTTAGTGGAATTATACTTGAAACAGCTGATCGATGTGGCTCACTAGCAGCGATGTCACATGATAACAGTTGATATTGACAAGAATGCAATATCTTAAAAATGGATTTTCTCCGTTATTTATGAACCGATTTCCGTAAATTTGGTGTCATTAGATTAGCAATTAAATTCTCTAAATAAAACGTAATTAACGTAATTTTTTAACCATGAGCGGTTTTTAAGATATTTAGGCAGCCGCCATTTTGAAATTAATGATTGTAAAAAAATCATTTTTTTCTGTAATTGGTCTTTAGGGAATAAAGCTAAATGCCAA
Organism: Allygus modestus; assembly: GCA_963675035.1. NCBI lineage: Eukaryota > Metazoa > Arthropoda > Insecta > Hemiptera > Cicadellidae > Allygus > Allygus modestus. The sequence goes on from OY776114.1 coordinate 61,246,106, forward strand.
ATTTCATTTAATTATAACTAGCCGTTCTCGAATTAAAATTTTCTATGTGAAAAACAAAATGGCGGCTAGACGAGTAAATTTTGAATTTTCTAAATTTTGAATATGATATTTTGGCTTGTCTATGGTCCAGGAATAATACCTGAAAAGTTTGTAGAGGGTTCAGAGACACCCTGTATATCTACATATTTAAAAAAATTCCTGATTTTTGTTCACTCACTTCCTGAAGTTAATACTTAACCAATTTTGATGATTCTTTTCTATAATCAATATGAAGTTCCAAAAAGATATTGCGCTGACATTTCATGTGTTGTTTCGAAACACTAACTAAATTGAACCTTATAGACGGCCACACACTACTGGACTTTTCCCGAACAAGACATCGGACCAGACATCAGACCGAGCAACGAGCGCTCTCGAGGCGTTTTTTTGACGAAAGATCAATGAAAGATCGGTCCGCTGTCTTATTCGGGGTCTAGCTCGGGGTTCGGTAGTGAACTGCATGGTACCTCCATACGCTGCTCCGAGCGCCGGCACCGTCACGAGCCCCGCCGCTAGGGCTACGCATGATTATTTTATATATGAATAAGTTTTGTTGTAACATTTTAAATGTTAGCAAAGTTATGGTATTTGTTATGTATTCCTTTATTACATTCAATTTATATGTATTTGTTACCATATTCAATTTATTATAAATTGCATGTCGCATTAGTTTTTTATTTACTAAATTATTACAACCTCGTTATTGTTGTTACAATCCTTCTACAAATAACTCTATATAGTTGATGAAACCCTTACTTTAATATGTGGTCAGATAAACCATATGTTTCAGTTTAGAGTGTAAAAAGCGTATTATTGTAAAAATCAACACCAACCAAAAAGCGTAAATACCAACCATGTAGGCCGATTGTAAACTAATTTTTTTTTTTTTTTTGTACATAATTTATTTCTGGTTCAACGTATTTACATTATACACAGAATTATTAATTAAGAAGGATGGAAAACATTAACAATAACATAGTAGGTTCGCCCAGATCAGAGACACCTTGAGACTATTTTGAAAACTAAAATGAACTTAATAAAATGTTTCTTTTGAAAAAAAAAGAAGAAAAGGGTTTAAACTAAAACAAACTAAATAAAAACAAGGTTTACATGTTTGGCAAAATGTCTTGGTACAATCTAGGTTTCACTCTTCTGTTTAATAGTTGCAATCCAAGTCCAAAATGTCTAGCTCCCGGTACATTAGGCAGACGGTGTGAAAACTTTGTTGTAACTTTCTTAACGTATTCCGTTATAAAGTCGACTCCAAGCTCCCGGTGTAATTGAATGTTTCGGATGTACCAAGGCGAATTTACAGCAATTCTTAGCACTTTGTTTTGAAATACTTGAATTTTTGAAAGTTTGCTTGTAGAAATAGTGAGTCCCCATACCTGACAGGCGTACAGTATAAGGGGCCGAAGAATACTCTTGTATATTAAAATGGTACAGGAAGGTTTAAGAGAAGATCTTCTGTTAATGAGAGGGTAAAGGATGGATAGTCGAGAATATGCTTGGTTTAATTTTGAATTTACATGAAGGTTGAAATTTAGTTTTTGGTCCAAAAGAACTCCCAAGTATTTTACTGCCCGGTCTGAAGGGTTCCAATTTATTGTACTGTCATTAATAACGATTCCCGGTGGCATTTGAAATTTTCTTAATGAGAAGATTTTTGCTTCGGATTTTGTTGGATTCAAGCATAGATTCCACCTGTTGAACCATTGAACAATACCATCAGTTGAAGCTTGAAGTTGTTGTTGTGCTTCGATAATGTCCTTGCTCTGAGTGATAATTGCAGTGTCGTCTGCGTACATGGCCACAGTGGCGTCTAGTGGAATAGGAATATCATACATGAAGATGTTAAAAAGTAATGGTCCCAAAATTGATCCTTGGGGCACCCCTGCAGAAATTCGGCGATATGCAGACGACGAGGAATTAATTTTTACACAAAATTGTCTGTTAAACAGAAATGATTTTAGTAAACGTTTTAAATACAATGGGAATCCTAAGCAATCAAGTTTGTAAATTAGACCTGCATGCCATACCTTGTCGAAGGCTTGTGAGACGTCAAGGAAAATTGCAGCAGAGTGTTCTCTTTTTTCGAATCCTTGTACAATAGTTTCTGTTATACGCTGTATTTGGTGAGTTGTTGAATGTTGGGGTCTAAATCCGAACTGATGCGGAGGGATTGCATCAGTGGCTTCAATGAATTTGTTTAATCTCCTCTGGATAACCTTCTCGAACAGTTTTGATAGACAGGATAGAAGACTTATTGGTCTGTAACTGGATGTAGAAAATTTTGGTTTGTTTGGTTTGTGAAAAATAATAATTTCTGCCTTTTTCCAAGAGTCTGGGAAATATCCTTTATGTAGACAAGAATTAAAAATAGAGGTTAAAACCGATATTGCTTTTGAAGTGAGGTTTTTTAGAACAATATTTGGGATAAGGTCAGGTCCAGGTGATTTTCGCAAGGGAAGCTTCTTTATTAGCTCCTTTATCTCGGATGGGGCGACGTACTTGATGGGTAGCTCAACTGTTAAGGTTTCATTTGTAAAGTTGTCGTTGACGAGGGCTTCAGTATCATCATCACTTACGTTATTAGGAGAGAATGCTTCTTCGAAGAAATCAGCAAGGACGTTACACTTCTCAAGATCACTTTCATAAACATTGTTGTTATGTCTTAGTGGTGGGATCACGGTGGAAGTGCGTAGTATCCGTTTAGTAGCTTGCCAGAGACTAGAATCACTTGGATTGATATCACTGACATAAGCTTTGTAAGACATAATTTTGTACTCGTCGATTTCCCGTTTTACTTGTCGAATAAGTTGGTTAAGTCTCCTCCGCATGTGAGGTTGCCTGTATCTCATCCATTGACGTCGAGCTTCATGCTTAGATTTAATTAAATTAATAATACGTACAGGAGGGGTTAGGAAATTATTGTTTTTCTTGGTAAACTGCTTATAAGTAGCCAGTTGCGTTGCTTTTTGGAGACATTTTGTAAAATTTTGGATAGCCGTGTCGATACCAGCAAAAGAATCAAGGTTTTGAGGCAACTGAAGACATTCGTCTAGTTTTACACCAAAGGTTTCCCAGTTCACACTCCCTGTTATTAGCCTACTGGCAGGTGTACTATTTTGAGGTTGGAAAAGAAAACTAATTATAACGGGTAGGTGATCAGAGTCCAGTTCAGGAACAACATTGTGTAGAATGGGGGATGTAAAATTTTGAAACAAAACAATATCCAGAATGTCAGGTTCACAGTTTAATTGAAATGGATAAAAAGTGGGCTCATCAGGAGCAGACACATTCATAATTTCATCCGTGATAAATTGGAAGAGACGTGCGCCATTTGGGTTAGTGGTTCTACAACCCCAATTTTGGTGTTTACAGTTTATATCACCAATAAGTAGTGTAGGAGACTGCGCAGTGAATAGATTTGCCATATCATTTAAATTAAGTCTTCGATTCGGTGATTTATAAGCAGATATAATATTTACAAAACTACCACCATCCAAGTACAATTTTACAGCAGTGGCTTCAATAGATACAAGGTTGGGTAAAAATAAACCGCAGTGATTAATGGATGTTTTGATTAAAATAGCAACGCCCCCTGAGGCAAAAGGTGCCACTCTGTCTTCCCTATAAACATTATAGCCGCTCACCTTAAATGCCTCATTATTTATTAAGTGAGTTTCTGTGACACAAGCAATGTCAATACTATGACGAACCAAAAAGGCAGAAAATATTGATTTTTGCTTCTTTAAACCATTTGCGTTCCAGTTGAGGATTTTGAAATTTTGAAAAATAATCCTATTAGATTGTGCCATTTTTAATAAAAGATGAGATTACGTTGGTCAGAATAGTTTTGATCATTGGGATGAAGGATTTAACAAGTTCTACTATAAGAGTTTCCAGATTATTTGTGCTTGACTGTTCGATATTACCAGACTTATTTGAGTCATCTTCTAATTTATTAACATCTGAAGAGGGAGAGCGGGTTCTCAGGGGTATTTTATATGAATTATGTTTACCATTTACGACGTCAGCGAAGGAGGCTTCGTGAATTTGATGTCGGCCTTTCTCAGTTGATTGGGGATTGATTTTAGTCCCGGAACTATTTCTTATGACCTCTATGGATGGCTTAGAGTTTAGTTGTTTAGGTTTTGGTTGTTTTGAATTTTTGTTTTGAGACAAGAGGCTTTGATAATGTGTACAACCTTTGAAATTGGCGGTGTGATTTTCACCACAGTTGACACATTTCGGTGTCACATCTTTAGAGAGGGGACATTCAGAGTAGTGATGATTGTCGGTGCAGCGAACACACCTGGGGTCGAGGTGACAAAAGTTTTTGGTATGGCCATATCGTTGGCAGCGTGTACATTGAGGAATGTCCTTATGTTTTCGCTTTGGCTCAACAGAAACTAGAGCGTGACATAACTTGTCAAGTTTAAAGATTTCTTGTCCGTCGTCGTTATTCTCTAGCTCGATAATGCACAAGGGTATAACATATTTCTGTTTATTAAGCAGCCTAACTACTCTACATACGGGGAACTTCATACTGAGAAGATCAGATTTGATTTCATCCTCAGTTAATGAGCAAGGAACGTTTCTGATTACAACTTCTAGTTTTTTATCAAGAACAGATTGAAATGTATGAAATTTAACATGAGACTGTTCGTAAAAGGATGTCAGAGTCCGAAAATCTGTGATATCTGTCAGGTTTATTTTAAGAGACTTTCCTTTAACTGCAGTTGAAAACTCGTGAGACACGTTATTTTTAATGTCCTTAACAATTTCTTGATGATTATTTACTTCATGAAGAAAAATAGGTGGAATTTTATTATGAAAGCTACTCTGTTGTTCAGGACTATTTTCGGATGAATCAATTTTACTAGCTGAAGCATAACTATGATCGGAAAGTACATTGAACTGATTTTGTTTGCATAGTTGTGAGGGATCCAAAACGTACCTTTGGTGTGTAGAAATTAAAGCGCTACCTTTAGCTACTTTACGTTTTGGAGAGACGAATGGTTCGCCCTCTTCATGCTGTTGCTCCATATTACTTGGATTTTCATCAAAGAGATCTTCGTTGGTAAAGAACATGGCTGATCTACTATCGTTAGGTTTAACGGGTGAACATATTGTAAACTTCTGATTCAATGTTGTTTTGAGGTTAGATTTATGTTTGAACAAAGAAAGTTTTTTATTTAATGGAGCAATTACTCAAAGTTGATGTTAAAAATTAACTTTAACACGTTAGAAAAGTGTCGGTGACAAGTTAAAAAGAAAAAAAACTCAAACAACTAATAATTATTTAAAAAAAAATATCACTAGCAAAAATGACAACAAACTTTGCTGCCAAATCACAACAATCACTTGTAAACTAATTTATGAATTTTCATTTACTAACTCACCTGTTACGTTCTTTGTGACCATTACAAAAATATTTGAGATTCTTGCACTTTAGGTGTTCCCCAAAAAGATGTCAGAGCGTCTCAAAGGAGGGTTAGGGGGTCGAAACGGGCTGTTTATAGCGTGACGTAATTTATGCATGGCCCCTAACCTAAACATCAGGATGAAAAGCATTGTAATCAGACAGTATTTAAGTATTTAAGGGATGATCTCAACAGTTTGGGGTGAAACCGTCTGATTACACTTTTATTTCTAAAATTACTCGTTCTGCTGAATTTATAAATGTATTGAGTAAAAAACTAAAATACACTCACCTTGTACGTTGTTGTTGGCGCCATTTCACAATACCAACATTTATAATTATTTGTTTACGCTTGGCGTTTAAAAACAACCCACCCTTTTTTGACCGTCTCCTTCCCATGCTTCACATCGACAAAAACTACAGGAAATAAAATAAAACTGAAGATCTGCGAACTGAGTACACTTCAGACTGCACGTTATCCACGGCACAGAAGGAAAAAGGCGGGAGCGGGAAACTTCTCTAGCGCGCCCCGTGGCATTGTGTAAAAGCATCCCTCGATAGATTTGTCGGTGAGGTATTAGGAAGTACCTATATCACGACAATCACTGTCTATGAAATGTAGCAGAGCGATTTAATGAGCAGGAAGATCCAGACGGAACGTTTACCCAAACCTGTCAGACTTATATATTCATTAAAACATAAGAACTAGCCTGTTATAGACATTTTTCTATGGTAGCCTTCTAGCCTACATGTTTGGTTTGGAACAAAAGCAAAATCTCTTTGCACATTATTTTATAGGTGAGATATTTGAAATAAAATAAGGTTTTTAATTAATTACTGGTTTGTAAGTAATTAAAAGTAATAAAAAAAGATTTTATTTAAAAATTAATAAAATAGTACATTTCTTACGTAAGATGAATCGCAACCATAGCACTGACGCAGATTTGTAATCCTCATATCCAACTTTGGAACACGGACAATGAATCTCATAGATTTCGAACGCGTGTAGGATGTTTAAATCAATCTTTGTGTGCTTGTGTGAGTGAAAATGACAATGTTTGTGGAAAGGCTAGTAGCGCCATAGACGGCTTTGTTCGCCGGCCCCGTTTTTGCCTAAAACACGCTCTTGTAGTAGCCTGTTTCCGTCGCAATTTACGAACAATTGTTGATGGGATAAAATTTTGCGTACATTTCGAATCTTACTGCTTCTTTCTATAACCTAAAAATTTCAAAATTATTTATGGAAGTATTTTAAAATAATTATGAAAATCAAGTAATTTTGGCTAATTTTGATAGATTTTCTTGATGCTAAATTATATATTTTTCAATATTATGAGGTTATATAAAAAGAGACACACTCTTCGTGATAAGTTTAAGAGTATTTATGAGAAAATTGGTTGAAAAATGGTGTCAGAAACAGGGTACTACGAAAGCATGTTTTTAGCTTTTTTCGCGAGGGTGATGAAGACTCTTAACCTGCGTTACCGATGAGTCATCGGCAAAAAGGCAAACCTCGCCAGTCTCCACATACGTTGGCAGCTTGTTGATATAGATCACAAACAACACAGGAGCGAGCACGGATCCCTGAGGAACACCACAAGAAGTTATGCCCCGAGCCGAGACATCAGACCGAGCACAACCAGAGCCATCCACTCCCACAATCTGCACTATACTCTGATTGTTACAGGAGTGCGGCTGGCAGAAGGGTGGGCTTTACTGACACACACGCAGGCCTCACACACACAGACGCAGGGGATTAGGACGGACCACTGACCTGCCGCCTGAGTCATCACTGGCTCACAGAAATTTGACTATCAATTTTTTAATTTTACCTTCGTTGTAAAATCTATTAATGCTTTTGACTTTAGCTCAAAATGATAAGTAAAATGATACCAAACAATATATATTTTGCTTAAAAAATGTAGAAGTTACGAACATTTCAATACTAGAAGTTACGAATATTTTCATATTAACTATCATAACCGCGGGATTCCTTTCACAAAGGACTTGAGAAAACCTGAGTTCTATCAACTTGTATACGTCTGAATAAACCGCTGATGCCAACCTATGAAATCGACGATAAGGCTGCCAACGAAGATAAACGTTTTTGACCAATCTGACTTTTTACTATCCCCATTCAGTAAACTATTTTTTGTCAGAATCATTTCGTGTTTGGACTCATTTTTCATGGAATTAAATAACAAATTTAGTGACACAACGCTTTTTACTGTATATCTAACTTGAAATAAATTGCGATTTTGAGGTATCATACAGCAGGTGTTATATTTCTAGGTAGTGAAGGGGATCGGGGCTTTCAGGCAATTAGGACGGTGGTGAGTGTGCGTCAGTGTGCGTGCGTGAGTTGGGACCCTCGCAGGTAGAGCGGAGCTCCAGCCGCACTCCCTTAACAATCAGACTATACCTGCTCTCTTCCCTGCAGGTAGGAGGAGAACCAATCAAGTGTCAGCCCTCTCCCCTCTCACTCCGATTGAGGCAAGTTTTTCACACAGTAGAGCATGGTTGACTGTATCAAAGGCCATGCTCAGGTAAAAAATAGGCCTATCGTTTCGTCTCCTGAGTCAAGGGCCTTTACCACGTTGGAAATCAGGTAAACATTGCAGAGGTAGTAGACGTAGACTTTCCTCTGATAAACCCAAACTGGTTACGAAATAATATTTCGTTACTATCTAAGAATGTTGTTAAACTTCTAAGCGCAGTTTTTTCAAATATTTTTGACATTGTGGAAATTATTGGTCAATTGGTTATTGGTATAACATTATCACAAATATTTTCGTTTCCTTTTTTGAGAGTGGGTTTTACTATTGCAGCCTTTAGTGAATTCGAAAATTTGCCAGTTTTTTAAAAGAAGCATTTATTATATGGCTCAGTGGATTGGCTATTATCTTTGATACATCCTTGAATATTGAGGGGGCTATTTCATCTGCACCTGCCGATTTTTTGTTTTTCATTTAATTTATTACTCTTTCTACTTCTTTTTCATCTGTCATATAGAAAAAAGTTAATCTCTTACTATTAAATTTCGACGATTCGTTGGACTTTTAACTATTCTAGTCGATGCTCCTACGTTAAAGCAAAAATTATTAAACATGTCGGCAACTATGGTTGGGTCACTTATTGTTTGGTCTTCATCGTCAAGGAGCTTTATTTCTTTAATGTTAGTTTCTTTACAATTTACATTGTCTCGTATTATCACCCAAATGGCTTTATTTTTGCTGTCGGATTTGTTTATTTTTTCTAATATTTGGCCTGATTTTAACTGTTGAATAATTAGTCTGAACTGTAGTTTGATACGATGGTAGTATTTTCTCATATAGTGAAAATCAAGATCTTTGGTTTTAATGTGTAAATCACGCACTTCCTTCCTAATCTTAAATCTTACTATCTTATTGCACTTTTGTAGATTTTTTTGTTTGATTTCCTGCTTGGGAAAATCCATATCAAAAAAGTATTTTACTGTAGTTTCTAATGCATTGCATTTATCATTAATGTCAGGAAACAAAAACAGAGACCCAGTTTTCTTTTGATAGCAGAATTTTAAAGTAATTTTTCCCTGAAGGTGTGAATTTTCTGGCAAGCCTTGATTTTACTTTTGCCTTTTTGTTGGCTTTCGAATATGATAGCGTACCGGTTTGTGCATGATGGTCAGAGAGGGCTGACACTACCACATTGCAATGGAAGATAGGTTCCTCAATGTCAGTAAAAACATGATCTATGAGGGTTTTAGAACCTTTGAATTCTCTTGTGAATGAGTTTACTTAATTACTTAAGCTATTGGACTCCATTACTGCTGTGTAATGAGAGGCAATAAATGATTTTTTGGTGAGGTCTATATTAAAATCTCTAATAACAATGCTCTTACATTTTTTACACAAAACGTATTGAGGCATTTTGAAATATTCTCAAAAAATATATGGTGGTTGTTTGAGGGGGGTCTATAATGTTCCTCTCCGCAGCTCAACCTAGCACCTGCTATCTCACATTCACCCTCCTCACAAAGCAGCTCCGTATTGATTGCCTGAAATCTAATTTTATCCTTGACGAATATAGAGACTTCTCCTCTAACCAAATTCGACCGGCAATATGACGATACGTTGCAGAATCCATCCAATTTAAAAATTTCGAATTCATCTTTTTTCAAGTTGCCATTCAAGTAGATTTGTTATTTCCGTAATGAACATATGTTTATGCCTTTCAAGTATGTTTGGATATAATCCTTGTTAAATGTTTGGTGTAACTAACTGAACTTTGATAAAATCAATGGGAACTTTGAAGGCCAGTGAGACAGAGCCCTTAGGTCGGATTAAAAATGTTCTTTTATAAAAACCTTTTCCTGGCATTAACGAACACAACAACAAAAAGAATCATTCAATTTGGTGCACTCATTATCAAGTTATAGCGTGACCAAGGGAAATAGGTATTCATTTTTATATATTAAGATGATTTAGTCTGCGAAACAGACTTGTTCCTATGTTTTACTGCTAGAGACTGAATGGTTACATTATCAGATTTTTCATTTACTTCCTTGTAATTAATTTTATCACTACAGATCTCAGGGATGGATAACACACTAAACCTATTCCTACTTAAAACATTTTGTTCAGAAGGCTGCTTGGCTGATAATCGACAACTTTTTTTATTCCTTTTAACGTCCTCCCATTTGTGCTTCTTTTTCAGATTTAATGTTAAATTAGCAGGCTTCTTATCGATGATGGGAGTGGTATCCTGCTTAGACACATGCTTATCTTTATCAATATTCTTATCGTTCTATAAAAACTCAGAGGTACTTTCCCCATTACCAAACTGCTCAAACCAAACCCCAATATCAGTTTTAGCCGCAGCTCCTTCGGTTTACAGCAGTAGGTGTGCACGATGTGCGCATTTACGTGTAGTCCGAATTCAAAACTATTGGACTGTCGGAGACAAGGGACCTCCCTAAATCTTTGAATTTATTTAGGCTTAGGTCTTCCCATGTCACCTACGGTAATAGCGTATATCATATAGGATGTTTGATTTAAATATCTAAAAACCCTTCGACGGAATGTTTGTCGTTTTGACCGCATTCTTTAGGTTTGTCGTTTTAGCCGGGATACGTAATATAACCGTCAAGGGCACAACTGAAGCTCGAGATGGCCCATCCGAAATAACTCCGCCAGTGGATTAAGTGGATATTCCGCGTGAAGTGTAAAGCTATTTCTCCAAAAAACTTGTGCAAGAAACATAAAGAGGTTAAAGTATATGCTTCAACATCACGTTGCCTTATATAGGGGGGGGGGGGTTGGAATTACGTTAACGGGTTGCGTAATGTTTGTATGGCCTCTCTGTACGTAACCGATTACACAGGAAACCCAAGTTTTTATATTTCCTCGCAAACAATGTAAAGGGCATAAACACGATGAAGCATGACGTAATTTGTGCCTTTTAGTAGGTATAATTTAAGTGAGAGTTATGGAAAAAGGGAAATCTTTATTTATCCTACACTCTAATATGAGTAAGGTTTGCTTGCTTGCTTGCGACACGGATCTCAAAAACGGCTCCAACGATTTCCTTCAAATGTTCGAAATAACTAATTTCTGGGATAAAAATATGTTCTAGACAGGCCTCATCCCCAGGAAAAATCGAATAATGTAAAAAAACTAAAATGAAAAGTTAACCAAATTAACATTGGGCTTATGGAGTTTCAAATCAAAACAAAAGAATTTTAACATAATCCTGGTTGTTCATAATCAACCAGGACACTGTCAAAGTAATACTCATGTTGTTTATGATTATTAACATGTGGTTTCCTGAGAGCAGAGATTAAAAAATTTGAGTGAAGATTACGTATGTACGGGTAGTAAAATAAATCAAAGGGACATTGAGCTATAAATAACAACTGGAGTGACCTTAAAAATGCAGCAAAGAGGCAAACGAGCTATAAAAATATGGTAATCAACTGGGGGAAGTGGTGAAATATTACTCCCAGTCATCTAAACAAACTGACTGGCCTTCCCCGAGCAAAGCTCGGCCCCCAGGTACTTCGACTAAAATGTGTATATTTTATATTGTTATTGATTACACAATGGAAACAACAAAATATAAAATTTTGTTATCACCCGTGGGAGGGGGGGATGGGGGTGGTTTTTACATGTTTGCAACAGTTTACTGGATCATGTGCAGCTAAAAACAAAGCATGGTATTTAAGTGACTGTTTTGTTATAATTGTTCTTATAAGTATGTTCTGTGATCTGGAGGATGACCTTTGATTTATATTATAAGTAACTGTACTGTAATGTTTTTATATGTTTTCTATTTGTTATATAAACAGGATAAATAAAATAGTCTCACAACACTATAAAGTATATTTACACTTATACTGTACTTGCATACAAGACGGTAAAGTATACACAAAAGATGGTACAAGGCGATCGATTTCAATCAGTTACACCGGCCATCATCAGGCCCAATCAGAGATTCAGAGAGATTGTTGATAAATATTACGGTTTTTAAGATATTAAGCTTTGAAAAGAAAAAATGGCCGCCATTTTTAAATAGTACAAAGTAGAAATTTTATACACCATACCAAAATAGGTCTTATTAGTCATCATAAATGTACCAAGTTTGAACTTGATACTTTAAGAGGTTTGTAAGATATGTTAAATTATGTAAAAATCACATACAGACAGATAGACGGAAAACTATAGGTTTTAGGACCTATGTTTATGGGAACTTTTTTACTAGTTTTGACCTAAATAACCATATTTTAAAATTTGGGAACGCACTTAACAAGACACCCTGTATATACATAATTATATATAATTTAACGACCCTCCAAAACGTGTTCAGGAGGTCACGTTAGGAACTGCTATGGTGGTCCCGGGTTTAAGTTTCACCGTGCGAGTCATGCTAATAGTTCACCTTTCCATAGGAAATTCACTAAAATATATACAAATTGGAACTACAAAGAAAGGTAATGTTACCTTTTGTTCCGTCAAGTGATACAAAATGGTAACCCTTGCTGGCTGCCACGTGATTTCAAGGTTATTACGCTTCCACTTCTAAAAATGAAATACACAAATTAATAATAATTACTAGTTTGTCCTGTTACCCTAATCTGATCAAGTTTATACCCAACGAAAGGTTACTTCAGTTGTAAACAAACAGTACCTGGGGGCCGAGCTTTGCTCGGGGGAAGGCCAGTCAGTTTGTTTAGATGACTTGGAGTAATATTTCACCACTTCCCCCTACTGATAATCAGATTTGTATAACTCATTTGCCTCTTTTCTACATTTTTAAAGTCACTTCCGTTGTTATTTATAGCTCAGTGTCCCTTCAATTTATTTGACTACTCTTTTTATGTAATCTTCACTCAAATCTTTTAATCTCTGCTCTCAGGAAACCACATTTTATAATCATATACAACATGAGTATTGCTTTCAAAGTTCCCTGGTTGATTATGAACAGCTGTTACAATGTTTTGTTTTGATTTGAAACTCCATAAGCCCAATGTTAATTTTTTAACTTTTAATTTTAGTTTTCTTACATTATTTGATTTTTCCTGGGGATAAGGCCGGTCTAGAATTTATTTTTATACCAGAAATTAGTTATTTCGAACATTTGAGGGAAATCGTTGGAGCCGTTTTTGAGATCCGTGTCGCAAGCAAGCAAGCAAACCTTACTCATATTAGAGTAAAGGATAACAAAACATCTTATATTAAAACGGATGATAAAAACGTACTTTCAATCAACACGACGCGGCGTATAGACTTCCGTCGTTGGATAGCGCCACGGTTCCGAAAATTCAGCCTTTACTGTGTTAAGTAATGTCTTTTCTTAAAATTCTGAAACGTATTGGCAAACCCGCGTAAGAATACCTTTAATTTGACACCTCAACCGTTAAAAATCCGTCCTGCCGTTATCGAATTATGACTGTGAAGAAAAAACCCTAGCATATTAATATATAGGATTATTATTATTAACACTATTATTAATTTTTTTTAAATTAATAATACCACGCATTACACGAGTGGTTCTGTAAAAACTTGAGTTGTGTTTTGATGAGTTTAATAAATCATCGCAATTGTTCATTTTTTAACTTCAACGTCATTGGGAAAACAAAAAACGTTGAATACTAACGTCATATTCCTGTGTTAGCTTACATAATGTCGTGTGACTGTCATACTGTAAATGAAAATCAATTATAGAAGATATCCCCGCATTCCATTTTTATTACAACATTTGTAATAACTAGTGTAATAGCAATTATAAAAGTAACTGGATATCTCCTTGAAAGATTGTTCCATCACGTGAAATTGAAACCATTACTAAACCGATAATTAGACTCGGGCGCCGTGTCAGGCTTAATAGCAGCTAATATCCGCCGAGCGCTCGAAATATCAACTACTTATGCAAATTAACCTAGATGTTATTCTCGTAGCTGCTGTCATATCAGTAGTAGCGGGGCGAAAGGTGAATTGTAATTTGAACGTGATGGATACGTCAGCCTCTCATTTGTTGACCGTGTGAAATTAATTCATTGAAAAACAGTTTAAGCCGTGGAATAATTGGATGTGTTTTAAGATACTAATCTTTCTAAGAAACAGACGTAATCATATATACTAGTAATCGCCCAGAGGCCGAAATTCGACCAAACATTTTACCATTTAAGAGGGCGTTGGAGAGCGGCCATGTTGGATTTTACCTCCATAAGAATAATGTTAAACTTAAACCCGTATATCTCGCTTATTTATCAACATACGATTATGAAAGATGTCTCAAATTAAAGGTATTTGAAGACGCAGGTGGTTTGTTCTATATTTTCTAAATAAAATAATACATTTACAAAAATATAGTAATTTAAAGTCTATATTTTTATACATATTTTGTAGTCATTAAAAAATAAAACTCCCAGCAAACACTAATCAAAACTTTATAAAGATTCAAACAAAATTTATTCCAAATCAATAGGTCAAACAGTAACAAAAAAGTATGCTTTTCAGTAAAGACATGTTTTAATATTATGTAAAGCCGATGCATTTTAATATTGAAATAGCCTTTAGCGCTAGGGTCAGCGACGATATTAGCCGTGTGCCTGAATGTTTACACTCCATGAGCAGCGCGCGCGCGCAACATAAATATTTAATCTTCCCTCCGTTATTCACCTGCCGGTACCAACACAGAATAATTCTGTAGTATTACTGAACAAGAACAGAATAGCTACACCTATTCTAAGTTGAAGATCATTACTGTTTCTCAAAGGCTAGCAACACCAAGACGATATCTGTTATACTTTTTATTTGTTTTTCAACTAAGTGGAATTATGAATTACTAGGTGTTACCCGCAGGCTTCGCCCCGCGAATTATTTATAAAAACTATGATAGTTTTGTGTGCTGCATTCTGTGATTAGCCTGTGGAACTACTACGAATCAAGATCAGCTGTTTGAATTTTCATCAGCTCAAAAAATAATGTTCTTAAGGAATACATGGGAACTTTGAACCCCCGTGGCCCTAAAGCATTTTCACAACTTTAATATGCCTATATGTTACTCAGGACTATCAAGTACCTCTCTGCAATGTTCAGCTCAATCGGTCCAGTAGTTTACACGTGGTGGAACTTCAGAGTTACGCACAAACATCCATACTCACATTTATAATATTAGTATGATGTGACATATTTTGTTTATTTACCTCCTTACTGCTGGTTATGAAGAACCTCTGTGTTCCATTACAGATTAAAACCAGTAAGACCACCAGGTTTAATTGTTTAAATGTGGAATTAAAACAGAAAACAGATTGGCGTTGCCATCACAGTAGTCAGTAGTAGTTTTAGCGAATTTCCCCTGTAGGGAAGAAGCTATTACCGTAGTCGGCATGGTGAGACCTAGGCCCGGGACCATGATAACTTTTCGTTTTGAGGTCCCCAGACCCCAAAAACACCATTCGTTCGAAACTGTATATATATATGTGTGTGTGTGTGTGTGTGTGTGTGTGTGTGTGTGTGTGGGGGGGGGGTGTGTGTGTGTGTGGGGGGTGTGTGTGTGTGTGTGTGTGTGTGTGTGTGTGTGTGTGCGTGAGCACGATAACTCTCGTAAAAATGATCCGATTTTGATGAAACTGATTTTGATTTGATTTTGATAATGGTACAAACGTGTAAAGCAACATTTATGACATTATGTTTGAAAACCAGCCAGATCGCTCTATCCGAAGGGGTATTTTGGGGGGGTTTTGTACCCCAAAAATGGGTTTTTGAATTTTTTACGTATAATTTTTGAAATAGTCAAATTTTAGTTTTCACCATTCGATTCAGCTTAAAAAAACACACAATTTGGTATTTCGACCATTCCTCTAAGTCAATTGGTTACTGAGATATTGAAAGTGCTAAACACAGTACGTTCTAATGTTATTCTTACGGAGGAAAAGAACATTTTAGCGAATTTCCCCTATAGGGAAGAAGCTATTACCGTAGGTCTCATGGTAAGACTTAAGCCCGAGACCATGATAACTTTTTGTTTTGAGGTCCCCAGATGCCAAAAACACTATTCGTTCAAATTTATATATATGTATATATATATATATATATATATATATATATATATATATCTATATATATATATATCTATATATATATATATATCTATATATATATATATATGTGTCCGTTAACACGATAACTTGAGTAAAAAACGTCCGATTTTGATGAAATTTGGCTCAAATGTGTAAAATGACATTCATGACCATGGGAAGGGGGAATTTATGGGGGTTTTAAATTTTCCAAAAATCAGTTTTTTGCATTTTCACGCTACAATTTTAAAAAAACTTAATTTTGGTTTTGACCATGTTATAAAGCTTAAAAAAACAAATAATTTAGTATTTTGAATTATTAACCTAGGTTAAGTGGTTGCGGAGAAAATCCAAAAAAACCTGCTCATAAAATCTCCCATGTTAATCTTATGGGAAAAAGGTTTTTGGCTTTTCCTCACTTTATTTTAATGTAAACTTCATATTTGCTTTTACCAATCTGTTCAGTTCCACAAAACAATCATTTTGGTGTTTAAATTGTGATTCTACGCCTAACCGTTGTAGAGATATTCAAAGTGCTAAACACAGTACGTTGTCCAATGTTATCCTTATGGAGAATAAATAAAATTTGATATCTCGATTATTTATGAATGTATGTTGATGAAACTTGGTATGTGGCTTCACATAGTACTGGTATATTGATATTTGCACAAAAATTGATTTTTTGTTGATTATTCCTGTAGCAGCAAACCTGCGTACTCAGCCCCCATGTTATTCTTATGGAGAATAAGTAAAATGTAATGACTCCCTTAATTAAGAACATAAATTAATAAAACTTGGTATGTAGCTTCACTTGGTTGAATTATATTGATAATTATACAAAACCCCATTTTTCTGTTCCTTTTTGCAGCAAACCTGCTTTCTCAACCCCCATGTTATTATTATGGAGAATAACTAGAATGTTATATAGCGCTTATTTATGATTGAATATTGATGAAACTTAGTATGTGGCTTCGCCTAGTTAAATTCTATTTATATTTGCATAAAAACCAATTGTTTCTGTTCCTTGTTTCAGCAAACCTACGTACTCATTACCAATGTTATTCTTATGGAGAATAATTAAAATCGCTTATATGTGAATATATTTTTATGAAACTTGGTTTGCGGCTTTATGTGGTATTAAGACATATATTATTATACATTGGAAATTCGCTGAGTACGCAGGTTTGCTGCGACGGGGGTATTTATATCTCGCTTATTTATGAACGTATACTGACGAAACTTGGTATACAGCTTCATCTCGTTGTGGTCTACTGATATTTGCTCAACAAATTTGCCAAATTCTCCCGCAGCAGCAAACCTGCGTACTCAGCCCCCATGTTATTCTTATGGAGGATAATTAAATGCTCTGTCTCCCTTAATTATGAACATAAATTAATAAAAACTGGTATACGACTTCACCTAGTTGAGTTATATTGATATTAGCGTAAAAACCCATTTTTTGTGTTCCTTGTTGCAGCAAACCAGCGTACTCAGCCCAATGTTATTCATATGGAGAATAATTAAAATTGTATATATCGCTTATTTTTGGATATATTTTTATGAAACTTGGTAAGTGGCTTCATGTAGTATTAAGACATTTATATCTCCATTGGAAATTCACTGAGTATGCAGGTTTGCTGCGACGGGGGTATTTATTTACATTAGGAAAATATATGTCCTTGTTGTCGTTCTAGCATTTGTTATTATATCAATAGTTGTCAAATACTGACTATATCACTGATTACTGTTTTTCTATAAGACTAACATTGAAACTTTGATGGCTTGTGGGGCGAACCCTTGCTGGCCGATATAATTTAGGAGGGTTTGTGCAAATCTACACGACAATACATTTCTAACGGTATGCTTGAATTTCTCCTACGAAGCATACACTTAGAAAAAACGTAGGAAATGATTTTGCTTGCCTATTAATATAATGATGATAGTGCCATAAAATTCAAGAAAACTAAACAATCTTCTTAGAACAACTGTAACACTACAGTCCTCTCAAACTCGTCCCTCTCAAACTCGTCCCTCTCAAACCCGTACCACCACCGTACCTCTCACTCACTGGACCGCACTAATGAGAGTCGGGTGATGACACTCCGCTGGTTAGTGTTGACCGATCCGATCCTACTGGAACTAGTTCATAGAACAGGAAACTAATCTGAATCGTTACACTCAAAACAGTTGTAGTGTTTAATTAGGCAGTAAGCAGCCTACCCTCATTAGTACGGTCCAGTGATTTAGGGTGGTGAGGTACGGGTTTGAGAGGGACGAGTTTGAGAGGTGACTGTAACACCATTGACTATAAATACTGAAGTAGACTTCTCATTGCCATTATAAAATGTGTCCCTAGTTTTGGGTATGCCAGGATTGAAAGAGGTCGTAGTTTACACCAATCACCAACAGAGTGTACTGCTGTCAACTATTACTTATCCTCTCAAGGAAGGGATAATACAACAGTTGGTGTGTCAGGAAGCAAACATAAGTTGATTATTACTTACTTTCTGGGGTGGAAATATTTTGAAAGTTAACGTAAATAACTAAAATAAATAGTTGACAGCAGCACAATCTGTCGGTGACCTAATCAAACTACTTCAGTTTTAAATTCTAGCATACACTAAAAGTGGGACAGCTGGACCATATGGATGGGATGTCTCCTTCAGTATTTATAGTCAATGGTAACACTGGCTGACTAGAAGACAACGCACAGCCTAAACCGGTGGGTGTAGAAGCATGGAATTTCGAACAGGAGTTTCTTGTATCTACGATCGTAGGTGAACATTGAGAGCGGATTTACCGATCTGACCTTAAGGATCAACCCCGTATGTATACATTGCCAAGGGTCACGAACGTTTCAATGTTATTCTCATGGGCAATCAATTATTTGACCAGATGATAGCATAAACAGAGGTTACTTATTTGAAATAGTCCAAAAGATTAAGTACAGAATGCAGCACCCGCAACTGTTATATATACAGGACAGGTGAAACCGTATATCCTATACTCTAATATGAGTAAGGTTTGCTTGGTTGCTTGCGACACTGATCTCAAGAACGGCTCCAACGATTTCCTTCAAATGTTCGAAATAACTAATTTCCTGGATAAAAATAAGTTCTAGACAGGTCTCATCCCCAGGAAAAATCAAATAATGTAAAAAAACGAAAATTAAAAGTTACAAAAATTAACATTGGGCATATTGAGTGAAAAATCAAAACAAAAGAATTGTAACAGCTGCTTATAATCAATCAATGAACTGTCAAAGTAATGTACTTGGAGCTAATTACTGGAAATCAATTTAAATTTTAAAATTTATTATTATTGGAATTTTGATTATTTCATTTCAGAGTTTAAAATTTAAACGTCAAAGTAATACTCATGTTTTTTATGATTAATAACATGTGGTTTCCTGAGAGCAAGAGCAGAGATTAAAAGATGGTGGTATTATACGGATGCCACCCTTATACAGCGCGCTGCGGCAGTTATGTTAGGATGGGTTATCATAAAAATGATTGTAGGACTTTTCTTGTTTCGTTACGAATCGAATGATACCTGATGAGTCATACTTCAGGCCGCCAAACCCCCTCCAAATAGGCCAAGGTCAGGTCGTTCACCGGAGCGCGCGCATCACCTGTCACCGCCTGTATCTGGGTCAGTGTCATGAGTGATTTATTGCCGTCACTACGTTACATTTGTTTTCATAATGAGTGACGTTCTTTTGGTGTGGGATTTACGTCGAAATGAAGAGGAAACCGAACGTATTTTTATGATAACCCATTCTAACATAACTGCCGCAGCGCGCTGTATATTTGGCGGAGTACATGTGGCGATCGGGTGTGGCTGCTAGCGGCGGCGACGCATTCAACACGATCCTGGCGGACATCGCTGCCTTTTGGGAGGCACAACACAAAGACCGCTCATCAGAATGATGTAAAATTTGTACAGTAAGTCAATAAATGTACGTTTTTTTCGAATTATGTAGTTATCCTTTGTATCCGGTAAAAATTTAACCTCCAAAAATAGTGGCATCCGTATAATACCAAAGTACCTAAAAGATTTTAGTGAAGATTACATATAAAGAGTGATAAAATAAATCAAAGGGGCATTGAACTATAAATTACAACTGGAGTGACCTTAAAAATGTTAAAAAGAGGCAAATGAGCTATAAAAATCCTATTATTAGTAGCGGGAAGTGGTGAAATATTACTCCGAGTCATCTAAACAAACTGACTGGCCTTCCTCGAGCAAAGCTCGGCCCCCAGGTACCATTTATTATACTAATTCCCTAAGGAATTTCTTGTGTACAGCAAAACTCTTTTATTTATGAACCGATTTTGATGATTGAGGTGTCATATTAAAGTGATTTCTCTGTAGAAGTCATGGAATAATTTTTGTCTCCTCAGTTCAATGTGCTTCGTCCCCTTGGACTTTAAAGTTTCCACGTTATTCTTATGGGCAATAGGTTTAATGGATCAGAAACAGATGTAGTTGCAGTAGGAATTTTAATCAGCTGTTCTTTCCTGAATTCTTAGTGCGATGCACAGGGAATCAGCTAGTTGTTTCAAACGATCGTAGGTGTGGTGAGCACTTTTTCGTCTACAACATTTAGAGGTTGTGACGTCACGACAATATGAAACGGAACGACCAGAACCACCGAATCATCAACCGATTGTTTGTTTGTTTTATCGAATGAACTTTCAACTACGATTGTTATTGTTTTGTGGTGGAAAAGCATAAATGGTGATTCGATTAAAATTCAAGCAGATATAAGTTAAATCAAAAGTTGTGGATACAGTGTTAAATTGGATCTAAAAATTGATGTACGTGAACAAACAACTAGGTTGCAGTTCACGACAAAATTATAGTAACCTAACTTAACCTAACTCCGCAGAGCGCTGTATGGTGGCTGTTAAATGGATCTAAAAATGGATGTACGTGAACAAACAACTAGGTTGCAGTTCACGACAAAATTATAGTAACCTAACTTAACCTAACTCCGCAGAGCGCTGTATGGTGGCTGTTCGTTGTGCAACATAATTACAAATAAAGGGATTAGTATAAGTAAATAAAAGTCAAACCTAAAAAAGTTAACAAAAAAAGTGAGATTTAACCCCGAACAAATTAAAGTAATCTTTAAAACACATTTCAGATTTCAAAAAGTAAACATCAAAAGTAAGATTTGAACACGGGACCGTACGATCGTGGATCTGACGCCATATCCACTGGGCTACCGAGGCTGCCGCCTTAGCCAAAAGTTTCAATACATCAGGCAGTGAGCAACGATTCATTCGATAAAACAAACAATCGGTTGGTCGGTTGATGATTCGGTGGTTCTGGTCGTTCCGTTTCATATTGTCGTGACGTCACAACCTCTAAATGTTGTAGACGAAAAAGTGATCACCCGTAGGGTTCGGTTAAACTAGTTGCAGCTGGAACTGGTTTTTGAAACAGTTCCGCGGGAACTGTGTGGAACTAGCTGCAACTGTTTTGAGTAAGTAACCGCTTGGCACGACTCTATCAGCTATGTCTCCTGACACTGACCGCCAAACGCACAGGTTACTTAACTCTGTATTTCATTCTAAAACCCTTGTGCCCCCCTCCCCCCAAAAAAAACAAAACAAAAACGTATGAGCTGTTCCTCTGTTCCCTCACAGTATCAACATTTTGGGCTCGGCTTCCGCAAGTTAGACAAAACAAGAAGATCATAGGGTTTTGTGTAGCTAAAAAAAAGTTTGTTGCAGGGTTTTAAAGCATAAATGAGTAATTGCTATCCCTTTTCTTAAAACTTCAATTATAATTGGGATATACATGCGTTTTAATGTGGAAAAACATGTTTTTTGTTGATAACTCGAAAACCAAAATAGATACGCATAAGGTTTAAATTTGAAAGTTTCTTAGAATTGCAAAACCTTTAAAATGATATGCTATTTGACATATGGTGCTATTTGAAATTTTTGAGTTTTGGCTATGTACATATTTTCAAAAACTGATATTTTTGAAACTTTTTGTTTTTGAGATAATATTGAAGTGTTGCATATCAAAATAAAGCTTAGCTCATAAGGAATGCGATATTTGAATCAGAATCAAGATATCTGCATTTTTAAGAAAAATACAGGGTATTCAAAAATATACTAATTTTTTCACAAAAACAGCCGCCATTTTGAAATGAATCAATAATAATCAAAATCCGATTCCGCCAAATGGTTTGGATTGAAAAGAGCTTTAATTTGATGTATAACATGATATACGTTTGTATTTGATATTTCGTAGATTCGGACTAGTGACCCTCAGTTTCTGGTACACCCTGTATTTAAAAATCGTTAAAAATATTTGTACGTTATTCCTTGGGGTTGGTTTAGTGGGAAATAATTTTATTTCATCATCGTAGGACCAACGGTTTGTCTGAAATCAATACTGGACAACTTACGAGATTCACCCTGTATATATTTTTTTAGCGAATTTCCCCTATAGGGAAGAAGCTATTACCGTAGGTCTCATGGTAAGACTTAAGCCCGAGACCATGATAACTTTTCATTTTGAGGTCCCCAGATGCCAAAAACACCATTCGTTCAAATTTTTATATATGTATATATATATATATATATATATATATATATATATGTGTCCGTAAGCACGATAACTCTCGTAAAAAAGGTCCGATCTTAATGAAATTTGGTACAAATGTGTTAAGTACCATTTATTTGAACGAGTTCGAAAACCGTTGATGAATCACACCGTCCGAAGGGGGGTTTTTGGGGGTTTTGTATCCCAACAATGAGTTTTTTGGGGTTTTCATATCTAATTTTAATTTAAATCAAATTGTAATTTATGCCATTGAATTCAGCTTTAAAAAACAAACAATTTGGTATTTTGATCATTGCTCTACGTCAATTGGTTACCGAGATATTGAAAGTGCTAAACACAGTACGTTGTCTAATGTTATTCTTATGGAGAAAAAGAAAAATTGTATATCTCGCTTATTTATGAACATAAACTGGTGAAATTTGGTATATGGCTTAATCTCGTTATAGTTTATTGTTGTTTGCACAAAAAAACAATTTTTCACCTATGGTTCATGTAGCAGCAAACCTAGGTACTCGGTCCCCATGTTATTATTATGGAAAATACTTGAAATGTTATATATCGCTTATTTATGAATGTATATCGATGAAACTTGGTATATGACTTCACTAAGATGAGTTCTATTGATATTTGCATTAAAACCCATTATTTTGTGTGCCTTGTAGCAGCAAACCTGCGTACTCATCCCCAAAGTTATTCTTATGGAGAATAATTAATATTTCAAATATCGCTTGTTTGTGAATATATTTCTTATGAATCCTGATAAGTGTTTTAATGTGTTATGTTATATATTCATTGGAAATTCGCTGAGTATGCAGGTTTGCTGCAACGGGGGTATTTATATAATACAAAGCTTTATCCTATCCTCTAATATAAGTAAGGTTTGCTTGCTTGCTTGCTTGTGACACTGATCTCAATACCCCCGTCGCAGCAAACCTGCGTACTCAGCGAATTTCCAATGCATATATATGTGACTCGCTACTACATAGAGCTATTTACCAAGTTTCACAAAAATACATCCATAAATAAGTGGTATGTAGCATTTTATTTCTTCTCCATAAGAATAACATTAGGGTTGAGGACGCAGGTTTGCTGCAACGAGGAAGATAAGTAATATGGTTTTTTTTGCAATTATCAATACAACTGAACCAGGTGAAGCTACGTACCAAGTTCTCTTAATGTAGGTTCATAATTAAGGGAGATATACAACTTTAGTTATTCTCCTTATGAATAACATGGGGGCCGAGTATGCAGGTTTGCTGCTACGGGAACTATCAACAAAAAACTTGTTTTTTGTGCTAATATCAATATACCACAACTAGTTGAAGCCACATACCAAGTTTCATCAATATACACTCATAAATAATCGAGATATAGAATTTTATTTATTCTCCATAAGGATAACATTGGACAACGTACTGTGTTTAGCACTTTGAATATCTCTGCAATGGTTGGACGTAGAACAACGATTAAAACACCAAAATGTTTTTTTTTGAGCTAAACACATTAATAAACAGAAATGTGAAGTTTTTAGTAAAACTATCTGAGAAAAATCTAAAAACCTTTTTCCCATAAGATTAACATGGGACACGTTTTTTTGGATTTTCTCCGTAACCACTTAACCTAGGTTAATGATTCAAACTACTAAATTATTTGTTTTTTTAAGCTCTATAAAATGGCTATAACCAAAATTGAGTGTTTTTAACATTTTGGGGTCAAATTTGCAAAAAAACGATTTTTGGAATATTGTAAACCCCCATAAAACCCCCTTCCCATAGTGCGATCGATCTGGTTTTCGAATTTAAACATAAATTCTACTCTCCACATTTGTGCCAAATTTAATCAAAATTGGGTGTTTCTTTCAAAAGTTATCGCGGTAACGGACACACACACATATATATATATATATATATATATATATATATATATATATATACATATATATAAATTTGAGCGAATGGTGTTTTTGGCATCTGGGGACCTCAAAACAAAAAGTTATCATGGTCTCGGGTTTTAAGTCTTACCATGCCACCTACGGTAATAGCTTCTTCCCTATAGGGGAAATTCGCTAAAAACGGCTCCACCAATTTCCTTCAAATGTTCGAAATAACTAATTTCTGAGATAAAAATAAGTTCTAGACAGGCCTCGTCCTCAGAAAAAATCAAATAATATAAAACAACTAAAATTAAAAGTTTAAAAATTAACATTGGACTTATGGAGTTTCAAATTAAAACTAAAGAATTGTAACAGCTGTTCATAATCAACCAGTGAACTGTCAAAGTAATACTCATGTTGTATATGAGTACCTGGGGGCCGAGCTTTGCTCGGGGGAAGGCCAGTCAGTTTGTTTAGATGACTCGGAGTAATATTTCACCACTTCCCCTTACTGATAATCAGATTTGTATCATTCATTTGCCTCTTTTCTACATTTGTAAGGTCCCTCCAGTTGCTATTTATAGCTCAATACCCCTTTGATTTATTTTACTACTCTATATATGTAATCTTAACTCAAATCTTTTTCTCTCCTCTCAGGAAACCACATTTTAATAATCATAAACAACATGAGTATTACTTTGACAGTTCCCTGGTTGATTATGAACAGCTGTTACAATTCTTTTGTTTTGATTTCAAACTTCATAAGCCCAATGTTAATTTTTTTAACTTTTCATTTGAGTTTTTTTTACATTATTTGATTTTTCCTGGGGATGAGGCCTGTCTAGAACGTATTTTTATCCCAGAAATTATTTATTTCGAACATTTGAAGGAAATCGTTGGAGCCGTTTTTGAGATCCGTGTCGCAAGCAAGCAAGCAAACCTTACTCATATTAGAGTATAGGATTATTAACATGTGGTTTCCTGAGAGCAGAGATTAAAAGATTTGAGTGAAGATTACATATATAGAGTAGTAAAATAATCAAAGGGTCATTGAGTTATAAATAACAACTGGAGTGACCTTAAAAATGTAGAAAAGAGGCAAATGAGTTATACAAATCTTATTATCAGTAGGGGGAAGTGGTGAGATATTACTCCAAGTCATCTAAACAAACTGACTGGTCTTCCCCAGGTACTTATTCTTAACAAGTAATAACTAAGATATCGATGGATTATTCATTGTTATTGTTCTAAAGCATACTAATCTTGTCTGGTAATGCTCGTCGTTACCAGTAAAGGATGGTGTTAGGATCATTTTCAAAATCATTTGGTTCGCATTCTAAATTCCCTTCAAGTCCTAAAAGATAAAATAGTCACTTATAGTTTTTCCGATTTAGCAAATTAGCTATTTATAACAGGGGGCTCAAACCACATGTTTTTTTTTCTCCCTGCTTCTCCTATAAGGTCAATGTCAAATTTCAAAGCACTTTCCTCCTAAAAAGATTACAGAAAATCTTTGACTTATGGTTTCATTTGTATATGGCCCATGTATAAATCGTATTACCTACCGAATCCAGTGCAGAATTTGCATATCACAAATAAATAAATCTTAAATATTGAATATTTAGTAATTTTACTAAACAATTATTATTTATGATATTTTAATTTTGCTTTAAAAAAAATTAAATTAATATTTTCGCTAGGTATTTTTAGGCTCTTTGAAATGAGTCATAATTTATTAAGCCAAATTGTAGACATCAGATAATGTGTAGACGGGGGACTGGCTTTGAGAGTTAACATTGATTGGCTTTATGGAGAATCAGATAGAAACGTCCGTGACTGAAGCCCTGAAGACCAAACTTTTGATTTTTAATTTGTTTTCTTAGCAATGTGTTTTCAATTTGTTACAAGCAAACTGCAAACTATGAAGTGCTGGAAAAGCTCACTGACATTGTTGCTTTTAGGTATAACACTTCTGTAAACTATCAAAATCATCAGCAGAAATATTATAATGCTGAATGAGGAAAGTCAGAAAATTATTAATACTAAACAACGTAAGAAATGTAATGTAATTAGCCGTCTCAGACCTAATAAATGATAATTAAATGTGAGAAAATTAATTGAGCGATGATTAACAGGAATTAAAGGGTTCTAGTGCGTTTTAAGAATTAATAATTTACCTTTTGCGTTTAAATCAAATGAGCATATGTAACCTTGGGACTAACACTGTTACAGTGAATGCTATACATAATATCCGGAAGGCAGAGCTAGAGGTTAGTAGATTGTGTAAGTGAAGCCAGTGGACAGCGGTGGTTATATGCGATGCATCTTGTTGAGTAACCTTGTGTAACCTTACGATACATCTTGTGTAACCGTCCATAACCTAACGATGCACCTTGTGTAACCATGTGTAACATTACAAATCACACCTTATGCTCTTTAGTAGGAAAAAGGATCGCTACATAATATCCCACCACAGGATGTCTCAAAGTAGGTTTAGTTGTAGACGTAAATCCTTTAAAATATATTTTAAAGTCTGGTCGATTTCGAACTAATTTCGATTTGACTGATAGCAAATTTATCTTACGTTCCTAAAAATTCACGGAGGCAAATTGACTATTAACAGAAAATCGGGAACAAATCAATAGGAACTGCTTTTCAACAGTTTTGTGAAAATTATTTATCATTCAGAGCAATAATACTTCATTCACAAATAATATTTGTATATTTACAATACCCCCGTAGCAGCAAACCTGCGTTGTCAGCGAATTTTCAATGTATATATATATATATATATATATATACATTGTAAGTATATATAAAGTATATATTGTAAGTTGAAAGTATAAATAGACAATACAGGAAGCCCCATCATGTCGGAAACACTCTTTTGAATCTCAAATATATATATGTGTGTGTGTATCTTAATACCACTTAAAGCCACATACCAAGTTTCATCAATATACATTCATAAATAAATGATTTATGATATTTTAATTATTCTCTATAAGAATAACACGGCGTTTGAGGATGAGGGTTTGCTGAAACATGGTACTCAAAAATGGGCTTTTATGCAATTTTTTTACATCTCAGCTAGGTGAAGCCACATACCAAATTGTAATAATTTATGTTCATAATTAAGGGAGATAACATTTGACTTATTCTCCATAAGAATAACATGGGGGATGAGTACGCAGGTATGCTGTAACGTGTTAAGGCAAATATCGCAATATAACTCAACTAGGTGAAGTCATATACAAGATTTTATTAATTTATGTTAGTAATTAAGGGAGATATAGCATTTTAATTTTGTTCTCCTTATGAATAACATGGGGGCTGAGTACGCAGGCTTGCTGCTACGGGAACCTTTAGCAAAAATTGTTTTTTGAGCAAATATAAATAGACCACAACCAGATAAAGCTGTATACCAATTTCCGTCAGTATACGTTCATAAAGAAGCAAGATATAATTTTTGTCTTATATCCTCCATAAGAGTAACATTAGACAACGTACTGTGTTTAGCACTTTCAATATCTCGGTAACCAATTGAGGCAGAGGAATGATAAAAATACCATATTGTGTGTTTTTTTAGGCTGAACCCAATGGTGAAAACTAAAATTTGACTATTTCAAAAATGATATGTAAAAAGTTAAAAAAAAAACATTTTTGGGGTACAAAACCCCCCAAAAATACCCCTTCATGTAGAGCGATATGGCTGGTTTTGGAAATTAAAGTTATAAATGTTGCTTTACACGTTTACCCTAAATTTCATCAAAATCGGACCATTTTTACGAGAGTTATCGTACCCACGGACACATTTATATAATATATATATATATATATATATATATATATATATATATATATATATATATATATGTATATACAGTTTCGAACGAATGGTGTTTTTGAGGTCTGAGGACCTCAAAACGAAAAGTTCTCATGGTCCCGGGCCTAGGTCTTACCATTCCGACTACGGTAATAGCTTCTTCCCTATATTCGCTAAAAGGTCTTAAGTTCAATCTTGTTCAATGTATACGGTGAAGACAATATTTAATTCCAAGTTCAAATGTAGGGGCCTATAGGCTAGTAAATGTTTCCTATTCTGAGCTTCCTATTACACATTTCTACCTTATAACTGCATCGTTGTAACAATTAATTGTTTAGACATGATTTACATTTTTGTATACTGGTATTTTCTGCTTCTTGATGTCCTCAGGCATTTTTTTATAATTTGTATCCACATATAATATTAACTTTTCCCCCAACATAGTTGTTGTAGCTGTAAGTATGTAGTAAATTTTGTTACCACAAAATGAGCAGTTCGCTTCCAAATCGAGACCACTGTGTCTTGATAATTTGGCCACGTCCAAACCATCTGGCAGTGACATAAGGTGTCCGTGAGGAGTGGGGGTGTCGAGAGGGGAAGGGGGGTGGGGGAGGACTATCGAAAGTATAAATAGACAATACAGGAAGCCCCATCATGTCGGAAACACTCTTTTGAATCTCAATTAGCCGATCAAAGTGTGCGCTGGCGCCCGAGATCGCTCACTGTGTGCCTTTTGTGCCTTTGTCAGCTTTAAAAGACACTCATTAAGAGGGGGCTCCAGTCACGAAACATTTGGAGTTTCTTCCTGCTTCACCCATAAGGCCAATGTTAAATTTCAAAGCCCCTCCTCATCGGGTTATCCGATATCGTCGATTTATGGCTCATTTTAAAGAGTAAAATTATATCTAGCGATTTCAGTAATCAAAATTTTAAAATAATCTATATATTTAACTCCTGTTTTTCATTCACTCACTTCCTAAAGTTAATACTTAACCGATTTTGATGTTTCTTTTTTTATTTAAAAGATAATTTTAAGTTCTTAGTCACTGTGAAGCTAAATATTTGATTTACACTTTTATTTAGGTTACATTCCGAGTTTTAAAATCGCGTTTTCTTAATTAAAAACCAGCTGTTATAAGGATTATATCCGCAAAATATTGGGGAGGAGCAGCTCGAAATAGTTTAATCAAATTAAAAGAATATTAGATATTTAAGAGTTTTTTTTTTTTTTTTTTATGAACTGCTTATGATTTCGAAATTCTAATTAGTGAAATAGCTTCTTTTTTTGTTTAAAATTAATCATAACTCAACTATTTTGGGCAATCCGTTGAGGTGGGACGGACTTTAAAAATTAGCATTGATTGACCGTATGGAAGAAGCAGATAGACGCCGCGCCGGTGACTGGAGCCCCCTCTAGAGCCTACAATATTTTTAATTTGTCAAGAGAATCTAATTTTGGTTTTGATGTTTTTCTTGAATTTGTAAAAGTTTCATAACATAAACGAACTGAATTCATTTTTGACCCAAACAAATTAATACTATATATTTAAAAACTTTTGTCAAAACTAAAAACAGCGACCCTGACCGTTCTATTGGGTCGATTTGCATAATTATTTTTTTTAAATTACAGGTAATTATGCCTAGATATGTCATCACCCATCCAAACTAACATATCGTCAACGGGCTTTTGTTTACATGAGATGATTACTTAAAACATATGTTCATTAAGTAAGAGAGTTCATTTGGTTTACCAAAGAATAATGCAGCAAAAAATACAACTCCTTTCTTTTTCTCCTATCTAAAGGTGTTTATATTTTTCTTAGTATCATCTTTCTTTATATATTAAACAACTTTTGCCAAAACTAAAGACAGCGACCCTGACCGTTCTACTGGACCGATTTACTTGATATATGTCTCATTTTTTTTGTAACTACCTCTAGATGTGTCATCAGACATTGAAAACAGACTTTGTTCACTTGGCTTTTCGTTACGCTTATTTTATTGTTTTTGCAAATTTTTTAGAGAGAGAACAAAAAGAGTAATTCTGGGCGATTTACCCAACCGATTTTACTCCCACATGGCTCATTTTGTTCAGAAATATGTGTAGATTCATTTTGATGCAATTATGGGTGACTTCTTTGGGGGTGACTTCTTTGGCCCGTGTAAAGATGTACTGATTACACGGGCCAAAGGTTTATGACAGCGAGCCTGACCATACTTATGGACCGATTTAGCTTATATACGTCTTATTTTATTTGTAACTACCTCTATATGTGTCATCAGACATTGAAACAAATTTAATATCTCTTTTCGATAAAATTCTAAAACATTAGAAATACTATCATTACAATTTTTATTTTGTATAGTGTATTCAAATTGTAGAAATAAACATAAGTGTTTTCATTCAATTATATTTAAACCGCCTGACAATTATTATCAGCTGATTATTATTTGTTTTGAAGTTTACTATGGCATACTTTTAAATATCAGCTGATAATAGCCATACTAAAAAATATTATTATCCCAATCTCCCTTCACTAATAAATTCAATATGATGTCCTCCTTATTATAATCAAAGCAAGCAAGCGGCGCTTTGCGCTCCACGGGGGTACTTTAGTCTTAATGTAAATTAATTTTTATTGTTATTGATCATTTTTACTTTTAGGAGAGTTAAGGTTTAGCTAGTTTTATCCTAGGTGGATATAAATAAGGTGTGCTATTCAAAAGGACGATTTTGAGCATGTTCTGCGCAGCCTCCAGGTGACGTCACGGTGTTTATTTGATCAGCTAGTTTACAGTGACAGCTGATGTTACTCTCGGCTAGAGCCTATCCAAAAACCCAGGTCGGGATCGGAACTTGCAGAGTTTCGCTCC
Organism: Allygus modestus; assembly: GCA_963675035.1. Taxonomy (NCBI): domain Eukaryota; kingdom Metazoa; phylum Arthropoda; class Insecta; order Hemiptera; family Cicadellidae; genus Allygus; species Allygus modestus. The sequence goes on from OY776114.1 coordinate 61,277,289, forward strand.
CACTGCCACGACTCCAAATTACGCTGATTTAATTGTAAAAACCCTTATATACTCCTGGCCTGCATGAAACACGCTTAGTAACGGTATAAGTTTTATATTCCAAATACTAAAACTGCTTATTTTAAGTGATGGTAAACTATTACCATGTTTTACTTGTGTATTGTAAAATACGAGCCTCTGTGGCTCGTTTTATTTTTGTAAATGGGACATTTTTAGATTAGCCAATTGAAACATAAATGTATATTTTACATTTTTTGTTTCAAGGTTTTTTTGTCGGAGTTTCGGTTTGGCTAGTACAAGGAAACTTTTAGGTCAATTTCAATGTTGGCTCGTCAAGACCAAACGCAAAAGAAAATTTAATTTTTTAGTTTACAATTTAAAAACATGTAAAAATTGAAACAAATAGTGTTTGTGCAGGTACATATGAGTTTCCGGCGAAAAAATGTTTGACATCCGTAATCTAAAAATAAAAATAAATCATTTAGGTTAAACAATTATGTTTGCCAACCTGTACTGCATTTTTACCCTTCCACGATTATACCCTAGAGGAACTTCGCTAGCAATGTACATTTATACAAAATAGATGACATCCCTCTCAACGATAACGGTGTGGTGAGGATGGAGGGGATAGACGTTCTGATCCCGACCTGATTTTTCGATAGGCTATAGCCGCCGCTGAAGTTTCCCATTGTTGCAAACTCGTTTCTAAAAAAGCACGTCACCAAAGTATTCTGACTACCCCATGTCCCCCACTTTACATAGGATAGTCAGAATACATTGGTGACGCGCTTCCGCCTCCAGATGACGTCACGCTGCGATGCGCAATAGCACACCTTAGTTAAATCCACCTAGGTTTTATCGGCTATCCCTATGTCCGTATACAGCGTCAGCAGTTATCTTGTCTACGCCAGAAGCATTTTACTTACATTGTAGGAGTACAAGGATTTAAACCTATCAGTCCTGAGGTCACTCTGGGAATCGAATCCGTGACCTCTTGCAGCGATTTGAATTTTTGGGAATTTCAAAATTACCCCCTCCCCCAAAAAAGACTTCTAACCTAACGATAGTCTTAGGGGGTTATTTCATTCGGTAAACTGACAACCATTTTATAAACTCGTGGTGTTTAGGTAGTCGGAACCATTTGTTGTTTGTTCTGGAATATTTTCTCTTAAATAAAAAGCCTTAGACACTGTAACTCGTTAGACACTGTAGCATTGATATTGTTGCTTCAGTAAGCTAAGAAGATTTTGTGCATGCCGTCTAAGCTTGCTAAAGTAGTTTGAAAGGTATAGATTACACGTTCGCTATCAACAGGTGTTTTTTTCAGAGGTAATCTATCTAAGTAGAGTATCATTTTACAGAGTTTAGTTGGCAAAAAGGAGTAAATAATCTTCATAATCCTTGACACCTTACTTTATTACCGCGCTGCAGTATGTGTCACGTGGTAATCCTTGCAACTGAAAGAGGAGTGTAATACTCACCGGAAGTGGGGAGGGTTGTTTTGGTGTTTTTGTAGAGTGGAATCCTATACTCTAATATGAGTAAGGTTTGCTTGCTTGCTTGCTTGCGACACGGATCTCAAAAACGGCTCCAACGATTTCCTTAAAATGTTCAAAATACCTAATTTCTGGGATAAAAATAAGTTCTAGACAGGCCTCATCCCTAGGAAAAATCAAATAATGTAAAAAAACTAAAATGAAAAGTTAAAAAAATTAACATTGGGCTTATGGAGTTTCAAATCAAAACAAAAGAATCATAACAGCTGTGAATAAATTAACAAGTGAACCAACCGTAAACTTACTTAGTTACACAAGGTAAAGTATCAACAAATCATTTTCAAATAACATAGTTATTAATAACACTCAAATACCTTAGAACCCTAGTGATCAAGCAATAAAATATCTCGGAGTCTTTCTTAATAAAAAGTTAAATTGGAATTTGCATGTAAACACAAAATTAAATCAAAGTTATGCCAAACTGTCAAAGTTATTTCCTCTAATAATAGAAAATCATTTCTAAAAAACAGGCTGCAACATTTTAATTTACAAAACTATTATTCGTCCTTTAGTAACTTATGCTTGTGCTGTATGGGGAGGTTCCATAAGTAAAGAAAAATTAATGAAAATCCAAACTCTGCAAAATAAAAGTTTATAAAAACACCCAACTCCACCGTGAACTCGGCATTGAAACTGCTAAAGATTTTATAAAGAAGACCACAGTCAAGTTTATCAACAACTTATAAAATGTCCCCGGTGCAGTTGCCTACGGCCTAAGAAATTCGACAATGAAGCGGAGATTAAAAGCAAGGTTGCCCCAAGATGTCTTTACTTTCAATGACGAACAATAGTAGTATATATCTTATTTATTTGTAATTCATTGTAACATTTAATCACATTTGTACATATTTTCATTAATTGTTACTAGATGTCTCTGATAGGGCGAGCCTGATCATGTTGTTCACAATTAATTGTTACCATTTCTGTGTATAATGTATATAACATTGATCCAGAATAAAAAATAAAAAAAAAAACTTACACAAGGTAAAGTATCACAAATAATTTCTTTAAATCAGTTATTAGAACAACTATTGAATAAAGATTAGATATAGAGTGGGCATCTTTTTCACCCACGAAACGAATCAAATACCACCGAGTATGGCTCGGTCTCACCAGTCTTTAATGTAGCAACTGAAGAAAGTAGGCTACTGACAGTCGATGTGTCAAATTAAACATAAGATTTAACAAATGCATTTTTAAAATTATACACGTAAAATACTGCACAATTTTATAAGCAATAAAAATGTATAATACAGTTTGAAAGTAGATGGTATTAAACACAGTTAACCATCAGTTGATCAGTTGCTTGTTAATACAACTGATCATAAACGTAATACTGTTCAGGCATACCTTAACTTTAAACACGTTTAGAGTTCAAAGCAGCTGAACTCAAGCTCATCAGTTGACCGTGAAGCTCAAATTCTTAATACTAAATACTGAATGGTATCTCATTGCAACCTCACTACCCGTGAAGGTAAAGGTGCCCGCTCGAACGAATCGCATCTAAAGCTTAAGAAGGGGCTTGGGTCACGTAACATGCTCCCCCATAAGGCCAAAGTGAGCTTTCAAAGCCCATCCGACCTCAACGGATTATCCAAAATCGTTCATATATGGCTCAGTACCTGGGGGCCGAGCTTTGCTCGGGGAAGGTCAGTCAGTCTGTTTAGATGACTTGGAGTAATATTTCACCACTTCCCCCTACTGATAATCAGATTTGTCTAACTCATTTGCCTCTTTTCTACATTTTTAAGGTCACTCCAGTTGTTATTTATATCTCAATGTCCCTTAGATTTATTTTACTACTCTATATATGCAATCTTCACTCAACAGCTTTAGCCACTTCTCTTAGGAAACCACATGTCAATAATTTTAAACAAAAAGGTATTACCTTAACAGTCCCCTGATTGATTATGAACAGCTGATACAATTCTTTTGTTTTGATTTTTAACTCCATTAGCCCAATGTTAATTTTTTTAATTTTCCATTTCGTTTTTCAACATTATTTTATTTTTACTGGGGATGAGACCTGTCTAGAACATATTTTTATACCAGAAGGAAATCCTCGGAGCCGTTTTCAAGATAATTGTGCAACCAACCAATCAAACAAACATTGCTCATATAAGAGTATATGATTTGAACAGCAAGAAAGCACCTAGAGATTTCAGTGAGCAGAATTCTGATATCACACAAGGTTCACTCGTAACAAAATTTTAAAATTGTATATTTTAAATGATACTGAACGATTATTTACGATATCAAAATTCTGCTCTTTGTAATAACTAGGTATTTTTTGCTCTTTAAAATGAGCGATTCGACCATTCAAGTAATCCTTAGGGGAGGGACGGGATTTGAAAGTTAACCACCTTACGGGAGAAGCTGGAAGAAACGCGAAATGCTACGTTGCTGGAGCCCCCTCCTAAGTGGTTTATAAGTTTCAGACCGAAGTGCGAAATCCTTTGTCTGAAACAACTTCTTTCTCTTCCAGAATGTGTTTACTTTGTAGTATTCGAACAAGTTTCTAACTTATAAATTTATATGTGTAATAGACAATATTTAAAACAGGGACGGGGACGAAAAAATTGTAATTTCCTGTCAGTAAATCGCCTGGTAACAATAACTCGTTCGTGTTGGCACGAAATCACGAGATCATCAACGGTGGCGGTAGTGCGTGACGAACGCGACCGCCACACAATATACGACCATTGGAGTTTTTGCTCAACAACGCTGCGCCGGGTGCAAAAAGCGCTGACAGCCTTCGGTGCGGACAGAAAATAAAGAAGGTTCACGTTTGGGATTCGTGCAAACACCTGATTCGACTTTCGACAGCATAAAGCTTCGGTTATTTAAGCAATTACTGCGGACGTTTGCTAATACAGATTTAGAGATAAGTTACGACGTTTCGGGATCTGGAATCTCATCCCGTCTTCAGGAGAAAAATACATAGATCATAACAAAAATGTTGTCGCACAACAATTCTATTAATGCTTTTATACCTAGAAAAATAATCATCTTTGAGTTTTGGCAGTCGTATGGTTTACGCTACTGTAGTTATTGCGGATTATCCTGTTTTGTGGTTTCACGGACTTTACAAGAACATTTACATTGTTTTTCGATTTAGAGGGGGCTTCAGACACCTGCTCTCTAAAAGTAAAAGAATGAATATTCATTCTTTCAGACTGATATTTTCACTATTTGGGGTAAAGAAAATCCAGCCACTCTTTTAGAGTAAACATTCAATCTTTAGAAAAGTTATATACACCTACCCTGTAAAATAGCAAAAGATTTCCACTAAAAGAGTGGAAACCAATAACTTCAGAGTGAAATTCACTCGTTAAATTAATCGAATTCACTCTTTAAAAGAGTGAAACGCACTCTTAAAAATAATGGAATGCACTCCTTGAAAGAGTGAATGCTTTCTTTGAAAGAGTGGAACGCACTCTTTGAAAGAGTGGAACGCACCCTTCGAAAGAGTGGTACGCACTCCTTGAAAGAGTTGAATGCACTCCTTGAAAGAGTGGAATGCACTTGTTGAAAGAGTGGAACGCACTCTTTAAAAGAGTGGAACGCACTCCTTGAAAGAGTGGTACGCACTCCTTTAAAGAATGGCACGCACTCCTTGAAAGAGTGGTACGCACTCCTTGAAAGAGTTGAATGCACTCCTTGAAAGAGTGGTACGCACTCCTTGAAAGAGTTGAATGCACTCCTTGAAAGAGTGGTACGCACTCTTTGAAAGAGTTGAATGCACTCCTTGAAAGAGTGGTACGCACTCCTTGAAAGAGTGGTACGCACTCCTTGAAAGAGTGGTACGCACTCCTTGAAGGAGTGGTACGCACTCCTTGAAAGAGTGGTACGCACTCATTGAAAGAGTGGTACGCACTCCTTGGAAGAAGGGTACGCACAGTTGCATAGTATAATGGACAACGATAAAAAACTCCAATTATCGACTACTGGTAAATCAAGGTTTATGCATGTAACCTACTGCTTCCCAGGCAAAGTACATTCAGGAATATAATAGGTACAAACAACTTAGATTTCGTATAAGTGTTAATTTGATATAAATTATAATTTTACTTCTTAACCTAAAAGATTAACCCAAATCAAATTAGTACTTACTATAGATCTGAAAAGTAATCATACACTTTCCTATAACTGACACTGAATCAGAATATATCACCGTCAAATATATCAGACAAACTAAAAGCTAGTGAAAATGACTTTAAAACAACTGGTTTTCATTAACTTGCCTTGGAATCCTTTGCTCTTCACTAAGATCAAACATCACAAAACCAACATGGAGGGACTCTTGTTATTCCCGCTCAGAGGTTCATCCCCCACTTCCGCGAAATGCACTCGAACGAACGAGTGGATGTCACTTTTTCAAAGGACAATTTGATACTCGTCTAATGAAAGAGTGAAAAACTCACCTATTAACGAAACAAATTTTCACTCTTTTTAAAAAGATGACTTTTTTCCCTTTATTTTGAGTGGGTATTCATTCTTTTGGAGTGAACACCTAATTCATTCTATCAAATAAACGTTTTTTTTACTCTGCATTTTAGCATGTGCTTCTTCCATAAAAACAATATTAAATCTCAAAATCCGTCCCTCCTCAACGGATTATCTGAAATTGTTGATTTATGGCTCATTTTATTGAGCAGAAAATTATCTAGCATTTACAATAAGAAGAACTTTGAAACCACAAACCATATCAAACGGCAAATATTGTTGAAAATTGAAAACTTTAGCATTTCATTGAACGACTATTACTTGATATATGAACATGTTGCTCACTCTCCCCCTTATAATTATCATCATTGTTACGGATTAGGAAACCCCAGCATAGCTGCTAGTCACATCTTCCACAAGCGGGAATATTGCGCAGGTTACCGGAAAGATAGGATATAGCAGGAAAGGAAAGGGTGGGATGGGACGGCAGCCAAATCGACCCTTCATAGGACCAACTCCCGTGCCCCTGTGACAGCTGGGATGAGGCTCTCAAACAGGGGACCCACATTCTGCCCTCCAACTGGTCAACTCAACTGACAGGGTATCCATGTACAACAGCCGCGGACCATTTATTCTCAGGTTGGCAGGTGGGGACCAAACCCGGAGATTCTGTTCCTAACCGCTGCAAATGGAAGGACCAAAGGTGAAAGGGAAGTTTGTCACAATGGACAGCCAAAAGAATTACCATATGTAATGACAACTTCATTTGCTGTACCCAATGTCAGCCTCAAAACTGGTATAGACCAGTTTTAAGGTAGTCGTGGGACCACTTCCCCCCTTTAAAATGAGCCATAAATCAACAATTTTGGATAATCCGTGGAGGAGAGGCGGAATTTGAAACTTAACATTGACCTTGTGGGAGAAGCAGGTAGAACCGCAGTGTTACGTCACTGGAGCTAGTTCCCCTTAAGTTTTGACAACCGTGAGGTTTTCGTCCCGATAGTTATTGCGGATTGCACACTCTGCTTTGTGTATATTGCTAAAAGTATCTAAATAGTTTTTGGTTAAGCAACATCCTGGATCCTTCTCTAGTACTTAATCTTTAAAGCGTAACGTAAATATTATGTTCAATCTTGTCTTTAACTTAGTTCTTGCACGGTTTTTACAGAACTGCCTGGCTTGTATAAAACTAGCTGTTTCCCCATGCTTCGCCCCGCAAATATTCCTATCCTATACTCTAATATGAGTAAGGTTTGCTTGCTTGCTTGCTTGCGACACTGATCCCAAAAACGGCTCCAACGATTTCCTTTAAATGTTCGAAATAACTAATTTCTGGTATAAAAATAAGTTCTAGACAGGCCTCATCCCCAGGAAAAATCAAATAATGTAAAAAAACTAAAATGAAAAGTTAAACAAATTAACATTGGGCTTATGGAGTTTCAAATCAAAACAAAAGAATTGTAACAGCTGATCATAATCAACCGGGGAACTGTCAAAGTAATACTCATGTTGTATATGATTATTAACATGTGGTTTCCTGAGAGCAGAGATTAAAAGATCTGAGTGAAGATTACATATGTAGAGTAGTAAAATAAATCAAAGGGACATTGAGCTATAAATAACAACTGGAGTGACCTTAAAAAAGTAGAAAAGAGGCAAATTAGTTATACAAATATGATTATCAGTAGGGGGAAGTGGTGGGATATTACTCCAATTCATCTAAACAAACTGACTGGCCTTCCCCGAGCAAAGCTCGGCCCACCAGGTACTAATCTTAATATATAAAAACTGACAGTTGTGTGTGCTGCATTCTGTGGTTATCCCGTGGAACTACTACGAATCAAGATCAGCTGTCTGTATTTCCATCAGCTCAAACTTAAAATTGAATGTTCATAAAAATAACACAGTATTGGAACTTTGACTCCCCGTGGGGCGGAGCCCAATGGGAATTTCTTAAAACCCTTTCTTAGAGAGCACCTAAGACCCAAGAGGAAGGTATGTTCCAAATTTCATTGCAATACGTTCTGTGGTTTTTGAGATTTCGTTTTGAGTGAGTAAATGAGTCAGTCAGTGGTATTTGGATTTTATATATTAAGATTAACAATTGTTCTATATATTTAACTTTTTTACATCCAAGGATGTCAAATAAAGTTTATTACTATTATTATTGTAGCGACTCACCCCTCGTTTTGTGTGATATGTTTCACGCAGAGACCCGGAACCCAAGTGGGCGGGCAAAGTATAATTAAAAATAGGCCACCAACCTTTATATCAAAACAAAACAAAAACTATTGGTCGTTGATATTTGTTAGGCAACAGTGGAAAGTATAACATGATTATTTTAGTTCAGTTGCCTACGATCAGTTACGGCAGAGAGATACACGTAATTTAAGAATCGTCGACCAAAGACAGTAAGTTTGTTTGTTCCATTGGGATTACTAGTTTATAATATGCTGATAAAACAAGGAAGTTTCTTTAATCACGCAGATTTTATATTTTTAGACTCAATACACCACATCTTAGGAATCTTTTGACGTGCTGTCTGGAAACTTGGTGCGCGTATTGTACTTTTTTCTGTTAATTTTGTATCGAATTTTAAGTTTCAGGATGTTTAATAGTTTCTCCCTATAGGAGAAATTCGCTAAAAAAACAGGAACCATTTAATTCGACGCTTACTATCTTTAAAACAGCAAACTTTTGAAATATACATCTATAAAGAATTACAAATGTAAAATGTTATAACAAAAATTACGGTTTAATGACTTGTATCAAAGCCGAGTAAGTTAAATGTTTAGAAGTAAAATCGTGCAAATTGTGACCCTCACATATTTTGATCATTACCACGTTATTCTGTTGCTATGCAAAGACTGAATCGCAGACCCTCAATAATCTTTTAAGTTTGTGTGTCTGAAGTTAAATACAGTTCAGTACCTTTAATTTCCACGAGTTGCATTCGGTTTTCAGAAACTACAAGCTGCAGCACAGATAAAGGAAACTCTAGAGTAAAGTATCGATGCATTTCATTATGTTTTAATTGCAGAGATAAAACCCACCGTCTCTTAAAAAAACTCAAACGAGGTCGCATTAAAAAATTAAAAACATCAAATAAAGGGGTTAAACTAACACTGGTTACATTTTTTTTTAATTGAAAAATGTTATTTTTTGGCTGTTCTGATGTTCCTGAACAGCCAAATTCACAAACAGGATACCAGTGTTGTACATTATAAAGTTAGAAGGAGGTATAGTCTGGATAACAAAATGGTATAGGGGTATTGGGGATGATAAAACGATATTAAGATATAAAAAACAGCCTTTTCCAGTGTAAAATCCCCATAAGACAAGTACTGTATTTTGACAACTAACATTTTCTTTAATAACTAGGTAGGTACTTGTGCTGGAATAATGAGGGGGGGGGCTTTAAATAGTTGGCTTTTTACGTAGAATAATTTATTGTGCATTAAGTGTACATTCGGGGCTTTTCTGACCCTTTTTGGGCCCAAAAACTCAAAATTTGAAAACTTAAAATAAAAAAAAGGTGGTTAGAGAGTTTTCTGATTGTTTTGCCCAACGAACTTGTCCAAACGATTATAAAAAGGAATGTCTCTACCAAATTTGAAGTAAATCGACCGCTAGAGTGCAAACACATATGAATATATATATATATATATATATATATATATATATATATATATATATATATATATATATAAAGTTTTTAGAGACCCCTCAAAACGTGTTCAGGGGGTCACGTTAGGAACTTCTATGGTGGTCCCGGGCTTAAGTCTCACCGTGTGGGTCATGCTAATAGTTCACTTTCCATAGGAAATTCACTAGTAATTTCTTTACATTCCGATAAACTGCAATTACACTGTGTCAGCAGTTACGTAAGCTGTTGACCGCTGCACCAGTTACACGATTGCTGGATTGCTGGGCGTCACGTTTTGACGGCGAAGGTCGAAACTGTAACAATCGATAATTACCAGATTAAAAACAATCGCAGACCAACAAACGAGATTTATTGCTTCCTCAAGTACCCGGTTACGTAAGCAGTCGTTTGATGACGGACGAGACCGTGGGAATCGACCGTAGGATCGAATGGTTTCGTGATGTTTGTTGTAATTGTAATGAAAACTCGATACAAATGATCGACATGAATATTGATTATAATTAATCAATTCCATTATTACGCGAAGATCCTTCTTCGGGGATTGTTAAATAACATGTTCGTCGAGGCTAAAAAATTAAATTACGTAAGATTCTCGCCGTACCTTGGGGACATTTAGGTGGCCAAGGCTGGCCTTGAACAAGTTGATAACATGTTACATTAAGGAGCGTGGATCTTAAAGATCCTACTAATATTATAAATTAAATGTGAAAGTTTGTAATTTGTTTGAATGTTTAGATATTTGTGGATCGATCACGCTCCAACGGATGGACTGATTGAGCTGAAACTTTGCACAGAGAGGTACTTGATAGTCCTGAGTAACGTATAGGCATATTGAAGTTGTGAAAATCCTATAGGGCTTTGCCCCACGGGGGTTCAAAGTTTCCATATATTCCTTATGAACATTAATTTTTGTTTGAGCTGATGAAAATACAAACAGCTGATCTTAATTCGTAGTAGTTCCACGAGCTAACCTCAGAATGCAGCACAAACAACTGTCATAGTTTTTATAAAGCATTTGCGGGGCGAAGCCTGCGGGTAACATCTAGTACTAAATAAAACCACAATTTATTCATCCATATTACTGTTTAGTGAATTTTCTTTGGAAAGTGAACTATTAGCATGACCCGCACGGTGAAACTTAAGCCCGGGACCACCATAGAAGGTCCTAACGTGACCCCCTGAACACGTTTTGGGGTGTCGTTCAAAATTATATATAGACATATATGTGTGTGTGTGTGTGTGTGTGTGTGTGTGTGTGTGTGTGTGCACTCTAGTCGTCACATTTTTTATCCGATTAACTTCAAATTTGGTAGGGACGTTCCTTTCTGTAACCAGTTGGACAAGTTCGTTGGGCAAAACAATCGGAAAACTATAAAAACCCCTTTTTTTGGATTAATCTTTCAAATTTCGGGTTTTATGGCCCAAAAAGGGTCAGAAAAGCCCCGGATGTAAAATTAATGCTTGTAAAAAGATGGAAATTAATGAGGCGAAAGTTTTAAGCCCTCTCCCGTCATTCTAGCATATATATTTACCGAGTTATTAAAGAAAATATGTTTCGACTAAACACAGTACGTTGTCTTATGGGAGTTTTACTCTAGAAAAGCCTGTTATTCCTTTGTTAGAGTACTTTTATCATCCCAAGAAACTTATGCCTGCTTTCAAGCCTGCCTGGACCTTCTCCTAACATTATAATGCGAAAAATTGTATTCCCAGCTTTGCAGGTAAATGAAACCAGGAGCATCAGAACAGCCAAAAAAATCAATGTTTTCAGATTTCAATAAAAATTTGTATAAATATATGTTTTTACACAGATTTTGAGTTATAAAAGTTTTCTTGTGGAAATTCACTTCCCTCACGTCAGCGTGCTGCGTGCGAACTCGTTTTTCCTTAACATGACCCTGAAAAGGATTCTTGGTTTGACAACATACGAGTAGTTTTCAATTATTGGCCTCACTATAATGATTGGCAACGACAGTTAATTCCTCCATACCTAAACGGCGCGGCGCCGGCGTTTGATACAATAAAAGAACACGTTATAAATAAAGAGTAGCCAAAGACTATGTTGTGACAAATTACCAAATGTAAGGTATCACAAAGGTTCAGCGAGGCCGCCGGCAAAGTATTAGCGAATTTCCCCTATAGGGAAGAAGCTATTACCGTAGTCGGCATGGTAAGACCTAGGCCCGGGACCATGATAACTTTTCGTTTTGAGGTCCCCAGACCCCAAAAACACCATTCGTTCGAAACTGTATATATTAGCGAATTTCCCCTATAGGGAATTAGCGAATTTCCCCTATATGGAAGAAGCTATTACCGTAGTCGCCATGGTAAGACCTAGGCCCGGGACCTTGATAACTTTTCGTTTTGAGGTCCCCAGACCCCAAAAACACCATTCGTTCGAAACTGTATATATTAGCGAATTTCCCCTATAGGGAAGAAGCTATTACCGTAGTCGGCATGGTAAGACCTAGGCCCGGGACCATGATAACTTTTCGTTTTGAGGTCCCCAGACCCCAAAAACACCATTCGTTCGAAACTGTATATATATATATATATATATATATATATATATATATATATACACGGCTATGCCCGGAGAGCCAGTCACTGAAAATATACCCGGGGAATGCAGTCAGTAACACCCCCACATATATTTGGAAAATATGCGATATATACATTTTTGCATTTGCTCAAATATTGTCGTTGGCCATTTCCGATTATATATATGTCATATATATTTCAAAAATAAACACTTTTTATACGTAAAAATTCCTATGCTAAGCCAGTCACCGGCGTTTTTGCCCGGAAGGCCAGTCACGTAAAGTTTGTACTGCTAAGCCAGTCACATATATTGGACTTAAGTGCCCGGGATGTCAGTCACTGAAAATCTGCACTGGGAAGCCAGTCAGTTACACCCTCAAATATATCTTTGCTTATCTGTTGTTTAATTAAAGCGATAAAGCATATTTCACTGATAATGTGTGTGGCATTATATCAAGGGGGTTTTTGAAGCTCCCGCGTATTCCATAAATTTTATTTATAACGTCTTATAAATCTTGAAAGTTCTCTCTGCAATTCTAAAGAACTCCAAAATGTAATTTTATTCATAAAAAAAACAGAAATAATAACAATTAATAATTACTGCAGTACCTATAACCTGCAGTTACATGGCATTTAATAAGAAAACTTTCTAATTACTTCACATAAAATAGTAACCAACCAATACCATCACAGCAACGCGGCTCACAACGCATCGTGGCTGCAGTGGCACGGCGCCGGTGCCGCGCCGGCGCCAGCACCGGCGCCAGCACCGGCGCCACGGCCAGTGTTACGCGTTCAAAAGTCACCTGTACGTCGCTAATCATTGCCCTTATTTATATCTCACCTACCAGACATAATAAAACTGCACGTGTATGTAATTCTGTACACTATTCAATTCGGCATCTTTGAGGCACCACTCCAAGTGTGTAGGATAATATTCTGTGCGTTTTAATCAACACAAAATCCCAAGAGTTTAAAAAAGATTTTGAAAATGTTTACATTATTTAACGTTTTAGCCTAATAAACCCAATTATAAACGAACTAATTACTGCATAAGTTATTATTTTCTTAAAGCAAATTTAATTACAAAATGAGCGATGCAAAAATTAGCACTCTTCGTCAATTAGGTGTCTCTGTATTACCATTTTACGAAAAGCCCACCTAAATCCAACATGGCGGAAGCTCTTTTCCAAAATGGCGACTTTCTGCCACTCCGATTTTTGTCGATTTTCAGTATGATATTGAGGACACTTTTTCTGACATATCGGCATAACTTTAATTTCTATTACCGTTAGTTTGAGGTTTGACCCATTTTACCACTAATATGGAGAAAGTTTTTTTTTGACAAAATTTTCGAATTTGAGTTGTTAGTGGAACTATTCGTTTTGGTGTTCCCTGAACCCAAAAAAGTGATTTTTACGTGAAATCTGTGTGTCTGTCTGTCTGTATGGATGTGTACAGAGCTAGAGCCCAAACAAATGGTCCAATTTTTATGAAATTTGGTATGTAGGTACTAATCCACGATATCTCCAGGCGCTTCTTTCAATTTTTGAATTTTTTATTTTTAAGGGTAATTATCCCCCAAAAACCGCCAAAAAACATGAAAAATCAACATTTCCCAAAAACGGCTATAACGATTTTAATTAAACTTTAGCCGTTTGTAGAACTTTAGTTTTCCAACAAAATTACACCACCCGCATTTCTGTAAAAATTCGGGTTCATAAATTACAAGACTTAAAATATCAAAAATCCATTTTTTTATATTTTTCATAAAAAACATAAATATAAAAAACATTACTATTCACCATTATAAAGAACTCAACAAACTAAATAATTTAGTGTTTTGAATTACTTTTCTATTATTACTGGTTGCAGATAAAATTGAAATTTTCATTTTGCAGTAAACGCAGAAAATAAACCTGGGTGTGAGGGGGGGAGGTGGCCGATAAAGGAGAGAGGGAGAGAGAAATAGGAGAAAAAGATAGGTTATTCGAGAAGTTCACTAATCTCACAAAAATCTAACTATTATACTTTACCAAGTGAGTGTTACTTTAGGAAATGGTTGTTTTTGAACAGCTGTAGTTTAGTTGTTCCTTAAGCTCGTGATGAGATATGGTCGTTTCCCAGAATTTTGAGGAATGTCCTGAAAAAAATAATTCCGCTTTTCTGGTGGGATTTATTTGATATCAATATTATTTCGGGGCAGGATTGTGTACTCGAAACGGTAATCTCTAGTGCGATCGTCTTTTACGACCATGATTACGCGGTGCAATCGTCATTTACGGCCATGATTACGCGGTGCGATCGTCATTTATGGTCGATAAAACTTAATGTGTGATAATCATTTGCGATCTATATCAAGTGAAACAATCGTCAGTTACGGCCGTGATTACGGTCGTCGTTTACGGCCGGTATTACGTGGTCCAATCGTCTGTTTCGGCGGATAGCGGTGCGGTCGTAATTATTTTTTTATAAAGTGTGGTCCGATCGTCATTTATGGCCAATGGCACATGTTGCGATTATAAATTACGGCAACTATAAGGCGGTTCGGTCATATATTACTATAAGCGTGGTTTCTGTATTTTTATTGGAGGGCAAACATGGTCCTGATCATGACTATTGCGACTTTTCATATATTACAAGAATATTTTCGCCAAATTTTTGGGGGTCAACTGCCCCCTTACCACCCCCGAATTACGCTTGTATCTATTACGTTGATGGTGCATGGTCGGTATTCTTTTACGGACTATATTACGTTTTGCGATCGTCAATTACGGCCAATGTCATACGGTGCGATTGTCATTTACAGCCGATGTTACCCGATGCGGCAGTTATTTACCTTGGGACTGAAACCAAGAGACATAGGCCTAGGACCCTTTAGATCAGACAATGTGCTTTAAGGGGATTCCAGAGCTACCCCTGAGTTTAGGCAACCACTCATTGGTTAGAAAGAGATGAAACTCTAGATTGATAAGAGACAAAGCTACCTGACGCTGTAGGGGCGGATCCAAGGGGGGCAGTAGGGGCGGTCGCCCCCAAACCTAAGAATTGTTGTGTTTTATTTTATTATTCAGGCATACGATGAAATTTTAAATAAATTTGAATGAAAATGTAAGCATCAGAAGCCTCCCGAAACCCCGTTTTTCGGTTCCGTGAGTCAAATTTTGCCGCTCCCGTCTTCAAAAACATGGATATCCCAGGATCGTGAAGTTGTTACAGTTTTGCGAGTTGACAGACCGATACAGTGTTTTCAACATAGTCTTGGAGGTAAGTTTTAGCAGCAAAGGTTGCTACAATTGTATTCGGTGATTATATTTTACTGGATTTCGCCCGCCTACCGTCGTTTGCTATCAGCGGGGTTTTTTTACAGGGTAGGTTTGATTTTTGTTTAAAATCGCGTAATCCGTTGCTAGGCAATAAATATCCAGTGGCTAGGCTAGAAACAAAAAGTGCCTCGAATTATATGTAATGAAATAAGAGGAAACAAAGATTAAATTGCGTGCAAACAGAAGCTCATACGCCAAGTATTTTATTTTGTAAAAATGTGGTACGAAATTTAATTTTTCGAGTGGTTGACCCTGGCTATCAGCCTCATTCCTAATTGTATCTTCGCGTAGTATAGTTCAGTGTTGCAGATTTAAAATACGTTTTGTAAATAGTTTTTCGTGTGGGTAAATAGTAAAACAAATTCATATTACTTGTTCTTAAGACGCCTACAGATGACGTAGAGAAAAGTGTAATGCCTAAATATTTAATATTTATTTACGGTCGGGCGAAGTAGAACTAAAGTAATTTTTGTTTAGCTTGTTTATAAAGTTAAGATTTATTTTTTCTTGAGTACAAGGTAATTGATATATTATGTTAACTTACTTTCATTCGTTGTACAAATTCATATAGTTAAAAACAATAATGGGGGTGCCAGGGATAATTTTAGCAGCACAGGTTGCTACAATTGTATTCGGTGATTATATTTTACAGGATTTCGCCCGCCTACCAGGGGTACACAGGGAAGGGGGAGAGGTAACTTTCGGTGACCGCCCCCACCAAACATGACCTCTGGATCCGCCCCTGTGACGCTGGTGTACCCTTAACGCTTAACGCACCACAAAATGAAGCTACCTTGGGCCGCGTTCAGGGTTCAGACATTCGTTCATGGAGTCACTTCGACTCACATCCCCCTTCAAGAGTCGAGGGGGGGGTTAAATCAGCTCAAGCCTATCGGCGCCACATATCTTAATCAGGCCCTGCCCATGTTAATTGTGTTCAGTTTCATAATAAGACTAAAGAAATTTCAAAGTTAGTGACAGCTATTCACTCCTCTTTAGTATATAATTTTGTACGGTATTTTCTTTTATTAATTAAGTTTTGGATACCACAGTTAAAATAATAGTTGTACAATTTTATGAATGTGATTAAAAAACCTGTTTTTTACAACACTGAGTAATATTTGGACCAAAACTCACAATTTGGTATATAATTTTCTAAAATATTCTATGAGGGCCCCCGACCTATTTTTTTGTGGGGGATCCCCTATCCACGGCACTGTTTATCCGGTATTATAATTAATTTATACCCCGCTTTAGGCTTCAACGGATCTGGTCACCTTAGTCCATGTTGCATGTTGTATGAGCTTATGTGTTCCTTACCGTCATATATGTTATTGCGTGTGGTTATATGGTTTAGTATACCGTTGTAGAATAGTGAAGGAGGCGTGTTTCCTCTGTTCTGTGGTAAAATACAATTAGCTGACTAAATGCTCATTAGAAAAAATTTTTGCATTATATAATTAAAGGTTAAGTAACCTGTACCCATAATATAAGAATTACTTTGGAGCACTGACGGACCAAGGGGCGGCGGCATAACCCTAATGACGTACGATGATTTGAAACAGCCTAAACGTGGCATGCTGCAAACGATGATAGGTAAAGTATTTTATGTAATTCAGTACAGTATTTTTTGTGAAATTCAGAAAAAACTGGCTCTTTAAAAGACAGACAGATAAACAAATGACAACACAAATTAAATTTAAATATCTCCACTGCATACAACATTTCACTGCTCAAAGCGATGTAGAAACAAAACTTATTTGATTTCTATCGATAAATACATTCCTTACTTGTAACATCTGGTATTGCTAATAATCTGTCCATCTGCAATTCAAATAACATTGTTCCTCATGTTTATCGTAAAGGCGAAAAACTAACTTTGAGGCCGGCCCGTGCCCTTCAGATTGAAAATATCGAAAAATAAAAACCTTTATACACAACTGGAAATCAGGGCAAATATGTTGATAACTCAATCGACAAAATAGGCTCAGAAATAACGGAGGAGTTATCTTAACAACAATCGGGCTTAGCGTATTAATATATAAGATATAGAATGATAGTAAGCCCAATTCAATAACAATTTCTTGCTGGAATGTCATCAATACTAAAAATGTTAAATTTACCTCACAAAGTTCCTAAATTTAAGCAGCACTAGATTGCCCGAAGATGTCACTGTGTTGACGAAACGCATTCAAGTTAGGAACTGTATTAAAGTAAATCTTAAATTTATAACATAGTTTGATATTTGTTAGTACAATAAATTGAACGGAACTGGTTTTATAAAAGAGAAAGGTAAACTAACCACTATGCCCCAGTCTACTAGATTGACTCTTAATAATTTTAAATATGTGAACTTTCAACTAAAGAGTTCTGTTAGGCCTTGTCATTATGGTATACTTTCCTCATGTTTTATAGTATTGAATAGTTTATTATCATTGAATTCTGTCATTAAACATTTCAGCAGTCTTATAGAGTATGTTTTATGTTTGATTGTGCAAATGTTGGGATGTCTGTCTACAGAAAGAGAAGTCCCAACATACCTACACTTCTGTCCCTTAAATAAAACTTAAATTGTAAAATGTGTAATGCAAATTATGACGATTCTGAGAACAAATGGAGGGGAAAAATAAAATGAATATGCAATGTAAAATGTACACTATCCATTTTTGTAGGTTTTGAGGTTTTCTGTCCTTTTGTGAGGAAGAATAAATATAAATAATGCAAAAATACAAAATACTTTTAAATTTCAAGATATAAAGGGTAAAAAATTAAACTTAAAATAAGTGCCTAATTTGTACTAACATCTTTTCGTTTTCGTTGTTAGGTAATTTTACTTAAAGAGTACAGTAAAAATATAAAACCTTTTATTACAAGGAGAAGCAAACTCATGCATTTGTATCTTGCTTCATACAAAAAATATAAAAAACTGACAAAATCTGCTTACAGATATAATTAACTTACAATTATAAAGCTACACTACAAAAGTACTCCTAGCTAATTAAAGATATGATTTTAGTATCGTATAGTATTTGTGAGATTATTAACAAAATAATTGAATGCGTGTCCAACGGGATTAAAATCTAAGTACTGTATTTTGTATTTGACAGTCATACAGCAGTTAAACTAGTTTCCTCTCTTCAACTGAGCGCGAATGTGATAAGTAGTTCCACATACCGGCACACTACAGCAGCACCAGTAAGCCGTCTCGGTATGTAAAGGATGCACGGCAAGCCGTACCTGACTGCCTTTCGGGAGGGCTGACTGGCTTTCGGGCAGATGACTGCCACACCGTGTAATATACCAGCGCGGTGACTGACTTACCGGGCGCAGATGAATGTATATATATATATATATATATATATATATATGCCCGTGAGCACGATAACTCTCGCAAAAATTATCCGATTTTGATGAAATTTGGTATAAACGTGTAAAGCAGCATTTATGACTTTAAGTTCGAAAACCAGCCAGATCGCTCTATCGGAAGGGGTATTTTGGGGGGGTTTTGCACCCCAAAAATGGGTTTTTCGAATTTTTTATATATAATTTTGGAAATAGTCAAATTTTAGTTTTCCCCATTGGATTCAGCTTAAACAAACACACAATTTGGTATTTTGATCATTTCTCTATGTCAATTGGTTACCGAGATATTGAAAGTGCTAAACACAGTACGTTGTCTAATGTTATTCTTATGGAGAAAAATAAAAATTTTATATCTCGCTTATTTATGAACGTATACTGACGAAACTTGGTATACGGCTTCATCTGGTTGTGGACCATTGATATTTGCTCAAAAAGACAATTTTTCACCCAAGGCTCCCGTAGCAGCAAACCTGCGTACTCAGCCCTATGTTATTCTTATAGAGAATAAGTAACGTGTTATCTGCCTTCATTATGAAAATAAATTAATGAAATTTGGTATGTGGCTTTACCTACATGAGTTATATTTATATTTGTATAAAACCCCATTTTTTGTGTTCCTTGCTTCAGCAAACCTGCATACTCAGCTGTCATGTTATTCTTATGGAGAATAATTAAAATGTCATAAATCGTTTATTTATGAATGTATATTGATGAAACTTTGTATGTGGCTTAATGTGGTATATATGCATTGGAAATTCGCTGAGTACGCAGGTTTGCTGCTACGGGGGTATTTTTAAAGCACTGCGAAGCCCATGGTGGTTAACCTTTGGTAATGCATAGGGAGGCGAAGGCTAAGATACATTGTCACACACTGAGAGGGCCAAGGCGAGCCCCTCCTTTAGTACACAAGGTGTGTAGTTGTAAGTTAATGTTGTTAATTAATTTCTCCAATATGTTATTTGACCTTGAGAAATCCATTTAAATTGAGTCGAAACATCGCACTAAAGTGTGTAAGGCTAATTGCCCAACAAAGATAAAATGTAACGATTGTCATAGAGTGGTTGCGTCAAACAGAACTCCACAATTAAATGTGTAATTACTCCTTCCCTACATATATTTAACTATCACGGTTATGTAACAAATCGAAACCTGGACCTTGAGTTGTGTTTTGCCTCCATTTCTGGATATTGGTGTTATATAAAGCTTTCTGGTTAACGGATTAGTGAACTAACAGAGTTGTAACCTCCTCTGATCTAGCAGATCGGGGTTAAGGTCTAAATAACCAAATGTTTTACGTATTACCGTTATAATTCAAGAGCACAGATATATTGGAGCTGGGGTGTATTTTGATTTAAAAACTGTTGTGCCATTTTACAAGCCAAACCTATACTCTAATATGGAGAAGGTGTGCTTCCTTGCTTGGTTGATTGTTTGTAACTTTGATCTCAAAAACGGTTCTAATTTCTTTCTGTTGCTGGAATTAACTTATTTCTGAATTAAAAACGTGTTATAGACAGTAATACCCCCAGGAAAATCTAATTTTGTATAAAATCTAATTTTAAAAATTAAATAACATTGGGCTTATAGAGTAAAAAACAAAACAACATAATCTGTACAGCTCTTTAAAATCAAATCAGTGAGTTGTCAAAGTGTAGTTTAAGTATTAACATGTGGTTTCCTGAGAACAGTGACTAAAACCACTGAGTGAAGATTACATATAGAGTGGTCATATTGAAAATTAATCAAATCATCAAACTACTACCTGAGTGGGTATAGGTCACTCCAGCTATAATAACTGGAGTGACCTTAAACATGTAGAAAAGAGGCATCTGCTCGTCATAGAGGTACGTGGTGAAAAATTACTCCAAGTAATGCAAACCCACTGACTGACCTTCCCCGAGCAAATCTCGGTCCTCCAGGTACTGTATCCCAGTGACAATGCCAAGAAAAGTAAAGAAATCAACAAAAACGTTATGAATAATAGAGTAATCTACCACTCAGTTAACCTCTGCAGTTGAGTACGGAAATACTGAGTATAATATGCGAGTGCCAGTACGTGAAATGTGTTGTGCATTTATCTTTTCCTACGCTTTAGCAACACTTCTCTATGCTTTATGCAATCCTTAGTCATCGGCCTCTTACGTTCCTCTGACTCTCATGTATGTTATATAATCATCTGAGCTTTCCGAAGTATCGCCTTGTGCGAGATAAGTTCCGAGTGGGCAAATCCAAATTATATAATATCTTTGAACTCCTTAGGAGGTCACCGGAAGCGGTTGGAAAGTAGATTGGCAGTAAAATGTTAAATTTAGAGAAATAAAACTGCGGGAAGCATCCTTGAAATTCGTGTTTAGAGTGAAACTTGTTAAATTCAGATATTAAACAGGTTTACAAATTGTTTTGGGTTGCCGACAAAAATGTGAAGTACTCCAGCATTTACTGTTGGTACAGTCATAAAACTTTGACCTTCAAAGACCTTAAATGGATTAATCCTATACTCTAATAAGAGTAAGGTTTGCTTGCTTGCTTGCTTGCGACACTGATCTCAAAAACGGCTCCAACGATTTCCTTCAAATGTTCTAAATATCTAATTTCTGGGATAAAAATAAGTTCTAGACAGGTCTCATCCCCAGAAAAAATCAAATAATGTAAAAAAAAACTAAAATGAAAAGTTAAAAAAATTAACATTGGGCTTATGAAGTTTCAAATCAAAACAATTGTAACAGCTGTTCATAATCAACCAGGAAACTGTCAAAGTAATACTCATGTTGTTTATGATTATTAACATGTGGTTTACTGAGAGTAGAGATTAAAATATTTGAGTGACGATTACATATATAGAGTAGTAAAATAAATCAAAGGTACATTGAGCTATAAATAAAAACTGGAGGGACCTTACAAATTTAGAAAAGAGGCAAATGAGTTATACAAATCTGATTATCAGTTGGGGGAAGTGGTAAATATTACCCCGAGTGATCTAAACAAATTGACTGGCCTTCCCCCGAGCGAAGCTCGTCCCCCCAGGTACTTTACTGTAATAGAGGTCGCGCAATCGTAGACAGAGGAAAGACATTTACCAAGGAAAGACATAATTTTGGACGTTTGGGAGCAAGGGGCATGTGTAACTTTTCCCCACGATTAAAGTAGATAGAAAACGGAGCCGCTAAAACGATACACTTTCCGCACGAAAAGATAAGGCTGAACCCCCCCCCCCCACAAATTTTATCCACCGCCAGAGGCGTTCATGTGGATAAAAATATCCGTCCCAACCCACTTAAAATTGTAAAATGTAAATATTCAATAGCACTGAATCCCCCTTAAATATTTTAAACTTAAAGATGGAAAATGCATATGCTGTATAGTGTTTTACTGGTCAGCTAATGCGTTTATTGTCTCCAAATAAAAAAAGTTTAGACAATGTTATTGTTGTGGACTATAAGTTTTATAAAGATTGTTTGATACATATATTGTTCTATAATGATGAGAAACGTTATGCCTTATATTTTGTTATACTTTTACTCACTATATATGCACGTTCGTTGAAATTTCATATATATATATATATATATATATATATATATATATATATATATATATATATATATATATATAATGAATAAATAAATCACAGCCATAACATGTGGCATTATTTTACTCGTAATAATTCGAAAACACTGTCTTAAGTTACAGTTACACCGTTTCAGTTTACAGTCATCAAACAGCAGTGACAGTGGTAAATAGCCAAATATATAAATACCCCAGTCGCAGCAAACCTGCATACTCAGCAAATTTCCAATGGAAATATAAATGTCTTAATACTAAATAAAGCCTCTTACCAAGTTTCATAAATATATATTCACTAATAAGCGATGTATACAATTTTAATTATTCTCCATAAGAATAACATTGGGGCTGAGTACGCAGGTTTGCTACACCAACGATCACAAAAAATGGGTTTTTATGCTAATATCAATATAACTCAAATAAATTAAGTCATGTAACAGTTTTTATTAAAGGGAGACATAACATTTAATTGTCATCCATAAGAATAACATGGGTCTGAGTACGTAGGTTTCCTGCTACGGGAGCCTTTGGCACACAATTATTTTTTGAGCAAATATCAATAGACCACAACCAGATGAAGCTATGTACTAAGTTTCGTCAGTATACATTCATAAATAAGCGAGATATAACATTTTTCTTTTCCTCCATAAGAATAACATTAGACAACGTACTATGTTTAGCACTTTCAATATCTCGGTAACCAATTGACGTAGAGCAATGTTCAAAACACCAAATTGTGTATTATTTTAAACTAAATTCAATGGTGAAAATTAAAATTAGATTTACTAAAAAACGTAAAAAACTCAAATCCCATTTTTGGGGTACAAACCCCCCCGCTACCCTACCAAAAATACCCCTTCGGATAGGACGATCTGTCTGGTTTTCGAACTTCAAATCATAAATGCTGCTTTACACGTTTATAAAACGTTTCATTTTGTCAAAATCGGACTATTTTTACAAGAGTTATGCTCACAGACACACACATATATATACAGTTGTGAACGAATGGTGTTTTTGGCATCTGGGGACCTCAAAACGAAAAGTTATCATGGTCCCGGGCCTAGGTCTTACCATGCCGACTACGGAAATAGCTTCTTCCCTATAGGGGAAATTCGCTAAAAAATAAAGAGTTCCCACGCAGCAAGCTAATGAAAGTAATTAAAAGCTTAACTAATTGAATAATACCCCCGTCACAGCAAACCTGCGTACTCAGCAAATTTCCAATGCATATATATGGGTATCACTACTACCTAGAGCCAATTACCATGTTTCACAAAAATACATTCATTAATATGCGATATATAGCATTTTAGCGAATTTCCCCTATAGGGAATAAGCTATTACCGTAGGTCTCATGGTAAGACTTAAGCCCGAGACCATGATAACTTTTTGTTTTGAGGTCCCCAGATGCCAAAAACACTATTCGTTCAAATTTATATGTATATATATATATATATATATATATATATATATATATATATATATATATATATATATATATATATATATATATATATATATATATATATATATATATGTGTGTGTGTGTGTGTGTGTGTGTGTGTGTGTGTGTGTGTGTGTGTGTGTGTGTCCGTTAACACGATAACTTGAGTAAAAAACGTCCGATTTTGATGAAATTTGGCTCAAATGTGTAAAATGACATTCATGACTTAAGTTCGAAAACCAGAAAAAACTGACCATGGGAAAGGGGGTTTATGGGGGTTTTACTCAGTGTATTTTCCTTTAAACTTCACATTTCTGTTTATTAATGTGTTTAGCTCAACAAAACAAACATTTTGGTGTTTAAATTGTGATTCTACGTCCAACCGTTGCAGAGATATTCAAAGTGCTAAACACAGTACGTTGTCCAATGTTATCCTTAGGGAGAATAAATAAAATTCGATATCTCGATTATTTATGAATGTATATTGATGAAACTTTGTATGTGGCTTCACGTTGTACTGGTATATTGATATTTGCACAAAAAATAAATGTTTTGTTGGTTGTCCCCGTAGCAGCTAACCTGCATACTCAGCCCTAATGTTATTCTTATGGAGAATAAGTAATGTTTTATATCTCCCTTAATTATGAACATAAATTAATAAAACTTGGTAGGTAGCTTCACCTGGTTCATTTATATTGATAATTGCATAAATACTAATTTCTTATCTTCCTCCTTGCAGAAAACCTGCGTACTCATTCCTAATGTTATTCTTATGGGGAATAAATAAAATGTTATAAATCACTTATTTATGAATGTATTTTTGTCAAACTTGGTAAGTGGCTTTATGTAGGAGTGAGAAACATATTAATGCATTGGAAATTCGCTGAGTACGCAGGTTTGCTGCGACGGGGTTATTTTGTTTGTTGCAGCAAACCTGCTTTCCCTGCCCCCATGTTATTCTTATGGAGAATAACTAGAATATTATATAGCGCTTATTTATGATTGAATATTGATGGAACTTGGTATGTGGCTTGGCCTAGTTAAATTCTATTTATATTTGCATAAAAACCAATTGTTTTTATTCCTTGTTTCAGCAAACCTACGTACTCACTATGAATGTTATTCTTTTGAAAAATTATGGATATTATTTTATTATTATGGATTATGTTATTTTTATGGATAATTAAAATCGCTTATTTGTGAATATATTTTTATGAAACTTGGTATGTGGCTTTATGTGGTATTAAGACATATATTATGCATTGGAAATTCACTGACGAAGGTTTGCTGCGACGGGGGTATTATTTAATCTTCATAAGAATAACATTATAATTTAGTACGCAGGTTTGCTGCAACAAGGAAGATAAGAAATGTGTTTTTTTGCAATTATCAATATAACTCAACCAGGTGAAGCTACATACCAAGTTTTATTAATTTAGGTTCATTACTAAGGGAGATATAAAACTTCACTTATTCTCCATATGAATAACATGGGGCCGAGTATGCAGGTTTGCTGCAACCGGGAAAAATCAACAAAAAACATTTTTTTTTTTTTTACTAATATCAACAACTAGTTGCAGCCACACACCAAGTTTCATCAATATACATACATAAATAATCGAAATATAACATTTGATTTATTACCCATAAGGATAACATTGGACAACGTCCTATGTTTTGCACTTTGAATATCACTGCAACGGTTGGACGTAAAACAACCATTAAAACGCCAAAATTATTGTTTTGTAGAGCTAAACTGATTGGTAGAAAGAAATGTGGAGTTTTTAGTGAAATTATCTGAGGAAAATCTAAAAACCGTATTCCCATAAGATTAACATAGGAAATTTTATGGACGCATTTTTTTACTTTTCCACAACCACTAAACCTAGCTTAAGTATTCAAAATACTAAATTGTTTGGTTTTTAAGCTCTATAAAATGGCTATAACCAAAATCTATTGTTTTTAAAATTTTAGGGTAAAAAGTTCAAAAAACTGATTTTTGGAAACTTTAAAATCCCCATAAAACCCCCTTCCCTTAGACCGATCGATCTGGTTTCCAAACTTAAAGTCATAAATGTTACTCCCCACATTTTTGCCAAATTTCATCAAAATCGGGCGCTTCTTTCAAAAGTTATCGCGGAAACGGACACATTTGAACGTAACGGACACATTTGATATGTATAAATTTGAACGAATAGTGTTTTTGGCATCTGGGGACCTCAAAACAAAAAGTTATCATGGTCTCGGGCTTTAGTCTTACCATGCCACCTACGGGAATAGCTTTTTCCCTATAGGGGAAATTCGCTAAAACGAAAAAATAAGGTTAGTTTTAGCGAATTTCCCCTATAGGGAAGAAGCTATTACCGTAGTCGGCATGGTAAGACCTAGGCCCGGGATCATGATAACTTTTCGTTTTGAGGTCCCCAGACCCCAAAAACACCATTCGTTCGAAACTGTATATATGTGTCCGTGGGTGCGATAACTCTCGTAAAAAACGTCCGATTTTGATGAAATTTGGTACAAAAGTGTAAAGCAGTATTTATGACTTTAAGTTTGAAAACCAGACAGATCGGCCTATCCGAAGGGGTATTTTGGGGGGCTTTTGTACCCCAAAAATGGGTTTTTTGAGTTTTTACATCTAATTTTTGAAAAATTAAAATTTTTTTTTTTTTTTTCATTGAAATCAGCTTAAAAATACGCAAAATTTGGTGTTTTAATCATTGCTCTACATTAATTGGTTACTGAGATATTGAAAGTGCTAAACACAGTACGTTGTCCAATGCTATTCTTATGGAGGATAAGAAAAATTGTATATCTCGCTTATTTATCAACTTATCCTGACGAAACTTGGTATATTGCTTCATTTCATTGTGGTCTATTGATATTTGCACAAAAACCCATTCTTTGGCCTATAGTCCCCGTAGCAGCAAACCTGCATATTCAGCCCCATGTTATTCTTATGGAGGATAAGTAACGTGTTATCACCTTTAAGAACATAAATTAATAGAACTTGGTATGTGACTTTACCTAGTTGAGTTATATTGATATTTGTATAAAAACCAAATTTTAGTGTTCCTTATTTCAGCAAACCTGCATACTCAGCCACCATGTTGTTATTATTATGGAGAATAATTAAAATGTCATATATCATTTATTTATGAATGTATAGTGATGAAACTTGGTATGGGGCTTTATGTGGTATTAAGATAAATTCATATGCATTGGAAATTCGCTGAGTATGCAGGTTTGCTGCTACGGGGTATTTATTTGATAAGAGTGATATTTGCTTGTTTTGAAGATTGTTTGAGGCACCTAGTTGTCCTGAAATGACAGGTCGTTAATGTTGAGTAGTTGTATGTTCGGTTGGGTGGTAGAGTAATTGAGGGAAATATTCGCTACTAAGAATCTGCGATTTTATGGACATGTCAATGCCAATGGGTTCGGCCGCGCTGGAGGCTAGAATGTGGGGGGGGGAGTGTAGCCTATCTCTTCTCAAGGAGCATTTTAGCGCCTCCGTTTTTGGGTGTCGGAGGGTTTGGGCCGTTCCCTAAAGGTAAAAAATGCCACCAGCTTATGTATACAGACAAACCTCCCTTGCAGTAAAAAATGTTACCTCAAAAAACCTCCCAAAAATTACAACCATTACCAACAATTTGTAGTCGTGCACTTAAATTATTAGACATGCTCGTTGGCTGACTCCTGGTTAGCTCTGAAACAAACAACAGTATGATTTTGATCCATTACTGGAATTCGAAAGAAATTAACCATCAAAAATCATAAAAAATACTAATGCATTAAGCACTGTGAACGCGAAACGAACAAACGGAAATGAAAATACATCTGTTCGGCGGCGGTAAGCTTGATTCTTGGCACGACGCCGCCGGCCGTCGCGACGCCACCGTCCAAGCCGTGATCATTGACGTCGCGCCGCGGCGCCGCCTTGCACGGTGTCATATGCAAGTGTGCCAACCCACGTCGCGTACGTCGTAGTGCCAGGATCAGTTTGTATTATTTTGAAGTTTTAATCACTAAAACATTCGGTGAAGTGACGCCAACATAAATTTATGCGTATTTTAAACGAATGTAGATTAATTATGAGTGTAGCTAAACTAAACAGCACAAAATGAGGCGGTGTATTTAGCACTTTTTAAGTTTTTCAATTTAATAAACCCTATTTAACCTGTAGATTATCATTACAGTTTTTAATATTATGTATCACTACTACTATAAAATGAAGTGGTGTCTGTCTGTCTATTGTTCCATCACGCCAAAAACACTGGACCAATTCTGCTGAAAATTTGCACAAACATAGTCTATGAACCGAGGAGTGTCATAGGCCTATTGCCGTTTAGAAATGTCCTCAGGGCTCTGCCCCACGGGACTTCCAAGTTCCCATGTTATTCATATGGAGGAGAGTGTTATTTCGTTTATGTTACGTGTGTTTTACTAATTCAATTAATTTAAATAAACATCTGTTATAAGGAGTATATCTAACTACAGACTGGCATTATTTTGTTTAAAATTGTTCTACTCTGAATGTTCACCCCGTTTCAGAGCACGGGCATAGCAGCTACTTATTATCCTATACTCTAATATGAGTAAGGTTTGCTTGCTTGCTTGCGACACGGATCTCAAAAACGGCTCCAACGATTTCCTTAAAATGTTCGAAATAACTAATTTCTGGGATAAAAATAAGTTCTAGACAGGCCTCATCCCCAGGAAAAATCAAACAATGTAAAAAAAAACTAAAATGAAAAGTTAAAAAATTAACATTGGGCTTATGGAGTTTTAAACCAAAACAAAAGAATTGTAACAGCTGTTCATAATCAACCAGGGAACTGTCAAAGTAATACTCATGTTGTATATGATTGTTAACATGTGGTTTCCTGAGTGTAGAGATTAACATATTTGAGTGAAGATTACTTATATAGAGTAGTAAAATAAATCAAAGGGACATCGAGCTATAAATAACAACTGGAGTGACCTTAAAAATGTAGAAATGAGGAAAAAAAAGTTATACAAATCTGATTATCAGTAGGGGAAAGTGGTGAAATATTACTCCGAGTCATCTAAACAAACTGAATGGCCTTCCCCCGAACAAAGCTCGGCCCCCAGGTACTGTTAATAAAACTACTAGACAATTTACCACCCAATTCTTGTACCAAGAATTATATGTACCGGGAAAGATATGTAGGAAGAGATGTATTTGCCTATGGTGCGATCACACCAAACGACCCTTGAAATCGTATATATCAATGAGATCCGAAATTTTTCATTCATTACAACAGATTTAGAAATTAAAATATTGGGCTACTGATTTAGAATTTTGCCAGGCAAACGTTTCGATAAATTACCTAAAATTAAAAAGAACTTTTATTATCATGCGAAAGCGAATACAAGGCGCTATGAACCGTAAGCAGTCAGATTGTTGACCCTCGCCTAAAATTACCCTGTACATTAGGCTTCTAGTAGACTTTACGTTCCTACACCTTCAGGATTTGCTATATATAGCCACCGAGTGAGTCGACTGCTCCTGGAAATATGGTTAAAACTATTTTTTGTGTCAATCACTAATGCAATCTATAAATAAATCTAATAACTTTTCTTCTTTGGTTTTAAATATTTAACTTTGTGAGCAAGCGAAGCGAAGTACTGTTTAACCCCAACCGTTTGAAAATAACCTTTCTTAGCCTACCTGGTTGTATTGCAATACCTAATTTCATTTAATTTATTTTCAACATCAAAATCATTGTTTATGTCAAGAAAGATGCAGTACGAATAAATTACAATGTGACATCGAAATCAGTAAAATATCTGCGACGGTTAAGTACACAGCGCAAACATGAATGTAAAGTTATTTAGTAACATGCTGCTAGTGACCTGTTACAAATATTGTTGGCCCCAAGTTTTCTTGTATATGAGCCTTCGCATTGTGAAGGCTTTGCAGTTCGTCCTGGTTTAAAAAGGCAACTGTTTCCAGCGAATGTATGGTAGAATTCAGTCTATAGCCGGGTTGTTCAGCATACATCTTTCTAGACGTATCTTTGGATTTTTCAACTACATGATACACCATAAGAAGTTTATATATCTAGGGGCCTCGTCTTGTGTCTTTTGTAAAAAAAGTGTAGCCTACATGGCCGACCATGGTGGTAGATACATTAACCTCGTTGGATAAACCCCTGTGAATTAGATAATCGAAGTTTGTGATTGCGACAAAAATCAGAACCTCCACTACCTGAGACCAGTTTTAAAAGTTGGCCACATTTATGTAAGCTATTTTACCATTGCAAGCAGAAATCCCCCCGTCGCAGCAAACCTGCGCACTCAGCGAATTTCCAATGCATTTATATGTTTCTCACTCCTACATAAAGCCACTTGCCAAGTTTCACGAAAATAAATTCATAAGTAAGTGATTTATAACATTTTATTTATTCCCCATAAGAATAACATTAGGACTGAATACGCAGGTTTACTGTAACAAGGAAGATAAGAAATGAGCTTTTATGCAATTATCAATATAACTGAACCTGGTGAAGCTACATACCAAGTTTTATTAATTTATGTTCATAATTAAGGGACGTATAAAACTTTACTTATTCTCCATAAGAATGGCATTAGGGCTGAGTATGCAGGTTAGCTGCTACGGGAACAATCAAAAAAATGTATTTGTTGTACAAATATCAATATACCAGTACAACTTGAAGCCACATACAAAGTTTCATCAATATACATTCATAAATAATCGAGATATGAAATTTTATTTATTCTCCAAAAGGTAACATTGGAAAACGTACTGTGTTTAGCATTTTGAATATCACTGCTACGGTTGGACGTAGAATCACAATTTAAACACCAAAATTATTGTTTTGTGGAGCTGAAGGGATTGGTAAAAGCAAATGTGAAGTTTAAAGTAAAATTAACTGAGGATAAGCCAAAAACCTTTTTCCCATAAGATTAACATGGGAGATTTTATGAGTAGGTTTTTTGGATTTTCTCCGCAACCACTTAACCTAGGTTAATAATTCAAAATACTATATTATTTGTCTTTTAAGCTCTATAACATGGTCAAAACCAAAACTGTGTTTTAAAAATGTTAGGTTGAAAAATGCAAAAAACTGATTTTTGGAAAATTTAAAACCCCCCATAAACCCCTCTTCCCATGGTCTGATTTTTCTGGTTTTCAAACATAAAGTCATTAATGTCACTTTACACATTTCAGCCAAATTTCATCGAAATCGGCCTTTTTGACTCAAGTTATCGCAATCACGGACATGTATATATATAATTGAACGAATAGTGTTTTGGCATCTGGGGACCTCAAAAGTAAAAGTTATCATGGTCTCGGGCATAAGTCTTACCATGAGTCCTGCGGTAATAGCTTCTTCCCTATAGGGAAAATTCGCTTTAAGTAAGGTGAGGTAAGTTGTATATCTACAGGTCTCTTCTTTAACTCGATTAATGCTGCCCGATAACACGTTCAATTAACTCAAATCCAAATTGCAGACGTTGGACCAGTTGAGTTACGTAACAGCAATGACTACATTGTATATGTAGTCATTGGTAACAGCAATGCAACTCTTGGTTACGTAACTTCATTGTTGTCTGCACTTCGCGATGCGACAGAGGAGAGGAACGACCTTCCATGGCCTCACATGCTCACTCGGGTCGTATGCTTGGACGGGGACAAATGCTCGTTCGGGTCCTATGCTCGGACGGCGTTGACAAATGCTCGCTCGGGCCGTATGCTCGGACGGCGACAAATGCTCGCTCGGGTCGTATGCTCGGACGGCTACAAATGCTCGCTCGGTTCGTATTTTCAGACAGCGACAAATGCTCGGTCGGGTCGTATACTCGGACGGTGACAAATGCTCGCTCGGGTTGTATGTTCGGATGGCGACAAAATGCTCGCTTGGGTCGCATGCTCGAACGGTGACAAATGCTCGCTTGGGCCACATCCTCGGACGGTGAGAAATGCTTGCTCGGGTCGTATGCTCGGACGGTGACAAATGCTCGCTCGGGTCGTATGCTCGGACGGTGACAAATGATCGCTCGGGTCGTATGCTCGGACGGTGACAAATGCTCGCTCGGGTCGTATGCTCGGACGGTGACAAATGCTCGCTTGGGCCACATCTTCGGACGGTGAGAAATGCTCGCTCGGGTCGTATGCTCGGACGGTGACAAATTCTCGCTCGTGTCGTATGCTCGGACGGTGACAAATGCTCGCTCGGGTCGTATGTTCGGACGGTGACAAATGCTCGCTCGGGTCGTATGCTCGGACGGTGACAAATGCTCGCTTGGGCCACATCCTCGGACGGTGAGAAATGCTCGCTCGGGTCGTATGCTCGGACGGTGACAAATGATCGCTCGGGTCGTATGCTCGGACGGTGACAAATGCTCGCTCGGGTCGTATGTTCGGACGGTGACAAATGCTCGCTCGGGTCGTATGCTCGGAAGGTGACAAATGCTCGCTCGGGTCGTATGCTCGGACGATGACAAATGATCGCTCGGGCCACATCCTCGGACGGTGAGAAATGCTTGCTCGGGTAGTATGCTCGGACGGTGACAAATGCTCGCTCGGGTCGTATGTTCGGACGGTGACAAATGCTCGCTCGGGTCGTATGCTCGGACGGTGACAAATGATCGCTCGGGTCGTATGCTCGGACGGTGACAAATGCTCGCTCGGGTCGTATGCTCGGACGGTGACAAATGCTCGCTTGGGCCACATCCTCGGACGGTGAGAAATGCTCGCTCGGGTCGTATGCTCGGACGGTGACAAATGCTCGCTCGTGTCGTATGCTCGGACGGTGACAAATGCTCGCTCGGGTCGTATGTTCGGACGGTGACAAATGCTCGCTCGGGTCGTATGCTCGGACGGTGACAAATGCTCGCTTGGGCCACATCCTCGGACGGTGAGAAATGCTCGCTCGGGTCGTATGCTCGGACGGTGACAAATGATCGCTCGGGTCGTATGCTCGGACGGTGACAAATGCTCGCTCGGGTCGTATGTTCGGACGGTGACAAATGCTCGCTCGGGTCGTATGCTCGGACGGTGACAAATGCTCGCTCGGGTCGTATGCTCGGACGATGACAAATGATCGCTCGGGCCACATCCTCGGACGGTGAGAAATGCTTGCTCGGGTAGTATGCTCGGACGGTGACAAATGCTCGCTCGGGTCGTATACTCCGACGGTGACAAATGCTCGCTCGGGTCGTATGCTCGGACGGTGACAAATGCTCGCTCGGATCGTATGCTCAAACGGTGACAAATGCTCACTCGGGTCGTATGCTCGGACGGTGGCAAATGCTCGCTCGGGCCACATCCTAGGACGATGAGAAATGCTCGCTTGGGTCGTATGCTCGGACGGTGACAAATGCTCGCTCGGGTCGTATGGTCGGACGGTGACAAATGCTCGCTCGGGTCGCATGCTCGGACGTTGTTACATGCTTTCTCGGGTCGCATATACTCAATATCTATATTTTTGCTTCGAGGTTATTGTAATATAGATTTTCGTGAGCCGATTAAGAATGCAATATTTTCATTCGATACCCAATCACGAAGGTGGTGAGTAGTTTCGCAATCTTTCATGTAATAGCACTTGATGCGATAAATCCAATTTCGACGTCTCGAATGAGAATTCGATTAATCGCTAACTTTTCATTTTGTTCTCCATGTGAGCCATTCAGCGAGAATTTATGTTATACGGTATATTCCCTGTTTTAATTTACAGAGCCTTCAATTTTGTACGTTTATTTTTCGTATAGAATCTTGAAGATCTCATTAAACATTTTGAAAAAGGAGCTAAAGTCATCTAGGTTTAGTCATCTAGCTTCGTCCGGGGAGTTTTTAGTTAGTTCCCCTTGAAAGAGAATTCACTTACAAACACTCGCCTTCTTTTTACTCCCTACACTACTGGTAGCGAAATGGAAGTCTGGCGTGTGTGGCTTCGACACCTGCGTCAACGTCAACATGAAACTGGGAAATACACCAACTGGCAGTGCAAACCTTGACGTTGTCGTTTACTCGATGTGTTCTTAATGAAAACATTAAATTGAGTAAAATAATAAAAACTTCGTCAGTTTAGATTGTGTTTTTTAGTGTGAAAAGTAAAACTTGTAAAGTATTTTAAGGTTACCACAAACTAAATTAAAATACTATTTTTACTTTCTCCCCCTATACATAGTACATGGAGAAAGTATTGTTTTCGTCAACATTTTCGAATTTGAGTTGTTAGTGGAAATATTCGTTTTGGTGCTCCCTGAACCCAAAAAAGTGGTTTTTACGTAATCTCTGTGTGGATGTGTACAGAGCTAGGGCCCTAACCAATGGTCCTATTTTTATGAAATTTGGTATGCAGGTCCTAATCTACGATATCTCCGGGTATTTTTTCATTTTTTTTTGGAATATTTCATTTTTAAAGGTAATTATCCCCCAAGACCGCCAAAAAACATGAAAAATCAAAATTTCTCAAAACGGCTCTAACGATTTTGATTAAACTTTATTCATTTGTAGAACTTTCGTTTCCCAACAGAATGACACCACCCGCTTTTCTGTAAAATGTTGGGTTCAGAAATTACAGGACTTTTTATTGGTTAACATATAAAAATTCCGTTATTTGGATTCTTCATATAAAGCATAAATATAACAAATATTACTATTCACCATTAAAAAGAGTTCAAAAACTAAATAATTTAGTATTTTGAATTACTATTCCACGATTGCTGGTTGCGGAGAAAATTGAAATTTTCATTTTGCGGTAAACGCAGTACGCTGTCCAATGTTACAAAAATTACTATTTCTCTCTTATGTACTGATAGTAGTGAAGGGTGGGGGTTTCTGGGGCAGGAGGGACAGGAGGGCCACCCCCCCCCCCGAACCACCCCCCGCGAATTTTTTTTTTCCAATTTTTTTTTTTTGCGAATACTAACCTAACCTAACCTAACCTAACCAAACCTAACCTAACCTAACCTAACCTAACCTATCCTAACCTAACCTAACCTAACCTAACCTAACCTAACCTAACCTAACCTAACCTAACCTAACCTAACCTATCCTAACCTAACCTAACCTAACCTAACCTAACCTAACCTAACCTAACCTAACCTAACCTAACCTAACCTAACCTAACCTAACCTAACGTAACCTAACCTAACGTAACCTAACCTAACCTAACCTAACCTCGGATCACATTTCTGATTGCAGATTCTAGTTCGTCTAGTCGAGCCGAGAAATTTGCATACCCACAAAGTACATTTGGACGATGTAGGGGGGGGGGCTATCTCGGTTACCATAAGTCGGATTTGAATTCTGATTGCAGATTCTTGTTCGTCTAGTCGAGCCGAGAAATTTGCATACCCACAAAGTACATTTGGACGATGTAGGGGGGGGGGCTATCTCGGTTACCATAAGTCGGATTTGAATTCTGATTGCAGATTCTTGTTCGTCTAGTCGAGCCGAGAAATTTGCATACCCACAAAGTACATTTGGACGATGTAGGGGGGGGGCTATCTCGGTTACCATAAGTCGGATTTGAATTCTGATTGCAGATTCTTGTTCGTCTAGTCGAGCCGAGAAATTTGCATACCCACAATGTACATTTGGACGATGTAGGGGGGGGGCTGGCTATCTCGGTTACCATAGGTCGGATTTGAATTCTGATTGCAGATTCTTATTCGTCTAGTCGAGCCGAGTCATTTGAGTACCCACATCGTACACTTTGGATGATGTTTACAAAAAAGGGGCCCGCACCACACTTTTGACCTTTTTTTTTGCATTTTTGGAATCTCCTCGTCAAGCCGAGTATTCTCAGTACCCACATGACATACTTTGGATAATTAATACAAGAGTTGAACAGGGTAACGCTACAACCAACAGAGCTAGCCCATCAGCGCTTGCGGTCAATTGAACTACCAGTGAATGCAAATTTTAAGGAGAATATAATTGCAATGCTTTGAACATATACTGCAAAGGGGGGTGTATCGATACACCCCCCTTCAAGTACTCTGCACCGAGGCAGCTGTTCGCACAACCGACTGACGCGTCCAGTCTACTGTCTGGGAATGCGGATGTTGTAATTTGATACCTCGACTGGAGGGTGCAGGTGTTCACACAAAAAACCGACAAGTCGAGACCTGTCTGGGAATGCGGATGCTGTAATTTGATACCTCGACGGGAAGACGGCTGACCCTTCTAGGAACCCATAATTATAGACCACCCGCGTCGAATTCCATTAGTGGGGATAGTCACCCCACATCACCAGCCCTCCTTCAGTTCAGTTCGAGAGTTCAGTGCGTGAAGACGTGTTAGTCCGATCCTGTGCCGTTCTACGCGATTTGTGTTAGTTGCTGATTATCATCATTTGCGATTTGCGATTTGCGTAAAGCACCTTTGAACTATTTAAAACGTTCGTTTTGTGCTGTATTGTTTGTGATTATTAAAACTTATAATCCATATTAAAGATGAACGCCACACACGTTTGTAACATTTGTGGTTGTATTTATGTGCGTAGAAACAATTTGGTGCAACACCACATCAGATTCCACGGCTTGAGACCACAACTACCACCACCAACACCAACGCAGCAAGGTACGTTTTTTGCGTTGCATTATTGTTTTAATCAGACCTAAATGTTAGTAATATAGGAATACGTTATGCAATATAACCGGAGAGTGATAAAATAATTTTTATTTAACAGCTTTAACTATTTAGCGCGAATAGAGAACTCTGTTTTTTAAATTTAAAATTACATGACTATATCAATATAATTTAATTTTAATAACTTATGTTATTGCTTGCTCCATCAAGTCAAGTCATCAGAGTACCCACATTACAAACTTTAAAAAACAAATTTAACCCCCCCCCCCCCGAGAAAGGTCCTAAGGGGGGGGGGGGCTCGGGGGGGGGTCACTGAGAATTTGAATGTACTCTAAACAAAGGTAGGTGTTAAACATACTTCACAATCTAATCGTTTTGTGCGTTTGCAGATGGAGAAGCTGCATGTCGAGCCACATTCGTAGACCGGGGAGCTTTAGAGCGTCACATGGAAGCGAATCACCGAGTCATTCCACCCCGGGAGGTGATTGATGCTCCGCAGACGACTGCCGATGTCAATCAACACTCCGTTGAAGGTGAGAATCCACATTAAAATAACTTTTTCCCCTTGAAACTAATTACCTTTTTTATAATTATTTAACTAGGTACATGAAGAAGAAGAAGGAGACCGTGACAACTGGTGTACTATTGATTTAATTGCTAGGGGGAGATTTTCGCTCCCCCTAAAACATAATGCTTCTTTAGGGTTGGCGCAGCTCATTATTGCAGCTACATCCTTAGCTTTGAACCCAGGTTCATCAATGTAGACAAACAGTACAGAAGATTACATTCCCTGTTTCAAAATTGATATTTTTAATTAACAAATACATTTTGAAATGTGATTCTCGAGAGAGGGGAATTTGTATCTTTAGTTATCCTAATCTGTTTTTTATTTTTATTTTCAGATGAAGGACCGGGTCCTGGCCACCACACCTGCCATGAATGCGGTCGCCGTTTCCGTCGTGAAATACACCTGCGTCGACATGTGGATTCGGTACGCAGCAGAGTCCGCAGGTTCATATGCGGCACATGCGGCGTCGAATTCAAGAGGGAAGACAACCTGCGTCGACACACCATGCAATTTCACGGCAATGGTCATGAACGAAGATTCCCTTGCGCATACTGCGGTCAGGAGTTCAACCAGCGGTTCAACAAGGACCATCATGAGCGGATCTCTTGCCCGATCATGAAGGACCTGAACCGGAACCGAGCAGCCATGGAACAGGATGAACCCCAGCCAGGTCCGAGCACGGAGCCACAACCCGGTACGAGCACACACCAACAACCCGATGA
Organism: Allygus modestus; assembly: GCA_963675035.1. Lineage (NCBI taxonomy): Eukaryota > Metazoa > Arthropoda > Insecta > Hemiptera > Cicadellidae > Allygus > Allygus modestus. The sequence goes on from OY776114.1 coordinate 61,315,078, forward strand.
TGTTGAGATGACTGGAGCAGGACAGTCAAGCCCCGTATTCTCACTCATTCAACGGGGTTTCCGCAACCGCCTCCAAACCTACCGTCTGCAGCGACCGATGGAGAATCTCGTCACAATCGGAGAAGTGATGGCGTTGTTGATTGTGAGCCTTACGGAGTTGCTTGAGATCACCTTGGCGAAACACCGCAGCATAAAGGTCAACTTGAAGCTGGAGTGTGAATTCCAAAATGTGCACAACAACACCTGCCTGCGCAACTTCAAAACGAAGATGACTCCGTTGACGACGACCTCGGACCTGAACCAGTACATCACAACAGCTTTTGCGAAGCTTATCAGAGAGAAGGCTGAGTGTGATCATATCGGCTCCGGGTGGACATACCTTCGCGTTCGTGATTTGGAGGTTGGTATTAACGAATACACTCCTCTAGGTGAAGATGGTCGAGCTTGGCTCCCACTGCCTATGTCCCTGGAGAACACCAAAGCAGTCGTCAACGTATCGAACGCCGATGAGCGGTGTTTTATGTATGCAGTCCTGGGAAAGTTTGTTCAAGAGGACCCTAAAAGACCGGCATCGTACACCGACGACATCATCGCCCGATACGATTGGACCGGCCTTCAATTCCCCGTTGCTCTGAAGAGTATCAAGACGTTTGAGCGGACAAACAACATCAGTATCAACGTCTATGGTATTGATCACACGTGCGTGGGTCAGAAACCTGACGGACGACCAAAGTATCAGGACACCGTCTTCCCCTTGAAGATTTGTAGGCAGGAGCGCGAAGACCATTGCGACATTTTGTACGTGACAACGGACGGTGATAGTCACTACGCCTACATCAAAGACCTTAGTCGACTGATCCGTCCCCAACTCACAGCACATAAGGGCAGGATATTCATCTGTAAGCGGTGCTTCGCGCACTTTGATAACCGTCCGAACAAGCTTGGTCTGACAGGTGCACAGCGTCTGGAGGAGCACAGGCGATACTGCTCCGCTTCAGCCCCTATTCGCATGGATACGCCGAAAAAGACAGAAATCAAATTCAGCCATCCAGAGTTCACCCGACGCGAGCGTTTCACCATCTACGCGGACTTTGAGTGTGCTCTACTACCGACCGCGGAGATGGATGAACAAGTCGACGAACCGCACGGAGGAGTAGCCACCCACATCCACATCCCATACGCCTTTGCGTACCAGATTATCGACTCGTACGGACTTGAGGAGTTCGAGCCTCGAGTCTACTTCGGGGATGATGCGTCAAAGACATTTATGGAGATGTTGAAAACTGATGTTGAGCGATTGTGGAACTTCCTGTACGAAGCAAGAAATCTGCGCCCTGTCCTGACCCCAGTGGAAACGATGCAGTACAACTCGACAGCGAATTGCTACCTCTGCGGATCGACATTTTCAAGCGAAGACCCAAAGGTTCGTGATCACAACCACGCGCCGCCCTACGAGTTCCGTGGCGCTGCGCACAGATCATGTAACCTAAGCTACAGGGAGCAGCGAGTAGTCAACTGCTACTTCCACAACCTCTCCAACTACGACGCTCACTTCATAGTGCGGGAGTTGGCGGTCGACCCTGGTGATGTTGAGGTGTTGGCTCACACGGAAGAGCGGTACATCGCTTTTACGAAGCGGTTCCTGTTCGACCGAACTGCGACACCGGTTGGGATGCCAGGGCGTGGAAAAAGGCAGCTAGGATTCAGAGTCAGGTTCCTAGACACCTACAGGTTCCTGGCTTTGAGCCTCGCCAGCCTCGCAGCCGCACTTCCACCAGCTCAACTCTTGGAGACGAGGAAGAGATTCCCCGAAGACCACCTCTTCGATCTAGTCCGTAGGAAAGGCGTGTTCCCGTACAACTTTGTAACGTCGAACGCCGTGTTGGAAGATACTACGGAACTGCCTCTGCAGCGAGATTTCCACAACGACCTTACCCTGGAGGACATAACGGATGCAGACTAAGAGCATGCTCGCAACGTGTGGGAAACCTTCGGTTGTAGGAACCTCAAGGACTACGCCGAGAAGTACCTGCGCTGTGACATTGCGCTGTTGACTGACGTCTTTGAACGCTTCAGGGACACGTCGATGGCTGAATACGAACTAGACCCTGCGCACTACTACACCCTACCGTCATACGCCTGGGATGTTATGTTAAGGACCTGTCGAGTGGAGCTTGATACGATACAGGACTTTGATATGTACCTCTTCTTCGAGCAAGGCATCAGAGGAGGTATTTCCCAGGCGATCACCAGACACGCCAAGGCCAACCATGATGGATGTTGCCCTGAAGATCGACGACCTGAAGAGCCAACGAATCACCTGCTATACTTGGACGCCAACAACCTTTACGGTTGGGCCATGTCCCAGTGTCTTCCACAGGGGCACTTCCAATGGCTCAGCCGAGAGGAGATCTCGTCCCTGGATATTGCAGCGTTGGACCCCGAAGGACCCACGGGCTACGTCTTGGAAGTTGACCTTCGCTACCCCGCCCACCTGCACGACCTTCACAAGGATCTCCCCTACTGCTGCGAGACCAAACGTCCGCCAGGAGGGAAATTCAAGAAGCTCGTTACGACTCTGGATGACAAGAAGAACTACATCTGTCATTACAGAATCCTGCAACAGGCGCTGGAAAACGGAGTGGAGCTTGTGAACGTGCATCGCGTCATCTCGTTCCGTCAGTCTCGGTGGTTAGAGAGCTACATCCTAATGAACACCGAACTGAGGAAGAAGGCCACGACCAAGTTTGAACAAGACTTTTTCAAGCTTATGAACAATGCGGTCTTTGGCAAGACGATCGAGAATGTTCGCAAGCGAATGAACGCTAAACTGGTGTGTACGCCGGAGATGTTCAGGAAGTACGTGGCCAAGTCAAACTTCCTGGGCCGAACCTACTTCAACGATGACGTCGCCATTGTACACATGTCGAAAGTCAATATCGTCCTGGACAAACCGCTCTACGTCGGAATGTGTGTCCTCGATCTGAGCAAGTGGCTCATGTACGACTTCCTTCGAAAGATGAAGAACCGCTACGGCGATCGACTGAAGGTTGACTACATGGACACTGACAGTTTCGTGTTCGACATCCAGACTGAAGATGTTTATAAGGACATGTTGGAGCATCTGGATGATTTTGACACCAGTGCGTACCCCCGAAACCATCCCTGCTACAGCCCCGTCAACGCAAAAGTCATCGGAAAGTTCAAGGATGAAGCGAACGGTCTTCCGCTGCTCGAGTACCTCGGTCTTCGCTCAAAACTTTATTTCATGGACATTGTCGAGTTCGAGGAGAGGACCGAAGATGACGAGTTGCAGGTCATGACAGTGAAGCGCGCCAAGGGAGTCGCTAGAGGTGTTGTAAAACACAATCTAACCTCTGACGACTATCGGGAATGTCTCTTCAACGGCGTGTTGAAGAGAACCATCAACACCAGGTTCCAGTCCCGAAACCACCGCGTCTTCACAGTTCAAGTCGACAAGCTATCCTTGAGCTGTAACGATGACAAACGCTACATCCTTCCGGACGGTGTAAATACACTGCCTTGGGGGCATGTTGACGTTCCACCTCAGCCCGAAGACATCCCTCAAGACGATGAAGAGGCGGAGGATGAGGAGCGTTGAGTGGTTGTGTCATATTACCAAAGACCCTGACTTGACTTGTAAATTATTTTGAAAAATCTAGTCATTAGTTTGTATCGAGTCTCGTAAAACTTAGAAATGTGCTCCTTTTTTTGTTCTAGTCGTTAGTTTGTGTCGAGTCTCGTTTTTGCTAGCCAAACACAAATGTTCAGGAGCACATACTCGATGTGAAATATATATATAAGGTGTGTAAATAAATAGCCAAATTGTTCGTATATACATTTGTCTTTTTTTTCTCCCCTCACATAGTCTTAAGATACTAAAGTAAAAAAAAATTATTCAGGAATATGTTAATTCATATAAACCAGGTTCAGATATGAATGTTACTTTACAATCATTGTATGATAGGTATGTCCCAATTTGTGGTTGACAACTGTTGTTCAACTGATTTAATTACCAGGGGGGAGATTTTCGCTCCCCCTAACACATAATGGCTTAGGGGGGAGATTTTCGCTCCCCCATACGTCAGGAATTGTTGAAGACTAGAATGCACCTGCTAATGTCATTGTATGATAGATCTGCCCCACTTTGGGGTAAAGGAGGCGAGGATGGGAAATAATAAGAATGTTTATTTTTTATTCTGAGTACACAACTAGTTTATTGATAAAAAACAAATGCAAAATTTCAAAACTCAATTGGTATACATTTGTGCAAAGAGTCTTCTGATCAGTGCATCGTTGTGGCCGAAAGAAGAGTGTTCAAAGAGCTGCACAAAGTCCTTCATCTTCATGCCGTAGTGGGTGCGGCAGTACAGGAATACAAGGCAGTATTGACCGCAGACCAGAGTGTTGTCACTTTGAAGGCGATGCTCGTTGTACAGGTAGCGACGAGCGTTGCGTCTCAGGAATCCTTGGTAGAATTGAAGATGTGGCGGTTGACCGTAGCTGTCAAAGAATTCAATTATTCCTCCTCCTCTGTTAAGGTAGAAAGCGACCCAGTGAGTGCCGTCTTCATTGTGTGGATCAGTGTTCACAATCATAGCAGTAGATGGTGAAATATAATGGGGCAATTGATCCGCAGCGTAGACACCAACATTCTGTACGGGCAGTTTAGCCATACACTTTTGTATCTCTAAGGTATTCATTCTACTGTGTCGACGCCACAGTCAGTAGTAGGAGTAGTAGTACTAGTAGCAAAACAAAAGCAGGAACTGGTATCACTCTCACCATCGTCAGCGTAATCATCAGCGTCAGCGATATTTGTGCTTAGATGTAACCAACTGCGTAATGTGATGCAATTGGCTAGAGCGCATCGTGTGTGAGCTGTTCTGTGGTGGCGACATCGCACTGCGTTTGTTGATAGTAGACTGTTGATTGACGATAGTGATCCGCAGCCAATATCGTTGATATCCATGACATTAGTAGTACAGTGATCCGTGATGAAATTGTATCGTACAAACTCTTTTTTCTCAGCACCTTTGACGTAGACAATCGGTCGTTTGGCGATACATGCGCGTAACTTGTCCTCTAGCACATGATACCAGATATCACCTTGGTCCCATTCCAATCCGTGACAGTGTTTTGTGAGCCAATAGCTTTCACGCAGTTTCTCTTGTGATAGGAAATCTCGACTGAATGGTGATTTGGCGATATGATGCATTAGCAGTGTTCCACTGACCAATTCCAAGACGCACACTTCCTTCAGAATGTAGTCATTTGCGTTGTCCTTGAAACATTGAAAATCCACAATAATTGGAGATGCGGAATTTTTACGCGGTACTCTGCATAAACGATCCATCTTGTGCGAATGTTGGTTGTTGACTGAGGAGGAGGAGGACGATGACGCCGCCGCCGACGATCTAACCGCCAAAGTCCGCAGACACGTTGCGATGACGATCGATTTCGATGACGTTGTCAAACTCTGCGTATACCAGACAGTTGACAGTCTCTGTGAGCCCCGTGTCGAAAGCAATCTCCATACGCACACTACCGTTGCGCACTAGGTTCCAATGAGTCGTGTCGCTTGCTGACATATCAGGTGTTAGATCGAATGCCATCAGACAGTATCCATCGTCGTAATCGTCTCTATTTATGAGATTACCAGCATCGCTAAAGTGTATGCCGGAGCCTGAAAACAGACTGTGATACGCCATCACGTATTTTCCCTTGCCGGTTTCGTAGTGTGGTTGTAGCGGTTTGGATGGCACTTGTTCACCGTCCACGTACAGCGAGAAGTAGTTGGTTTTGAAATTTTGAAAGTTAAATGGATTCTTTTTTAAATTGCCATTATAAGCGGCGTTGGTGACCAGTCCGACAATGATTCGTTTCGGCACTTGACCTAGAAACACATTGTCCAAAGTTTTGCTCCTCACTCCAAACGGTAGTGTGAATGTTTTCAATTCCACTCTGGTGATTGGGTATTTAGCTGTGCCGGACTGAAGCGTCTTGCTGTGCGCCAACAGTACAGTGGGGCTAACTTTACACCTTCGTATCCAGAGATTCGCATCAACAATGTGCACCTTGTAGTCACCATCATCCGACATAATGGAGAAGGAATCTTTTGATCGGATAAGTTTAAAACGCAGTTCCACACCGTTCAACAGGAACTTGTTCTGATTACACATGTCCACATGTAGGCGACCGAGCATATCGATTTCACGACTTTTATTTGTCATTTTTCGTCTCGCCTTTAGTCCATCGTTATCGTCCAGAGTATTGTCCATGTGGCCGGCATCGTCCGCGTTCCACAATCCACATGTTAAATGTGATTTCCTAGCATCATAGCCGTAATTCAGCAATGTTTCAATATACGCTCGATATGCATAAGTGTTGTTTTGTGGTGTGACCAGTTTCTGATTCATACTCATATCGACTTGACTGAATAACGTGTGCAGCCAATTGTTGACTGGGCCAATTTTGTTCGATTCATCGGCATCTGCGATTGCCGCTCCTGTCGACTTGACAATAGACGCTGTAACTTCCAACATTGTTTGCGAAAGATCGGTGTATTCTTCGCCGTTGCCGGGCACAACAAACTCGATGGGCGAATCATCAGTCAGTGTGGAGATTGGTTTGTACTGAATCCATTTGCCGCTCTCGATACTGGTCTGCGTCGGCGGTAGGGAGAATAAGTCCAATTCCGTCTTGACGCATTCACACGACTTTTGATGTAGAAACGACATTGCTAGCGTGTGTGTTAATTGAATATATCACGTACGGAAGTTCTCCTCACTGCTTTCCTCGTCTTCCTCGTCTTCTTCCTAACTGTCCTTCTCTTCTTGCTGCTGCTCTTGGATGACGACGACGACGACCTTCCTCGAAGGAGTTTCGTCAAAGACTGTGGTGTGACACGACGGCCGCCGAACATGGCGCGCTTCGCGTTCCTCTTACGCGAGAGTCTCGCGTTAGTCTTTCGCGCAGGAGTAGCGCGTCGGTGTTTCGCGGTATTCTTTCGCGTTACGCGACGGTGTTTCGCGCGAGAGCCGCCGCCGCCACTTAGCACACGTTGAAGTTTGCCGTCCGCCCTGCGTTTTAGCGAGTCTGTAAACTGGCTGAAATGATCTCTAGCGGCTTCTTTGGGATCCCGCTGGTGCATGGCCATGTCGCCCAAGAATCCAACACCGGATTTCAACGCCTCTTTGGCTACAGCAGAGGCTCCCGACTTGAGTAGCGGTGTGATGGTGCGGAACATACCGCCTAGGAAACTGCCAATTCCATGTCCGCGCTGGTAGGGTGCACCGCGAAATACCCTATCGATACTGCCGCCGGTCTGCTGCAACTGTTGGCGACGGTAGTAAGCCAAGTAGGGATCGTTTGTATTCATAATTGCTGAGCTACTCTTTTGAAATGAAGCTTCACGTACGACGTCCCAAAGAGGAATGACGCTTTTTTACTAGCGTGATCCCTTAGGTCAATATCGATCGTTTCAAATGTTCCTTTCATAACTGGCGCATAATGAGGACTGATGAAATGCACAGTCTTATGCGCGCCGTGTGTGTAGTTATCTCTGTCAATGTTGATAATCTTCAAAAGTGGCGCTGTAGTGTCGCCAATCAGCTGCGGTTCAATCAGATCACAATACACGTACAAGTGTGTCGGCAGTCCCATAGTCAGATTTGGTGGCCATATCGCTGTGAGGTCATTTGTCAAAACGTTCTCGTACGGATCGAAACCCAACTGGAGAGACAGCGCTTCGGTGAAATGCACTTTGCTTATACCGTCCACCATTGTCGTGATCTTGACTCTGTCCTGCTCTTTGTCATACTCAAAGTACAAGTACTGGGTTACATCCTTCGCTTTATTGATCATTTTCAATAAATCGGTTATGTTCTTGTAATAACCGGGTTTCATCTTTAGCATAATGTGCTCGACACTGAGTGTGACGGGAATACTAGGCAGAACGAGTTTATAGTCGAGCCAAATACACGATTCCTCGTCCACAGTCATAAAGGAGCATGGATAATGCGCTTCGACCAAAGCCATCTCCCACTCGCCATCGCCTTCTAATCGAATTTGTCTCGGCAGATGTGTAGTGTACTTGGACACTGTGTTTTTTGGAAAATAATCCTTTGAGCTGTTGCTGGGCAATGTCAAATAGAACTGGTTGCTATTAGGCATTTTGCAAATCTTGCGCTCCTACCCAAGAATTGAACTCGTCTCCGTAACCTGCCCACTTGACGAAATAACGCTTACTGCGACCGCGACCCTTAGCGTCTAGTATTTCAGCAATCTTGAACAGATGGTCGTTGTATATTGTCACTTTTTGTAATTCGTATTCGTAAAACTGACCAGTCACTTGTTCACCGTTGAGATCCGCCAAAGTGTACATTGGCAGAGGCATCAATGTGTTTACACGACGCACCACAAACACTTCTTTACTCCAATTAGTCTCGTAACCTTTTGCGAATGTGCCCTTCTCCTTAGATATGCGCACTGTGGTGCCAACTTTCAGTTTTGCCTTAACACGACGCGGTATCTTACCGAACATGCGACGCCATACCTGATGCAATATTCGCTTGTTGTCGACAGTCACATCGACTGGTCGTATTCTGTTGCCTAGACTCTTGTGAGCGCTGTTGTTGTATGCGCTAACCAGTTTGTCCAACACATCTACGTAACGATATGTGTTTTTGTAAGTCAAATATCGCCACATGCGTGTTTTCAAAGTGCGATTCACGCGTTCCACTACGGCCGCTTTAACATCTGGGTTTTGTGTAGTGACATAGATGATTCCGTATTGTTTGAATAACCTTTTCGTCTTGGCACCTGTGAATTCAGTACCTTTGTCGGTTTGTAAACAGCGAGGTGTATCGGTCGCTTCGGCAAATATCTCCTCGAAAGCGTTGGCCACTTCAGCTCCTTCTTTCCGCCTCAACGTCCGCACATACAGGTGTTTGCTAAACACGTCTATTACAGTCAGTAGGTAGTTGACGCCGTCGTTGTGTTTACTAAGACCACGCATATCGTTCAAGTCCGCTTGCCACAATTCAAATGGACCATACACTATGTAAGGATTGCGCGGGAAACGCTTGCGTGCCGGTTTGTGCAATGTGTAAGTGTCCTGTGTTTGTAACCATTCAATCACTTTGCGTTTTGAAACTGGTTTTGCAGCTCGCGCTAAAGGAGCTACACCGCCATACGACGAAGGTTCGATGGGATTGTAATACAAACGCTCCATAATGAAAACCTATCCTGTGTACGTTTCCCACTTGTCCAAATTTGACGACGGCTTGTTTCTAGTTAGAAGATCAAACTGCCCTGTCGGTGTAGATGTTACACGTTTTCCTCTTGCCGATCGAAGCCGATTTACTAGCGGTGTTCTCAGTATTGATTCAGTTGATGTGTCTTCCACGTCATCGTCTGATCCTTCTCCTCCTGTGAATGATGATCGATATTCGGCATTTATTTCCTTTAGTGCTCTTAGATTATTCATATAGTCCTTTGGCACGTTCATCGCTTTCAATGCGTTGAGCACTTCCCGCCATCCTGGCGGTATGTAATCACGCATACGCACCTTTACTATGCAATTTAAGATATCCACTAGATTTGAGTCTGGGATTTTTACACCGTTGATGTACACTGAATAGCCACTGTCCCATCTGATTAAGCTGCCGTCACGTTTCATGAAACGTAAAAGATTGCGGGCATCAGATCTGTAAGTTTTGGAAAACGTTTCCACAATCTCTTCCACTGGACCACCTTCCGCAGCGGGGTGCGATCGTTGACTATGTTCAATCCCACCCGTCTCCACGATTGGTATGCTAATCGGTTGGCGTCTATTCTCTGCAATATGCAAGAAGCGATGTAACGCTTGTTTGTACAATTTCCACTTTTCACTATCGTCCATACGTTTGTTATTCAATATTTGTTGCATCTCCGCGTCGAGGCTGTTTTCACTGGATAGATTAGTCGGTCTGTTATCCGTAGCATTTGATTGCAGTCGATCAATCAACTCTTGCGGCACAACTACCATCTTCTTCGCATGTTCCATATTTGCACTAATGACTAGCTACTTTTCTAAAGTGTAACTTCACGCACGACGTTCCAAAGTGGAATGGCAAATGATTACCAATGTTATCTCTTAAGTCAATTTCCACACTGTCAAAAGATCTATTCATAACAGGCACATAGTGCGGATCGATGAATGATGTTGATTTATGCAATCCGTATACATAAGTAGACGTGGATATATTGACAATTTTCAATAACGGTGCGACTGTATCGCCGACCATCTGCGGCTCGACTAAATCACAATACACGTACATGTGTGACGGTAAGCCAAGACGAATGTTGGGCGAACGGATGCTTTTGTTAACTGCATCACCTTCCAGCGTCAATTCATTCGGATCGAACCCCAATTGAAGCGCTAACGTTGGACTTAATGTAATTTTTCCAACATCAGTTCCCATCGATACTTCAATGAATTTGTTGTATGAGTTTTCAACGGTGAACTTTACACCAAAAGTAATCGCTAGTTCTTGTGAATTGATATGATCACACAATTCTTGAATATTTGCGTAATCACCAGTCTTCAATTTAATTCTGTGGTTTTGTTTTGGAGTAGCAGACACTACCGGTGTTACATCGGCAGTGCTGTCCATAACCCGCGCCAACGCTTCTATGTTCACTTTTGCTTCCTCTTGCGGTTGTATGCAAATGTCAATTGTTTCGTCATTACCGACAGATAGAAATGTCATTGGATAGTGTGCTTCCACAAGTGCAATTTCCCAGTCGCCAGCGTCCAGTTGAATAGCTCTCGGCAAATGTGTTATATAATTTGCAACTGTATTTTTCGGATAATACTGCATCGAACTGTTGCTGGGCAGTGTCAAATAGAACTGATTGTTGATGCCAGCCATTTTTATCTACTCAGTGCTGCTTGTAGTACTGCGCTCAAAAGTAATGGTATAAAGATTCCACCGCCTTTTTGTATGAGATACTTTCGTTTCTTTGACCAGCCTTCGCCGCGTTTCACCAATCTACGTAGCGTCGCCTTGTGTTTGCTTAGCTGACTTTTACTCTTCTTCGCCAGAGGAACGTTACCTCGCAACACGTTGTATGCGCACTCACACACTGAGCGAATGCGGCTCTTGTCACACACCTTTAACAGTGCCTTCCGCTCCTTGGGTGTTGAGTGTATGAAAGCCGTAAGCAGAGCTGCGTCCTTCCGCAAGCACGACATGATTACTACTGATGGCGAAATTACCTTTTCTTTGGCAAGTACACATAGTTGGTAGAATCGTCTGGAAATATGCAACTTCGTATTCGCATATTTTCGTCTGTTGATTGTTTCAAGTCTATCAGTAGGTAGCCGTGTGGATTCCTAGTAGCGTCAGCGTACGCCTCCTCGATGAATTTCGGGCTGTCTGGATATATTTGTCTGGCCAAGTACCTAATCTGAACTCTATCTCTAGGATTCTTAAAACACACAATGTAATGCGCATTAAGTGAGATGTCCCTCTGCCCGCGTCCTTGATGAAACAAATTTTGTGTAATGAAAAACACACTAATGTTGCGATGATGGCAACCTTTTGTGAAAAGATCCACCACACGGTTGTCGGCCTCACGCATCATATCGTCTATAATCACAAGTATCGGCTCGTTACCAGAAAAATCCTCCAAGTTTGGTAGACCTTCTACGTGGTTAATGTTGACATTTTTCGGGTCACCACCACCACCACCACCACCACTACCATAATGCCAGTTTATACTGGTAAATGGTGTGTGACACATTTCTGTAATGTGTTTTATAAACTTTGACACAAACTGAGACTTGCCACAACCCGAAGGCCCCGCCACAATGGCTGAGAACGGATGTTTCCACATCAAGCCCATGATTACTACTGAGCTACTAAACACCTCACAGTTACCATACTCACACTCTTAAACTTACTACCAAAGGACATTTTTGGGGTTAAGTGAAATAAATAACACAGTGGTTATGTTCTGAACGTGACTATAAGTATTGACTACGAAAACTAATTTACAAAGGCATTAACATAATCTTCAAGTCTTGCTTTACATAAACTCCAACGGTGTGAATCTGCTATTGGAACCCCTCGGGCTGCGCTTCACCAAGCGAAGGCGTTCTCCAAACCCGCTGTTGTAGCGCTCGATGTCGGTGTTGCTCAGGGCCTCGTTGAAGCGCCTAGGTAGGTAGACTCGCAGAAAGAAGTCGTCCCCGACCTGCCCCTCCAGGATCACGATGATCGTCTCGCCAAAGGGTGTGATGGCTCGCTCCATCGCAGTGATGAGATAGCCGCATTCCTCTCGGAGATCGGCTATCCTGGTGTAGAGCGGAGAGTCAGACTTGCAGTTGTTGAGGGTAGCTCTCAGGTCCGCGGTTGTTGCAGTGCCGTTCAAAATCGAAAACTCTGGCTTGAAAGTGCTGCTGCTCGACATCTCTAGTAGTAGTAGTTGGAGTAGGTCTATGTGAGGTGGTGGTCTGGTGGCGAATGATGCTCAATCGGGCGGGGCCCCGCCTTATAAACCCTCGCCGCCATTTTCTTCTACGTGGGTGGTCCGAAGGGTCGGGCGCAGGTGTTCACACGAAAAACCGACGCGTCGAGACCTGTCTGGGAATGCGGATGCTCTAGTTGAATGCCGGCGCCACTCGTTGTTTCTTCCTCACAGCTCGCTTCTTAGGCATTGGCTGCGAAACTGCACTGCGTTGTGTAACAGTTTGAGTTAAGCCTGTAATTTTCGGCACTCCTGTTGATTTATAGATCCACATGTTTTCCACTTTATCAACTACTTGTTTGACATTTTGGTGCATATCACCATCTTTGTCCAAAAATAAACCGCACATGAACACCATATCTGTACCATCGTACATTTCCATTTTCAATAAAATTTGTCCTTTGTTTCCCGGGTTTTGAACAGCAAACGTATTCCCATCGTCCATCCATGACACTATGGGACAATCATCTGTTGGTTTTGGTACCCATCCTGGTTTCTTGGTTTCCACTTCGATGGGAGTTGGTCTCCTTCGTCTCTTGCAGGCAGTTGTCGGTTTTACAAATGACGACTGAGGTGATGCCAACGTCTGATCACTAGCATTATTGTTCATAACCTCAATCTCCTGAATAAACGATTTGATATAGTCGTCCGCAGAAGCGTAAGCGTCCATGTTAACGTCCTTACCGTGCGACTTCAACCGTACTACTGACTTGTGTTGCGTCTGCTCACCCTTGAAGTAAACTGTATGCACTCGCTGCCAGACAATATTTCTGTTTGGCGTTCGCTTTTATTCACCCGCTGAAGTCAACTGTTACGTTACGGTGACGATCGATCTCGATGACGTTGTCCAGTTCGGCGTACACTATACAGTTGACGGTCTCGGACAACGCTTTGGAGAATCCGATTTCGATACGTAGATTACCGTTGCGCAGGAGATTCCAGTGACTCGACTCAGCCGCGGACATGTCCGGTGTCAAGTCGAACGCCATAAGACAATTACCGTACGGATAGTCACCTCTCTTGATCTCATTACCTGCGTCGGAGAACTGGATTCCAGTGCCGGTGACCAATGTGTAATAAGAGAGTATATATGTCTCACTGTTCAATGTGTAAACGGGCTGTAACGGTTTGGCCGGTACTTGTTCACCGTCCACGTACAATGCGAGATAATTCATATCGTAGTGTTGAAAGTTGTAGGGATTCTTCTTGAAATCTCCGTTGAACGCAAGATTACTGACCAGTCCAATTATCACACGTTTCGGTAACTGACCGAGAAATGCGCTGTCTAAAGCTTTACTCATTATACCGGAGGGTAGTGTGAAGGATTTCACTTCTACACGCGTGATCGGATACTTGGCCGTGCCGGTCTCGAGAGTTTTGCTGTGCGCCAACAATACGCTCGGATTGATCTTACATCGACGTACGAAAAGACTAATCTCTTTAATTGTCACCTTGTAGGTAGTTAGCGTTTTGGACATTATACAAAACGAGTTTCTGGATCTGTTAAGTTGCAATCGCATCTCGACACCGTTCAACATGAATTTGTTCTGATTGCACAGATCGATGTGCAATCGACCGACCATATCGCAAACATCGCTTTCTTTCGTGTGATCGCGACGCTTTTTCAATCCCTCGTTCAATTCGTCACAATCGTCCATTAGTCCGGCCGAATCTTAAAAAAACAGCTCGCTAGTCAGGTGCGAATTCTTCGCACTACATCCGTAGTTCAATAGGTTTTCCAAGTAGGCACGGTAAGCGTACGTGTTGTTTTGTGGTGACACCAGTTTATGATTGAGATAGAGATCCACTTGACTGAATATCGAGTGGAGCCAATTGTTCACCGGGCCCACCTCTTTAGCAGGTTGCCCACCGTCCGCTTTAGTGTCGTCCTGTTTCACAATAGCGGCTTTCACGTGTAATAACGTTTGTGTCAGGTCCGTGTACTCGTCACCGTGACCGGGTATTACAAACTCTATTGGCGAATCGTCCGTCAGCGATGAGATCGGTTTGTATTGAACCCATTTACCGCTCTCGATGCTGGTCTGCGTAGGCGGTAACGAAAACAAGTCCAGTTCAGTCTTCACACATTCACACGATTTCTGATGAATAAACGACATTGTTATCGAATTAATGTAGACGTCCGTCTTCGAAGAAGTCTATCAAGAGACTGTGGCGTGTCGCGACCCGCGCACCGCTTAGGGGGAGATTTTTGCTCCCCCTAACACATAATGGCTTAGGGGGGAGATTTTCGCTCCCCCATACGTCAGGAATTGTTGAAGACTAGAACAAGAATGAGACCGTGACAACTGGTGTTCTGTTGATTTAATTACTAGGGGGAGATTTTCGCTCCCCCTAACACATAATGGGTTAGGGGGAGATTTTCGCTCCCCCATACGTCAGGAATTGTTGAAGCCAAAAACAAGAATGATACTGTGGGTGTTTGACAACTGGTGATTTATTGCTCGGAATTCGATACGGGCGGACTATAATGGGTTCCTGGAGGGGTCGCGTCGCCCTCCCGTCGGGGTATCAAATTACAGCATCCGCATTCCCAGACAGGTGTCGACTTGTCGGTTTTTTGTGTGAACACCTGCACCCTCCAGTCGAGGTATCAAATTACAACATCCGCGTTCCCAGACAGGTCTCAACTTGTCGGTTTTTTGTGTGAACACCTGCACCCTCCAGTCGAGGTATCAAATTACAACATCCGCATTCCCAGACAGTAGACTGGACGCGACGCTTATTTGTATGAACGTCTGCCTCGGTGCAGAGTACTTGAAGGGGGTTGTATCGATACACCCCCCTTTGCAGTATATGTTCAAAGCATTGCAATTATATTCTCCTCAAAATTTGCATTCACTGGTAGTTCAATTGACCGCAAGCGCTGATGGGCTAGCTCTGTTGGTTGTAGCGTTACCCTGTTCAACTCTTGTATTAATTATCCAAAGTATGTCATGTGGGTACTGAGAATACTCGGCTTGACGAGGAGATTCCAAAAATGCAAAAAAAAAAAGGTCAAAAGTGTGGTGCGGGCCCCTTTTTTGTAAACATCATCCAAAGTGTACGATGTGGGTACTCAAATGACTCGGCTCGACTAGACGAACAAGAATCTGCAATCAGAATTCAAATCCGACTTATGGTAACCGATATAGCCCGACCCCCCCCCTACATCGTCCAAATGTACATTGTGGGTATGCAAATTACTCGGCTCGACTAGACGAACAAGAATCTGCAATCAGAATTCAAATCCGACTTATGGTAATCGAGATAGCCCCCCCCCTACATCGTCCAAATGTACTTTGTGGGTATGCAAATTTCTCGGCTTGACTAGACGAACAAGAATCTGCAATCAGAATTCAAATCCGACTTAAGGTAACCGAGATAGCCCCCCCCCAACATCGTCCAAATGTACTTTGTGGGTATGCAAATTTCTCAGCTCGACTAGACGAACAAGAATCTGCAATCAGAAATCAAATCCGACTTATGGTAACCGAGATAGCCCCCCCCCCTACATCGTCCAAATGTACTTTGTGGGTACTCAAATTTCTCGGCTCGACTAGCCGAACAAGAATCTGCAATCAGAAATCTGATCCGAGGTTAGGTTAGGTTAGGATGGGTTAGGTTAGGTTAGGTTATGTTACGTTAGGTTAGGTTAGGTTAGGTTAGGTTACGTTACGTTAGGTTAGGTTAGGTTACGTTAGGTTAGGTTAGGTTAGGTTAGGTTAGGTTAGGTTAGGTTAGGTTAGGTTAGGTTAGGTTAGGTTAGGTTACGTTAGGTTAGGTTACGTTAGGTTAGGTTAGGTTAGGTTAAGTTAGGTTAGGTTAGGTTAATATTCGCAAAAAAAAAAATTCGCAAAAAAAAAATTCGCAAAAAAAAAAATTGGCAAAATAAAATTCGCAAAAAAAATTCGCAAAAAAAAAATTCGCGAGGGGGGGGGCGTCCCTCCTGTCCCTCCTGCCCTCGGAGTGTCCAATACACCCTACTACTGATCAATTTCGTTCAAACTTGATATGCAGGTCAAGTTAGCATTGACCAACAGAGGAAATTCGAAATATGTTGCCCCTAATAACCCTGAGGGGGGAATAGGGGGCATTTCCCCCCTTAAAACCGCGTGTGTAGCAATGGATTCTGTAGCGCCCCCAAAACAGGTATTTGGGTGGATGTTTTTGAAAACAACTTGTTTACAAGATTTTCTGTACATTCCACCGTGCTTTGTATTCTATAGTTAGTAAATAAAAAGTAATTTATTCATTAAAGTTGGGCTAAAGGGAGAAAGTATGTGTCAGTTTCCTGATACCGTTTATTTATTACTGTAGAAGGTAAAACTGATGACGTAATAAAAATTAGGATGGTCTGCCGTTACACTTTAGACGCATAAGTGAGCGAAGCAACAGTTACAACGTTAAAGCGCGAACAAAGAAGATCTACGGGGAAGAACCAACGAGGTAAAATAAATATAGATCTCTCGTCTCGTGTTAATAAAGTGAAGCCTCACTGGAGGATATCTATATCTTCTATCTATCTATCTATATTATTAAAAGAATTTCTCGATTTTTCTTCGCAGCATATCGACCCCTAGAAATGTATTTATCTATACATATTTGGTATCAAATTAAAGCTACTTCTCTCTAGATGTGCCTTTTTCGAGTTTCGAAAATATCCCATGAAAAGCCTTCGTCCAGGAGGCTTTTGAAATTTCAGCGAGTGTGCTACTATCTGTTGTTAAACCTGTGAACTTTTTCCAATTCGCATTTGTTTATAACAAGAATTCTCATTTGTTTATGCGGTTTATTCGCATTCTGTTTTGGTGATGATTTGATCGAGTTCTTAAGTTTGACCGCAGAATACAGCACTTGCATTTATTTATTTGATGAAACTGTTTTAGCAAATTTTCCCTATAGGGAAGAAGCTATTACCGTAGTCGGCATGGTAAGACCTAGGCCCGGGACCATGATAACTTTTCGTTTTGGGGTCTCCAGACCCCAAAAACACCATTCGTTCGAAACTATATATATATATATATATATATATATATATAATATATATATATAGATATATATATATATATATATATGTGTGTCCGTGAGCACGATAACTCTCGTAAAAATTATCCGAATTTTGATGAAATTTGGTATAAACATGTAAAGCAGCATTTATGACTTTAAGTTCGAAAACCAGCCAGATCGCTCTATCCGAAGGGGTATTTTGGGGGGGTTTTGTACCCCAAAAATGGGTTTTTCGAATTTGTTACATATAATTTTGGAAAAAGTCAAATTTTAGTTTTTCCCATTGGATTCAGCTTAAAAAAACACACAATTTGTTATTTCGATCATTTCTCTACGTCAATTGGTTACCGAGATATTGAAAGTGCTAAACACAGTACGTTGTCTAATGTTATTCTTATGGAGGAAAAGAAAAATGTTATATCTCGCTTGTTTATGAACGTATACTAACGAAACTTGGTATACGGCTTCATCTGGTTCTGAACCATTGATATTTGCTCAAAAAAACAATTTTTTACCAAAGGCTCTCGTAGCAGCAAACCTGCGTACTCAGCCCCATGTTATTCTTATGTAGAATAAGTAACGGGTTATCTTCCTTCATTATGAAAATAAATTAATGAAATTTGGTATGTGGCTTTACCTACATGAGTTATATTTATATTTGTATAAAACCCCATTTTTTGTGTTCCTTGCTTCAGCAAACCTGCATACTCAGCCACCATGTTATTCTTATGGAGAATAATTAAAATGTCATAAATCGTTTATTTATGAATGTATATTGATGAAACTTGGTATGTGGCTTTATGTGGTATTAAGATACATATGCATGCATTGGAAATTCGCTGAATACGCAGGTTTGCTGCTACGGGGTTATTTTTTCTTTAAAGTTATAAGTAAGTTGATTTTAAAATAGGCTAATTCATTTAATTTCTTGAAATATAGATTTTTGGAGGAAAAAATTCAATTTTGACCACGAAGAAAAGTACCACTCATGTAAATCTGGGACATAGCAAGTTTGATTTCAACTAATTTACTGTCTCTTATATGGTAGATGCTGAAAGCTGTTATTTTATAATCAGAGGGAAAAGTATTTCCCCGAATACATAGGTTACAGAATTTACAATAAAATGTAAAGTAAAAGTTGTAATTTTATTTGTTCATACAGTAGTTTATCTAGAAAATTTTAATATGTTTTTAAACTTGAAACAAAAATATAATGTGTTTAAGTTTTATTTCATAATCTTTGAAACGCCAGTCATTTTTGTAATAATTTTTATACGTTTTACCATGTATTAAATACATCAGTGATTTTCCCGTCATTTATCAGTTTATTATGCAAATTTTAGACATTTTATATAAGACAATGAAGTGAAGTGAATGAGTGAAGTGTTCAACAAGTTGTGTGTTCTAACTTTTCAAATATTTTATCATGAATTATATACTTCGACATCAGGGTTTTTCTGGTTTCACATAAATATATAATAATCATTTTGTATCTAATATGTATTGAACTATATTCAGAGCGTTTTCGAGCTATTTTTGGGACACATGATTGATTTACTACTTTTAGGTTCAACCAAGTATGGTTCCTCAAAAGTTCAAAAAGATAAGTCACGAAATGACGCTGGCTGCTAGTTTTTGTAAACAAAACATCTGGTCAAAGAGAAAGAAAGACTAACATAACTTGTGAAGGGAGCATTTGATTGGTTAACATATTGTTGGAGGATATTGTTAACAAAACATCTGGTCAAAGAGAAAGAAAGCCTTGTGAAGGGAGCATTTGATTGGTTAACATATTGTTGGAGGATATTGTTAACAAAACATCTGGTCAAAGAGAAAGAAATACTTGTGAAGGGAGCATTTGATTGGTTAACATATTGCTGGAGGATATTGTTAACAAAACATCTGGTCAAAGAGAAAGAAAGACTTGTGAAGGGAGCATTTGATTGGTTAACATATTGTTGGAGGATATTGTTAACAAAACATCTGGTCAACGAGAAAGAAAGACTTGTGAAGGGAGCATTTGATTGGTTAACATATTGTTGGAGGATATTGTTAACAAAACATCTGGTCAAAGAGAAAGAAAGACTTGTGAAGGGAGCATTTGATTGGTTAACATATTGTTGGAGGATATTGTTAACAAAACATCTGGTCAAAGAGAAAGAAAGACTTGTGAAGGGAGCATTTGATTGGTTAACATATTGTTGGAGGATATTGTTAACAAAACATCTGGTCAAAGAGAAAGAAAGACTTGTGAAGGGAGCATTTGATTGGTTAACATATTGTTGCCATGGAGACCGAGGGTATAGATGGTCAAATGGCGGAGAGCATGTTGGCACAGTTTTTTACCCCAGACGAGACCTCTACAGATATATACCTCGTTGGGAAGAACGCTACATTTAGTAAACAAACTTAAAATAATGTAAACAAAACAGTGGCAGTTTTTAACAGCTGCTTATTTAATTTAAATGAAGTCAGTTCTAAACGTGTGACTTAAACCCAATAAAATATTTCTTCCATTACAATTACTTGTGAACTTTAAAACCCAGTGGGGCGTAACCTAGGTGGAATTTTGCAAATCTCTCTAAATAAAAACCTTCTCCTCGGTATCATCTAGCTACTGGCCAAATTTCATCAATCGATAAAGCCATTACACTGTGATGCCGTTACAAAGAAGTGATAAAGTGAGGGAAAGAGCTTCGCTCAGTAAGAAGTAAATCTGCTCCGCCCGTTCGTCATTTGTATGGATGTTGGAAGACGGGCGAATACGGTTCGCTTATCCGCCTCTCTGAAATGTGACACTGGTGGTTATCTGTTGAACTTTAAAAAAAATAAACACGTCGTACCTTAGAATGTAAACATTTATATAAATACAATTTACAGTGACCACAAACGCCCTAAAACGAAAAGCAATAATGCTAAAAATGTACTCGTATCTGCTACACCGGAAATTATTTATTACCCGCGTTTCACTTAACAATTTGATCAGATGTCATTGAAGCCCTTTGAAAATTAGGAATTTTTCAAACTGTGGTATCTTATGATAGAAACATCACGTTGGATTTGCCGTTGTATTTTGAAATACAAGTAATCAACTAAGAAACTTGCCATATCAAATTTGGGAGTAGAAAAGATATGAGTAATCATGTGACTAAATAAAACGAATTGTATAACTTGGAAATTTGAAGGCCAATTGGGCGGAGTCCATCGAAGGACGAAATAGAGATAATGCACTATTACGTAACACACTCAGTTGGGGAGAAGGTATGGAGTGGGTAATTCCTCCCTGCCCACACCTCTATAAATACCAAATTGACTCCGTATCAAGTGAGCTGACTTTGACCAATTTAGCGGAAGATATTACAAGTTTTATGAAGACAGGACCTGGGGGGCCGAGATTTGCTCGGGGAAGGCCATTCTGTTTTTTAGATGACTTGGAGTAATATTCGAGCTTATTATATTTAGCTAATTGCGCTGAATGTAATACTGATTATCAGATTTGTATAGCTTATTTGTCTCTTTTCTGAATTTATAAGGTCACTCCAGAGTAGGGGGCATTGGAATGCCCCTACTCTACAGTTGTTATTTATTTTCACTCCAATGTCCCTTTGATTTATTTTGGTTATGACCACTCTATATATGTAATCTTCACTCAATGGTTTCAGTCACTGCCCTCAGAAAACTACATGTTAATTAAAAAAAAACACCAGTATCACTTTGACAGTTCACTGATTAATTATACAGTATAAACTCCGGTTATGATTTTTTTTGTTTGAAACTCCATAAGCCCAATGTTACTTTTTTTAATTTTCATATTCTTTGTTTTTTACTTAATTAGATTTGTCGGGGGAATGAGACCTGTCTAGAACTTATTTTTCACCCAGAAATAAGTTAATTTAAACTTTTCAAGGAAATCGTTGGAGCCATTTTCGAGTTCAGAGTTGCAAAGCAAGCAAGCAAACACACCTTATTCGTATTAGAGTATAGTAACTGGGGGCTGAGATTTGCTCGGGAAAGGCCAGTCAGTCTGTTTAGGTGACTTGGAGTAATATTTCACCACTTCCACCCTACTGATAATCAGATTTGTATAACTCTTTTGCCTCTTTTCTACATTTTTAAGGTCACTCCAGTTGTTATTTATAGCTCAATGTCCGTTTGATTTATTTTAATTAATTTCTGCTCTCAGGAAACTACATGCTAATAATGAAAAACAACAAGAGTATTACTTTTACAGTTCCATGATTGATTATGAACAGCTGATACAATTATTTTGTTTTGATTTTTAACTCCATAATCCCGATGTTAATTTTTTAACTTTTCAATCTCGGTTTTTAACATTTTTTTAATTTTTACTGGTGATGAGACCTGTCTAGAATATATTTTTATACCAGAACTTAATTATTTCCAAAATGTGAAGGAAATACTCGGAGCCGTTTTCGAGATAATTGTGCAACCAACCAACCAATCAAGTAACCTACATCCGATTTTGATGAAATTTGGTATAAACGTGTAAAGAAACATTTATGACTTTAATTTCGAAAACCAGCCAGATCGCTCCATCCGAAGGGGTATTTTGGGGGAGTTTTGTACCCCAAAAATAGGTTTTTTGAATTTTTTACATATAATTTTTGAAAAAGTCAAATTTTAGATTTTCCTATTAGAATAAGCTTAAAAATTCGCACAATTTGGTGTTTTGATCATTGCTCTACGTCAAATGGTTACAGAGATATTGAAAGTGCTAAACACAGTACGTTGTCCAATGTTATTCTTATGGAGAATAAGAAAAATTGTATATCTTGCTTATTTATCAACTTATCCTGATAACACTTGGTATTTTGCTTCATATCGTTGTGGTCTATTGATGTTTGCACTAAAAAACATTTTTTGGCAGACAGTTCCCGTAGCAGCAAACCTGCGTACTCAGCTCCCATGTTATTCTTATGGAGAATAAGTAACGTGTTATCTCCCTTAATTATGAACATAAATTAATAAAACTTGGTATGTGGCTTTACCTTCTTGAGTTATATTGACATTTGTATAAAACTCCATTT
This sequence comes from Allygus modestus, assembly GCA_963675035.1. Lineage (NCBI taxonomy): Eukaryota > Metazoa > Arthropoda > Insecta > Hemiptera > Cicadellidae > Allygus > Allygus modestus. The sequence continues at coordinate 61,337,670 of OY776114.1, forward strand.
TTTGTGTTCCTTGCTTCAGCAACCCTGCACACTCAGACGCCATGTTATTCTTATGGAGAAATATTAAAATGTCATAAATCGTTTATTTATGAATATATATTGATTAAACTTGGTATGTGGCTTTATGTGGGATTAAGATACATATGTATGCATTGGAAATTCGCAGAGTACGCAGGTTTGCTGCTACGGGGTATTATTAATTTTATTCAAAAGTGCGTTTTCGTACTAACTAGATCGTCAGACTCCGGCTACCTTGAAATATACCTACCAATTTGCCAATTTGTTTTGTACTGGGATAGAAAAACGTTTTTGATGCATTCTGTAATATACCTAATGAAATCGATCGCTGATAGTTTATAATATGTTTAATGATCATTTGTCTAGGTGTCGTTATTTGACCACATTATGTACTCATATCCGTTAAATGAACATTAAAACTAAATCCCAATAGGAAACAATATACCCCCGTAGCAGCAAACCTGCGTACTTAGCGAATTTCCAATGCATATATATTTATCTTAATACCACATAAAGCTACATACCAAGTTTCATCAATATACATTCATAAATAAACAATTTATGACATTTTAATTATTCTCCATAAGAATAACATGGCGGCTGAGTATGCAGGTTTGCTGAAGCAAGGAACACAAAAATGGGGTTTTATACTAATATCAATATAACTCAACTAGGTGAAGTCAAATGCCAAATTTCATTCATTTATTCTCATAATTAAGGGAGATAACACGTTACTTATTCTCCATAAGAATAACATGGGGCTGAGTACGCAGGTTTGCTGCTACGGGAGCCTTTGGCAAAATATTTTTTTGAGCTAATATCAATGGTCCACAACCAGATGAAACCGTATACCAAGTTTCGTCAGTATATGTTCATAAATAAGCAAGATATAAAATTTTTATTTTCCTCCATAAGAATAACATCAGACAAGTACTGTGTTTAGCACTTTCAATATCTCGGTAACCAACTGACGTAGAGAAATGATCAAAATACCAAATGGTGTGTTGTTTTAAGCTGAATCCAATGGGAAAAACTAAAATTTGACTATTTCCAAAATTATATGTAAAACATTCAAAAAAAACATTTTTGGGGTACAAAACCCCCCCAAAATACCCCTTCGAATAGAGCGATCTGGATGGTTTTCGAACTTAAAGTCATAAATGTTAATTTACACGTTTATACCAAATTTCATCAAAATCGGTTAATTTTTACGAGAGTTATCGTGCTCACGGACACACACACACACACACACACACACACACACACACACACACACACACACATATATATATATATATATATATATACAGTTTCGAACGAATGGTGTTTTTGGGGTCTGGAGACCTCAAAACGAAAAGTTATCATGGTCCCGGGCCAAGGTCTTACCATGCCGACTACGGTAATAGCTTCTTCCCTATAGGGGAAATTCGCTAAAAATAAAAATTAATAAAAAATATTGTTCATATTGTTTTCTTAATGTTGATATGAGTAGAAGTCACAACTAACAATCTTATATTATTTATGATTTTTTTTACCTTTGGTATACCGTGGATTTCTCATATAATCACGTGTATTTACGAATTAACGTTTGTTAATCACGTTTTATAATACAGATTTCAACTCTATCAACGCAAAAATCCTACTTCATCCCCTCAAATTGTTGTAATTATATTTATATTCATAGAACAACATTTTTCAAACGACAATTAATTAATATACAATGGAATAAAATTATTGAATAAAATCCCTGACAACTTTAAAAATTTACCTTCTGGAGAATTTAAATCAAAATTTTAATATTACATTCTTGAAAAAACTATTATACTATGAATTAATTTGTTGATGATCAGGATAACCACTGAAGAGTATCAACAAAAAAATTATAATAAAAGAATAACAGCATGAAGAAAATAATAGGTACAAATAAATCTAGTTATAAGTAATAAGTTGTAATGCTGATGCAAAATACTGTCAAAGCAATACATTTATTTATTTTTATATTGAACAATTTTGACATAAGACTACTGAAAATTAAGAGTCTTCATCACCGGAAGTTGCCGGTCGCCATCTTGGTATTTTGTTCCATAAGGCCAATGTTAACTTTGTGCCTCCGTTACTCCTCACCTGATCGTCACAAACAATTAATTTTGGTGTCAAATTAAAGGTTTCGTCGTCCTCTAGGGAAACACAGTAGTCGAATTTGGATTTTCTTACAAATTAATGAGAACATATACAGCGTTTCAGTTGAAAATTGAACTATTTATTATTAAACGATGTTCCCCAAATTAAGAAATTCGACATTGTATTTCCCTAGAGGACGACGATACCGTTAAATTGACACCAAAATTAATTTTATGTGACGACCAGGTGAGGAGTAATGGAGACACAAAGTTAACATTGATGAACAAAACCAAACACGTTCTCCGTAGTAAAGACCTTTCGGAACGAAGGTTGGAAATAGAGTGGTTACGACGAAAACAGTGACATCTATCACGTGACTTGTGTTGCAGGACTGACGCCGTGACGTGTACAGGTTATTACCATTGTGACACTTATTGGCTTATGTCATGTTCTCCTGCGGCTCACAATCACGTGGCATACATAAAACACCGACCAGCTGACATGCGCCAACAGAGAACACCCCCTGACTAAATGTATTCCTGTACTCTAATATGAGTAAGGTTTGCTTGCTTGCTTGCGACACTGATCTCAAAAACGGCTCCAACGATTTCCTTCAAACGTTCGAAATAACTAATTTCTGGGATAAAAATAAGTTCTAGACAGACCTCATCCCCAGGAAAAATCAAATAATGTAAAAAAACTCTAATGAAAAGTTACAAAAAATAACATTGGGCTTATGGAGTTTCAAATCAAAACAAAAGAATTGTAAGAGCTGTTCATAATCAACCAGAGAACTGTCACAGTAATACTCATGTTGTTTATGATTATTAACATGCAATTTCCTGAGAGCAGAGATTAAAAGATTTGAGTGAAGATTACATATATAGAGTAGTAAAATAAATCAAAGGGGCATTGAGCTATAAATAACAACTGGAGTGACCATAAAAATGTAGAAAAGAGGCAAATGAGTTATACAAATCTGATTATCAGTAGGGAGAAGTGGTGAAATATTACTCCAAGTTTATCTACACAAACTGACTGGCCTTCCCCCGAGCAAAGCTCGGCCCCCAGGTATAATACTTTAAACGTGCAAAAACTATTTGTAAATCAAAAATAAGTATAATTTGACAAAGTTATTTAAAACTTTAAAAGATATTTTTGAAATTAGTTATCTGGCACTACTGATTTTACAATGATTGAACAGTGATATAACAGTTCTCCATCATCATTACATAGCACGGTATTGTCTTACATCTACAACATTTGACATTACAAGTGAAACAATACACCTGAAATCATGGCGGTATTTTTCCGTTAAAATACAGTATCTGGGGGCCGTGCTGTGCTCGGGGGAAGGCCAGTCAGCTTGTTTAGATGACTTGGAGTAATATTTCACCACTTCCCCCTACTGATAATCAGATTTGTTTAACTCATTTGCCTCTTTTCTTCATTTTTAGGTCAATCCAGTTGTTATTTATAGTTCAATGTCCCTTTGATTTATTTTACTACTCTATATATGTAATCTTCACCCAACGGCTTTAATCATTAGGAAACACATGTCAACAATTATAAACAAAAAGGTATTACTTTGACAGTTCCCTGATTGATTATGAACAGCTGATACAATTCTTTTGTTTTGATTTTTAACTCCATAAGCCCAATGTTAATTTTTTACTTTTCAATTTAGTTTCTTAACATTATTTGATTTGTACTGGGGATGAGACCTGTCTAGAACATAATTTTATACCAGAACTTAGTTATTTCCAAAATTTGAAGGAAATTCTCGAAGCCGTTTTCAACCAACCAACAAACCAACCAACCAACCAACCAACCAACCAACCAACCAACCAATCAACCAACCAACCAACCAACCAACCAATCAAGCAACCAACCAACCAACCAATCAAGCAACCAACCAACTAACCAACCAACCAACCAACCAACCAATCAAGCAAACATTGCTCTTATAAGACTATAGGATTTAAAGTATGGAGGGGCCAAATAGTGATAATTTTGAAACATCGAAAATAACTAATCGTTGTCTTTCGTGGGAATTCTTTTAAGTACCGGTAAGTTCAGTAATGTCGACAGACCCTTACAGTCTGGGGTGATTCTGAATGGCCGTATATATCAGTGGGGTTAAGAGTGGTCGGTCGCTAGTCAAACATTTGGTGTTTCCGCCTACTTACCCCATAGTGACAATGTTAACTTTTAAAGTCTTTCTCTACTCAACGGATTATCCTTTGCCGTTGATTTATGGTTAGTTAAATACCCCCGTCACAGCAAACCTGCATACTCAGCAAATTTTCAATGGAGATATAAATGTCTTAAAACTACATAAAGCCACATACCAAAATTCATAATAATATATTCACAAATAAGCAATATATACAATTTTAATTGTTCTCCGTAAGAATAACATTGGGGCTAAGTACGCAGGTTTGCTGCATCAAGGAACACAAAACATGGGTTTTAGCGAATTTCCCCTATAGGGAAGAAGCTATTACCGTAGGTGGCATGGTAAGACTTAAGCCCGAGACCATGATAACTTTTCGTTTTGAGGTCCCCAGATGCCAAAAACACTATTCGTTCAAATTTATATGTATGTATATATATGTATATATATATATATATATATATATATATATATATATATATATATATATATATGTGTGTGTGTGTGTGTGTGTGTCCGTTACCGCGATAACTTTTGAAAGAAACACCCGATTTTGATGAAAATTGGCACAAATGTGGAGAGTAGCATTTATGACTTTAAATTCGAAAACCAGATCGATCGCAATATGGGAGAGGGTTTTATGGGGGTTTAAAAATTTTCAAAAATCGGTTTTTTGCTAATTTGACCCCAAAATGTTAAAAACACTCAATTTTGGTTATGGCCATTTTATAGAGCATAAAAAAACAAATAATTTAGTATTTTGAATCATTAACCAAGGTTAAGTGGTTGCGGAGAAAATCCAAAAAAACGTGTCCCATGTTAATTTTATGGGAAATAGGTTTTTAGATTTTTCTCAGATAGTTTTACTAAAAACTACTACTTCACATTTCTGTTTATTATTGTGTTTAGCTCAACAAAACAAACATTTTGGTGTTTTAATCGTTGTTCTACGTCCAACCGTTGCAGAGATATTCAAAGTGCTAAACACAGTACGCTGTCCAATGTTATCCTTATAGAGAATAAATAAAATTCTATATCTCGATTATTTATGAATGTATATTGATAAAACTTGGTATGTGGCTTCAACTAGGTGTGGTATTTTGATATTAGCACAAAAAACATGTTTTTTGTTCATAGTCCTCGTAGCAGCAAACCTGCATACTCGGCCCCCATGTTATTCATATGGAGAACAAGTAAAGTTGTATATCTCCCTTAATTATGAACCTACATTAAGAGAACTTGGTATGTAGCTTCACCTGGTTCAGTTGTATTGATAATTGCAAAAAAAACACATTACTTATCTTCCTCGTTTCAGCAAACCTTCGTCCTCAACCCTAATGTTATTCTTATGGAGAATAAATAAAATGCTATATATCACTTATTTATGGATGTATTTTTGTGAAACTTGGTAAATAGCTCTATGTAGAAGTGAGTCACATAAATATGCATTGGAAATTCGCTGAGTACGCAGGTTTGCTGCGACGGGGGTATTATTCATTTATGTTCATAATCAAGGGAGACATAGCATTTAATTATTATCCATAAGAATATCATGGGGCTGAGTATGCAGGTTCGCTGCTACGGGAGCCTTTGGCAAAAAATGGTTTTTTTGAGCAAATCTCAATAGACCACAACCAGATGAAGCCGTATTCCAAATTTCGTCAGTACACGTTCATAAGTAAGTGAGATAAAAATCCAATGGTAAAAACTAAAATTTGACTATTTCAAAATTTATGCTAAAACATTCAAAAAAAACATTTTTGGGGTACAAAACCCCCCCAAAATACCCCTTCGGATGGAGCGATCTGGCTGGTTTTTTAACTTAAAAGTCATACATGTTGCTTTACACGTTTATACCAAATTTCATCAAAATCAGATCATGTTTACGAAGATTTATCGTGCTCACGGACACTCATATTATACATATATATATATATTCAGTTTCGAACGAATGGTGTTTTTGGGGTTGGGGAAAAGTTATCATGGTCCCGGGCCTAGGTCTGACCATGCCGATTACGGTAATAGCTTCTCCCCTATAGGGGAAATTCGCTAAAAAGAACAAAAAATACCTCAGTGAAAAGAATTTCAATATCACAAATAGTTCATTTATAAAATCGAAAATATTAAATATTCTGCGGATTTCTTGAACGATAATATTTGTGATAACGAAACTTTGCTAATAGAAATCGCTAATTAGTTTTCATTCCCTTTAAAATGAACCATTAATTAATAATATCGGATAATGCGTTGAAGAGGGCCTGGCTTTCAAAATTAGCATTGACCTTGGGGAAGCAGGTATACAAACTCCAAATGTTTCGTGATGAGAGCCCCGTATCTCAGTTGGTTCCGCACGGCACGTCGGTCAATGTGCAATCAAGCGAAAGGGGATACAGTCAGTTTCAGAACTGAGGACATATCATTTGCTGCGGCTATACCTGTTTCGTCTACCGTCTTCGGTTTACCCACCCGCACCATTGCATGAAGATTGTTGCAGGATATTTCTTCACAGAGACAGCATAATTTGTTGTAGTTGAATAATGCTTTCAACAAGTGCATAGCACGTTTTTCCATTAGCTCCTTAAATATTAGCAGGAGAAATAATGAGTTCATATTTATACAACAGAAAACAAAAGGTTGAAATAAAATCTAAAAATTATGAACAGGAGTCTAGTTGGGAAACTGTAAAAATGGGAGTACCTCAAGGGTCAATACTGGGACCTCTATTGTTTATTATTTATGTTTCGGACATTGCATGTAATGCACAATCGAATAAACTAATTCAATTTGCAGATGACACTAGTGTTGTTGTGTCTGGAAGCTCATTTGAAAATTTACAATGCTCGTTAAACCACTCACTTTTAGATCTCAATTACTGGTTTTCGGTAAACGGAATGGTGTTAAACTGTTCTAAGACAAATATTTTAAATTTCCATTTCAAAAAGAAACAACAAGAAAATTCACCTACCTGCAAATTTGATAACCATATAATTAACACGGTTCACGACACTAGAGTCCTAGGCCTCATTATTGACAACAAATTAACATGGACTAATCATATTGAGAAGATTTCAAAAAAACTTAATTCCTGTTGTTTTTGTTTAAGAGTTTTAGCCCAATGTGTAGGCAAACCCACCTTAAAAGTTGCATACTTTTCCTTTTTTCAAAGTATTTTAACTTATTGTCTCCCAATTTGGTTTGCGACATTAATGGAAAATAAAAAAAAGATTTTTCGGCTACAAAAATGGGCCATCAGAATAATAAACAGTCTGTCAATGCTTTTGAATCATGCTTTGAACATTTCAAAGAAGACAAAATATTGACTATATTTGGATTATATGTTGTAGAATTACTAAAATACTGAGGATATTTTTACAGTGAGTTGGTCCAAGTTTTCTCTTGCATATATACTTGTTTTTACTACTTTTTGTTCCGTTTTCTATCCTTTTTTGTGTGAATTGTATAGTTTAATTACCATTTGTGTGTTTTTCAGTATTATTTTACTCTAATACGACGCTTAATCATTGTAAAATGCGTTAAAACTTCCTTGTTCAAACGTAAACATAACCCTGTTAACATGTCATCTCGAATAAAAAAATACCCCCGTCGCAGCAATTGCAAATAATCAAGTTGTTCAACCGAAAAAATATGTTCTTGATGCTTCTGATCTGTGTAAGCAGAACAACTTTCGGATCCTCTTAGAGCACGACTATTCTGGTGTGAGCAATAGCACCGAACCAAATGAAGAAATGGATGACTGCAATAACTATGATACTCCTAAGCCAGAGAAGCTCCCCCCTATATTCATACATGACGTGAATAACCACCAAGAAATAATAAAAGACATAAAGCAAGTTGTGAAAAGCGATTTTTCTACTGAACTCAAGGGTACATCTCTGAAAGTTAATTTACAAAACATTGATGATTTCCGAAAGTTGACAGCGTTTTATGACCAATCAAACGTGAAATACCACACTTTCCAGACATGTCACGATAAGAAACTCGATGTAGTAATACGGAACGTCCCTTGCTCTCTTTCAGATGCTGAAATAAAAACAGAACTAATTTCTCATGGGTTTCCAGTTCTAAATGTTGTTCGCTTGCTCAACAAAGATAAAATTTCCATTCCTCTGTGCGCTGTGTCCTTAGAAAACAACGAAAAAGCTGTTGAAATCTTCAAACTAGATAAACTTTTCTTTACTATTGTACGTGTAGAACCTAAGAGAAAATCAAGAGAAATACCACAGTGCACTCGTTGTCAACGCTTCGGACACACCAAAAACTTTTGCAAACTAGACCCTAGGTGCGTTAAATGCTCAGGGCAACATCATTTTTCATTATGTCCAAATAAAAAGACCGACATCCCTACCTGTGTCAATTGCGGCGAAACCCATACAGCAAACTACAGAGGTTGTAAGTTTTACCAGGACATCAAGGAAAATACGTTGAAGAAGACCAATCATCGTACGAACTCGAGTGCCTCTAACCAAAATATCCAACATTCTCAAGAAATGCCTATTTCAGCTCAGGAACAATCGACCAATGCTCCTCAACATCGCAACAGTTATCGTCTAGGCTCCCACGGTGGAAGATCATATGCTCAAGCTGTTACAAATTGTATACCCTCACAACGTGTCGACCATGGGACTTCATCTGTGGTTGAAGAAAATCCTTCTCAAAATAATGATCCATTGTTTTTGAATTTGGAAAAAATTGTCATTGATCTGGTGAAATCGCTAATGCCAACATTGAAAACAGTTTTAACTAATGTAATCAAAACTTTGTTGCAAAATGGCTCAATTTAATCAAATTACTATACAAAATTTAACAATCCTTAATTGGAATGCAGACGGTTTAAAGCAAAAGAAGAATAGTTTTGCATCATTTTTAGTTAGGCATAATGTAGATATTGCTTGTGTTTCTGCGACTCATTTTATACCTAATGAACCTTTTAAAATTCCTGGTTATAACATTTACAGAGAAGACAGAAATGTACCCAACGCAGCCGGTGGTGTTGCACTGTTTATAAAAAGAAGCGTTAATCACCATAGTTTATTTTTACCACGACTTCTCTCTATTGAAGCTGTTGGTCTCAAACTTAGTTTACGAAATGGGCAATTTGTGAAAGTTATTTCTGTATACAAATCACCAAACCGACGACTCTGCCAGCAAGATTTATTAAACCTATTTCATGGTGACGATGCTATTCTCGTTTTAGGCGATTTAAATTGTAAAAATCAATTTTGGGGTTGCCGGGTAAACAACCCAAATGGAGTCCGCCTTCTTAATTTTATTAATGAATCTAATTTGAGTATATCGGCCCCTACTGAACCTACACATTATCCTTGGCAAAACAATTTTCAACCTGACATACTTGACATCACTATTCATAAGAATTTTACTCCTCCAATTTTTCAGCAAGTGTTAAGTGAACTTGACTCCGATCACCTCTCCGTTCTTGTGAACTTTTTTCTACAACCTGTGTTCTCCTCTCATCTACCAAGACTTATTAATGGTAAAGTGGACTGGGAAACGTTCAGAATTGAGCTTGATCATTGCCTAAGTGTCCCAAAACACTTGTTCTCAGTGGATGGAATTAATATTGCTGTTGAGGAATTCACTTAATGTTTGAAAATATTAACGAAAAATGCAATTGTTAAGAAATTTGGTTCAAAATCAAATGATTTTCTCCATCCTCCAATCAGAATCTTACGTTTAATTAGAGATAAAAATAGAATTGGACGTCAGTGGCAAAGAAATAGGCATCCCCATTTGAAGAGACAGTTGAATGAACTGACCCGTAGAGTAAGACGTGAACTTGATACATACCGTATAAATTCATATAGATCGTATGTTTCTGATATTGTCCCTGGCGATTCAAATATGTGGCAAGCAACAAAAAGACTTCTGCGGTCTCCAACCCCCCCACTTCCCCCACTTTTACAAAACAATCAGATTTTTGAAAGTGATGTTGAAAAAGGTAATGTTTTTGCTGATTATTTTGAAAATGCATTTAAACCTAATGAAGTTCATGACCATGAAACGAATAGAATCGTGGAGGATTTCCAGATGCTACTCCCAGTACTGTCGAACAGCCTATTAGGTACACATCACCATCCGAAATAAGTAACTTCATTAAAATGTTACCGAGCAAAAAAGCTCCTGGCCATGATCTGATTCCTAATGTTGTTTTAAAGAACCTGACTCGTAAAGCACTATCAATACTTGCATCAATATTCAATGCATGCATTTCTTTAGGTTATTTTCCCAAGGCCTGGAAGCATGCTGAAATAACTGTTCTCCATAAACCAAATAAACCTAAACATTCCCCAAGTAGCTACCAATCAGCCTCCTTTCTTCAATCTTGAAGTTACTAGAAAAGGTGATTCAGAAAAGAGTATTACATTTCTTGGACTCCACCAATACCATCCCCCCTCACCAATTTGGATTCCGATCAAAACATTCCACGACTCATCAGATACTACGAATCAGTGAAACAATAAATCGCGGATTTGAAAATAAACTTCACTCCACTACTGCGTTCTTGGACGTTGCGCAAGCATTCGACAAAGTTTGGCATAATGGACTATTACATAAATTATACCAGTTTGGTTTCCCTCTCCATCTAAGAACTATTTTGAAATCATTCTTAACCAATCGAACTTTTTCGGTCAAAATAAATTCTACGTTATCCACAAGTCGCCCAGTACGAGCAGGCGTTCCTCAAGGCTCGATATTGGGGCCTATTATTTTTAACATTTTTATGTCTGACATGCCAGATCTACCCCAAAGTACACTTGCTCTTTACGCCGACGACACCGCAATCATCTCTCAAAATGCTGATATTAACGAAACAGTAATGTCATTGCAAACAAGTGTAACAACGGTGAACGATTGGTTTAAAAAGTGGAGAGTCTCATTGAACCCTACAAAGTGTGAAACTAAGATTTTTTCCCTTAGAAAATATGATGTTCCCCCGGAAATTCGTATCGACAACACACTAGTTCACTGGAATCCTGATGACCAAGGCATCAAATATTTAGGCGTCTATCTGGATAAAAGGTTAACATGGAACTTGCATGTGAACACAAAATTAGCCCAAGCATATGCACGGTTATCAATTTTATTTCCATTGATAAATAAAAAGTCAACTTTAAAATCTTCGTGCACACTCCTCATTTATAAAACAATTCTTCGCCCCTTGATCATGTACGCATGTCCAGTGTGGGGGACGTGCATTTCTCATGGAAAACTAAACAAAATTCAAATTTTACAAAATAAAATTTGAAGGATTTCCGTAAACAGTCCATGGTTCATCAGAAACAGTCACCTTCACGAAGAACTGGGAATCGACACAGTAGAACACTTTATAAGAAAAAGTACAAGAAAGTTTCTGTCAAATCTACACCATGTTCCTGGAGCCGTTACATTCAACTTAGGAATACCAACCTTGGGGAGGCGTTTAAAAGCAAGGCTTCCTCAGGATTCTTTTGAGATGCAGGGTGATTTGGTTTAAGAACACTATCAATTTATGTTCGAGTTTTTATTTACATATATTTCTGTATTTCATTTGTCAATCTAACAAACGAGTTTTAAATAAGTTCCTGGGTGTCTTCAAACGAAGCGAGCCTAATATTGTTATTTTGCCTCTCTGTTATAATTTCTGTGAATAATGTAAAGTATACATTGAACCAGAATAAAATTGTTAAAAAAAAACTAAAATACTACTTAAAAAACAAAAACAAATTTACTAGCAAGCAATGCCACAGCCAATATGACACAAGAAAAAAAGATTATATCCAACATCCAATACATTGAACAACAATATATGAAAAACCTATTTACTATGCAATTGGCAAATTATTAAACAAACTAAAGGAAAATCACAACATTTCAATTAATTCAAGCAGAGACATCAAAAAAGTAAAACTTTATTATTTAGAAAATCCTTTATATGTACTCGATCATGAATTCAACGAAATACAGAAGACAAAGACAACAAACTGATCTCTATCATTCCTTTTTTCTTAAATTTTGCACACATTTTTGTAATGTTATATGCAATAAATTATTATTATTATTATTATTATTAATCAGTTAATTACTTTATTCTCTCCCCTTTATTAGTAACCTCAGTAATAATAATTACCGTGACATAGCTATTGTCAAACGTTACCAGACATTAATTTTACCAGGCATTCTGCTACTATTCATAATCATCGAAGAATTCATATCCGAGTTTCGCTATGTTTCACAAATAAGTTTTTTTTTTTTGAGCCGCGAAATCATACCAATCATCTCATTAGGTTTGCAGGTCGTTCTGAACGAGACTTAAGTTTGAGTCTTTCGCCCGGGTGAAGACAGACCGCCGTGCAGTCAGACACAGGAAGGAAGACCTTCAACCTACTACCGACCATGTTGGAGAGATTAGAGTGCATCTGTCTGCAAGATTGGACCCCACTAGGTCTTACCTACTCACCGGGTATGGAACATTTGGGAATTATCTCCACTTCCAAACAAGAGGGAGACCCCGTACTGCGAAAGCTGCAGAGATGAAAACCATTCGATGCACGCCATCGAAGTGTGAGACCCACGCAGATCTGCAATACGAGCTTGACCAGAGGATCACCGTTGCTGGAGTTCCGAGACCTTGGAGCATCGCCACCATTCTTCGAGATCAACTTCTCTGCCGGGACCTGCTGTCAACGTGGAGGAAGATGTTCCTAAGGAGACACCTTTTACCTGGACTACAACACCGACGACAACACCAACCTGGACAACAGCTCCGGATCAGACAATACATCACCAACTGAGACCTTCTACCGGTGGACCTCCAGCAGTGGGTCCCCTGGATTTCATCTGGGTATGGAAACAAAACGATACTTACACTAACACTAACAAAAAAAGTAATGTAACAAGAGAACACAAATTATAAATTGTTATTCCAAATCAATGTTAAGGTTAGGTTGTTGATACTAAGTGATCCTCATGGATAATGTCTTAGTTCAAGAATCAGAAATAAATGAAAAAAATGACCGCCATACCAATCGAGTTGTCCCTCCCTTAAAAGATAGTCCCTGTATTAATAGAAGCTGATCATGTTTCTCGTTCATTCGTGTCCAGAAGAGCAGAGAACCATATTCATCATCATATCAATCTGTAGTGCAATGCGACACTGCATCGACTCCACCTAGCCCCTTGTATGACGCAGATAGTGACCCATCCTCAACTGCAGCTGCAGTACCTAGAAATTCTCAACGGAAGTGTTCTACTATGGTTCTACTGCGGTGGTCGACGTCTTATTTCTCTGGTACTCTCGGGAATCCCAATAATTTATGATTTCCGGACCGGATTTTTATGATTTGAGTTTTGAGCTGTCACGATCATCGACCTTTCCCCCGCCTCGCCACGTGACAGCCTCTCACAGGTCGCCTGAGCCGCCACGCGAGCTGCCGAGGTCAAAGCTTACATAATCCGCACAGGGGAGTCCGGGGGCGCTGGGTCCGGGTCCAGTGGCCTTCTGTCGTGGCCGCGGGCGCGCCTGATGACACAGGGGCCTGGCTGGGAAATGCTAAAAACTATTCAAAATAAACTAAATTTAAAAGGTAACTTTTCAGTAGTCATGTATCATAAGTCTTTGAGAATCCTGTGAGGACATGCGACGTTCATATTAAGATGAGGGTTGAAACTTTGAGCAGATTTAACGATACAAAACAATCGTTGCAGGCCTTGCGCAGGTTGTGCAATAAAAAAATATTCATTAGATATTTTGAATAAAATAAAACTAAGTTAGTAAAATCTTTAAATTATAAAATACCATGTACTAACTGTAATATTAGCTAACCACATAATCACTCATACATAGCATAAGATTAATTTTTAGTTCTAAATTTAGGTAAAACCTATATTTCATTTGTTGCCAATATATTATCTTGGCTAAATAAATAACAAAATAATGAGCCATTTCATTCCACTATATAATTGTTATTTCCGAGTTCATCACATTGTAAATCTATGTACGGATCTAGTCGATCTGGGCGAACAAAAAAGCAAAGGCGTTTAAAAATAGAACGAATCGTAAAGCAAATACCTCTAACGTTCTACACGTGCTCCCGCTCACCTCGCTGACCGGATGGCCTTTCAGGGTCAAAGGTCGTTACATAATTCAGCGCGGAATGACCCAATAGCGTTCTTTATCATAGTTTTGACTCTTGACTTACATAGGCGACACGCAGTATCCACGACAATGGAGCCAAACCGCCGACTATTCCACCTTGAGCGTATCTTCAAGGACAAAAATATCAGCCCAAACCTGCTATCATCATAATTTTTGACTATATCAATTTATTCTTCTGTCATGAAGCTACGAATTTGAGCTATAAAAGATAAATAGTTTTCTGGAGGTAAATGCTTTTGACAGCGGCTTCTATTATAATATCAAAACCGGCTGATGAACTGTTTAATCCCGAATATCCTGTTTAAATTGTAGGGGGTTTAACTCACTTACGGGAGAGTTATTGGATTCAATTACGTTCTGGCCTATAGCCTATATCCAACATACACAAACTGGTTTTTTGTAAGAGAGAGGTCTGAGGAACCACGAAAACAATTTTATATTTTATGTGTTAGTTAACAGAGATGTGTAGATTCTAAAGACTTCCTTATAATTTAATCCTGTAGGAATTCCTTATACATGAATATTTGTATTCAATTTGCATTAATAATCTTGTTCCAAATCAAGGGTGTCCCGATCACCCTGAATGTGTTCATTACTTGTAATAAAACGAGTGACAAGTCAGCTCGTATTCGACATACCTATTTAAAACGACAAAACTATTGGGCAAGACAAAATGGTTGAGCAACATAACCAATTTTGGGCCTGTCTTATAGCTATAGTTTGAAGAGGACTGAAATTTCTTATGATAAAACTTAGTATTTTTTTTTATTCTGAGTTTTTTAGCGAATTTCCCCTATAGGGAAGAAGCTATTACCGTAGGTCTCATGGTAAGACTTAAGCCCGAGACCATGATAACTTTTTGTTTTGAGGTCCCCAGATGTCCAAAACACTATTCGTTCAAATTTATATATATGTATATATATATATATATATATATATGTGTGTGTCCGTGAATGCGATAACTTGAGTAAAAAACTTCCGATTTCGATGAAATTTGGCTCAAATGTGTAAACTGACATTTATGACTTTAAGTTCGAAAACCAGAAAAATCGGACTATGGGAAGGGGGGTTTATGGGGGTTTTAAATTTTCCAAAAATCAGTTTTTTGCATTTTTTACCCTAAAATTTTTAAAACACTTAATTTAGGTTTAGTCCATGTTATAGAGCTTAAAAAAACAAATAATATGGTATTTTGAATTATTAACCTAGGTTAAGTGGTTGCGGAAAAAATCCAAAAAACATGCTCATAAAATCTCCCATGTTAATCTTATGGGAAAAAGGTTTTTGGCTTTTCCTCAGTTAATTTTACTTTAAACTTCACATTTTCTTTTACCAATCACTTCAGCTCCACAAAACAATCATTTTGGTGTTTAAATTGTGATTCTACGTCAAACCGTTGCAGAGATATTCAAAGTGCTAAACACAGTACGTTGTCCAATGTTATCCTTATGGAGAATAAATAAAATTTGATATCTTGATTATTTATGAATGTATATTGATGAAATTTGGTATGTGGCTTCATTTTGTACTGGTTTATTGATAATTTCACAAAAAATAAATGTTTTGTTGATTGTCCCCGTAGCAGCTAACCTGCATACTCAGCCCTAATGTAGTATTATGGAGAATAAGTAAAGTTTTATATCTCCCTTAATTATGAACATAAATTAATAAAACATGATAAGTAGCTTCACCTGCTTCAGTTACATTGATAATTGCATAAAAACTCATTTCTTATCTTCCTCGTTGCAGCAAACCTGCGTACTCAGTCCTAATGTTATTCTTATGGGGAATAAATAAAATGTAATAAATCACTTATTTATGAATGTATTTTTGTCAAACTTGGTGAGTGGCTTTATGTACTAGTGAGAAACATATAAATGCATTGGAAATTCGCTGAGTACGCAGGTTTGCTGCGACGGGGGGTATTTTATGTACTCCATAGGTGGATTATGACGAGGCTTGCTCTAGTACCTAGTGGTACCGTTGTAGTCATAGGGAGTTTGTGGTTATTTCTTATAAAAATATTTATTGATCTGATTTACTATTGCAACTCACAATTTAGACGAACTTGAAAACAAAGAGGGAATCAATACTATAATTCGTCCGTCCGTCCGCGACTGTTTCTCAAGTTCTAATGGCTCCCAAGCTACGAAAAGATATTTTTTGGAGGTAATCAAGGTCGGGGAAGCTGCACGTGTCACGTGTCGTTTGATTTTCTTGAAAAACAATCTTATTTGAGTTACGGTAGTTTAAAGTTTTATGTTTTTATGCCATTCTAGCATATTAGCGGAGCCAGTATTGAGCTGAGGATTTATATTTCCACAAGCTTTGTTCCTGAAGCAGCTGATTATTTCCTGCGGTCGCGATAGCGGCCGTCAATATACTAGACGAATATAATCTAACAAAAATTAGAAAAATTCCTGATTTTTGTTCACTTACTTCCTGAAGACAATACTTAATCGATTTTGATGATTCTTTTAGCGAATTTCCCCTATAGGGAAGAAGATATTACCGTACCATGGTATATTACCCGAGACCATGATAATTTGAGGCCCCCAGATGCCAAAAACACCATTCATTAAAATTGTGTATATATGTATATATTGTGTGTATGTATATATATATACATTATTTATATATATATATATATTATTTATATATTTATTTATGTGTCCGTAAGCACGGTAACTCTCGTAAAAAAGGTCCGATCTTGATGAAATTTTGTACAGACGTGTAAGGTAGAATTTATTTGAACGAGTTCGAAAACCAGACGAATCACACCATCTAAAGGGGGGTTTTTGAGGGGTTTTTTACCCCAAAATTGTTTTTTGGGGGTTTTAACATATAATTTTGATTTAAATGAAATATTTAGAAATATTTATACCATTGAATTAAGCTTAAAAAACAAACAATTTGGTATTTCGATCATTACTCTACGTCAATGGGTACTGAGATATTGCAAGAGCTAAACACAGTACGTTGTCTAATACGTTGTCTAATGCTATTCTTATGGAGAAAAATCAATTTTATATCTCGCTTATTTATGAATATAATCTGACGAAACTTGGTAATATGGCTTCATCTGGTTGTGGTTTGCTGTTGTTTGCACAAAAAGTAAAATTTTCACTTATGGTTCCCGTAGCAGCAAACCTAGGTACTTGGTCCCCATGTTATTCTTATGGAGAATAATTAAAATTGTATTTATCGCTTATTTGTGAATATATTTTTATAAAACTTGGTATGCGGCGTTATATGGGATTAAGACATTGGAAATTCGCTGAGTACGCAGATTTGCTGTGACGGGGGTATTTTATAATTTAAATGGTAATTTCAAGTTCTAACTCGCCGTGGAGTAAGAATTTTGATGTAGGCCCCAGGGCTCTGCCCCACGGGACTTCCAAGTTCAAAATATTATTCATATGGAGGAGAGGTTTATTTGGTTTATGTCACATGCGTTTTTTCTTAATTTAATCCAGCTGTTATAAGGATCATATTCGCAAATTTTTACGGGGGAGCTTCTCGTAATAATAACATTTATTCCGTGACAATGTTTAAAAATGTATTGGAATTCATTCAATTATTCATTGTTGCTGGATTAGGAAACACCAGCATAGCTGCTAGGCACGTCTTCCACAAGCGGGGATGTTGCGCAGATCACCGGAAGTATAGGATATAGCAGGAAAGTAAAGGGCTGGGATGCTCCATGTAGCCAAATTGACCTTTCCGAGGGCCGACTCTCGTGCTCCTATGACAGTTGTGATCGGGCTCAGACAGGCGGGCTCCCTCTGCCCTCCAACTGGTCAACTCAACTGACAGGCTATCCATGTACAACAGCCAGGGACCATACATTCTCAGGTGTATTTGCAACACAATTTGTAATTTATGTGGAAATCTTTTAACCAGGTAAGGTAGGTCTGAGTCCTATCTTTCCCTTCCTGGCGGGGCACGGCCCTTTTTGTGAACCATGCCTAATTGAGATGAGAAACCGTAAAAACTTCTCAGAATGGCCGGCCTGGGATGAAACCCGAGACCTCCCGAATGTGAGGTGCAATAATCGCTACCTCACTCGGTTGCATTTTTTTAACATTTATACATTACATTATGTGTCCGTCTACATAGGCTATAGATCTGTTTGTGGAACGTATCCAGCAAAGCAAGGGTGAGCCGTTACAGTACGGGTTGTACAGTACTCATATCATTACATGTCAGGACTGAGATTCAAACGCACGACAGGGCTACTGTCATGGTTCCTGAGTCCGTCGCCTTGACCGCTACGCCTACGAATCACACGGAAATTAATGCGGAAAATGTAATGCGGAAATTCGCTTCTCTTTCTTAGGCGAATCAGAGGCCCCAAGCGAACCCTTGTAACATGCAGCTTAAGATATTATCAGGAGCTTTTATACATCCTATGTTATAGGACTTCTGTGTTTGTGATTCCAATCTAACTACGATTAGAAACGTTCTATTGAGGTGGTGCAATCGCCTCTATTGACAAGCCATTCCGCCTAGAGGTCAGGCCAGTCGCTGCTCACTCACACACATGCAGAGCCCCGGATGCTCACTCACACAATGCAGAACCCTCCCCTCAACTACCCCCAACCCCCAACTTCTGGTCAAACCACTTTCACTCAGCTGGGCTTGCTACCCGCCTGCCCTGAACCGTCATCGGGTACCAAGATTCTGAAATGGCAAATAGCAAGCAGCACAGCGGCAACTCGACTCAACCACCCCTCAACCAGTCCCCACACTTCTCGCGAACACGCCTGAACATTCGGCCGAACATTCTCCCGAATGTTCACTGAACATTCGGTCCCGCATGTTGCCGCATGTATTCAAAGGTTCGTGCAGCTCCCACACTTCTCGCGAATACTCCTAACATTCTGAGTTCGGCCGAATGTTCGGGCGTGTTCGCAAGAAGTGTGGGACCGCCTTTATTTAATTAATCCAGATAAATTGTTATACAGGCTGTCTCACGTAAGGCGTCTCAAACAGATTTCAGACGAACCTCTTGACCCAGAATGTTGAAATAAAATTATTTCCCACTGAATTGACCCCAAGGAATGACATAAAATTTTTTTAACATGTTGAAAATATAGAGTGATCCAAAAACGAGGGTCACTAGTTTGAATCTCGGAATTTTCAAATAAAAACATATGTCATGTTGTTCGTTTTAAAGCACTATAATGAACACACATTTTGGGAGAGACAGAATCACTTATCCGTTTCAAAATGGCGGCTATTTTTGTGAAAAGTATTGACATTTATGGAATACCCTGTTTATTCTAAACCACGACATGTCTTTGTTCCGATTCAAATTTCTTACTTGTATTCAACTCAGCTTTGCCCTTATATTCTACATAAAACAAAATTTAAAAAAAAATACTTTTTTTGAAGATGTTTATATGCCCAACATTAGAAAAGTCAAAAAGTGACGAATCGTTTAAGTGCTCTGTGGTCTTTTTCATAAATGAGTTTCACCTTACAAGAGACACTCCGTATGGAGTATGGATAGTTTAGAAATATAGTACCTGGGGGCCGAGCTTTGCTCGGGGGAAGGTCAGTCAGTTTGTTTAGATGACTCGGAGTAATGTGTTTACAAAACACCACTTCCCCCTACTGATAATCAGATTTGTATTATTCATTAGCCTCTTTTCTACATTTTTAAGGTCCCTCCAGTTGTTATTTATAGCTCAATGTACCTTTGATTTATTTTACTACTCTATATATGTAATCTTTACTCAAACCTGTTAATCTCTGCTCACAGGAAACCACATGTCAATAATCATAAACAACATGAGTATTACTTTGACAGTTCCCTGGTTAATTATGAACAGCTGTTACAATACTTTTGTTTTGATTTGAAACTCCATAAGCCCAATGTTAATTTTTTTAACTTTTCATTTTAGTTTTTTTACATTATTTGATTTTTCCTAGGGATGAGGCCTGTCTAGAACTTATTTTTATCCCAGAAATTAGTTATTTTGAACATTTGAAGGAAATCGTTGGAGCCGTTTTTGAGATCCGTGTCGCAAGCAAGCAAGCACGCAAGCAAGCAAACCTTACTCATATTAGAGTATAGGATATATATTTATAAATATATAAATATATATATATCATTAATATTTCGTTTTGTTCCAAAGAGGAAGACCGAGGGCCTTTCATAAGGCCCAAGGTTGACGAGATGCACGGTGTAGGCTGAACAAGGCCTGTTATCTCTTTGGAGATTTATGGCTACAAGGGGGCTCGGGATTTATTTAATCAGATAAGACCTTTGGAGGAAATCAAAGAACTCGTTGGATTGGAGCTGTTTTGTAAGATATCTTACTTACTTCAGATACTGGAGATATTTATTTATCCGTTAACCCAGTTGCGTAACACCATGTGCGACACGTTAGGACAACCCGTTATTTATCCAATTATTCTCACCGATTTCCCGTTTTCCCTATGGGGATCTCGCAGTTGAAAAATGCAATTTAGAACAAACTCAAAATGTAAACAGTGACAGGATTTTTACATATTCATTGCGAATTTTGGGTACAATCCATAATACATTTTTAATAGTAACATAATTATACAAAGAGTACCTGGTGGGCCGAGCTTTGCTCAAAGAAGGCTAGTCAGTTTGTTTAAACGACTTGGAGTAATATTTCACCACGTCCCCCTACTGATGAGCATATTTTCTTAGCTCATTTGTCTCTTTTCTGCATGTTTAAGATCACTCCAGTTGTTATTTATAGCTTAATGTCCATTTGATACATTTCGGATATGTAATGACCATTCGAATGTAATCATCATCAATGGGGTTTTAGTCACTGTTCTCAGGAAAAATGGTTTTTTCAGTACTTGAATATTACTTTGTCAGGCCATCGATTGATTATAAACAGCTGTTACAATTCTTTTGTTTTGATTTGAAACTTCATAAGCCCAATGTTAATTTTTGTTACTTTTCAAATCCGTTTTTTACATAATCAGATTTTTCCTGGGGAAGAGAACTGTTTAGAACTTATTTTTAACCCATAAATTCGTTAATTACAACTTTTGAAGGAAATCGTTGGAGCTGTTTTTGAGATCAGAGTTGCAAGTCAATAAATCTGGCCATTCGATACAAAGAGTAAAACATACTCTGAGATACAAAGAGTGGCTATGACACTAAAATACGGATAAATTGCCCTGCATGCAGCTAAACAGAAAAAGTCCATTCACAAACATCATGCACAATCCATGCTTAAAAATAAACAAAATTAAACACCCTTTTGTCTTGGTAGTGAAGGCATTCACACAAGCTTACTTAAATTTAAATTTCCAAAAACCTAAGGAGGGGACTATGGTCTGCTTCAGAGAATTCACGTTGACTGTAAAAAAGGAGAGAAAAGATTTTTTTATTTAATACTATTGTAAATTTGGATGGAGGGAGGTTACGGATAGGCGGATAGGGACTGCCAGAAGATCGAAGAATTGGATACCTGTAACAGGAAAACAACGATTGGTTTACGAAAGAAGATTTCTAGCAACAAATATATCAGCATTGTGCCTAGTGCTATGATCATGTACATCACTGTTTGTAAAATAAGAAGCTTGTCTGATCTTGAGACTGCAGAGTTTACTCATTCACTACGGTTAAAATAGAGTTCTGGACAAACAAAGACTTACACAATGTTCCAGAAAATTAGCACTTGACGTTATCAAGCAAGCAAGCAAACCTTGCTCATATTAGAGTATAGGATAGGATAGGATGTGGTTCGTATAAATAAATTTAAATTCTAAGTTCAAAACTCTTTCGTCCACGTCGTAGAGAAGTTACATAATATTTACTGTAAATTCAACCTTCATCTTTGCAAATTTCAAATAAAATATTTCTTTATTACTTACACTAGCTGTTCCCGCAGGCTTCGCCCCGCAAATAATTTATACTAGGTAGCATAATAACTAGGTAGCGTTCGCGAAAGCGCCCACAAAATTGAGCGGACAGTTGATACATATCGACGTTTCCCTACTGTCACGTAGGGAATACTGTCCCTAGATAGATATTCACATATCTTGTTTTCACATTAGGCTGGCATTTTATACTGTCCCTAGATAGATATTCACATATCTTGTTTTCACATTAGGCTGGCATTTTATACTGTCCCTAGATAGATATTCACATATGTTGTTTTCACATTAGGCTGGCATTTTATACTGTCCCTAGATAGATATTCACATATGTTGTTTTCACATTAGGCTGGCATTTTATACTGTCCCTAGATAGATATTCACATATGTTGTTTTCACATTAGGCTGGCATTTTATACTAAGTTAAAGTGAAAGTTTATGTTTTCTCTTATGAATGTAAAGTTAATATATAAATTAATTAAAATGAATATAAATATCATTTAAAGTATTCATATCGATATTAATGTCATTATACAAATCGCTGTTATTTTAAAACGAGTTCGCACGCAGCACGCTGACGCGACGTGACGGAAGTGAATTTCCACAAAAAAACTTTTAAAACTCAAAACCAGTGTAGAAACATACATTTATTCCAATTTGATTGAAATCTGAAAACATTGATTTTTTGGCTGTTCTGATGCTCCTTGTTTCATTTACCTGCAATGCTAGGAATACAATTTTGCGCATTATAAGGTTTAGAGGAGGTCCAGTCAGGCTTGAGAGAAGGCGCAAGGTTGCTGGGGATTATACAAATACACTAACAATTGAATAACATGCTTTTCTAATGTAAAAACCCCATAAGACAACGTACTTTGTCTAGCCGAAACACATTTTCTTTAATAACTCTGTAAATATTTATGCTAGAATGACGAGAGAGCGCTTAGAAATTTCGCTTTACTAATCCCCATCTTAATTTAAGCATTAATTGTACGTCCGGGGCTTTTCTGACCCTTTTTGGGCCCAAAAACTCGAAATTTTAAAGAATAATGCCTAAAAAAGGGGGTTAGAGTTCTCCGATTGTTTTTCCCAACGAACTTGTCATATATATAAAATTTATATTATGTGTATGCACTCTAGCGGTCGCATTTTTTGTCCGATTTACTTCAAATTTGGTAGGGGTGTTCCTTTCTATAATCAGTTGGACAAGTTCGTTGGGCAAAACAATCGGAAAACTCTAACTCCCTTTTTTGGGGATTATTCTTTCCAATTTCGAGTTTTTGGGCCCAAAAAGGGTCAGAAAGGCCCCGGACGTACAATTAATGCTTAAATTAAGATGGGAATTAGTAAAGTGAAATTGTTAAGCCCTCTCTTGTCATTCTAGCATAAATATTTACAGAGTTATTAAAGAAAATGTAAATAACCCATCATTACCCATCTGCTGAAGGGTTTCTAGAATTCACAGTACGACGTCAGAAGGTACTGGACGCTTTAACTTTGATATATATATATAATTTTGAACGACCCCCCAAAACGTGTTCAGGGGGTCACTTTAGGAACTTCTATGGTGGTCCCGGGCTTAAGTCTCACCGTGCGGGTCATGCTAATAGTTCACTTTTCCATAGGAAATTCACTAAAAAAGTTAGAGCATCCAGTACCTCTGACGTCGTACTTTGAATTCCAGAAACCCTTCAGCAGATGTTCATCTAACAATAACAACATTGACAGACCTTGGTGAAGGGGGCAATATGTTTGTTATTTCGGATAAATCTTGAGCAATATTAATCATGTGACCATTGGAAAATAGTTGATCACTCGAACGATACTGGTATAAACGCATAACAGGCTGAACAGGCAATGAGCGTTTGCTCTGCAGGCGTCAAGTCTTGGAGTTGCGGTGGTACCTCTCCAGGATCCATGCTGTCGACAGCTGTCAGCGTGTTAGGGTATCTCCTACACGTCGTACATAAGAAATTTTCCTTGATTTCTTGCAAAGATTTAACCTTACAGTTTGTGCAGGTCACATATGCTAAAGACTGGAGAGAACGATCAAATTTGCTCGCCAGCTCTGAATAGAAATTATTGTTTCTGATGGCAGTGTTTGAACACGAAACCACTGCATGTTGGCGATGATTGTTAGAACTCCTTGCACTCCTTGTTGATCTAGACAAGGTTGAATCTCTGGCTAGTCGAGGCATTTCAAACTACAATGTACTTCGAAAAAATAAGACACTTTAATAGAAAACATTGTAAACCATTTGGTTATGTAAATAAACAACAAACAAATAAACGAACAGCTGTTACAACATTTTAAAGTCTACAAAGTTACAAAATCTGCAAAAATCTAAACAAATGTAAACAAATTTAAATGTTCATAAGAATAACATGTAAACTTTGAGACCGTGTAGGGCGGAATCCTATGGGAATTTTGTAAAACTAAATAGATGTTGACACTCACCGGCATGGTCACCAACACCATGCAAAATTTGAAACCAAACGCTCAAACCGTCTAGGAGTTTGATCACAAAGAGTGTCATAAGAGTGAAGAGCTCCGCTCAAAAAACTATGACAGTTGTGTGTGCTGCATTCTGTGGTTATCCCGTGGAACTACTACGAATCAAAATCAGCTGTTTGTATTTTCATTAGCTCAAACAAAAATGAATGTCCATAAGGAATACATGGGAACTTTGTCGGGATCTCTGGCGGAGCTCTAAGGTCAGATCAGGATGAAAACCACTTAGATTTCCTATTTTATGGCTAAATAATCAGTGTACAAAATGTCAGCTCTCTACCTACATGGGAAGGTGATGAGTGTGTCAGTCAGTCAGCCTTTTATAGATATAGAAGATTATAAATTAAGCTTTACATATAAAACAACAAAAATAGCCTCACAAGGACCTGTGCGTCTACTTGAAAAGTCAACAAGTTCAAATTCAACAAGTTCAAGAGTTAGTCTCGAATTGACGTTATAAGAGCACCCAAAAAATTAGTTATCACGCTAAAAATTGTAATCTTGAATTTCATGAATATTCAATAAATGGACCGGTGAAATTCAAAGTGGTGTAAGTCAAGTTTTGGTGAAATTGAGTTAAGTTGATATTTGGATTCTCCGTAACCAGTTGCACCTTATGGCAAACATTTGTAAGTCTTAAGTCCTCTTTGTTGCCGATAGATTGCAGAAATTTACTTTGCCTCAAAGCAAAACAATGTAATGTGTTAACGCCAATGTGGTGTAAGTCTGACATACACCACTGCACCTGAAACTATGTTGATCGTCATCTTGTCAGTTGAGTGGGTGAAGAGTAATAACTTACACCAATTTGCCTATAAACATATTGTTGAATCAGCTGTTTTGACTCTAACCCACAAATTCACTGTTTGTTTTGTAAAGTTATGCAAGTTTATAATAGCTGACAATTAAGTTAACAGTTGGGCTGTAGCCAATAGCATGGTTGTACGCTGTCACTGTTGCCATTTTGCCATGGAAAATACCACTCGAATGTTATTCTGATCAGCTGGTGTGGAGTTTTGGCAATGCAGCACGTCTACTATTGGACGATCGTGGTTGTAGTGATAGCCCTGCAAACCACGCCCTCAACTGGCAATTTAACTGTCCGCTATTATAGGTTCATGATGGATGAAGTAATTGATACTGAAAGTGTTTCAAGTGTGCCTAGTATTCTTCAGTATTCATGTTCGGGATTCGAACCATCGGATAGCTGCAGTTCAGGCTAGAGAATTTTAAAGACTAGTCAAATTAAATAATTCAAAACTTTTGCCCTTATTGAACGTTTGATTTAATTTTAACTGATTTAATTTCCTAATTTAACTTTATAGGCTGGATATATAAAACAACACAGTGCATACTTTTGTCTTAAGAAATGAAGTGTATTTTTATTTTAGAACTGTAATTCAGTAATAAAAGACACAATATTTATACTTTTTTAATTTTGAAACAATAAATTTAATTATATAATTTGTAAGGTTCTATTACTTTTCCTATCTGAACATGAATGAATTTGGTTTAAGTCAAAGTGATTTAAGTCACATTACATAATATCTTGGTTCATTTTTCTAGCTAGAATCGTTTAAAATTCACTTTAATGCAAAGTGGTTTAAGTCATAATTGAAGTAAAAGTGGTGTAAGTCTGACGTACACCACTATTCCACTATTGGTTGCATGTAAGTTAATTTTTAAAAGTGGAAATCTTCTTTAAGGTAAAGTGGTGTATCTTCTTTAAAGCCCTTATAATATATTAGTAAAACTATATTTTGGTTCATAATTATGGTGCAGAGTTACAATGTAAGGTCTTAAATCTGATCCAATTATCACAAATGTTACTTAGTCTCTAGCGTCCACCTAATACTAAATCTTTACAAAAACCCATTTTTCTCAAAATTAAAGTTTTGACTTGCATCACTTTGACTTTCATCGGTCCAAGTGATGGTTGGTATATGTTATATCCGATTATAATTCTTAAAAAGTTGTAATAAATCTTCTGTTGTTGATTTTGAGACGCAGTGATCACTCAGTCAGTAAGTGGCTGAGTGGTATTTTGTAAATGTTAAATATAGTTTTAGATGCCCACTCTATATGCTTCTCTTATACATTACCAATCTCCTTTTACTGCTTTAAATAAACTCAATTCCAAAAATTCAAATCAGGGATTTCCCCCTATGTAGTAAGGGATATTTACGACCTTTGTGAATTGACCTCACACGGAAATTCAGGTTCTTCACGTAAATTACGTTCTGTTAAATACACCTGAAATCTGACATGACACATTAATAAAATTTAAGTTTCTTGATTTTGAGTAGGAATCGAAGAAGTGAGAAAACCACTACCCGGTATGTTTTTAATTGGCGAGGTCGGTTTGGTTAACCCCACTTGCCGCGACGCCTTATGTAAAGAGCTTCGGCGCGGCGCTGGTTCCCAGCCCTCTATATACAGTCTTGTCCCCTTTATGTAAGGTCAGTGTGTTACATAAAACGTCAGATGGCGGCCGGCGCGCCTGTTTTTGCTGATTGAAATATTGAACCGAGGGAGCGGGGGTTTCGCAAACTGACGTAACCCTTCTCTATGTAAGCTTGAGCATGGTTGCAAAAAATTAATATCAAAGTTGTTTATTATTTCAGTAATCTTCATGTTAATACATAACTCTGGAATAACTCGAACATTTTGATAACGTGCAGTTTGATTTTGTAATGTTACACTCACCGTTTGGATAAATAAATAAATAAAACTTTATAATACATTCTCAAGTTTTGTTTAGGATTCCTGTAGAATCTTATTAAATATGTCCATTCATTAGGGATGGACAACAAAAACAGTAAACATTACAAAAATAGTTGTGTTACTTTTACTTAAATTGTAGTAGTTCGCCCTGAAACTAATTTTAGATTATGCCATTTTCATATCCTAGTATCCGGGGGGCCGAGCTTTGCTCGTGGGAAGGCCGGTCAGTTTGTTTAGATGATTTGGAGTAATATTTCACCACTTCCCCCCACTGATAATCAGATTTGTATAACTCATTTGCCTCTTTTCTAAACTTTTAAGGTCACTCCAGTTGTTATTTATAGCTCAATGTCCCTTTGATTTATTTTACTACTCTATTTATGTAATCTTCACTCAAATATTTTAATCGCAGCTCTCAGGAAACCACATAATAATAATCCTATACTCTAATATGAGTAAGGTTTGCTTGCTTGCTTGCGTGCTTGCTTGCTTGCTTGCTTGCGACACGGATCTCAAAACCGGCTCCAAGGATTTCCTTCAAATGTTTGAAATAACTAATTTCTGGGATAAAAATGTTCTAGACAGGCCTCATACCTAGGAAAAATCAAATAATGTAAAAAAACAAAAATGAAAAGTTAAACAAATTAACATTGGGCTTATGGAATTTCAAATCAAAACAAAAGAATTGTAACAGCTGTTCATAATCAACCAGGAAACTGTCAAAGTAATACTCATGTTGTTTATGATTATTAACATGTAGTTTCCTGAGAGCAGGGGTTAAAATATTAGAGTTAAGATTACATATATAGAGTAGTAAAATAAATAAAAGGGACATTGAGCTATAAATAACAACTGGAGGGACCTTAAAAGTGTAGAAAAGAGGCAAATGAATAATTCAAATCTGATTATCAGTAGGGGGAAGTGGTGAAATATTACTCCGAATCATCTGAACAAACTGACTGGCCTTCCCCCGAGCAAAGCTCGGCCCCCCAGGTACTCATATATAACATGAGTATTACTTTGACAGTTCCCTGGTTGATTTTGAACAGCTGTTACAATTTTTTTGTTTTGATTTGAAACTCCATAAGCCCAATGTTATTTTTTTAACTTTTCATTTTAGTTTTTTTACATTATTTGATTTTTCCTGGGGATGAGGCCTGTCTAGAACTTATTTTTATCCTAGAAATTAGTTATTTCGAACATTTGAAGGAAATCGTTGAAGCAGTTTTTGAGATCAGTGTCGCAATTAAGCAAGCAAACCTTACTCATATTAGAGTATAGGACAGGATACCTCCTTGATAAGGAAGGTCCAGCTGGCAGGTTTGCCATAATATGGCAATTAGGATGAAGAGATTAGCGCTAGGGAAAAACGTCCGTGCTTGCTTGATTCCTTACTTGCAACTCTGGTCTCACAAACGGCACCAACGATTTCCTTCAAATGTTGGAAAAAACTAATTTCTGGGATAAAAATAAGTTCTAGACAGGTCTCATTCCCAGGAAAAATCAAATAATGTATAAAAAAACGAAAATGAAAGGTTACAAAAATTAACATTGGGCTTATGGAGTTTAAAATCAAAACAAAAGAATTGTAACAACAGTTCATAATTAACCAAGGGACTGTCAAAGTATTTTTTTTTTATCTTTTATTAGAGGCTTTGTATGAAATTACATGAAGCCTTAAGAGCTACGAACATAAATTATTATATTACAGTTCAAGTCCAAAATTTAATTGATTTCATCCGGTTTATGGTCACTGAAATAATTTTCTCGATTTTATATAAACATTCTAAGACGTAACACTATAATTTTGAAAACACACTGAATTAATTTCAATTATATAAAGAGTTCTGATGTATGAAGTCCAAATATTACAATTCAAGTCCAAAACTTAATCAATTTCATCCGGTATATGGTCACTTAAATAATTTTCTTGATTTTGTGTAAAAATTCTAAGATGTAACACCATAATTTTGAGTTTTCTTCTTTAAGAATGTCATGTAAATCAGGAGGTATATGACAGTTACATCTTCTCAACATTTCATAGAGATAATTTCGATGTACTGAGTAGGCAGTGCAGTCCTTAAATATGTGTAGAATACTTTCATGAGTTCCATCATTAAATTTTAGGCATTGTGGGGAGTAAATTCTTTGAAGTAAGAAAAGTCGGTCTGCTGTAAAACAGTGTCCAAAACGAAGTCTACAGATCATAGTGGTGTCACGTCTACCGAATTTGGTTGATTCAAACCATGGGACGTTCGAGTAGGTACTTTGAGTCTTTTTATACCATTCCCCTTTGTTTGTAGATTGCAATAATTCATTACATTTAGCTCTTATTTTATTCTTTATATCAAAACAAATATCGGAATATCGCAAAGGGAACTTATTGTCTACAACTAATGCATCATCGTGAGCTGCACACTTTGCTAGGGAATCCGCCTTTTCATTACCCGGAACTCCAACATGCCCAGGTATCCATTGTATCACAATTTCTTTTGAACATTTAATAATTTCTTTTGCAATTGCTAAAGTTAGGTTATCATTGTTAAAGCCACGTAGAGCATTTTCAATGTTGTAAAGGGACACAAGAGAATCTGTTGCAATAGCAAATTTGCTGTCATTTAACTGTGATATATATTCTAAAGATTTTTAAATGGCAAATAATTCTGCTGAGACGATTGATGATATTGAGGGAATTTTTATTTTTATTTCCATGTCAACTGCAGGATCATATATACCAACACCAACATTGGTTCCAATTTTGGATCCATCTGTATATATTATCCTGTGCCCGTTCCATTTGTGGTGTAAAATGTATAACGATGATTGTAGCAATACAGTATCGTTTACATGCTGTTTACTAGATTGAATACCGGAAGCAAGAACTTTAGAAAAATGGATATTTGGGTTTATCATACATAGAGGTTTATGGAATTGGAAAATTGAATGACGATAGGGTTCGTTGTCGGCTTCACCAATATAATTTTTAATTTTGTCAAAAGCTCGTATAATTGTTGGTGTATGTTTTTTATCCCAAAATGGATGGTGATGGGTGAGCATGCTTAGTTCTTGGAGTTTTAAAAAAGCAGGATGAGATGTATTTTAATGAATTTTCAGAGCTAATTTTTCCGAGTGTCATTGTGGCAGTTTCAGCATGAAACCATGCCTGAATGGGTGTTGTCTTAATAGCTCCAGTACATATCCTTAATGCGCTGTTTTGTACAACATCCAATTTCTGTTCATATGTCCTATTTAAATGTCCAAAAATAAAACTGCAGTAATCCAATTTTGGTCGTATTAAAGCTTTGTAGATTCTTAGAAGAAACTTTGGATGAGCTCCCTTCGTCCCAAACGCTAAGCATTTTAAGACATCTAAGTCTTTTCTACACCTGTTGATTGTTTCATCAATATGTTTATGGAATTTAAGTTTTGTATCAATCCAAACACCGAGAATTTTGTGACAGTTCACTTTTTGAATAACTTCACCAAATATGTTACAAGAATATTCAGTTAATCCCCTTTTTCTCGTGAAAACAAGTAATTTACACTTTTTGGGATTAAATGTGAGACCTGATTTGAAATTTAACGTGTTAGCTATGTTTGTTAAATTTACTTGCAATTTTCGAGCTGCTAATGTAGAGGATTTGTTAGATACATAAAGTCATCTGCATATTGCAGGGACGTTACTCCTGGAGACAAATGTTTATTCACATCCGCAATATACAAAGAAAATAACAAAGGACTTAGCACACTTCCTTGAGGAATACCTTTATAGGCTGTCCTTGATAGTTCCCTGTCTCCAAATTGAAATGAAATAGTTCTCTCTGAGAGCCAATTAAAACAGTATTTTATAAAAACATAAGGAACGTTCATAGTAAACATTTTTGATATTAAAGTTGTTATAAGTACATTGTCATAAGCTTTAGACAAATCTAAAGATGCTGCAATAACAGTTTCATTCCTTGTTGTTGCTATTTGGATATCGGAAACAAATGTAATTATATGATCATAACATCCACTATCCTTTCTGAATCCGAATTGGGTTTGTGGAATTAGATTGAAGTGTTCAGTAAACCACTCCAACCTATTTTTGACTAAAGTGTTCATAATTTTAGCTAAGCATGAAATCTTTGCAATAGGTCTGTAGGATTCAGCTACACCTTTGTCACATTGAGGTTTGATAAGAGGTACGATGACATGGTTCTTCCAACATTTAGGAATTGTATCTCCTTCAGACTTCCAAATTCTGTTGTATATTTGTAACAGCAATTCCAAAGCATTTTGAGGCAAGTTCCTTATCATTGAATATGATATACCGTCTGCTCCTGGGGCTGTATCCTTCTTTTTACTAGCCAAAGCAATCTCCAGTTCCTTCATGGTAAAGGGTTCTGTCATCCTAGTATCATCAACAGTCGAAATTGGACAATTAATTTCACTGATTTCTGGGACATGGGCCGGAACTAAAATGTCCATGAAGCTATTAGCCAAATCGATATCTTGTTTCATGAGATGGTTGTCATGAATAACATTACCTTTAAAACCTTTTACTATACTCCATGCTTCAGACGAGTTTTTATTTTGTAAGTCATTACACAACTTCTCCCACGATTGTGTTTTTGCTCTCTTAATAACATGTTTCGCTTCTCTGGCACATTTTTTGTAAACATTATAATTTTGTGGTGTCATATTTAAACGGAACAGTTTGAAACTCAATCTCCTCTGAGCTACTGCTTTTGAGCATTCAACATTCCACCATGGTTTGTGTTGAAATCCAGATATATTATGTTTTGGTCCATATTTTATGTGAGGAATAGACGAGTCCCCTGCATTATTAATTATATTATGAAATTCTTCTAATTGTTCATCCTCTAATATATTTTCTTCATTTCTGATTTCGTTCAGGTTTCTCTTTATAATAGAAGTATAACGTTCCCAATTAGCATTTTTTAAATTTCTACGAGGAATTTTGTTAATGTTACTGTAGGATATGTTATTAATTCGTTTTGCATAGTTGAATGTAATGAGTATAGGAAAATGATTGCTTCCAACTGCATCCGCTAGAACTGACCAATTATTTAACATGTTATGTAGCTGTGGTGAGACAAAAGAAAGGTCAATAGCGCTAGAACTTCTAAAAGGGGAAGGTACGGTGGTGTGCGTTCCATCATTAATCGTGATGATACTTGAGAAACTCAGTGCATTTACAATGTCTTTGCCCCTAGAACACGACTTTCTGTTTCCCCACAAGGTATGATGGGTATTAAAATCCCCTATCACTAAACTCAAATCATCATTGTTTAAAAACACGATTTTCCCATATATCAGCCCTAACATTACCCTTACCATAGAAGTAATTAAATATGCTAATAAATTTATTAAATCCTCTTGGTCGGATCTTAATTGCAAGGCCTTCAATTTTATCATTGTTGTATCCAGGATCAATATGTTCCCATTCAATAGAGGAATGAACAAAGAAAGCTATTCCACCGTATTCATCTTCCCTGTCTTGTCTTACAATACTGTAGTCACTTAGTTTATAGTTAAATTGTTCGTTAAACCAAGTTTCCTGTACAGCTGCAATGTGAATCTTATTTTTAAGTAAGAATTCAGGAAACTCAGCCCATTTATATGATAAGGACTGAGCATTCCACTGTATGAGTCTAAGTTCAGTGTATGTCATCGCAATAACTAAGATAATCAACATGAAGAAAGAAAGTTTGAAACACATATATTACAAAGTTTGTATTGAATTTAATCCGGCCCTAAATGACATGTCTTCTAATATTGAACTGCATACTTTTTGTATTATGTTGGTTATAGTCGAGTTAATATTCTCACTACCTTGTGGAATTGTTTCTTTCAAGTTTTCCATGAGGTCGGTGTCCACTTGGTGTGCTTAATTTTAAATAAAGCCTCTTCAAACAGTTGTTTTAAATTTTCATCCGTGTGTTTCTCATTGTCTTGGCTTACCTTTTCACAGGCAATAGAGGTTACCGCAGGTTTAGAGCTAGCATTTATACCTCCTTTACTAAACCCCTCATTATATGTTTTATTAAATTTACTAAACTTATTGGTGATACTTTGTTGACGAAAGGCGACTTATTTTGATGAAATGGCATTTTAGGCTTTAACAAAACTTGTGATTTTGATGACGATTCCGCTACATCTTCTTGGTTTTGCAACTGGGTCAATGCATTGTACCTGTTAGGTATTAAGGAATAGTTATGTTCATGGGGAGGTATTGAATAATTTGACCTTTGCTGCAACTGTGTCTTCCTTGC
Source organism: Allygus modestus (assembly GCA_963675035.1). NCBI lineage: Eukaryota > Metazoa > Arthropoda > Insecta > Hemiptera > Cicadellidae > Allygus > Allygus modestus. The sequence continues at coordinate 61,371,545 of OY776114.1, forward strand.
ATATGACGTTTGTGTTGGAATACCCACATTGTGCTGAGACATGTGTGTCTTGGGGAAGTACTTTGAAGCAGTCATAACGTTTTCTCTCATCTGTGTCATTCTTTGCCTTATATTTTGTTGCCGTACAAATTCTGTGCATATTCTTGAAGCACAATCGTGATTCCCTTTGCAGTGTAAACAAGATGGACTTGCACTGCATTCCGTTCCATGAAAAGGTTTTAGACAAACTTTACAAATTCTTTCATTTCTACAGTTTCGCGACGAGTGCCCGTAACGGTAACACCGGTAACATTGTTGCACAGGATATGCATATTCCCTAACTGGAAGCACAACGTAATTAAGCTTAATTTCTGTAGGGATTTTGTCTCCCAGAAAAGTCACTTTAACCCAATTCGTCTTAATCGGACCCTCTGAAGTATACTTAGTAAGTCTGAAGGCATCTACTATCGGTAAGGGGCTTACGGAATCCTCTACAATTTCTTCAACATCAATGTCCGGCTCAATGTTAATCAACCCGACAACTTCCACACGATTCGATGGTATAAAGAAATTGAACTCGGGAAAGTGAGAAGATGACACTAACCTGTTGGCCGTTGTGTGTGATTTACAGTTAATTACAAGATTATTTCCAGCTCTGGTAATACCATTAACTTCAAAACGGAGTTTTTCAATCATTTTTTCAACTTTAAATGGATTTATCTTTTTTTGTCTTTAGAAGATACAATAACTTCATACGGACCAGAGTGAAACAAGTCATACAATCTTATTTTAGATGGTTTATCTCTTTTTGAGGGGGGATAAGTTGAATTTTTGTTTCTTGTTTCCATATTTTGAGTCATAGAACTATTATTGTCCATTGTCACCTCTTCATGATATCTCTTACGACTGTTCAAATCTTCTGATTGTCTTTGATTAATACTTACTTGCGTTTGATGTTGAAATCCTAGAGGAACGTTATTAGTTGTAGGTAAAGGAGGGAAGTCATTATTTGTAATAGTTTTACTTTGTTCCAACTGCCTATCAAACATAATTTGGTTCCCACCAACATTGGTATCCCCATTATTCTCATCACCTTCATTTAATTCCATAATATTGATAGAATTAGGGCCGTACGGCCCAAAACCAAGGTTTTGTATACTATACAAAACTAATTTATGAAAAACAGAATAGATAACAGATTAACCAAACAGTCACAATAAAATGAAAAAAATGTTCAAAGATAAACTATTTCCATTATTATTTCACATGTCTTGATAAAATGTTTTCAATTATTTGAAAACTATATCAATAAAACTGTAAATAGAAAAATTAGGTCAAAAAACAACGTAAACACACAACCACACAGCAGGATTGTTGACTCACGACTGACTGTCAAAGTAATACCCGTGTTGTTTATAATTAACATGTGGTTTCCTAATAGCAGTAACTAAAATTGTTGAGTGAAGATTGCATATATAGAGTGGTCATAACAAATGAAATAAATCAAAGGGACAATGAGCTATAAATAGCATCTGGAGTGACCTGAAAATTGCAAAAAAAAGGCAAATGAGCTATACAAATCCGATAATCACTTGGGGGAAGTGGTGAAATATTACTTCAAGTCATCTAAAACAAACTGACTGGCCTTACCGGAGCAAAGCTTGGCCCCCAGGTACTGCTCATATAAAACCAGACCGTCCGCATCCCAGGAACCTTCCAGAAAACCATAAACCTGACGCCCATTAAAAATATACTGGATGAAAGACATCGTTGAGGAAATTGAAGAAACAATATTATTTTGTATGATAAGGTTACAGATAAAATAAAAGTGTCAAAACACATTTTTAAATACTGGCATTTGTTTAGCTGGTTTGATGAAACAATACTGAAATCAGGTAAACAATCTTAGCTGTTAGGAAAATATTAAAACATTAATAAAGATACAACATTTCTTCTTTAGGTTGGATACTTCTTCGCTATAAAACACTTAAAATTTTAAAATTATGTCAGCGAATTTCCCCTATAGGGAAGAAGCTGTTACCGTAGTCGGCATGGTAAGACCTAGGCCCGGGACCATACTTTTCGTTTTGAGGTCCCTGGATGCCAAAAACACCATTCGTTCAAAACTGTATATATGTGTGTGTGTGTGTGTGTGTGTGTGTGTGTGTGTGTGTGTGTCCGTGAGCACGATAGCTCTCGTAAAAAAGTCAGATTTTGACGAAATTTGGTATAAACGTGTAAAGCAGCATTTATGAATTTAAGTTCAAAAACCAGACAAATCGACCTATCCGAAAGGGTATTTTAGGGGGTGTTTGTACCCCAAAAATTTTTTTTAGTATTTTACGTATGATTGTTGAAAAAGCCAAATATTAGTTTTTCCCATTGGAATCAGCTTAAAAAGACGCACAATTTGGTGTTTTTATCAGTGTTCTACGTCAAATGGTTACAGAGATATTGAAAGTGCTAAACACAGTACGTTGTCCAGTGTTATTCTTATGGAGAATAAGACAAATTGTATATCTTGCTTATTTATGAACTTATCGTGATGAAACTTGGTATATTGCTTCATATCGATGTGGTCTATTGATATTTGCACTAAAAACATGTTTTGGCCGATAGTTCCCGTAGCAGCAAACCTGCGTACTCAGCTCCCATGTTATTCTTATGGAGAATAAGTAAGTGTTATCTCCCTTAATTATGAACATAAATTAATAAAATGTTGTATGTGGCTTTACCTTATTGAGTTATATTGATATTTATATAAAACCCCATTTTTTGTGTTCCTTGCTTCAGCAACCCTGCATACTCAGCCGCCATGTTATTCTTATGGAGAATAATTAAAATGTCATAAATCATTTATTTATGAATGTATATTGTTGAAACTTGGCATGTGGCTTTATGTGGTATTAAGATACATATATATGCATTGGAAATTCGCTGAGTACGCAGGGGTATTTTTAATTTTTCCTAGTTAGCCTCAAGATTACTAAGACATATCAATAGTTGTTGATTGCTGTTCAGTAATCACAACATTGTGCAATAGTAACTTTTTTCGACTTTCAACGATGTCAACTTTAGTCTTTGACCAAAGGTCACAATCTCTTCCTTGACTATATTTGTCATTAAAGAGATTTCATCCTTAATCAAAATCAGAATATGACTTCGAGGGGTAAAAAATAGAAAACAAGTTGAAATTGCAAAACATTATGGATTATTTACAAAACTCTGTTCCTTAATCGCTACTGGAAATTATCTTGTTTCGCAATTTGAAAATTCTGCAAGATTCACCAACTGTTAGCGACCGATTGCAAATCTCAATCTTGGCAACAGTCGTCTTTGTGAACAGATGAACTTGCTCCGTTTTCGCCCTACTGTTATGTAACGTCTGGTATTTTTTGCCATTTGATAAAATTGCTTCTGTTACTTTACGTAACGTGCATGTTGATTGCTTTGCATAACAACCCAGTAAACACTCGTTGATTGCCCCCTAATGAGCCTATAAGTTTTCCCGGGGATGCCAAAGATTGGTGGAGGTCTGCGCTTTTTTCAAAAATACTCAAGGACACACTGATTACATAATAACCTTTCATTTTTCAAGGTTCTTGCTAAAATAAGCAGAAGTAAGTCAAAGGATTAAAGGGTACGGAATTAACGGTTTCAGGAAACTGACACATACTTTTTTCCCTTTTAGCCCAACTTTAATGATTTTTTTTTATTTACTAAATATAGAATACAAAGAACGGTCGACTGTACAGACAATTTTGTAAACAAGTTATTTTCTAAAAAATCCACCCAAATCCCTGTTTTAGAGGCATTACAGAATCCATTGCTGCACACGTGGTTTTAAGAGGGGAAGCGCCCCCTATCCCCCCCCCCCAGCGTTATTAAGGGGCAACATATTGCGAATTTCCTCTGTTGGTCAACGCTAACTTAACAAGCATATCAAGTTTGAACGAATAAGAGAGAAATAGTAATTTTTGTATTCCCCATAAGAATAACATTGAACGTACTGCGTTTACCGCAAATTGAAAATTTAAATTTTCTCCGCAACCAGCAATCGTAGAATAGTAATTCAAAATACTACATTATTTAGAACACACTTTTGAGCACATTTTAATGGTGAATATTAATATTTTTATATTTATTTTTTTTATGAAAAATCCAAAAACTGAAGTTTTTATGTTTAAGTCCTGAATTTCTGAACTCGAATTTTTACAGAATTTCGGGTGGTGTCATTTTGTTGGAAAATTAAACTTCTACAAACGACTTATGTTTAATTAAAATCGTTGGAGCCGTTTTTGATAAATTTTGATTTTTCATGTTTTTTGGCGGGTTTTGGTGGATAATTACCCTTACAAATTAAAAATTCAAAGAAATTCAAAAAAAACCTGGAGATATCGTGGATTAGTACCTGCATACCAAATTTCATAAAAATCGGACCATTGGTTAGGGCTCTAGCTCTGTACACATGCAGACAGACAGACAGACATCACGTAAAAATCACTTTTTTGGGTTCAGGTAGCACCAAAACGAATATTTCCACTAACAACTCAAATTCGAAAATTTTGACGAAAACAGTATTTTCTCTATATACTATGTATAAGGGGAGAAAGTAAATACCCCGTAGCAGCAAACCTGCATACTCAGCGAATTTCCAATGCATATATATGTATCTTAATACCACATAAAGCCACATACCAAGTTTCATCAATGTTCATTCATAAATAAACGATTTATGACATTTTAATTATTCTCCATAAGAATAACATGGCGGCTGAGTATGCAGGTTTGCTGAAGCAAGGAACAAAAAAATTGGGTTTTATACAAATATCAATATAACTCAAGAAGGTAAAGCCACATACCATGTTTTATTAATTTATGTTTATAATTAAGGGAGATAACACGTTACTTATTCTCCATAAGAATAACATGGGGAGTTGAGTACGTAGGTTTGCTGCAACGGGAACTATCGGCCAAAACATGTTTTTTAGTGAATCAATAGACCACAATGATATGAAGCATTATACCAAGTTTAATCTGGATAAGTTGATAAATAAGCGAGATATAAAATTTGTCCTATTCTCCATAAGGATAACATTGGACAACGTACCGTGTTTAGTACTTTCAATATCTCTGTAATCATTGATCAAAACACCAAATTGTGCGTTTTTTAAGCTGATTCTAATGGAAATCTAAAATTTGACTTTTTCAAAAATTATACATAAAAAATTCAAAAAACCCATTTTTGGTGTACAAAACCCCCCCAAAATACCCCTTCGGATAGGTCGATATGTCTGGTTTTCGAACTTAAAAGTTATAAATGCTGCTTTACACGTTTATACCAAATTTCGGTAAAATCGGATTTTTTTACGAGAGTTATCGTGCTCACGGACACACACACACACACACACACACACACACACACACACACACACACACACACACACACACACACACACACACACACACACACACACATATATATATATATATATATATATATATATATATATATATATATATGTATGTATGTATGTACAGTTTAGAACGAATGGTGTTTTTGGCATCTGGGGACCTCAAAACGAAAAGTTATCATGGTCCCGGGCCGAGGTCTTACCATGCTATCTACGGCAATTGCTTCTTCCCTATAGGCGAAATTCGCCAAATTCCCTATAGGGGAAATTCGCTAAAATGTAAATGAGTGATGGTACTGAGTAGTTGTGGAACCAAAATTTAAAATTCGGATTACTTTGAAGTGGCCTATTGTTGGTAAAGTATATGTCTAATATAAATTTAAATTTCTGTGAGATATCTTTATGCATCATTTCTCAATGGTGTTTTTGTCATAAAAAATCATCACAACCAATAATTGAACCATCATTTTGAAAATTGACATTCACTGCTTGATGTAAGAATCAATCTATATCTATAAAAGAGAAAGTATGTATGTATGTATATATATATATGTATGTAGCCTATGGACTCCGAAACCGCTCGACAGATTGTAATGAAACGTTCAGGCATTATTAAGCATTATTCAAGGATGGTTTGTGTGAAGTTTGGTGCAAATCTGTCCAAAGGGGTCCGATCCAGAGGGCATACAAGGGTGCAGTGTCAGGTTTTAGAAATTTAGTGTTTACATAATTAACAGCTGTAATTAAAAGTAAACAACTTAATTTGGGCTTAGCAACGCGCTCCGGGTAACTGCTAGTTAACCATAAACGCAATAATTTAATGGGTGTTTCTCACTCATCAATTTGCCTATGTACTGGTGGAAAATCGTACAGGTGTTTCAATGCGCTAGCCGCGCATGGGCAAATTTAGAAGTTATTTTAGCAAATTTCCCTTATAGGGAAGAAGCTATTACCGTAGTCGGCATGGTAAGACCTAGGCCCGGGACCATGATAACTTTTCGTTTTGAGGTCCCCAGACCCCAAAAACACCATTCGTTCGAAACTGTATATATATATGTGTGTGTGTGTGTGTGTGTGTGTGTGTGTGTGTGTGTGTGTGTGTGTGTGTGTGTGTGTGTGTGTGTGTGTGTGTGTGTGTGTGTGTGTGTGTGTGTGTGTGTGTGTCCGTGAGCACAATAAATCTCGTAAAAATTATCCGATTTTGATTCAATTTGCCATAAACGTGTAAAGCAACATTTATGACTTAAAGTTCGAAAACCAGCCAGATCGCTCTATCCAAAGGGGTATTTTGGGGGGGGGGTTCGTAACCCAAAAAAGTTTTTTTTAATTTTTTACATATAATTTTGGAAATAGTCAAATTTTAGTTTTTACCATTTGATTCAGCTTAAAAAACACACACAATTTGGTATTTTGATATATTGATAGTGCTAAACACAGTACGTTGTCCAATTTTAATCTTATAGAGAATAAGTAAAATTCTATACCTCGCTTATTAATGAACATATATTAATGAAACTTGGTATGTGGCTTTATATGGTTGGGTTTTAATGCTATTTGTATACAAAACTCATCTTTTGTGGCAGCAAACCTGCGTACTCAGCAGCTACAATGTTATTCTTATGGAGAATAATAAACATGTGATATCTTGCTTTTTTATGAACATAAATTGATAAAAATTGGTATGTTGCTTCAGCTGGAGGTGATCCATTGGGATTTGCATAAAAAAAAAGATTTTGTGGTCCTTGATGCAGCAAACCTGCTTACTCAGTCTTAATGTTTTTCCTTGGGGAATAAATAAAATGTCATATCTCGCTTACTTATTAATATGCTTTGATTAAAGTTGGTAAGTGGCTTCATGACAGAGAATTACCATTTGAATTCGTTCAATATGCAGGTTTGCTGCAACGGTTTTTTTTAGCTATCAGCGAGCGGGAAGGTAAGGCGCAACCAGCGCAGTGAGCGGAAAGAAACATTTTGCTCGATAAACAAAAACAGCTGTTTTACGTTGTGTTTCTAGATTGAAAAGATCATAATTTACGTAGGCGCGGTCGTATAAAACTATTTTTCAACAGTACAACTAAGATGCTAAATTAATATTATCGTGGCAAACATATTGTGATATATTAACAAATAGTATAACTATAATAGGGCTGTAAAAGGCTACGCTGCAAGAATACCCTACCGAGGAGGAGACCGTACTGGTGAATTCCGCCTGTCAAAAACCCTATGAAAGATTATGCGTTGTAATTATTGCAAATAAACCTCCAAACTATTATAAACCGCCCCCGGTTCTCGGGGGTGAACCATTTTACCCGACAGGTTCCAATACGTCACACGTCTGCCCAACCTACATGCGATCACCCTGTACTACAGAACAATAGGTGACGTCATCGGTGGACTTTAAAGTTCAAAGTTCACCGGGCCGAAGATCCCGACCCTAGTGTAGGAGTTGTATAACCGTAATTTACAGGTTACGCGGTGAGTTACGAAATCGAAACTTGTTCTTGTTCAACAAAGACCCCGGTTAAATTACATTTATGTAACTGCCAATCTCCGGTGTTTACTTAACTATTTTCGTCTCATCCTATACTCTAATATGAGTAAGGCTTGCTTGCTTGCTTGCTTGCGACACGGATCTCAAAAACGGCACCAACGATTTCCTTCAAATGTTTGAACTAACTAATTTCTGGGATAAAAATGAGTTCTAGACAGGCCTCATCCCCAGGAAAAATCAAATAATGTAAAAAAACTAAAATGAAAAGTTAAAAAATTAACATTGGGCTTATGGAGTTTCAAATCAAAACAAAAAATTGTAACAGCTGTTCATAATCAACCAGGGAACTGTCAAAGGGACTCATGTTGTTTATGATTATTAACATGTGGTTTCCTGAGAGCAGAGATTAAATATTTGAGTGAAGATTACATATATACGGGTACAGTAGTAAAATAAATCAAAGGGACATTGACTTATAAATAACAACTGGAGTGACCTTAAAAATGCAGGAAAGAGGCAAATGAGATATAAAAGTATGGTAATCAGTTGGGGGAAGTGGTGAAATATTACTCCCAGTCATCTAAACAAACTGACTGGCCTTCCCCGAGCAAAGCTCGGCCCCCAGGTACTTGGATATAATCCAGGGTTACAAGTGGCAGATGGTTATGGTGTTTACGTGTTTAGTGTTTTTACTAAGGACAACACTCGTTTAGTGTTTTCCTACTTTAAGGTATTATGCTGAATCTATTAAAGGTTCGAAATGAGGGAAATATGTTACAAACATTGTAAAAACAGCGACGATTATTCGTCAACGTTTCTATGTTGCCATCAGAGGCGTTGTCACAAACTATCAATATAAATGGGTTTCGGCTATTTCGTCTCATCGATTTATTCTTTAAAAAATTGAAAAAAAACATGAAAAACACTGTACAAATGACATAGTCCCTACAAATCATAAAGGGCTATGTAATTCTGTTTATTTCGTAACTATCTTTTATAGTTCTTAGCCAATTTGTTTATTTCCTTTAGAAACTCGCGCGCCAAAACAATACAAGCAAAAAGTGCAAATAGTTGGTTTCCACTATTGTTTTCCTCATAGTTCAACAAACATGAAACACCGTCCGACCAAAGTGACATTGGCCTGTGGGAGTTTACATAAACAAAACAGAGTAGTTTGCGCGTTAGATAACAGAGAGCGTTAGTTGCGTCGCCATTGCGTCATGGCGGTGCCCGATTATGCGACGGGATAGGTTGGTACTGGCATGGTTATATGTGGGCTTAGCATAACGCCAGCTGAAACCGGCTGGTTATTGTGCAGTTTATTATAGACTAGGTGTGTTCTTTGAGTTACTGTATAAAGCCAGATGTTCAACCAATATACCTTTTACTTACTGTAACCAAGGGCATTATAAACAGAATCGATTTCTAAAAGATAATATTGAAGCTATGATTGGTTAGGAGGCAAAGCACTAATGATCTGTATGATTTGAAATAGCCTCAATGTTTCTCGTAGCTAAAAAGAACAAAGGTTTTATACAATTCAGTAAAGCTATTTCCCCGTGAAAAACGATCAAAATGACCCTATAAGTGTAACAGACAAATTTAAAACACCAGTTTAGACTTCTCTGTTGAATCAACGTCAAAATAACTCAGAAATTCAAGATCGTGAGTTTTGTGCGGCAAACAAAACGCTAATTTATTATGTAGACTAGGTAGTGTATTGTGCGGAAATGACCTAACGGCCGGATAGATAAGGGTTTGGGGAATTTTATCCCCTCCACTGTTCATATTCCCGATTATTTAATAAGTACTTGGGGGCCAGACTTTGCTCGGGGAAGGTCATCCAGTTTTTATAGACGACTTGGAGTAATTTGTCACCAAGTCCCCCTATTAACGAGCAGATTACCTGGCTTATTTTCCTCGTTTAAGGTCACTCCAGGTGTTACTATATCTCAACGTCCCTTTGATTAATTTTCGATATGTCTTCTTCATATGTACCTGTTAGATAATATGTCTACCCTATTACACTGTTGGTAATCTTCATTCAATGGTTTTAGTTACTGCTCTCAGGAAGCCACATGTTAATAAGTAAATAAATTGATTATCCTATATCCTATACTGTAATATGAGTAAGGTTTGCTTGCTTGCTTGCGATACTGATCTCAAAACACGGCTCCAACGATTTCCTTAAAATGTTCGAAATAACTAATTTCTGGGATAAAAATAAGTTCTAGACAGGCCTTATCCCCATGAAAAATCAAATAATTAAAAATACCCCCATCGCAGCAAACCTGCGTACTCAGCGAATTTCCAATGAATGTATATGTTTCTCACTACCACATAAAGGCACTTACCAAGTTTTATAAAAATAAATTAATAAATAAGTGATCAATAGCATTTTATTTATTCTCCATAAGAATAACATAGGACTGAGTATGCAGGTTTGCTGCAACAAGGAACACAAAATATGTGTTTTTATGCAATTATCAATTTAACTCAACCAGGTGAAGCTACATACTAATTTTTATTAATTTATGTTAATAATTAAGGGAGATATAAAACTTTACTTATTCTCCATAAGAATAACATTAGGGCTGAGTATGCAGGTTAGCTGCTACGGGGACAACCAACAAAACATTTGTTTTTTGTTCAAATATCAATATACCAGTACAACATGAAGCCACATACCAAGTTTCATCAATATACATTCATAAATAATCGAGATATCAAATTTTATTTATTCTCCATAAGGATAACATTGGACAACGTACTGTGTTTAGTACTTTGAATATCTCTGCAACGGTTGGACGTAGAATCACAATTTAAACACCAAAATGATTGTTTTGTGGAGCTGAAGTGATTGGTAAAAGCAAATGTGAAGTTTAAAGTAAAATTAACTGAGGAAAAGCCAAAAACCTTTTTCCCATAAGATTAACATGGGAGATTTTATGAGCATGTTTTTTTGGATTTTTTCCGCAACCACTTAACCTAGGTTAATAATTCAAAATACCATATTATTTGTTTTTTTAAGCTCTATAACATGGTCAAAACCAAAATTAAGTGTTTCAAAAATTTTAGGCTGAAAAATGCAAAAAACTGATTTTTTGAAAATTTAAAACCCCCATAAACCCCCCTTCCCATAGTCCGATTTTTCTGGTTTTCGAACTTAAAGTCATAAATGTCACTTTACACATTTGAGCCAAATTTCATCAAAATTGGACGTTTTTTACTCAAGTTATCGCATTCACGGACACATATATAGATATATATATATATATATATATATATATATATATATATATATATATATATATATATAGATATATATATATATATATATATATATAGATATATATATACATATATATAAATTTGAACGAATAGTGTTTTAGTCATCTTGGGACCTTAAAAAAAAATTTTGTCACGGTCTCGGGCTTAAGTCTTACCATGAGACCTACGGTAATAGCTTCTTCCCTATAGGGGAAATTCGCTAAAACTAAAATGAAAAGTAAAAAAAAATAACATTGGGTATATGGAGTTTCAAATCAAAATAAAAGAATTGTAACAGCTGTTCATAATCAACCAGGGAACTGTCAAAGTAATACTCATGTTGTATATGATTATTAACATGTGGTTTCCTGAGAGCAGAGATTAAAAGATTTGAGTAAAGAGTACATAAATAGAGTAGTAAAATAAATCAAAGGGACATTGAGCTATAAATACCAACTGGAGTGACCTTAAAAATGTAGAAAAGAGGCAAATGAGTTATACAAATCTGATTATTAGTAGGGGGAAGTGGTGAAATATTACTCCGAGTCATATAAACAAACTTCCCCCGAGCAAAGCTCGGCCCCCAGGTACTTCATTTAATAGTTCACTGATTAGTAATGAACAGCTTTGTGACCCTTTTGTTTTGATTTAGCGAATTTCCCCTATAGGGAAGAAGCTATTACCGTAGGTCTCATGGTAAGACTTAAGCCCGAGACCATGATAACTTTTTGTTTTGAGGTCCCCAGATGTCCAAAACACTATTCGTTCAAATTTATATACATGTATATATATATATCTATATATATATATCTATATATATATATATATATATATATATATATATCTATATATGTGTCCGTGAATGCGATAACTTGAGTAAAAAACGTCCGATTTCGATGAAATTTGGCTCAAATGTGTAAACTGACATTTATGACTTTAAGTTCGAAAACCAGAAAAATCGGACTATGGGAAGGGGGGTTTATGGGGGTTTTAAATTTTCCAAAAATCAGTTTTTTGCATTTTTTACCCTAAAATTTTTAAAACACTTAATTTAGGTTTAGACCATGTTATAGAGCTTAAAAAAATAAATAATATGGTATTTTGAATTATTAACCTAGGTTAAGTGGTTGCGGAAAAAATCCAAAAAACATGCTTATAAAATCTCCCATGTTAATCTTATGGGAAAAAGGTTTTTGGCTTTTCCTCAGTTAATTTTACTTTAAACTTCACATTTTCTTTTACCAATCACTTCAGCTTCACAAAACAATCATTTTGGTGTTTAAATTGTGATTCTACGTCAAACCGTTGCAGAGATATTCAAAGTGCTAAACACAGTACGTTGTCCAATGTTATCCTTATGGAGAATAAATAAAATTTGATATCTTGATTATTTATGAATGTATATTGATGAAATTTGGTATGTGGCTTCATGTTGTACTGGTATATTGATAATTGCACAAAAAATAAATGTTTTGTTGATTGTCCCCGTAGCAGCTAACCTGCATACTCAGCCCTAATGTTATTCTTATGGAGAATAAGTAACGTTTTATATCTCCCTTAATTATTAACATAAATTAATAAAACATGGTAAGTAGCTTCACCTGGTTCAGTTATATTAATAATTGCATAAAAACTCATTTCTTATCTTCCTCGTTGCAGCAAACCTGCGTACTCAGTCCTAATGTTATTCTTATGGGGAATAAATAAAATGTAATAAATCACTTATTTATGAATGTATTTTTGTCAAACTTGGTGAGTGGCTTTATGTACTAGTGAGAAACATCAATGCATTGGAAATTCGCTGAGTACGCAGGTTTGCTGCGACGGGGGGTATTTCCCCATGTTATTCTTATGGGGAGCCGTTTTTGCACCGATGCCAGCTCCCGCCTTACACAAGTTTCCTTGTTAGCCTATACTAATGTCCAACCCTTGCCTATATTAAATATATTTTTCCAATCCCCATCCCTCCTCTATATTTTTTAAAATTAATTTTCAAATTCAGGCTAAAAAACTATCTTTAGTGTTTATGGTCTGATTTGTTTAAAACTTGGATATGTTATTGTCGTAGGCAAGTGTTTTAATAAATTACACTTACATTTCCCAAATTCACTATTACAGTCAAATTAAAAATTATTTTTGAAAAATACTATAGTGCCAATTGCCAACTTCTTTATTAAATGTCCGATTTGTCTGCAATTTGGATATGTTATTGTCCTAGGCAAGTGTTTTAATAAATTTCACTTACATATCCCAAATTCACTATTACGGTCAAATTAAAAAATATTTTTGAAAAATACTGCCAATTGCCAACTTCTTTATTTTGAACTCCATAAGTCTGATGTTATTTTTTTAGATTTCCACATTCATTTTTTCCAAAGTTAGATATTTTTTGGAGGTGATTCCTGTTTTCGCCTTAAACTTATTTTTAACCCAGAAATTACTTATCTCCAACATTTGAATGAAATCGTTGGTGCCGTTTTTGAGATCAGAGTTGCAAGCAAGCAAGCAACCGGAAGAGTATCACACAATTCTCAAATTATTAGGTTTCACCCTGTAGACCCCTAAAGACCAAAGTTGTATTATGTCATGCACCCGAATTTCGCTGGACTAGAGCTAAAAATTAAAAAAATAATGACTTTAAAATTAAGTCATAAATCCAGAGTAACTTCATAAAGGAAACCCAGAAAACGGATTTTTAATCTATTAAATAATTTATACATTGTCAGTTCAAAAAAATCTAAAAAAGGTTTGCTCTCTTAAGACTCTCAACAAGTAAGCTGTGTTTATTCAGTTACACCTTCTTAGGAGTGAAGGGAGATTTGATATCCTTAGATAAGAGTATTCTAAGTGTAAGTGAAGTAAGTGTCAGTAAAGCCAGGTAGAGTTGTTGTCTATACCCAAGAGCAATGTTGTCTTTCAAGTTCCATCCAGCCATAACGAGAGGTCGGACATGGTTCATTTATGGCTTGTTTTAAAGAGGAAAATATAACGAAGCTATTTCAGTGAGCAAAGTTAAGACTTTAATTTTTATTTATTGATAATCTCCCCTCAAAATACTTAACATCAAATAATTTTTTTATCAAATTTTTAAACGTAAATCGAAAATTGTTCAGTGAAATCCCTGGATATCACCAGTACTACATTTATACCAAATGTTAAAACTATGTATCCCATACTCTAATATGAGTAAGGTTTGCTTGCTTACTTGCTTGCTTGCTTGCTTGCGACACGGATCTCAAAAACGGCTCCGACGATTTCCTTCAAACGATCGAAATAACTCATTTCTGGGATAAAAATAAGTTCTAGACAGGCCTCATCCCCAGGAAAAATCAAATAATGTAAAAAAACTAAAATGAAAAGTTAAAAAATTAACATTAGGCTTATGGAGTTTCAAATCAAAACGAGTTCGCACGCAGCACGCTGAAGTGAGGGAAGTGAGTTTCCACATAAAAAACTATAACAACTCAAAATCAGTTAAAAATATACAATTATTCCAATTTGTATTCAAATCTGAAAACATTAATTTTTTGGCTGTTCTGATGCTCATGGTTCTATTTACCTGCAATGCTGGGAATACAATTTTGCGCATTATAAGGTTAGGTGAAGGTCCATTCAGGCTTTAAAGTAGGCGTGAGGTTGCTGGGGATGATAAAAGTACTTCAACAAAGGAATAACAGGCTTTTCTAGTGTAAAATCCCCATAAGACAACGTACTGTGTTTAGTCGATACACATTTTCTTTAATAACTCGGTAAATATGTATTCTAGAATGACGAGAGAGAGCTGAAAACTTTCGCCTCATTAATTTCCATCTTTTTACATGCATTGATTTTACATATGGAGCTCTTATGACCCTTTTTGGGCCCAAAAACCCAAAATTTGAAAGATTAATCCCCAAAAAAGGGGTTTAGAGTTTTCCGATTGTTTTCCCAACGAACTTGTCCAACTGATTACAGAAAGGACCGTCCCTACCAAATTTGAAGTAAATAGGACAAAAAATGCAACCTCTAGAGTGCAAACACACATATATATAAAATTTTGAACGACCCCCCAAAACGTGTTCAGGGGGTCACGTTAGGAACTTCTATGGTGGTACCGGGCTTAAGTTTCACCCTGCGGGTCATGCTAATAGTTCACTTTCCAAAGGAAATTCACTAATAATAATTAACGAATAGCATATCTAAGAGGACGTTGGTGCAGGTCTAAGTCGTGGCGAAACTAGCATATACTATATATATATATATATATATATAGTCTAGAAAACTATAGAAATATAGTATATAAACTAGAAATAGTATACCTAAGTCTATAAAAGGCAAAGCCCTGACTGACTCACTGACTGACTGACTCACTCACTCACTCATTACTAATTCTCCACTCAATCTCCACCTTCCCATGTAGGTAGAGAACTGAAATTTTGTACACTGATTCTTTAAGCATAGGAAAACTAATTTGTTTTCATCCTGATCTGACCTTAGGGCTCCGCCAGAGATCTCGACGAAGTTTCCATGTATTTCTTATGGACATTCATTTTTGTTTGAGCAAATGAAAATACAAACAGCTGATCTTGATTCGTAATAGTTTCACGGGCTTACCACAGAATGCAGCACACACAACTGTCAAAGTTTTTATAAATTATTTGCGGGGCGAAGCCTGCGGGAACAGCTAGTAGTCTATCCTATACTCTAATATGAGTAAGGTTTGCTTGCTTGCTTGCTTGCGACACTGATCTCAAAAACGTCTCCAACGATTTCCTTCAAATGTTCGAAATAACTAATCTCTGGGATAAAAATAAGTTGTAGACATGCCTCATTCCCAGGAAAAATTAAATAATGCAAAAAAACTAAAATGAAAAGTTAAATAAATAACATTGGGCTTATGGAGTTTCAACACAAAACAAAATAATTGTAACAGCTGTTCATAATCAACCAGGGAACTGCCAAAGTAATACTCATGTTGTATATTATTATTAACATGTGGTTTCCTGAGAGCAGAGATTAAAATATTTGAGTGAAGATTACATATATAGAGTAGTAAAATAAATCAGAGGGATACTGAGCTATAAATAACAATGGAGTGACCTTAAAAATGTAGAAAAGAGGCAAATGAGTTATACAGATCCGATTATCAGTAGGGGGAAGTGGTGAAATATTACTCTAAGTCATCTAAACAAACTGACTGGCCTTACCCCGAACAAAGCTCGGCCCCCCAGGTACTATAGAAACTATTAGTAAAGATGTTGCCCCAGTGATGTTACACACTACTGAACTCAAATAAACGGTATTAGGAAACTGACACATACTTTCTACCTTTTAGCCCAACTTTAATGAATAAACTTTACTTTACTTTTTATTTACTAAATATAGAATACAAAGCACGGTTGAATGTACAGAAAATCTTGTAAACAAGTTGTTTTCAATAATATCCACCCAAATCCCTTTTTAGGAGGAACTACAGAATCCATCGCTCGACACGTGGTTTTAAGAGGAGAAATGCCCCCTATTCCCCCCCAGGGTTATTAAGGGGCAACATATTTCAAATTTCTTCTGTTGGTCAATGCTAACTTGACAAGCATATCAAGTTTGAACGAAACTGATCAGTAAATCAGAGAGAAATAGTATTTTTTGTATTCCCTATAAGAATAACATTGGACAACGTACTGTTTAGCGCAAAATGAAAATTTCAATTTTCTCCGCAACCAGTAATCGTAGAATAGTAATTCAAAATACTAAATTATTTAGTTTTTTAAGCTCTTTTTAATGGTGAATAGTAATATTTTTTATATTTATGGTTTTTTATGATAAATCCAAAAAAACTGAATTTTTGATATTTTAAGTCTTGTAACTTCTGAACCCGAATTTTCACAGATATGCGGGTGGTGCCATTTTGTTTTAAAACTAAAGTTCTACAAACAACTAAAGTGTAATCAAAATCGTTGTAGCGGTTTTTGAGAAATCTTGATTTTTCATGTTTTTGGCGGTTTTTGGGGGATAATTACCCTTAAAAATTAAAAATTCCAAAAAATGAAAAATGCTTGGAGATATCGTGGATTAGTACCTAAATACCAAATTTCATAAAAATGGGACCATTGGTTAGGGCTCTAGCTCCACACATCCATACAGACAGACAGACAGACACACAGACATCACGTAAAAAACACTTTTTTTGGACTCAAGGAGCATCAAAACAAATATTTCCACCAAAAACTCAAATTCGAAAATTTTGACTATGGTATAAGGGGGAGAAAGTTAAAGTAAACTGTACTAAACAATGCAGACCATAATCAGGCTTGGATTTTAATTCTGAATTACACTATAGTGGCTAAACGTGTGTGAAATATAGTGGTTGGTAGAATAATGCGAATAAATAATATCATAAAAAATAATTTGGTTTAAATTTAATCGCCAGCCAATAAGAGTTTATTTCTAATTGCAGGAAAGGACATTTATGTATCTGGTCAGCTGGGCAAAAGCTAACCAATGACAATTTGACTGTTGATTTTCGCTCAAGTTGTATTCACTGCAAGCCTAATTTATTTGTTGCTATTTTACCTAATATTTTGAAAATATGGTCCTAATATGCTCACATAAATTACTATTTCCGATTCTTTTGTAATAATATCAAATTCAAATAAATAATTGAGTTTTAAATCATATTTACACTTTTAAAACGAGTTTTCCCAAAATTGAAGCTTGTTGCAAGGTAATTTTTATTTTCGAAAGCTGTTAGACTAGTTTTTTTAAAATTGGTTTACAAACGAATCAATATAAAATTGTTTCTTACCTAAGAATATAGGATTAAGTCATATATAAGAATGCTTAAATGTGTTGGTGACTTAATTTTATATAGTTGAAGGTATGACACTTATTGATTTAAATTTAAGTCAGTGAAGAAATTAAATCTATTGCTATATTTGTGTGCCAAGTTTGTAGCCAACGAGTGCATTGGAATGCCGTGTCACCTCGGGACGGAACAAATGTTTATTTATGTGTACTTAGATTACATCAAATTAAGAACTAAACCAATTTGCAATTCACTCTATTTGCATATCACTTCTTGTTATCTAGTTTTGAATGTTAATTAGTTTTTTCACTTGCTAATTAGGTTGATAGAACCCTTTGTAAATAGCAGGATGTTTTTATACAAGTGATACTTTTGATTTATATTGACAGATAGTTTAAGTTTGATTGGTTTAAATATTTCCACTAACGTAAATAATTCAAATAAAATTCGTGCTCTACATTATGAACGGTGACTGAAATTTATTACAATATTTAGTGGCTTTTTGTGCAGATGTTATAGGACAAACTTATATGTTTTAAAATGATAATCCTAATAAATTAAGGAATTTTTATTTATTTATTTAATACACAAGCAGATTTTGTCCCGCTGAGATCTCAGGAACCACTTGACCGATTTTTATGATTGAAGTATCTGTGGAAAGATCTCGCTGCGAAGGTATGTGGAAAACCATTACAATTTGCATCAGCCCTCAGGGCTTGGCCCCACAGGCCTGTAAAATTCCAATGTTAATCTTATGGAAGAACAGTAAGATACACAAGGCATCTCACCCATTCTACATTCATCGTTCATTCATATTCGCCTTAAAATTTGCCCACGTTGCGTCGGCGTCTTAAAGAGATATTAAGATATTAATCATATAAATTGATGCTGATGCAGGTAACAAAACACGGCACAGAAGCAAGAGCAAGGTCGGCTGTTTTGAACTTCTGTAATGGCATCACAATTTAAACTAACATTATCGAGTTTACTCGAATTCGAGCTGCTGGATTTGCTAGTTTTATTTTAAACCCGTTAAAGTCTAGATGTGCATGCCTATTGAGATTCTCAAGTTAACAAAAGAACAAACAATTTAATATCGGGAACCCTCTAAGTACAGTTTGGGGTATTGGCCCATTTACATTACATTGCTCAGATCATTTTCAGTTAATGGTTTCATGAACGTATACTCTATTTTTAAACTCAACTCGTACTGAAACGATTTGTTGGATACGGTCCATGCACAGAGTTGGAATCTAAGTTGGCGGGCTAAAGGAAAATACCCCCGTCGCAGCAAACCTGCATACTCAGCGAATTTCCAATGAATATATAACATAACACATTAAAACACTTAACAGGATTCATAAGAAATGTATTCACAAACAAGCGATATTTAAAATACTAGGGGCTTGTAGGGGCAAAAGCCCCTAAAAAACCAAAATACATAAATTTTTTATCAACCTTCATTGGTCATTTATAAATAAGCACTGATTTTCTAGCATTATAATATAATATTATTATACTGTCTTATGTTTTTAATAAAATGTCCATTCCTAAACAACTATACATTGCTGTAGTTTAAAAGTAAACAAACTGAATAAGTACAGCTGGTATCAATATCAAAGGCTAATTTAACTCTGTGGCACAGCTGTTTTAATTTCAAAAGATGTAAACAAATTAAACCCCATGTTGTTTTAATGGAAAAAGTTTTATTCTGTTGCGAATTTATGGTAAAAAAATAAGAAAAATGAATAGTTTTCCCTCAAAATTCACGTCAAGACCTTTAAAATGATACCCCTCCCATCCTTCTACGGCCATCCAGTCACTCACAATTTCTTTACAAAAATTTGACTTACGGAATTATATATAGAGACTAGGGGCTTGTAGGGGCAAAAGCCCCTAAAAAACCAAAATACATAAATTTTTTATCAACCTTCATTGGTCATTTATAAATAAGCACTGATTTTCTAGCATTATAATATAGTTTACAACATCTTCGACGTCATGATGTGGTTGTTCATTCCTTTCCTCATTATAAATTTCTCGCCTACGCTGTCGTCTGTCATGCTGATTTCGAAAGCCAACACCTCGGCGACGCGGCCTTCCTCCGTTGTTCATTACTATTAAGGTAGAAAAGAAGAAATACGATAAGATATAACTATAGATCACCATAACTAAAAATTATACATTGCTGTAGTTTAAAAGTAAACAAACTGAATAAGTACAGCTGGTATCAATATCAAAGGCTAATTTAACTCTGTGGCACAGCTGTTTTAATTTCAAAAGATGTAAACAAATTAAACCCCATGTTGTTTTAATGGGAAAAGTTTTATTCTGTTGCGAATTTATGGTAAAAAAATAAGAAAAATGAATAGTTTTCCCTCAAAATTCACGTCAAGACCTTTAAAATGATACCCCTCCCATCCTTCTACGGCCATCCAGTCACTCACAATTTCTTTACAAAAATTTGACTTACGGAATTATATATAGAGATATATAGAGATTAATTATTCTCCATAAGAATAACATTGGGGATGAGTACGCAGGTTTGCTGCAACAAGGCACACAAAATAATGGGTTTTTATGCAAATATCAATAGAACTCATCTTAGTGAAGTCACATACCAAGTTTCATCCACATACATTCATAAATAAGCGATATATAACATTTTAAGTATTTTCCATAAGAATAACATGGGGACCAAGTACCTAGGTTTGCTGCTACAGGAAACATTGGCGAAAATTTTTTTTGTGCAAACAACAATAAACCACAACCAGATCAAGCCATATACCAAATTTCGCCAGTTTATGTTCATAAATAAGCGAGATATAAAATTTTTCTTTTTCTCCATAAGAATAACATTAGACAACGTACTGTGTTTAGCACTTTCAATATCTCGGTAACCAATTGACGTAGAGCAATGATCAAAATACCAAATTGTTTGTTTTTTAAGCTAAATTCAATGGTATAAATTAAAATTTGATTTAAATTAAAATTACATTTGAAAACCCCGATAAAACACATTTTTGGGGTACAAAGCCCCCCAAAAACTCCCCTTCGGATGGTGTGATTCATCTGGTTTTCGAACTCGTTAAAATAAATGGTACTTTACAAATTTGTACCAAATTTCATTAAGATCGGACCTTTTTTACGAGAGTTATCGTGCTTACGGACACACATATATATATACATATATAAAAATTTGAACGAATGGTGTTTTTGGCATCTGGGGACCTCAAAATGAAAAGTTATCATGGTCTCGGGCTTAAGTCTTACCATGAGACCTACGGTAATAGCTTCTTCCCTATAGGGGAAATTCGCTAAAAGAATCTGTCGACATATTTTTGAAAAACAAAATTCTAAATGTTACGCCCCGACTCACGAAACAAAATCAGTTTCCTCTCCTTCAGTTTTTGCCAAGGTAAGCAATAAAACATAATGAAGATCAGCCGGATTATCCTTTAGAGCGCTTTCTGATGAATAATCTATCAAGAAACTACTCGATTGCTGCATGTCAAAAATACTACATCCCAACAAAAGTAATCGCTGAAACCTGACAGGCTAAAACACTCGCAACATTGTCCAACATTGTAGGGAGTGGGATTCAAATATATAAAAATGCAAATCAAATTGTAATGGCGCCAGTATATAACAAAATTATGCTAGAACTGAGAAACTGCGGCTTGGCGGTGAGATGCATTGAACGTAATCTGGTTGTCAAACTGGTTTCTTATCCAGAAACCGCACCGGGCTGCAAGACTGAGCAGAACTTTGGTTAAATCACGTTTACTGCGCAATAGACCGCACCATTGAATTAGATCATGATTTAAATCTAGTGGTTTTAATAAAGACTTTATAATCTTTCATTCCTCTAAGTTGTTTTTTCTTGCAAGAGGAAACAAAGTTTTACAACAGTTTAAGAGGGTTGGACCGCTTTCTCTTAAAATCGTTGGTAGTGTACGCTTAACAAAAATATAAATGGCGTTGAAATAAAAAAATATAGTTAGTAATCTAACTGAATGTACATTAAAATAAAATTAGTCGGGTCATTATAAAAGTGTAATTAATAACTGACTAATAACATACTTTCTTAAATGACTACATTATAACTATGTGCTAATCATAGTACCAAATAGCAGTAGTCATTTAAGAAAATTGTATCTAATCAGTTATTAATGATCCGATCTTAATAATCATTCCTACGTATAATCATTTGTTTATCGTATAACATGGAACATTTTTATGTGAAAATTATGGATTAGTTGTTTTTTGACTGCGAGATTAAAGAAGGAGACAAAAATTGATTAAATATAATAAGTATAAAATAAATAGAAATAAGATACTGGAATTAAAACATTTTGGTAAAAATTATATGATTCCTATATTTTCTTATATTTCTAATATTTACACATATTTTAGAAAATGAAATTGCACAACCTTTATGTTACATGTAAAACTGTTTTTAAATGTACATTTTTTGAGATATTAAGCTTTTAAAACAAAAAATGGTCGCCATTATATAACAGTTAAAGCAAGAAACGTCAAATTAAATACCAAATACCCCTAAGAAAGTATAATTTCCGTACTGAGTTTCAAGTCAGTATACCTCAAGTGGTTCCTATGAGGTATTAGTTTTAAAAAAATACATTCAGGTGAAACAGGGCAAGATATTCCCTTTGCCCAATATTATTTTATTTATTTAGACCCCAAGAAGAATGTCTTTTAAGTATCGGTAGAGTGTTTGGAAACACCCTGAATATTTAAAGTTTCGTCAAACCACAAAGTTAGTTTTTATTTCAAGCTTGGTTTAAATTTGTTATTTCAAAAAGACCTCGCGGTTTAATCGATGATTTCGCGCCTCTTTTTCCGATAGGCCATGTCGAAAGTACCAAAACAAAAACAAGATAACTTTTTACTCGCAAAACGACCTCACTCAATGTCATGTATTCAATCATTTTTGCACAAAGTACAACGATAGCATTGCAAGTTATTATTCATCAATAAACATTGTAACACTTTTGTGATATCTAGCAACTGACTGAAAAATAGCAGCCGGTTAAAGTTTACTATTAAAATATAATACGAATAATTTTAAATTTTAAAATCTCCGAGCCATTCTTTTAATAGTTGTAATATCAGATTTTGTAATTATGTAAAATACTAGAGTGACCTTTAATGCCATGTATACTATAGCTTATGTTTGCCTAAATATGTTAAATTATATGTAAAGATAATTTATCACAAAATAAATTAACACCTTCTTGCTACTGAGTTGATACAATAAAGTTGCTTTTAGTAAAGGTTACACGTATTTTTTATCAATAGACTTTTAGCGAATTTCCCCTTTAGGG
The DNA here is from genome assembly GCA_963675035.1 of Allygus modestus. Classification (NCBI taxonomy): domain Eukaryota; kingdom Metazoa; phylum Arthropoda; class Insecta; order Hemiptera; family Cicadellidae; genus Allygus; species Allygus modestus. The sequence goes on from OY776114.1 coordinate 61,394,831, forward strand.
AAGAAGCTATTACCGTAGGTCTCATGGTAAGACTTAAGCCCAAGACCATGATAACTTTTTGTTTTGAGGTCTCCAGATGCCAAAAACACTATTGGTTCATATCTATATATATGTATATATATATGTGTGTGTGTGTGTGTGTGTGTGTGTGTGTGTGTGTGTGTGTGTGTGTGTGTGTCCGTTAACACGATAACTCGAGTAAAAAACGTCCGATTTTGATTAAATTTGGCTCAAACGTGTAAAATGACATTTATGACTTTAAGTTCGAAACCCAGAAAAATCGGACCATGGGAAGGGGGGTTTATGGGGGTTTTAAATTTTAAAAAATAGGTTTTTTGCATTTTTCACCCAAAATTTTTTAAAAAACTTAATTTTGGTTTAGTCCATGTTATAGAGCTTAAAAAAAGAAATAATATAGTATTTTGAATTATTAACCTACGTTAAGTGGTTGTGGAGAAAATAAAAAAAACAAAGTACGATATCTTATGGGGGTTTTACATTAGAAAAGCCTGTTAATCATTTTTTTATGTACTTTTATCATCCCCAACAACCTCACGCCTACTTTAAAGCCTGACTGGACCTTCTCCTAACCTTATAATGCGCAAAATTGTATTCCCAGCATTGCAGGTAAATAGAACCAGGAGTATCAGAACAGCCAAAAAATCAATATTTTCAGATTTGAATAAAAATTGGAATATTTGTATGTTTTTAACTGATTTTGAGTTTTTATAGTTTTTTTATGTGGAAATTCACTTCCCTCACGTCAGCGTGCTGCGTGCGAACTCGTTTATGTTTTAGAGAATTTCCCATTATGCATTTGTCCCGCTCATATAATATAATGGGTATATTTTTTAAACGGGTGACAAGTGAGTATGAGTCGACTCGCTAACTTCACAAATTTTGCTTTTCTGTATCAGTTGATAAAAGGAAAAAACCTATTTTAATCGTTGTTGTTATTATTTTTGAGTTAACATTTATATTTAACATTCATAAATTTAGATTTTTCAACTGAGGCTCAGTATTTTGCCAGGTCAGTGGGAATTGGTAAATTGACTAGAAACCAATTTCTTGTTCTCCTTGTTAGAAGGAAATAACAGAAATAATTAAAAGCAAACTGCACAAGCAGGTTACGTTTATAATTTTAATAATATTTTTGACGAGTAAATACACTTAAAAAACCTATTATTGAATGTCATCTTGTTAAAAAAGAAGGTTAATACACTGTGTATGAATACATCGCATGTCTTACCAAAAGCCATTGCAGGTTTAATTAACATTTTTGTCAATGTTCGCATTTGGATATTTAATTTGTATAGATGAACTGTATGTCAACCGACACCTGTTGTGGTAAATGTTAATGCTAAAATCAGCTGAAAAGTGATTTGATTGGTGGAGAAATTTCAAAAATAGGCCCCTTTGCCAAGCAGTCTGAGTGATATCGCAATAAAGAAATATAGATTGCAGACAATCCGTATGGAAAACAGGCAGGAGAGCAGACTTCGATCCGAATAGCTATGACCCAATTGTTTGAATTGCTTTGCACAAATAACTACATTTTATACAGTAATCCCCTCGTGTTACCAATCCAGAAGGCACCGGCCTATCGGCACGGCGACGACGCACGACGTCGATACAGATGGCAGCGGTTACATACTGTCAGCTGATTATGTGATCAGCTGTTTGCGCGCTCCCTCCGCCGCCATCGCCGCTCAGTGGCGTAATTGAGTTACATGACCTCATTTACGTAACAAACATGTAACACCCCCTATTAAAATATTTATACAATCACAGCTGGATATAAATGCCTCAGGATAGATTATATCGGGGGTATGTAACAGTTTAAAAGGGGCTCTCAGTTGTATAATCGGTTGTTTTTAATCGTGATTATATTTAAATGATACCACTCATGTGAATTATTTCAGCTGAGTTTAGTGTATGCATCCTTGACTACTGACGTATTTTAAAGCCATCGTGACCAGTAAATAACCAAATCCCCAAAAATAAAGATTTAAACAAATAACCAAAGAAGTTTAATCGACGACTGGAATTGTTACTACAAATTTGGTAAATTTAACAATAGTTTGAACAAATTTTTACCACGTTTATTTCAATCACTACCTGAAAACACGATCCATCGGAGCCCTAGAAAATTAAATAGAGTTTGATTTTTGGTAATGCATATTGCTAATACTTTTGGATCCAAAAGAAATGTAATACAAAAATAAGTTTTGATTTTGTAGTTCAACACAATAAAATATATTAACAGTTATGGAGCACTTAAATTCAATACGTTTAATCTATGTATAACGTAAAACCCAACTAGGGCTTTTGAGAATCCCATAAGTCTGACCCCCATCAACCATATATAATGCAAGGTCTTGGTGGGAAAATCTGAAAGTACCTTGGGCCGAGCTTTGCTCGGGGAAAGCCAGTCAGTTTGTTTAGAGGACTTGGAGTAATATTTCACCACTTCCCCCTGCTGATAATCGGATTGTTTTAGCTCATTTGCCTCTTTTCTACATTTTTAAGGTCACTCCAGTTGTTATTTATAGCTCAATGTCCCTTTGATTTATTTTAACACTCTATAAATGTAATCTTCAATCAAAGCTTTTAGTCTCTGCTCTCAGGAAACCACATATTAAAAATCATAAACAATATGAGTATTACTTTGAAAGTTCACTGATTGATTGTAAACAGCTGATAATATCCTTTTGGTTTGATTTTAAACTCCATAAGCCCAATGTTATTTATTTTACTTTTCATTTTCGACTTTTTACATTATTTGATTTTTTCTTGAGATGAGACCTGTCTCGAACTTATTTTTATCCCAGAAATTAGTTTATTTATACCACTCGAAATAAATCGTTTGGAGCCGTTTTAGAGATCAGAGTTGCAAGCAAGCAAACCTTACTCATATTAGAGTATAGTAGTATAGGATAATATTAGTTTGTGAAACAACTATTTCATAAGAGAATAAACCAAGTAGAAAGGTCAAATAAAAAAGTGTATCCGCTGTTTAGTATGATTAAATTTGTAAAACATAATTAAAATGAACGAGCAACGAGTATTGGCCCAGCTAGTACAGTGCATGACAACTTTACACAAGGAAATTATTATATTCTGTACATGGCTGTATTCGATTACTTCCTTCAAGGAAGAATGCATACCTTGTTTTCTTATGCTCTCTCAGGCCAGTTCGCACCAATAAATACTGTAGTAAAAAGTGCAGTCGCAAAATTATAAAAATTATAATATTTAGATACAGAGTTAAGTTATAAAAATATATATTTTTAAACTAACTAGGGGTTTTAAGAGTCAATTTAAGTAAAGTCCAATCAAAGTTGTCAGTCCTTTTCTAAAATATTACAGTCGTATTCCGATGATTGGGAAGATGCTTGCGATATGAGTATTATAATAAAAAAACGGATCAGAGAACTTAACACCCACTGATCGCACGTTTTCAATCTCAAATGGTCTGCTGTGTTCGTGATCATATTATGGAGGGAAAACATGACCCATTTCCCACCGCTCGCCCAGTTCCCGCGGTCTATGTCGCGCGGTGGCGGCATGATATGCGCTGTTATCACGATGTTATCTGTCATGATAACGGGAGTGGAAGGGGGTGGGGAGGGAGAAGGGGTGCTCGGTGAGCAAAACCGGGCCAAGATCGTGCCGCCGAGCGAAATTGGGGCGTGGGTTGGGAAACTGCATGCAACCACTGGGTCCCTTATGTAAGAAAGGTGTGCAAATGCTCTCTAGTAAGGTTTTGACACTATCTGAAATATATTGGAGTCATATCAGAGGGGGCTCCAGTCACCAGACTTTTGGCGTTTCGACCTGCTTCCCCCATAAGGCCAACTTTTAAGTTCCGTCCAGTATTTACTTGTGAATATATAGTTTTAACATTTGGTATAAATGCAGTACTGGTGATTATCCAGGGATTTCAGTGAAACGATTTACGTTTTAAAATTTGTTAAAAACATTATTTAATGTTTAGTATTTTGAGGGGAAATTATCAAGAAATGAAAATTAAAGTCTAAACTTTGCTCACTGAAATAGCTTCGTTATATTTTCCTCTTTAAAACAAGCCATAAATCAACAATGTCCGACCTCCCGTTACGGCTGGATGGAACTTGAAAGTCAACATTGCTCTTGGGTGTAGAAATCTACCTGGCTTCACTTACACTTAAAATACTCTTATCTAAGGATATCAAATCTCCCTACACTCCTAAGAAGGTGTAACTGAATAAACAAAGCTTACTTGTTGGGAGTCTTAAGAGAGCAAACCTTTTTTTAGATTTTTTTGAACTGATAATGAATGAAGTATTTAATAGATTAAAAATCTGTTTTCTGGGTTTCCTTTATGAAGTTACTCTGGATTTATGACTTACTTTAAAAGAAATTAATTTCTTAATTTTTAGCTCTAGTCCAGCGAAATTCGGGTGCATGACATAATACTTAACATAACTTTGGTCTTTAGGGGTCTACAGGGTGAAACCTAATAATTTGAGAATTGTGTGATACTCTTCCGGTTGCTTGCTTGCTTGCAACTCTGATCCCAAAAACGGCTCCAACGATTTCCTTCAAATGTTAGAGATAAGTAATTTCTGGGTTAAAAATAAATTTAAGGTGAAAACAGGAATCACCTCCAAGAAAAATCTAACTTTGAAAAAAATGAATGTGGAAATCTAAAAAAATAACATCAGACTTACGGAGTCCAAAAAAAACAAAACAAAAGGGTCACAAAGCTGTTTATTACTAATCAGTGAACTATTAAATTAAGTACCTGGGGCCGAGCTTTGCTAGGGGAAAGGCCAGTCAGTTTGTTTAGATGACATGGATCAATATTTCACCACTTCCCCCTACTGATAATCAGATTTGTATAACCCAATTGCCTCTTTTCTATATTTTTAAGGTCACTCCAGTTGTTATTTATAGCTCAATGTCCCTTTGATTTATTTTACTACTCTATTTAAGTAATCTTCACTCAAATCTTTTAATCTCTGCTCTCAGGAACCCACATGTTAATAATCATATACAACATGACTATTACTTTGACAGTTTCCCTGGTTGATTATGGACAGCTACAATTCTTTTGTTAGTGAATTTCCTTTGGAAAGTGAACTATTAGCATGACCCGCACGGTGAAACTTAAGCCCGAGACCACCATAGAAGTTCCTAACGTGACCCCCTGAACACGTTTTGGGGGTCGTTCAAAATTTTATATATATATATATATATATATGTGTGTGTGTGTGTGTGTGTGTGTTTGCACTCTAGCGATCGCATTTTTTGTCCGATTAACTTAAAATTTGGTAGGGACGTTCCGTTCTGTAATCAGTTGGACAAGTTCGTTGGGCAAAACAATCGGAAAACCCTAAACCCCTTTTTTGGGGATTAATCTTTCAAATTTCGAGTTTTTGGGCCAAAAAAGGGTCAGAAAAGCCCCGGATGTAACATTAATGCATGTAAAAAGATGGGAATTAATGAGGCGAAAGTCTTAAGCCCTCTCTTGTCATTCTAATATAAATATTTACCGAGTTATTAAAGAAAATATTTTTCGACTAAACACAGTACGTTGTCTTATGGGGGTTTTACACTAGAAAAGCCTGTTATTCCTTTTTTAGTGTACTTTTATCATCCCCAGCAACTCACGCCTACTTTCAAGCCTGCCTTGACCTTCTCCTAACATTATAATGCGCAAAATTGTATTCCCAGCTTTGCAGGTAAATGAAACCAGGAGCATCAGAACAGCCAAAAATTCAATGTTTTCAGATTTCAATAAAAATTGGAATACACGTATGTTTTACACAGATTTTGAGTTTTAAAAGTTTTTATTTGGAATTCACTTCCCTCACGTCAGCGTGCTGCGTGCGAACTCGTTGAGGTTTGGCCTAAAACATTCGTTATGGTATGGTTATAAATTTACGTTTAGAACCAAGAAGTGTTACAATGTGCTCTAACAATCACGTAACTACTGCAGCACTGTATAATATTTCTAATAATATTCTCTTACTTTTCAGTAGGTCTTATAGTAAGCCCGAGACCATGATAAATTTTCGTTTTAAGGTCCCCAGATGCCAAAAACACCATTCTTTCAAATTTATATATATATATGTATATATATATGTGTGTGTGGGTGTGCGTGTGTGTGTCCGTAAGCACGATAACTCTCGTAAAAAAGGTCCGATCCTAATGAAATTTGGTAAAAATGTGTAAAGTACCATTTATTTGAACGAGTTCGAAAACCAGACTAATCGCACCATTCTAAAGGGTTTTTTTGGGGTGGTTTTGTACCACAATAATGTTTTTTTGGGGGGGTTTTAACAAGTAATTTTTATTTAAATCTATTTTTAACTTTTACCATTGAATTTGGCTTAAAAAAACAAACAATTTGGTATTTTGATCATTGCTCTACATCAATTGGTTACTGAGATATTGAAAATTAATGCTAAACACAGTACGTTGACTAATGTTATTATTATGGAGAAAAGGGAATATTTTATATCTCGCTTATTTTTAAACATAAACTGACAAAACTTGGTATATGGCTTCATCTGGTTGTGGTTTATTGTTGTTTGCACAAAAAACATGTTTTCGCCTATGGTTCCCGTAGCAGCAAACCTAGGTACTCGGTCCCCATGTTATTCTTTTGGAGAATAATTAAAATGTTATATAGCGCTTACTTTTGGATGTATATGGATGAAATTTGGTATGTGACTTCACTTAGATGAGTTCTATTGATATTTGCATAAAACCCGTTATTTTGTGTTCCTCGTTGCAGCAAACCTGCGTCCTCATCCCAATGTTATTCTTATGGAGAATAAATAATATTTTAAATTTCACTTATTTGTGAATATATTTCTTATGCATCCTGGTAAGTGGCTTGATGTGCTATTAAGTCTATATATTCATTGGGAATTCGTTGAGTACGCAGGTTTGCTGCGACGGGGGTATTTTAATTACGTAACGTAGTTTTGAAATACTAGGAGTCATAAACTAGTTACGTAAACAGTTACGTATTTTCTTATATTTTAATATTCTTTAAACTTGTTGGTTGCGTCATAGATGCAATCGTTTCTCGAGTTTCCATCGAGATTAATTTTAATGTCTGCTGTACTGGATCCAGCTGCCTTTGATCATTGGACTATTAATTAATGATCCTGGCTAAAGAAACAGTCGGTCTTGGTCAGTAACAAGGCTACACAAGGCATCTCACCCAATCTACCCCGTAATTCGTTCATATTCACCTAAAATACGCACTAGTTAACTAGTTACGTCAGCGTCTTATAAAGTGATAAAGTGTTATGGGAGAGGTAAGAAGACATTAACGAAAGCAATAAACATAATTTAACATAAGCAATAATTTATTTTATTAATAACAAAAAATTATTAATAAAAGATTATTAATAAGTAAAAAAATAACGGTATTTTCCGCACCCAGCATACAATAAGGAGAGAACATGATTTCCTTTCCTATTGTAAAATTTCCCAAATGTTGTTTACGTTTCAAAACTTCCATTTTGTACAAGAAACTAAACAATATATAAATTCTATTAGCACTTAAACTCAATGAAACCAGTTGTATCCATTAGGTTAACATGGGAAATGGAAAGGCCAATGCTGCAAGGAAAAGTGTCAAATTACTGATGACATACCAGGACCCGCAACCTAAATCACATTGGGGGCCATACACATATTACGTAACGCACTTAAGGTGGGAGGGGGTATGGCGTGGCGTTATGATGCGTTATGTGGGGGGGGGGTTTGGTTCAACGTTACGTAACTGACACATATTAACTGACCCTAAGAGCTGGCGCACTCCAGTATCTATTGAGGGTGGGGGGTATGTATGGTCAAGCGTTATGGGGCGTTACATAGGGAGGAGGGTCTGAAATTACGAAATAAGCGTTTCGTAATATGTGAATGGCCCCTTACCTCCTCACAATACTTATATCACGTTATTTTGCATTATTTATGATAAAGAATAATGTTTCTTTAATTATTGAAGAAGAAAAATGTAGTTTTTAATGTTCGTACGAATACGATTCTACCATATGAAATTTGTATGTATTGTAAGGATCTCAATCCTATAATGAAAAATTTAATTGTGAATGAATTTGAAAGGAAAATGGTGTAACGGACACTTTTGATGAATAAAACAATATCTTGGGACAAATTTATTTTAAATTTAATAAGGAGTACAGTAATATGAATGTATAAAATAAATGGAGCTAATTTTGTATAAATGTGTTTATATTTTACAACATGACGCAATTTACTTGAACTGCTGTTTAAAAGCTACGTAAAATTCACGAATCTATCTTATTATTCCACGTTAACTTTTAAAGTCCGTTCCTAATCAACTTATTATCAGAAATTGTTGATTTATGGTTCAATTTAAAGAGTTATAAATACCCATTGGTTTCATAGTGAGCCGAATTTTGATCACAAAAACCTCCACCCATAAAAAATGTTAAATATTGAATATTTTTGAAATTTAAAAAAAATTATTTGTGATATAAAATTTTACAATCTAAAAATCGCTAGGTATTTTTTGTTCTCTTTAAAATGAGCCATAAATCAACGATATCGGATAATCCGTTGTGGAGGGACGTCATCCGAGGGAGGGACGGACTTTGAAAGTTAACATTGGGCTTGCGAAGGGAACATGTAAACACGTCAAATGTTTCGTGATGTGAGCCCCCTCTTAAGAGGGGAGTAGGGGGTATTGGACAGGGTTGCGTGTGGTGGGTGAGGCGGCACCAGTACAGCCAGGTAGATTTCTGTTATCTTTCAAGTTCCATCCAGCCTAAATGGGTGGTCGGATATTGTTGATTTATGGCTTGTTTTAAAGAGGAAAAATAACAAATCGATTTCATTGAGAACATTTTCGAATTTATTTTTTATTTATTGATAATTTTGCCTTAAAATACTAAAAGTTAAATAACTTTTGTTATCGAATTTTAAAACGTAATTTAAGGTTTTCACTGAAATCACTAGATAACCACTAGTACGACATTCCTACCAACTTTAAAAACTGAATATTCACACACAAAAATATACTGGAAGGAACTTGGAAGTTTAGATTGGCCTTGTGGAGGAAGCAGAAAGACAGCTAAATGTTTCGTGTGAGCCCCTCTTGACGCGTCCCTCAACATACCAAAATAAGAAAAAAGGTTTCCATGGTGGTGTATCTTCCATGGATAATCTAGTTTTATCGTCGCTTGGCGAGCTAGAGGCCTCTAGGCGCTCAGGACACAACTCAGGATTAAAGCGGGGAGCGCGGGGATTATGCTAAATGCCTGGGACTAATATACAATAACCCCAGCAAACGCCCAGGTCGTAATTTGAGTGCGCTGATCGACGTTTCTATTATTGCGAGGCGCGGCTTATGTAAATCAGCTGGAACGCGGCTCGGCTCGGGATTGGAATGATAAAACTACAGAAGGCGAATGGTTGTAAAATATTCAAATTTACTATTGGACTGAGGCGATTTGTAACAAACTAGACCTGAAGATCTCAGTACACTGGGAAGTTTCGTGAAGAGCACAGATGATTTTTGCTGTATTCTGTGGTGTAATGAACGTTTACGACAATCACCTATTTTATATCATATTTTAAGATACAGTAAATCTCAATACCTCTGTAAGACGCCGACGCAACTGGAACATATAATATGAATGAAATGAAAGTAGAATGGGTGTGATGCCATTTGTAGCCTTGTTACTGACTAAGACCGACTGATTCTTTAGCCAGGATCGTTACTTAATAGCCCAATGACCAATGGCAGCTCAGGATCGATCTGGCTTCAGTAACATCTCTATAAAACGTCAGGGACAGTAGGCCAGCCCTGACCATGATTTAATGTCATCTGACCAAATAAATTCATCATCTGTCATCGATAATCATTTGAAGGACGATGAGGTGAAGCATTTTTTGTTTTGTCACGATAATGAGGCAAGGCGGAGTTCCCACTTGATTACATTTATTCCAAAATTGGCATTTAAAATTTAGATAGAGGATATATCACACATTAAACGGTACCAGGAAACTGACACATACTTTCTCCCTTTTAGCCCAACTTTAGTGAATAAATTACTTTTTATTTACTAAATATAGAATACAAAGCACGGTTGAATGTACAGAAAATCTTGTAAACAAGTTGTTTTCAAAAACATCCACCCAAATCCATGTATTGGAGGCTCTACAGAATCTATTGCTACCTCGTGGTTTTAAGAGGGGAAATGCCCCCTATTCCCCCCCAGGGTTATTAAGGGGCAACATATTTCGAATTTCCTCTGTTGGTCAATGCTAAATTGACAAGCATATCAAGTTAGAATGAAATTTATCAGTAAATAAGAGAGAAATTGTAATTTTTGTATTCCCCATAAGAATAACATTGGGCAACATACTGCGTTTATCGTAAATTGAAAATTTCAATTTTCTCCGCAACCAGCAATCGTAGAATAGTAATTCAAAATAACAAATTATTTAGTTTTTTTAGCTCCTTTTAATGGTTAATAGTAATACTTTTTATATTTATATTTTTTATGAAAAATATAAAAAAAACTGAATTTTTGATGTTTTTAAGTCCTGTAATTTCTGAACCCGACTTTTTACAGAAATTCGGGTGCTGTAATTTTATTGGAAAACTAAAGATCTACAAACGACGAAAGTTTAATTAAAATCGTAAGAGCCGTTTTTGATAAATTTTGATTGTTCATGTTTTTTGGCGGTTTTGGGGGATAATTACCCTTAAAAATTAAAAATTAAAAATGAAAAAACCTGGAGATATCGTGGATTAGTTCCTAAATACCAAATTTCATAAAAATCTGACAATTGGTTAGGATTCTAGCTCTGTACACATCCAGACAGACAGATAGACAGACAGACGCCACGTAAAAATCACTTTTTTGGGTTCAGGGAGAACCAAAACGAATATTTCCACTTACAACTCAAATTCGAAAGTTTTGAAGAAAACAATACTTTCTCCATGTACTATGTATAAGGGGAGAAAGTATAAAGCAAGCATCATATCTTTCGTTATTAACAAAGTTAGAAATTTTAACTGATACAGTGCTGCCGATCTGCATATTAAACTGCCGCACTGCACATTAAACTGCCGCACTGCACATTAAACTGCCGCACTGCACATTAAACTGCCGCACTGCACATTAAACTGCCGCACTGCACATTAAACTGCCGCACTGCACATTAAACTCAAATCAAATTAATCAAATTTTAGTTTAGGTTTCAATGAGCTGGTGTATACCAATATGATTTTCATATCTGAATTTGACACTAAGATATTTATCGTGGTATATTAACTCGATACAAATTCTACGGACGTTATAAATAATGTACTTCCTGTAATGTTTTTTGTTAATGAAGTATATTTTGTTCACAACCACTAAAACGTTTCAGTATGAGACTTGGAGGTAATGTGTGCATTAAATTTCAAATCTTAACATTACAAACACAGTTTTATAATCTATTTTGAAACACGTTAGCGAGTTATATGATAAACTATGAGGATAACACTGTTGACGAACTAAGCAAACCAACAAGAGCCCCCGGCGTCGCTTATGAGGAAAACGAATACACCTATACGAGATTACCATATTAATTGTTCGCAGTATTGCTTGACCCAACTATCGCCAGAAACCCACGTTATATAAAGAGTCGAGTCAGATCTAAAAGCAGGAAAGGTCACTAGAGGAATCAAATTGTTTTTATTTATAAATAAGTGAACCTTGAAATTAAATCTGTAATTTATCATTAAAACTAATCGTAATTAGATTTCAAAGTTTAATTCTCAGCTGAAACCTGCACAATATTATCAGTAGTGTTTATATCTAAAGAATTTGGTTATCAAGAGAGTTGAGGAAGTGTAAATAAGAAATTTAAAATCTCTTAACAATTTTCTTATTTATAGGGGTCAAAATGAAAAATATTATTTTTATAATTGATGTTCTTCAAACAGAATATCGATGTTTATCACTTTCTTATTTTATTATTACTCAGGAATTCAGTGTTTTTCAGACGTGTATGAAACAGTGAATACCTAAGTAAGAATGTAGTTATTTTAAGGAGATGAAAAATACATGATTTGATTTAAAAATAAATATTTTTGGCACTAACCTCAAGAAAAGATCGCCTTTCCTTAATACTTAAGGGTGTTTTAAAAATATGAATTTTCTTAGGTAATATACCTATGTCATCTAAACAGTTTTAAAGAAACCCAAAAACTATTTAAGGATCGTAAGATTGTTATTATACGCAGAAAGATTTAAGTTTAAAATATATTCTCTTCTTGATCAGGAGGGACGTTAAAACCTAGTAAATCCTATACTCTAATATGAGTAAGGTTTGCTTGCTTGCTTGCTTGCGACACTGATCTCAAAAACGGATCCAACGATTTCCTTCAAATGTTCAAAATAACTAATTTCTGGGATAAAAATAAATTCTAGGGAGGCCTCATCCCCAGAAAAAATCAAATAATGTAAAAAAACTAAAATGAAAAGTTAAAAAAAATAACATTGGGCTTATGGAGTTTCAAATCAAAACAAAATAATTATAATTGCTGTTAATAATCAACCAGGGAACTGTCAAAGTAATACTCATGTTGTTTATGATTATTAACATGTAGTTTCCTGAGAGCAGAGATTAAAATATTTGAGTGAAAATTACATATATAGAGTAGTAAAATAAATCAAAGGGGCGTTGAGCTATAAATAACAACTGGAGTGACCTTAAAAATGTAGAAAAGAGGCAAATGAGTTATACAGATCTGATTTTCAGTAGAGGGAAGTGGTGAAATATTACTCCAAGTCATCCAAAAAACTGACTGACCTTCCCCCGAACAAAGCTCGGCCCCCAGATACCATATTAGGCCTAGAAGATAATAACTACTTCGAATAATTTCGTAAACGAATGTGTTATTTTCCACGAGTCAAGCGTATATTTCGGAAACGACAGTTCTTTCGAAAATGTTGACTTATTCATGATTACGAAACTGTCGTCTGGGGAACCCACGGAGTTGCCTAACCTAGCTAGGCTCTCCACACAAAGAACTGACGTTGGAATACATAATGTTAACAGTATGCAGCCACAATAGAAAGAAGCATTTGGAAACTGGATCCGCCCACTGCAGAGGAAAAATGTGAATTTTAGCGAATTCGTTAGTTTGTTGAGTGAATAGATTTGTTTTAATTTAATTTTTACATGGGGATATATAACTCCGGTGAAGGCAAAAGGTAGTATTTTTCAAGATAGTAGATTTAAAAATTATTTTTTAAACGTCACAACGATAACTTATTCAAACTCATGCCTATAAACAATGACTACATGCTTTAAACCTGTAAGTTGGGAAACTTTCTGATGATTAAGTCACGACGCCCGATGCCGCAACGCTATCCTATACTCTAATATGAGTAAGGTTTGCTTGCTTGCTTGCTTGCGACACTGATCTCAAAAACGGCTCCAACGATTTCCTTCAAATGTTCGAAATAACTAATTTTCGGGATAAAAATTAGTTCTAGACAGGCCCTATCCCCAAGAAAAATCAAATAATGTAAAAAAACTAAAATGAAAAGTTAAAAAATTAACATTGGGCTTATGGAGTTTCAAATCGAAACTAAAGAATTGTAACAGCTGTTCATAATCAACCAGGGAACTGTCAAAGTAATACTCATGTTGTATATGATTATTAACATGTGGTTTCCTGAGAGCAGAGATTAAAAGATTTGAATGGAGATTACATATATAGAGTAGTAAAATAAATCAAAGGGACATTGAGCCATAAATAACAACTGGAGGGACCTTAAAATGTAGAAAAGAGGCAAATGAGCTATACAAATCTGATTATAAGTAGGGGAAGTGGTGAAATATTACTCCGAGTCATATAAACAAACTGACTGGCCTTCCCCCAAGCAAAGCTTGCCCCCCAGGTACTATAGTGTTATATGTGGTGTTAACTATAGCACCTATGTGTTAATGTTATATATGTTACCACCTATTACCATGTTATTCTTTTAAGCCAATGATATCTTTTTAAATTGTTGTGGACACCGTGTGGTTTGAACCCGTGACCCCTTGAACCGAAGTCCAAGGCGCTAACCGTTTGGATAGCGAGATGCCCATCCACCAGTCATGTTGCACACAGGTTACACTCTCTACATCGTAAGGTATTGATTAAATAGTACAGAATTCAATTATTATGTTTGACCCTCTAACCATACCACGAATCTATAACCAAATTTTAAAAAAACATTAAATCTGTGGTTTCAACAGAGTACCATAATTGTTAAAGTATATATTGGAATCATTTTACTAATATTATCATCATCATCATCATCACCATCATCATCATCGTCATCATCATCTTATTAATAAAGAATTGTAACAGCTGTCTATAATCAATCAATGAACTGTCAAAGTAATACTCATGTTGTTTATGATTATTAACATGTGGTTTCCTGAGAGCAGAGATTAAAAGATTTGAGTGAAGATTACATATATAGAGTAGTAAAATAAATCAAAGGGACATTGAGCTATAAATAACAACTAGAGGGACCTTAAAAATGTAGAAAAGAGGCAAATGAGTTATACAAATCTGATTATCTGTAGGGATAAGTGGTGAAATATTACCCCGAGTCATCTAAACAAACTGACTGGTCTTCCCCCGAGCAAAGCTTGGCCCCCAGGTACTTGTATTGGATTAAGACAAAACACATGTGACATAAACCAAATAAAACTCTCCTCCATTTAAATAGCATGGGGACTTGAAGTCCCGTGGGGCAGAGCCCTGAGGCCTATATCAAAAATCTAAAGCCAGTTTGCACATCTGCACACCTAGACACACGTTTTAGTATACAATATGTGGAGGTAAATCTTGAAACAAAAAAGCCTTATTGTTTACAAAGTTTGCATGTAGCGTGTTAATAATATGTATATTTAAAAAAATGTATTTCTAAAGTTTCTTCCTACATTGAGCTCAGCTCAGAATCAAGAGTTCTGAATCAGGTTTCCAACAAAGTATTAGAACAACCTCATACGACATAGACTGCAATGAACACTTGAGTTAAGAAGCCGCCGGAATGGGAATGACCCTGTTAGAGACTACGAAATAGGATAAAGCTGCCCCATACGACAGGAAACCTCCGTCGGATTAGCATGGGAATTCAAGTAGATGATGTAAAACTGTCAAGTTGAGAGAGCTGTGGGCGGATCATGCGTTCGTACAAAGTGTGCCAGGCTATTTGCATGTTCCGACTACATCTTCTCCGGTGACTTCGGAGGTTAAGATAAAATGTCGGCAATTTATGTAAACTCTGGAACGTTCTGATGTATTTGTCAGTAATAACATTGCAGCTTACTGAAGTCTATTTGAATAATATTACTTCACTAGCTGCTGTTAGCCCGTGAAAAATTACGGGTTTAAAAACTTATGAAATATTTCTGTTTAGTAATAAAAGTAGCTGGGGGCCAAGCTTTGCTCGGGGAAGGCCAGTCAGTTTGTTTAGATGACTTGGAGTAATATTTCACCACTTCCCCCTACTGATATTCAGATCTGTATAACTCATTTGCCCCTTCTAAATTTTTAAGGTCACTCCAGTTGTTATTTATAGCTCAATGTCTCTTTGATTTATTTTACTACTCTATATATGTAATTTTCACTCAAATCTTTTAATCTCTGCTCTCAGGAAACCACATGTTAATCATATAATCATATACATCATGAGAATTACTTTGACAGTTCCCTGGTTGATTATGAACAGCTGTTACATAATATTTTGTTTTGATTTGAAACTCCATAAGCCCAAAGTTAATTTTTTTAACTTTTCATTTTAGTTTTTTTACATTATTTGATTTTTCCTGGGGATGAGGCCTGTCTAGAACTTATTTTTATCTCAGAAATTAGTTATTTCGAACATTTGAAGGAAATCGTTAAAGCCGTTTTTGAGATCAGTGTTGTTGCAAGCAAGCAAGCAAACCTTACTCATATTAGAGTATAGGATAAACTTAGCTTCAAAATTGTTCTTTACAAGTCTATACTAAAATGATGATTTAAAAATACATGTAATCAAATGGAAATTCGCTGTGTAAAATTTAAAAGTGGTGTAACAACAATCCATTAGAATTCCTAGATTTCTAAAAATCAGAAAGTTTAGTTTAATCTTTGTTGTTAGTTTAGTTATTGATGGAATAAGTTCCAGAGCTTTTTTACTTCCAATTCAAATTGTGTTTCCTAAAAAATGAAGTTATATTTGATTACATTGGTACCGGTATAGGTTTTTCATCGAAAATTTGTTGTCAAAAATGCAATAACAATTAGCCTAAATTCATTGTTTTGTAATGATAACCCAAATATAAATAATTATAGTCTACATATTTACCTTACCAACATATTATTGTATTTTGTCTGCTGACATAAAAAATAGACTAACAAAACACATAATTAGCTAAACTGTATAGATAAATATACATTTCCATTCTTTCAAAAACGATACTAAGAAATGCAGTGAGAAGACCACTGATTTTTGAGTTTTACCTATATATAGAAAATATATTCTGTTATCCCCTCAGGAATGCAGGTATAAATAACTTCACTGACGCATTTTACATGCCATATATATTAATAAACTACATAATCATTAGTGAATTTCCTATGGAAAAGTGAACTATTAGCATGACCCGGTACGGTGAAACTTAAGCCCGGGACTGCCATAGAAGTTCCTAACGTGACCCCCTGAACACGTTTTGAGGGCTCTCTAAAAACTTTATATATATATATATATACGTATATATATGTGTGTGTGTGTGTGTGTGTGTGTGTGTGTGTGTGTGTGGGTTCACACTCTAGCAGTCGCAATTTTTGTCCGATTTACTTCAAATTTGGTAGAGACATTCCTTTTTATAATCAGTTAGACAAGTTCGTTGGGCAAAACAATCGGAAAACTCTAACCCCCTTTTTTCGGGGATTTTAAGTTTTCAAATTTTGAGTTTTTGGGCCTAAAAATGGTCAGAAAAGCCCCAAATTTACACTTATTGCACATTAACTTATTGCACTTAAAAATCCAAAGATTTTAAGCCCTCCCTCATCATTCTAGCATAAGTACTTAACGAGTTATTAAATAAAATGTTAATTGTTAAAATACAGGACGTTGTCTTATGGGGATTTTACCCTGGAAAAGGCTGTTTTTCATACCTTAATATAGTTTTCTCACCACCCATCCCCCTATACCAACTTTTTATCCCTACAATACCTCCTTCTAACTTTATAATGTACAACATTGGTGAATTTAAATATAACCAGGAGCATCAAAATAGCCAAAATATAAAATTTTTCAATTCAAAAAAAATGTAACCAGTGTCGGTTTAAACCCTTTATTTGATCTTTTTAAGGTTTTAATGCGGAAATTCACTTCCCTCACGTCAGCGTACTGCGTGCGATCTCGTTTTTTTTTTTTAGAAGAACGAGTTACAGTCGATCACTATTGAATCGAAACCTGGAGCCTGCAAGTTCGGTTGAGCCCTAGAACGAACTACTGAGCCGATAATTACGCTTGCGTGTCAATTTAAAGAGGTCAAAATGTAGATTACACGAATCCCTTTATAATTTACATTCGTCTTTGAGTCTCCACCCCACAGGCCTTCAAAGCTTCAATGCAAATCTTATGGAAGAATAGGAATAAAATGAATTGTATATTAAACAGCGTTGACATATTAACAACACACAGCACAGCTGCAAGAACACAAGTTACAGACATATAAATATTAATGACTATTGGAATGGCAACGCATGATTCACAACACGCTCTGGATAAGGGGTGTTGCAAGTTCAAAAGCATATAAATAACTATTCCCTTCCACCCCCCAAACCATCACCTGACCACTGTAGCAGGCAAAAAAGTCCTGTTGCAGTGTGTCTCTCTCTCAACCCCCCGACCAACACCTGGCCACTGTAGCAGGCAAAAATACCCCCGTAGCAGCAAACCTGCGTACTCAGCGAATTTCCAATGCATATATATGTATCTTAATACCACATAAAGCCACATACCAAGTTTCATTAATATACATTCATAAATAAACGATTTGTGATATTTTAATTATTCTCCATAAGAATAACATGGCGGCTGAGTATGCAGGTTTGCCGAAGGAAGGAAAACAAAAAATGGGGTTTTATACAAATATCAATATTACTCATTTAGGTAAAGCCACATACCAAATTTCATTAATTTATTTTCATAATTAAGGGAGATAACACGTTACTTATTCTCCATAAGAATAACATGGGGCTGAGTACGCAGGTTTGCTGCTATGGGAGCCTTTGGCAAAAAATTGTTTTTTTGAGCAAATATCAATGGTCCACAACCAGATGAAGCCGTATACCAAGTTTTGTCAGTATACTTTCATAAATAAGCGAGATATAAAATTTTTCTTTTCCTCCATAAGAATAACATTAGACAACGTACTGTGTTTAGCACTTTCAATATCTCGGTAACCAATTGACGTAGATAAATGATCAAAATACCAAATTGTGTGTTTTTTTAAGCTGAATCCAATGGTAAAAACTAAAATTTGACCATTTCCAAAATTATATGTAAAAAATTCAAAAAACCCATTTTTGGGGTACAAAACCCCCCCAAAATACCCCTTCGGATAAAGCGATCTGGCTGGTTTTCGAACTTAAAGTCATAAATGTTGCTTTACACGTTTATACCAAATTTCATCAAAATCGGATAATTTTTACGAGAGTTATCGTGCTCACGGACACATATATATAGATATATATATATATATATATATATATATATATATATATATATATATATATATACAGTTTCGAACGAATGGTGTTTTTGGGGTCTGGGGACCTCAAAACGAAAAGTTATCATGGTCCCGGGCCTAGGTCTTACCATGCCGACTACGGTAATAGCTTCTTCCCTATAGGGGAAATTCGCTAAAAACAAGTTCTGTTTCAGTGTGTCCCCTCCCCTCCCCCCCCAAAAAAAAACCCTATCCGACGCGACGGCTGAGGAGGGCCCAAGCGCCCTAAAACAGCCACAGTTGGCCAGGGACTTTCCCGCTCACTGGAATTTCACGAAACGAACGAACATCATTACGTAACAAGTTGAGTTATAATGTAACACTACCAACTGGGGTAAACATCCATTTTGATGAATTCATACACTATTAACACTATGGAACATGTGCTTAAAAAGGGATCCCTCTTCTACCTCTTGAGTTTTACTTGCTTCTGCCAGTATACCGATGTTAAGTTTCATTGACTGTCCTTCCTTAACGAATTATCCAACATCGTTGATTTATGGTTCACTTTAAAGAGCAGAAATATACTTAGCGATTTAAGTGAGCAAAATGTCGACATCATAAGTCATCATGGTCATTCAATAAAATTAAAAAAGAATTAATATTTACGATTTTTATGGGTGGACTATTAACATTATCCAAAGTACCTGGGGGCCGAGATTTGTTCGGGGGAAGGCCAGTCAGTTAGTTTAAATGACTTGGAGTAATATTTCACCACATCCCCTACTGATAATCAGATTTGTATAACTCATTTGCCTCTTTTCTACATTGTTAAGGTCCCTCCAGTTATTTATAGCTCAATGTCCCTTTCATTTATTTTACTACTCCATATATGTAATCCTCACTCAAATCTTTTAATCTCTGCTCTCAGGAAACCACATGTTCATAATCATAAACAAGATGAGTAGTACTTTGACAGTTCCCTGGTTGATTATGAACAGCTATTACAGTTATTAGTGAATTTCCTATGGAAAGTGAATTATTAGCATGACCCGCACGGTGAAACTTAAGCCCGGGACCACCATAGAAGTTCCTAACGTGACCCCCTGAACACGTTTTGGGGGGTCGTTCAAAATTTTATATATATATATATATATATATATATATATATATATATATATATATATATATATATATATATAGACATATATATATATATATGTGTATGCACTCTAGCGGTCGCATTTTTTGTCCGATTTACTTCAAATTTGGTAGGGACGTTCCTTTCTATAATCTGTTGGACAAGTTCGTTGGGCAAAACAATCGGAAAACTCTAAACCCATTTTTTGGGGGATTAATCTTTAAAATTTCGAGTTTTTGGGCCCCAAAAGGGTCAGAAAAGCCCCGGATGCAAAATTAATGCGTGGAAAAAGATGGGAATTAGTAAGGCGAAAGTTTTAAGTCCTCTCTCGTCATTCTAGCATAAATATTTACCGAGTTATTAAAGAAAATGTGTATTGACCAAAAGCAGTACGTTGTCTTATGGGGGTTTTACATTAGAAAAGCCTGTTATTCATTTGTTGGTGTACTTTTAACATCTCCAGCAACCTCACACCTACTTTAAAGCCTGACTGGACCTTCTCCTAACCTTATAATGCACAAAATTGTATTCCCAGCATTGCAGGTAAATAGAACCAGGAGCATCAAAACAGCCAAAAAATCAATATTTTCAGATTTGAATAAAAATTGGAATAATTGTATGTTTTTAACTGATTTTAACTGATTTTGAGTTTTTATAGTTTTTTATGCGGAAATACACTTCCCTCACGTCAGCGTGCTGCGTGCGAACTCATTAGTGAATTTCCTATGGAAAGTGAACTATTAGCATGACCCGCACGGTGAAACTTAAGCCCGGGACCACCATAGAAGTTCCTAACGTGACCCCCTGAACACGTTTTGGGGAGTCGTTCAAAATTGTATATATATATATGTGTGTGTATATATATATATATATATATATATATATACATTCATCTGCGCCCGGTAAGTCAGTCACCGCGCTGGTATATTACACGGTGTGGCAGTCATCTGCCCGAAAGCCAGTCAGCCCTCCCGAAAGGCAGTCAGGTACGGCTTGCCGTGCATCCTTTACATACCGAGACGGCTTACTGGTGCTGCTGTAGTGTGCCGGTATGTGGAACTACTTATCAAATTCGCGCTCAGTCGAGGAGAGGAAACTAGTTTAACTGCTGTATGACTGTCAAATACAAAATACAGTACTTGGATTTTAATCCCGTTGGACACGCATTCAATTATTTTGTTAATAATCTCACTAATACTATACGATACTAAAATCATATCTTTAATTAGCTAGAAGTACTTTTGTAGTGTAGCTTTATAATTGTAAGTTAATTATATCTGTAAGCAGATTTTGTAAGTTTTTTTATATTTTTTGTATGAAGCAAGATACAAATGCATGAGTTTGCTTCTCCTTGTAATAAAAGGTTTTATATTTTTACTGTACTCTTTAAGTAAAATTACCTAACAACGAAAACGAAAAGATGTTAGTACAAATTAGGCACTTATTTTAAGTTTAATTTTTTACCCTTTATATCTTGAAATTTAAAAGTATTTTGTATTTTTGTATTATTTATATTTATCCTTCCCCACAAAAACACAGAAAACCTCAAAACCTACAAAAATTGATAGTGTACATTTTACATTGCATATTCATTTTATTTTCCCCCTCTATTTGTTCTCAGAATCGTCATAATTTGCATTACACATTTTACAATTTAAGTTTTATTTAAGGGACAGAAGTGTAGGTATGTTGGGACTTCTCTTTCTGTAGACAGACATCCCAACCTTTGCACAATCAAGCATAAAACATACTCTATAAGACCGCTGAAATTTTTAATGACAGAATTCAATGATAATAAACTATTCAATACTATAAAACATGAGGAAAGTATACCATAATGACAAGGGCTAACAGAACTCTTTAGTTGAAAGTTCACATATTTAAAATTATTAAGAGTCAATCTAGTAGACTGGGGCATAGTGGTTAGTTTACCTTTCTCTTTTATAAAACCAGTTCCGTTCAATTTATTGTACTAACAAATATCAAACTATGTTATAAATTTAAAATTTACTTTTATACAGTTCCTAACTTGAATGCGTTTCGTCAACACAGTGACATCTTCGGGCAATCTAGTTCTGCTTAAATTTAGGAACTTTGTGAGGTAAATTTAACATTTTTAGTATTGATGACATTCCAGCAAAAAATTGTTATTAAATTAGGCCTACTATCATTCAATATCTTATATATTAATACGCTAAGCCCGATTTTTGTTAAGATAACTCCTCCGTTATTTCTGAGCCTATTTTGTCGATTGAGTTATCAACATATTTACCCTGATTTCCAGTTGTGCATAAAGGTTTTTATTTTTCGATATTTTCAATCTGAAGGGCACGGTCCGGCCTCAAAGTTCGTTTTTCGCCTTTACGATAAACATGAGGAACAATGTTATTTTAATTGCAGATGGACAGATTATTAGCAATACCAGATGTTACAAGTAAGGAATGTATTTATCGATAGAAATCAAATAAGTTTTGTTTCTACATCGCTTTGAGCAGTGAAATGTTGTATTCAGTGGAGATATTTAAGTTTAATTTGTGTTGTCATTTGTTTATCTGTCTCTCTTTTAAAGAGCCAGTTTTTTCTGAATTTCACAAAAAATACTGTACTGAATTACATAAAATACTTTACCTATCATCGTTTGCAGCATGACACGTTTAGGCTGTTTCAGATCATCGTACGTCATTAGGGTTATGCCGCCGCCCCTTGGTCCGTCAGTGCTCCAAAGTAATTCTTATATTATGGGTACAGGTTACTTAACCTTTAATTATATAATGCACAAATTTTTTATAATGAGCATTTAGTCAGCTAATTGTATTTTACCACAGAACAGAGGAAACACGCCTGCTTCACTATTCTACAACGGTATACTAAACCATATAACCACACGCAATAACATATATGGCAGTAAGGAACACATAAGATCATACAACATGCAACATGGACTAAGGTAGCCAGATCCGTTGAAGTCTAAAGCGGGGTATAAATTAATTATAATACCGGATAAACAGTGCCGTGGATAGGGGATCCCCCCAAAAAAAAGTGGGTCCGGGGGTCCTCCTAGAATATTTTAGAAAATTAGATACCAAATTGTGAGTTTTGGTCCAAATATTACTCAGTGTTGTAAAAAACAGGTTTTTGAATCACATTCATAAAATTGTACAACTATTATTTTAACTGTGGTATCCAAAACTTAATTAATAAAAGAAAATACCGTACAAAATTATATACTAAAGAGGAGTGAATAGCTGTCAATAACTTTGAAATTTCTTTAGTCTTATTATGAAACTGAACACAATTAACATGGTCAGGGCCTGATTAAGATGTGTGGCGCCGATAGGCTTGAGCTGATTTGACCCCCCCCCTCGACTCTTGAAGGGGGATGTGAGTCGAAGTGACTCCATGAACGAATGTATGAACCCTGAACGCAGCCCAAGGTAGCTTCATTTTGTGGTGCGTTAAGCGTTAAGGGTACACCAGCGTCACAGGGGCGGATCCAGAGGTCATGTTTGGTGGGGGCGGTCACCGAAAGTTACCTCTCCCCCTTCCCTGTGTACCCCTGGTAGGCGGGCGAAATCCCGTAAAATATAATCACCGAATACAATTGTAGCAACCTGTGCTGCTAAAATTGTCCCTGGCACCCCCATTATTGTTTTTAACTATATGAATTTATCCAACGAATGAAAGTAAGTTAACATAATATAGCAATTACCTTGTACTCAAGAAAAAATAAATCTTAACTTTATAAAAAAGCTAAACAAAAATTACTTTAGTTCTACTGCACCCGACCGTAAATAAATATTAAATATTTAGGCATTACACTTTTTTCTACGTCATCTGTGGGCGTCTTAAGAACAAGTAATATGAATTTGTTTTACTATTTACCCACACGAAAAACTATTTACAAAACGTATTTGAAATCTGCAACACTGAACTATATATACTACGCGAAGATACAATTAGGAATGAGGCTGATAGCCAGGGTCAACCACTCGAAAAATGAAATTTCGTACCACATTTTTACAAAATAAAATACTTGGCGGATGAGCTTCTGTTTGCACGCAATCTAATCTTTGTTTCCTCTTACTTCATTACATATAATTCGAGACACTTTTTGTTTCTAGTCTAGCCACTGGATATTTATTGCCTAGCAACGGATTACGCGGTTTTAAACAAAAATCAAACCTACCCTGTAAAAAAAACACCGCTGATAGCAAACGACGGTAGGCGGGCGAAATCCAGTAAAAGTATAATCACCGAATACAACTGTAGCAACCTTTGCTGATAAAACTTACCTCCAAGACTACGTTGAAAACACTGTATCGGTCTTTCAACTGGCAAAACTGTATCAACTTCACGATCCTGGCAATATCCATGTTTTTGTGAGACGCTTTTAGGTATACCAATAAGCAATAAGTATAAGTTTTAAGGTATAAGTAATGTGTTATATACTAAAATGGAAGTTTAAAATTTCACCTGTCTAATGGGGAGTATTTTATTTCATTTAAAGAAACGTTTAGGTTTGTTAGTTTGAATTTTATGTAAGCTTGTAGACGGGAGCGGCAAAATTTGACTCACGGAACCGAAAAACGGGGTTTCGGGAGGCTTCTGATGCTTACATTTTCATTCGAATTTATTAAAACTTTCATCGTATGCCTGAATAATAAAATAAAACACAACAATTCTTAGGTTTGGGGGGCGACCGCCCCTACTGCCCCCCCTTGGATCCGCCCCTACAGCGTCAGGTAGCTTTGTCTCTTATCAATCTAGAGTTTCATCTCTTTCTAACCAATGAGTGGTTGCCTAAACTCAGGGGTAGCTCTGGAATCCCCTTAAAGCACATTGTCTGATCTAAAGGGTCCTAGGCCTATGTCTCTTGGTTTCAGTCCCATGGTAAATAACTGCCGCATCGCGTAACATCGGCTGTGAATGACAATCGCACCGTATGACATTGGCCGTAATTGACGATCGCAAAACGTAATATAGTCCGTAAAAGAATACCGGACCATGCACCATCAACGTAATAGATACAAGCGTAATTCGGGGGTGGTAAGGGGGCAGTCGACCCCCAAAAATTTGGCGAAAATATTCTTGTAATATATGAAAAGTCGCAATAGTCATGATCAGGACCATGTTTGCCCTCCAATAAAAATACAGAAATCACGCTTATAGTAATAGATGACCGAACCGCCTTATAGTCGCCGTAATTTATAATCGCAACATGTACCATTGGCCATAAATGACGATCCCACCAAAGTTTATAAAAAAATAATGACGATCGCACCGCTATCCGCCGAAACAGACGATTGGACCACGTGATACCGGCCGTAACTGACGATCGTTCCACTTGATATAGATCACAAATGATTATCACACATTAAGTTTTGTCGGCCACAAATGACGATCGCACCGCGTAATCATGGCCGTAAATGACGATTGCACCGCGTAATCATGGCTGTAAATGACGATTGCACCGCGAAATCATGGCCGTAAATGACGATTGCACCGCGTAATCATGGTCGTAAAAGACGATCGCACTAGAGATTACTGTTTCGAGTACACAATCCTGCCCCGAAATAATATTGAGATCAAATAAATCCCGCCAGAAAAACGGAATTATTTTTTTTCAGGGCATTCCCCAAAATTCTGGGAAACAACCATCTCTCATCACGAGCTTAAGGAACAACTAAACTACAGCTGTTCAAAAACAACCATTTCCTAAAGTAACACTCACTTGGTAAAGTATAATAGTTAGATTTTTGTGAGATTAGTGAACTTCTCGAATAACCTATCTTTTTCTCCTTTTTCTCTCTCCCTCTCTCCTTTATCGGCCACCTCCCCCCTCACACCTAGGTTTATTTTTGTATGTGGTATTAAACGGATAAGAAAAGGGTGTCACTATTCCAGTAGTCAGTGACATCTTTTATTTACATTAGTCCTAAAACATCTATTATTGCTGTTGGGCTATCATTTTGTTATTATATCAACTTTCAAATATGCAATTCAATTAATTACTGCTCTTCCATAAGATTAACATTGCAACTAGTCTGAGGGCTTGCCTATTAATATAATGATAACGTGCAAATTAGATAAAGCCTACGCTACCATTCATATGATTAGCGTTACAAGCTAACCTATACTTTCCATTACTATCAGTGCCTGTTGCAAAAAGACGATGGCCTTGTAACCTTTTCAGACCAAAAAACAAACATAATACACCTTTAAAATACCCTATGAGAATCTCCACAGATGTATTTATTTAAAACACTAATCATTTAATTAATTATTTTTACAATTAAAATACAAAAAAAGGCAAACACCTTTACGTAATAAGTTGATCGTAAACTAACATGTAAGGCACTTTTAAATGATTTGATATGGATAGCTATGAATGCGAATGTAACAAATCTATATCTATAAATAAATACGAAACACCGATCATTCCCCAGGTCAAACCTCTACACCTACAACTACGAAATTTGACACGTGTAGGCACTCTTTCCATGTAACCACTAAGAAAGGGTTTAACAAAATCTTATAGGGATCCACCCCATGGGCAGTCAAAGTTCTAATCCTGTGTTATTCTTATTAACAATTAAATAATTATTTAACACCGATCATCCCTCAGGCCAAAGTTCTACACCTACTACCACGAAATTGGCACGTGTACGTTTTCCATAACGTAGGTAACCACTAATAAAGGATTTTAAGGAATCCCCAAAGCGCTCCGCCCCACGGGGAGACAAAGTTCCAATCCTGTGTTATTCTTATAGACGTTCACTTTAGTTTGAGCTCATGAGAATTCAAACAGCTGATCAAGTTTCGTAGTAGTTCCACGGGTTAACCACAGAATGCAGCACACAGAACTGTTGTATTTCTGAGTGAAACCGGGTACGATAGCAGCTAGTAGAATATAAATAAACGGTATCAGGAAACTGACGCATACTTTCTCCCTTTTAGCCCAACTTTAATGAGTAAATTACTTTTTATTTACTAAATAAATATAGAATACAAAGCATGGTCGAATGTACAGAAAATCTTATAAACAATTTGTTTTCAAAAATATCCACCCAAATCCATGTATAGGAGGCACTACAGAATACATCGCTACACACGTGGTTTTAAGAGGGGAAATGTCCCCTATTCCCCCCCTCAGGGTTATTAAGGGGCAACATATTTCGAATTTCTTCTGTTGTTCAATGCTAACATGACAAGCATATCAAGTTTGAACTAAATTGATCAAGAAATAAGAGAGAAGTGGTAATTTTTGTACTCCCTATAAGAATAACATTGGACAACGTACTGCGTTTACTGCAAAATGAAAATTTCAATTTTATCTGCAACCAGTAATAATAGAAAAGTAATTCAAAACACTAAATTATTTAGTTTGTTGAGTTCTTTTTAATGGTGAATAGTAATGTTTTTTAATGTTAATGTTAATGTTTTTAATGTTTTTAAATGTTTTGCTTAATGTTATTTATGTTTTTTTTATGAAAAATATAAAAAAACTGGATTTTTGATATTTTAAGTCTTGTAATTTATGAACCCGAATTTTTACAGAAATGCGGGTGGTGTAATGTTGTTGGAAAACTAAAGTTATACAAACGGCTAAAGTTTAATTAAAATCGTTAGAGCCGTTTTTGGGAAATGTTGATTTTTCATGTTTTTTGGCGGTTTTGGAGGATAATTACCCTTAAAAATACAAAATTCAAAAAATGAAAGAAGCGCCTGGAGATATCGTGGATTAGTACCTACATACCAAATTTCATAAAAATTGGACCATTTGTTTGGGCTCTAGCTCTGTACACATCCATACAGACAGACAGACAAACAGACATCACGTAAAAATCACTTTTTTGGGTTCAGGGAACACCAAAACGAATAGTTCCACTAACAACTCAAATTCGAAAATGTTGTCGAAAACAATACTTTCTCCATATTAGCGGTAAAATGGGTCAAACCTCAAACTAACGGTAATAGAAATTAAAGTTATGCCGATATGTCAGAAAAAGTGTCCTCAATATCATACTGAAAATCGGCAAAAATCGGAGTGGCAGAAAGTCGCCATTTTGGAAAAAAGCTCCCGCCATGTTGGATTTAGGTAGGCTTTTCGTAAACTGGTAATACAGAGACACCTAATTGACGAAGAGTGCTAATGTTTGCATCGCTCATTTTGTAATTAAATTTGCTTTAAGAAAATAATAACTTATGCAGTAATTAGTTCGTTTATAATTGGGTTTATTAGGATAAAACGTTAAATAATGTAAACATTTTCAAACTCTTTTTTAAACTCTTGGGATTTTGTGTTGATTAAAACGCAAAGAATATTATCCTACACACTTGGAGTGGTGCCTCAAAGATGCCGAATTGAATAGTGTACAGAATTACATACACGTACAGTTTTATTATGTCTGGTAGGTGAGATATAAATAAGGGCAATGATTAGCGACGTACAGGTGACTTTTGAACGCGTAACACTGGCCGTGGCGCCGTGCCACTGCAGCCACGATGCGTTGTGAGCCGCGTTACTGTGATGGTATTGGTTGGTTACTATTTTATGTGAAGTAATTAGCAAATTTTCTTATTAAATGCCATGTAACTGCAGGTTATAGGTACTGCAGTAATTATTAATTGTTATTATTTCTGTTTTTTTATGAATAAAATTACATTTTGGAAATCTTTAGAATTGCAGAGTGAACTTTCAAGATTTATAAGACGTTATAAATAAAATTTATGGAATACGTGGGAGCTTCAAAAACCCCCTTGATATAATGCCACATATATTATCAGTGAAATATGCTTTATCGCTTTAATTAAACAACAGATAAGCAAAGATATATTTGAGGGTGTAACTGACTGGCTTCCCAGTGCAGATTTTCAGTGACTGCCATCCCGGGCACTTACGTCCAATATATGTGACTGGCTTAGCAGTACAAACTTTACGTGACTGGCCTTCCGGGCAAAAACGCCGGTGACTGGCTTAGCATAGGAGTTTTTACGTATAAAAAGTGTTTATTTTTTAAATATATATGACATATATATAATCGGAAATGGCCAACGACAATATTTGAGCAAATGCAAAAATGTATATATCGCATATTTTCCAAATATATGTGGGGGTGTTACTGACTGCATTCCCCGGGTATATTTTCAGTGACTGGCTCTCCGGGCATAGCCGTGTATATATATATATATATATATATGTTTGCACTCTAGCGGTCGCAATTTTTGTCTGATTTACTTCAAATTTGGTAGGGACGTTCCTTTCTGTAATCAGTTGGACAAGTTCGTTGGGCAAAACAATCGGAAAACTCTAAACCCCTTTTATGGGGGATTAATCTTTCAAATTTCGAGTTTTTGGGCCCAAAAATGGTCATAAAAGCCCCAGATATAAAATAAATGCATGTAAAAAGATGGGAATTAGAGAGGCGAAAGTTTTAAGCTCTCTCTCGTCATTCTAGCATAAATATTTACCGAGTTATTAAAGAAAATGTGTATTGACTAAACACAGTACGTTGTCTTATGGGGGTTTTACACGAGAAAAGCCTGTTATTCCTTTGTTAGAGTATTTTTATCATCCCCAGCAACCTCACGCCTACTTTCAAGCCTGTCTGGACCTTCTCCTAACCTTATATTGGGCAAAATTGTATTCCCAGCTTTGCAAGTAAATGAAACCAGGAGTA
This sequence comes from Allygus modestus, assembly GCA_963675035.1. Lineage (NCBI taxonomy): Eukaryota > Metazoa > Arthropoda > Insecta > Hemiptera > Cicadellidae > Allygus > Allygus modestus. Next base: position 61,424,426 of record OY776114.1, read on the forward strand.
TCAGAGCAGCCAAAAAATCAATGTTTTCAGATTTCAATAAAAATTGGACAAATGTATGTTTTTACACTGATTTTGAGTTTTAAAAGTTTTTATTTGGAAATTCACTTCCCTCACGTCAGCGTGCTGCGTGCGAACTCGTTTTGTTTTGATTTGAAACTCCATAAACCCAATGGTAATTTTTTAAACTTTTTATTTTAGTTTTTTTTTTACATTATTTGATTTTTCCTTGGGATGAGGCCTGTCTAGGACTTCATTTTTATCCCAGAAATGAGTTATTTCGAACATTTTAAGTTAATCTTTGGAGCCGTTTCTGAGATCAGTGTCGCAAGCAAGCAAACCTGACTCATATTGGAGTATAGGATTCTCTTCACTTAAATCCCTAGGCATTTTTCTCGCTCAATGAAATAAGCCATACATCAACAATTTCGGATGAACTGTTCTGGAGGGACAACATTTTAAAGTGAATTTGTTATGGGTAAAGCAAGTAGAAACACCATAGTTTCATGACTGAAGCCCAATCTTAATACAAACAAACGTGTTTTAAACTTGTTTTAAACATTGTATAATTGACCCACTAAAGTATCCCAGACAAGGAACCACCGCACAGCCGCACTGCGGTTGGTCCGCACCTGACACACAGAACTGATATCATCACAGCTGTGGTCAGCATCCTTCACCAGCAGTCGAGCAGTCCGGCCGACACATGAACCAATCACAAATACTTCATCTCCAGTCGAGTTCATCGAGGTGTAGATTACTAAACAGCCACTGGTCCACTGGTCCACTGGTCCACTGGTCCACTGGTCCACTGTATCGTGTGTACCGGCAGATTCCTTGTTTATTTAAGGCAAATATGAATGAACTAGCTTTTACTCCCGACAAATTAAAACACATTACAAATATAACCCTGACCAGCACTATCGATCTTCGTTTTATTAGCGAAATTCCCCTATAGGGAATAAGCTATTACCATAGTCGGCATGGTAAGACCTAGGCCCGGGACCATGATAACTTTTTGTTTTGAGGTCCCCAGATGCCAAAAACACCATTCGTTCAAAACTGTATATATTTATATGTGTCCGAGGGTGCGATAACTCTCGTAACAATGATCCGATTTTGATGAAATTTGGTACAAAAATGTAAAGCAACATTTATGACTTTTGTTTCGAAAACCAGCCAGATCGCTCTATCCAAAGGGGTATTTTGGGGGGGTTTTGTACACCAAATTTTTTTAAAGTTTTTTTACTTATAATATTTTAGTAAAACAAATTTTAGTTTTAACCTTTAAATTCAGCTTAAAAAAACAATTGGGTGTTTTGATAATTTCTCTATGTCAATTTATTACCGATATATTGAAAGTGCTAAAACGCAGTACGTTATGTCCAATGTTATCCTTATGGAGAATAAGAAAAATTGTATATCTTACTTATTTATCAACTTATTCTGACGAAACTTGGTATATTGCTTCATACTGTTGTGATCTATTGATGTTTGCTCGAAAAATGACTTTTTTGCCGATAGTTCCCGTAGCAGCAAACCTACGTACTCAGCCCCCATGTTATTCTTAAGAAGAATAAGTCAAATGTTATCTCCCTTAATTATGAACATAAATTAATACAACTAGTAGCCTGTCGCGGCTTCGCTCGCAATCACAACGTAATATTATACTGACATTCCCGTATAAATATTGTGTTCCCGTTCCAAAACCAACACGGCCTGCTGATTAACTGTGTTTACTCTATCCAGCTGATTGCTTAAAACTTATAGTTATTTCCCAATGTTAAGCTTGTGGGAAAAAACTCAACTTTAAGGGGCCCCAGGGCCTCACTCACAAATTATTTCTCCATAAAAAAAGTTTCCTGCACAACTTCACGTTAGGCTCTTTCCAATGACACCAAAAACATGAAAATCGGTTCAGTAGTTTAGGAGGAGTGATTGTCACAAAAAACCTGCTCGCCTATCAAATAAGTATAGATTTGGTATGTGGCTTCACCAAGTTAAGTTATAAAAAAATTTTATAAAAACCCATTTTTTTGTGTACTTTGCTTCAGCAAACCTGCATCCTCAGGTGCCGTGTTATTCTTATAGAGAGAATAATTGAAATGTCATAAATCATTTATTTATGAATGTACTGTATATTGATGAAACTTGGTATGTGGCTTTAAGTGGTAGATACATATATGTATACACTGGAAATTCTCTGAGTACGCAGATTTGCTGCTACGGGGGTATTTTACGTTTTACTTATGACTTCCTTTTTCCTAACTGACAAACTACAGCTGGTAATTTTATAAATGATATCCTCCCGTAAGAATTTCATTGGAACTTACAGGACCCCTGGGGTGAAGCCTTAAGGTTGAATGTGGACTTTACCAGGACTCTACGTTAATGTGAGATGTAAGTCATGTTCATGCAAAATGTTAGCTAATCGGTCCAGTAGTGTATTCGCGAGGGAACTACAAATATCCATACATCCAAACTTTCCCATTTATAATATTAACAGGATAGCAGGATTACTGAATAATGAGTGAGATGAATAGTTGCCATTGTTTCTTCCCATAGCATTATGTCGGATGGAATCTGGTTATGTGGAACTATGCTCTTAATCAAACCATCATTTTACTTCAGAGTGGGCTCGAATCACGAAACATTTGGGGTGATCCAAATTTGGCGTGACATCAAATACCTGCTTCTCCCAATAGAAAAATCCAATGGCCAACGTTAACTTTTAAAACCCTTTCCCGCGGCAACGGGTTACCCGATAACGTTGATTAATGGCTCATTTTAAAGGACAACATTTACCAAGCGATTTTAGTGGGAAAAATCCCTATATATGTTTATAATAATTCAGATTAGGCCTACTTATTTTTTCTTTCTCCCCTTATAGTATATGGAGAAAGTATTGTTTTCTTCAAAATTTTCGAATTTGAGTTGTTAGTGGAAGTATTCGATTTGGTGCTCCCTGAACACAAAAAAGTGTTTACGTGATGTCTGTGTGTCTGTCTGTCTGGATATGTACAGAGCTAGAGCCATAACCAATGGTCCGATTTTATGAAATTTGGTATGTAGGTACCATAGAACTCTATTAATACAGGTGTATTAATAGAGTTCTATGGTAGGTACTAATCCACGATATCTCAAGGCATTTTTCATTTTTTAAATTGTTGGTTTTTAAGGGTAATTATTCCCCATAAACCACCAAAAAAAACATGAAAAATCAAAATTTTTCAAAAACGGCTCTAACGATTTTAATTAAACTTTAGTCGTTTGTAGAGCTTTAGTTTTCCAACAAAATTACACCACCCACATTTCTGTAAAAATTCGGGTTCAGAAATGACAGGACTTCAAACATCAAAAATTCATTTTTTTATTTTTCATTAAAAAAACAAATATAAAATAATATTTCTATTCAGCATTAAAAAGAGCTTAAAAAACTAAATAATTTAGTATTTTGAATTAATATTCTACGATTTCTGGTTGCGGAGAAAATTTAAATTTTATTTTTGCGGTAAACGCAGTACGTTGTCCAATGTTATTCTTATGGGGAATACAAAAATGACTATTTATCTCTAATTTACTGATCAACTTCGTTCAAACTTGATATGCTTGTCAAGTTAGCATTGACCAACAGAGGAAATTCGAAATATCTTGTCCCTTAATAACCCTGGGGGGGAATAGGGGGAATTTCCCCTCTTAAAACCACGTGTGTAGTAATGGATTCTGTAGTGCCTCCAAAACAGGGATTTGGGTGGATGTTTTGAAAACAACTTGTTTACAAGATTTTCTGTACATTCGACCGTGCTTTGTATTTTTTGTGTTTTTGGTTGATTTAGTAAATAAAAAGTAATTTATTCATCAAAGTTGGGTTAAAAGGGAGAAAGTACGTGTCAGCTTCCTGATACCGTTTATTTTATTTCGGGGTGTGCCCGGGCCCCTGGGTGCCCTTGGGTCACGTCACGGGTCACTCTCAGGTTGTCAGATCCCACAGGATGTGCCTCTGTTACGTGGCTGTGGCCACAGTTATACCTGTTGCATAACCCGCCACATGTTTAGCCAGTTACATCAGTTCAGCTCAGACAATGGCGTGTAAACGGCCCCGGCTCACCACGCTTATATATAGGGGTTTCCCCGAGGGTATTTTTAGCTAAATTATCAATGCATGATGTTGTTACGTTACGTGTGTAGTACGAGGGACCGAGCTTTGTTCGGGGAATGTAAATATAGATATATTGAGGCCTATACTACAGTAGGGGGCCATGGTGGCCCCCTACTTACTACGGAAATCGAGTTTTTTTCCTAACTTGTCTCGAGTTATGATATAGAAGTTAACTTACGGGATGTAATAAAAGACATCTTACAACACTTAAGATATATTTACACTTGTACTGATTCACATACAGACAGTAAACATATATAAAAGATGGTACTAGGTAAAACACCATGAACAAAATACTAAATCCCAAGATAGAAGATTGTAACAAATTCGACATGCCCGGCGTTTACAAAATTAATTGTAACAACTGTGATAACTTTTATATTGGTCAAACTGTTAACTGTATTAAAAGATTTAAGAATCATGTATCAGCTTGGAAGGACAAGAAACCGGAAAGATCAAGCGAACATCTTTTAGAAAATGACCACACCATAGGGAAAATAGAAGAAAACCTCAGCATCCTCAAGAATTGTAAAAAAGGAAATGAAATGAATGCATGGGAAGAATTGTTTATATTTAAAGAAAATTTTTAAAATAGAGATAAATTGATTAACGGACAAGTTAACTTCGACTCTGGTGGCACATTTAGGAACCTGTATCCGGAACTTCCGGTAGTCAATAGGATATAAGCAAGGACGCCATTTTGATTCTGTCAGTTCTCTCATTGGCCTGATGACTGGTGTGACTGGTCGAAATCGATAGCCTAGTACCATCTTTTATATATGTTTACCGTCTGTATGTGAATCAGTATAAGTGTAATATATCTTAAGTGTTGTAAGACGTCTTTTATTACATCCCGTAAGTAATAACAACACGTAGGGAATATGCTAAGTTGTTTAGAAGTTAACTCGAAAGGCTCCGGTCTACCTTACGGAAAATCTGCGTCCGTAAAAATAAATGAAAATCCGTGAAAATAAATTGAGGAGCTTTTAGAGGTCTGCAGGATAAACGCAATAGAATAAAGTTAACGCTGCTTTAGAATATCAAAATAATGTGTTTGCTCCGGGCTGATACCCTTGCTACGCAGGGCTAGACAAGGGTTGGCAGGATCTCTCTTTACAGCTGCTACATAACCCCTTCAATTCAAGTTAAAGTGTTAAGCGTAGTGGTTATCGTGCTCGCCTCGTAATCCGAGGTTCGCCAGATCGATCCTGTTCAAAATCGCAATATGTTAAGAAGGTTCAAAACTGGACCTAGCTGCCATTTGTCTTTGGGCTATTAACTAATGATGCTTTCTCAGAACAGGTCGACCTAAGATAGTAACAAGACCCCAGGGTTTGGACCGATCCTTATCAAAACGTTAAAAAATGCCACTGGCGTAGATAGACAAAAAAAATAAATAGAAAACCATTAACTAAAAGTGTATCTTTTTACTTTTTTATTGAGTTGCATTTACAACCCCTTTTTTGATATTCTAAAAACTGGAATAAGTAAAATTAATTTTCTTCCATCAACTTCCGTTTAGAGAGTATTGTTAAGGCTAATTATCGTATCCGCAAACAGAGATACTGCGGACCTCCACAACGATCCTTTTCCCTCTTCACGCCAAATCACGCGGCGGCACAGATTTTTCCGCATGGTATACCGGAGCCTTTTAAGTTGTAGTTTGTTTGTTTGATTTGGGGGATTTGGAGGCCCCGGCATAGCCGGCTGCAGTAGGCACGTCTCCCTTGGGATATTGTACAGCCACCGGAAAGAGGGAAAAGAGGGATGGGAAAGGTGGTTGGACGGGGTCAGCCTGCCTCGCTCCAGAAAGGGAGAGAGAACCCTACCTAGCTCCCGGGCTCTGTGGGTGACATAACCATAGAACGATTCGCCCTCTACCTGACGTCCCCCTAAGTCCACCAGACAGGGACCGCCAGCGCACAGAGCCTCCAACCTCTCAGGGGTCGGGTGGCCCCAGGACGGTTCGTCCCCAGCCCGGCAGACCGGAGAGACCGGAAAGTATTCAGCGAATTTCCAATGCATATATATGTCTTAATACCACATAAAGCCGCATACTAAGTTTCATTCAAATATATTCACAAAAATAGGCGATATATACAATTTTAATTATTCTCCGTAAGAATAACATGGGGGCTGAGTAAGCAGGTATGCTGCAACAAGGAACACAAAATATGGGTTTTCATGTAAATATCATTATAACTCAACTAGGTGAAGCCACAAACCAAGTTTCATTAGTATACTTTCATAAATTAGCGATCTATACCATTTTGATTATTCTCCATAAGAATAACATGGTGATGGTAAGCAGGTTTGCTGCAACAAGGATCACAAAATAATGGGTTTTTATGCAAATATCAATAGAGCTTATCTCAGTGAAGTCACACACCAAGTTTCATCCATATAAATTCGTAAATAAGCGATATATAACATTTTAATTATACTCCATAAGAATAATATGGGGACTGTGTACCTAGGTTTGCTGCTACGGGAACCATAGGAGACAAATTGTTTTTGTGCAAAGAACAATAAACCCCAACCAGCTGAAGCCATATACCAAGTTCTGTCAGTTTATGTTCATAAATAAGCGAGATATAAAATTTTTATTTGTCTACATAATAATAACATTAGTCAACGTACTGTATGTAGCACTTTCAATGTCTCAGTAACCAATTCACGTAGAGCAATTATCAAAATACCAAATTGTTTGTTTTTTTTAAATTGAATTCAATGGTAAAAATTAAAATTAGATTAAAATAAGAATTACATGTGAAACCCAAAAAAAACCATTTTTGGGGTATAAAACCCCGCTTCGGATGGTGTGATTCGTCTGGTTTTCGAACTCCTTCAAATAAATGGTACTTTACACATTTGTGCCAAATTTAATTAAGATCAGACCATTTTTATGAGAGTTATCGTGTTTACGGACACACACACACACACACATATATATATATATATATATATATTTATATTATTTATATATACACATATATAAAAATTTGAACGAATGGTGTTTTTGGCATCTGGGGATCTCGAAATTAAAGTTATCATGGTCTTGGGCCATGTCTTACCATGCCACCTACGGTAATACCTTCTTACCTAAAGAGAAAATTCGCTATAAAAGGAGAAAATAAGGAACCGATTTCAGTGAGCAAGTTTCAAATTTAATAATTTTGCCTAAAAATACTAAAAATAAAATTGTTTTCATCGAATTTTAAAACGTAGCTCTAAAATGTTTTCTCTGAAATCGCTAGATAAATTGGCCAGTAGGCCCCTACAACATTCCTACCAAATTTTAAAACCCTATATTCACAAATAACTACTGGACGGAACTTGAAAGTTAACATTGGTCTTATGGGGGAAGCAGGTAGGAACGCCAAGTCTCGCGACTGGTGTCCCCTCTTGAGAGGGAAAGATCCCCCATGAGAGGGGGATACTCCGAATATCCTATGTTGGACAATAGAAACGAGGTGTCCTCCTACTTGCGGTCGGTCCTATTTGCGGTCAGTCCTATTTGCGGTCAAGTGTAATGTTATAAGGGATGATCAAGGTTCTGGAGGTGGAAGGGTTTCCAGTTTGCGGTCACATCTTGAGAGATAGTTAAGTACTTCTTCTTCCCGTTCTTAGAATACCTAGCCACTTCATTTTGTATCCCCTGGGATTTATTTCTAAAGTGATATAATGGAAAACTAATTTTTTACATTGGAAAACTGTGGCAAGTGTGTTACAAATGCATAACCTTTGTTTTGCAAAGGCTCAATTTCCTGCTGGAATACCTGTCTAATAGGTGTGTCGCTGTCGTCTCGAGCCCGTTTCTTAGCTTGAAATACTGACTTCATTACTTCAAGACCAGCTTCGTCTGGAACACAATCGTGGTCAATTGCTCTGATTTCGACATCATCTTTTGTCACCAGCCTTCCTTTGCACCTTACGGATTTCTCCTTTAAACACACCCACGTCACTTCCCTTTGTTTGTTCTCACGATACTTTCTATAGGAAAACCCATTATGAAGTAAACGAGGCTTCCCTTTAACAGTTTCAATAAATTCCATCGCAACACTTATTACAATACTAAATTAAATATACATAAATTTATATTAACCCACTATATCTTCAAATGTTCACACGACAAGCAGGTGTTCTGATCTTGTTGACAACTACGGTAGAATGTCGAATGACAGTGGAATCTTGGTTACGTTTTGGGGAAAAATAGTTTTGCATAAGGGCTTGTTTTGCCAGTAAACAAGGGGGGGCATGGTGTCGAGTCACCCACCCCTATTCAGGTGTACATACCTGCTGTATGCGTCACCCCCCATCCCCCTGGCCCGCTTGTTCTGCGGGACATGGTTTCTAGTCAGTTACCCCTACATGTGTACATACCTGTTGTATTCTTCATCCCTCTGGCTCCCTTGTTGTGAGGCTCACTATATGGTGTTCAAATATGTGACCGCAAATTGGACAAATATAATTTGATTAGCCCACGACATTTTTTGGGTGACCGCAAACTGGACGGTTTTGCCCATGACCGCAAATAGGACTGACCGCAAGTGGGATACAACCTAGAAACTAACCTAGAGGCGAAGTTTTAACACTGAAAGGTGTCAGTAAATAAGAGGGATTTTTAATTCTCAAAAGAGTAACATTGGACAACGTACTGTGACTACCGCTAGATGAGCCGGCAGGAAGGGCGCTCGACCGCGTCGCCTGTTGCAGGTGATCGTGGTATCGGGTAGCCACCGCGGCTGAGGCACCGGTGGAGGTGGTGGCTCCCATTATGTAACCGATAACAAAGAATGGGTGCACAGTTTGTTGATTCGCATATGAGGAGGAACAGTGAGTAACGTGACCTTTATGTAACGGGTGGTGGGAGGGGGGAGTGGTGCGAGGGGAGCGGGGCAGTGTTCCCAATTGTACGATAGTTTTGTCGACCCGTCCCATTATTGCTGGGTTAGACCGTTTGACTTTGTTGTTAAGACTGGTCAGTTTTCTCTTCTCGGGTGGAGATCGGAAATACGTAAAACATTGTTTGATAGTGATCGATCAATTAATAGTTAAGGTAGTTTTAAAAAGGGAGGTAATAAAATCGTGTTACATTTTTATGTATGTAAGATAAATAAATGAATGCGAATGTTATGTATGTTTACATAATATATTGTTTAATAACGATCCAGTAATTAATTAATTTAGAAGGAACATGTTAAATTTTACGGTACTTAAGACAAATAAACTCGATCAAACAAATCATAAATATATAGTTTGAACGCATGAAATCATGTTTTAATTATCAAACAACGAATTAGTTTAAGAAATCTATATCTATAAAAGAGGAAGTATGTATGTATATATGTATGTAGCCTATGGACTCCGAAACCGCTCGACAGATTGTAATGAAACTTTCAGGCATTATTAAGCATTATTCAAGGATGGTTTGTGTGAAGTTTGGTGCAAATCTGTCCAAAGGGCTCCGACCCAGAGGGCATACAAGGGTGCAGTGTCAGATTTTAGAAATTTAGTGTTTACAAAATTAACAGCTGTAATTAAAAAAAATTCAAAGTTTTGGGCGCAGCAACGCGCGCCGGGTAACTGCTAATTATTAAATAAAAATGCAAAACAACGGGTTCATTTTTTTACGTAAGGCAAATAAACTCTATTATCCAAAAAAAATCAATGGGAAATTTATGAGCATGTATTTTAAGAGTCTTCATCACCGGAAGTTGCCAGACGCCATCTTGGTGTTTTGTTCCATAAGGCCAATGTTAACTTTGTGCCCCCATTACTCCTCACCTGATCATCACAAACAATTAATTTTAGTGTCAAATTAAAGGTTTCCTCGTCCTCTAGGGAAATACAATAGTCGAATTTGGATTTTGTTACAAATTAATGAGAGCATGTACAGTGTTTCAGTTCAAAATTAAACTATTTATTATGCGACTATAGTACCCAAATTAAAAAATTCGATATTGTATTTCTCTAGAGGACGGCGAAACCATTAATTTGACACCAAAATGAATTATATGTGACGATCAAGTGAGGAGTAATGGAGGCACAGAGTTAACATTGGCCTTATGGAGCAAAACTCCAAGATAGCTTCTAGCAACTTCCGGTGATGAAGACTCTTAAGTTAAATCATCTACCACATACCGGTTATTTGTATTTGTCCTTGTAAGAATTTAAATGTTTTGTTAAAATTGTAAGAAATTAAGTTATTGTAAATTTTAATTGCATGAGGGACAAAATGTGTGCATTTTAGCGGGTTAGCTTATAGTTTGTTCAATTTGAAATTCACGTAAAGGAAATGTCTAGAGGTGACCGAAACACCGGTTTCATAAATGCACGTAACAATGAAAACATGCCGATACAATATCGTGCCATAATAGCTCGGGGACAGTTGGCAGCAGTGGAGCGGAGGTCGGGGTTCGGCGCGCGCATCGCCACTATCGCCAATCGCCAGTCAGCATGGGACCCTCGCTGCGGTAACATGGCAGGCTTTGATCTCGCGCGCGCTGCTCTACAAGATGCGGATTATCAACTGTCGGTGTCGCTGTTCGAGGAGTGTTTAGCCACCATGGAACCCAGTGCCGACATGTACCTCGACTATGCCGACGCGCTCGTGCAGTGTGGGCGGCTGTTGGATTCGCTCGACGTCTACTCGCTGTGTTCTCGATACACGCTGGTGTCCTCGGACCGCCTGTCTCGCGTGGTGGCCACGTTCACGGAGATGCTCCAGGCCACGGGCATCCCTCGGGAAGACGCGGGAGTGTGCGGGCTCGGGTGTGCGATCTGCGAGGGGGTGCTGGTCCAGCCGACCACGCTGGGGTGTGGGCATACGTTCTGTGCCGCGTGTGTGGTGAGAGATCCGTCCGGAGTATGTCGGAAGTGCGGCGCCAAAGTGGGAACCCACCTGGAGACCAATGTGCTGGTCAAGAAGGTCGTTGAGCGGTGGTTCCACACGGAGGCTAGGGCGGCGCGGCTCCGGGAGGACGGCAACAGGCTGTGTGTCGGCAACAAGTTCGAGGAGGCGATCGCCAAATATAACGCCGCCCTCGAGCTCGGTGAGTTACCGCTGTGTTGTTTGTTGTTACGATCGTCCCGGGATGTTTACACTGTAGCTTGTTATACTGTAGTTTGTACCGTGTGGAACTATTCCCAAGTTACATGCAACTCCTCGAGGATGCCCTCGATTTATACAATTGTCTAATATGCTGGCTCTTAAGATAAACTAATTGTGGATTTCAAAATACGTGTAATCTTCTACATTTGTATTCTTAGCACTAAAATAAATATGTGAAAATATAACGGCACGATAACCTATTGCATTACTAATTATCTGCGCGGGAGCAAGCATATACCCCATTTTTTGGTTAATAATTTAAGATTAAATTTAGGATTTATAGCTAGGTACCGGTATTTGTGAATATTACGAAATACAGTATTTTTATTCATGAATTTAACAATTAACACTTGAGGGTTTCCCTTATCAACGCCTAAATAAACGACCCATATTTTTGTCTGTAATGAATTTTTTAATGTGTTAAAATTTAAAAGGTTTCGAATTTAAAAGGTTTTGGACATGCCACCAAAAAGGTGCTGTCCGAATGAACGATCTTGGGATGGATAAATTGCGAGTTAGGCCTAATGAGAAAAAATAATTTATAAATTTTGAATATACAGGCCCTATTATTGTTATGATTTTTTTTACTTAAACTTTCGTGTTGCAATTAATTATTATTTACAAGGTCCATTATTTTTTGTACTCACTCGGTTTGGTCTTAAAAATAGAAAAAAACTAATAAACCTAAGAAAAAAAGCTTAAGTAAGTTAAAAAAAAATAATAGTAAGTTACAAAATGTAACAAACAATATACAACTTGTAAGGAGTCATTGTTTGTCCCCATTTGTGTACAATATCTGTGTTCTTACTTGTTCAGTTTGTAAGGTGGATATCGAACATTGAAAGAGGTGTCGACCAAAGTTATTTTCCTAGTCCAGAAACGTGCCCTCAGGGAAAGAGACAGCTGATATTTATGTCTTGTTGTGACGGCTGCACGTCGTTTGCTCCGCGGTTTAGGGTAATTTCTAAACACATCTTTTGCTAAGGGGGTAGATCAGGTAGAAATCGGGGCCGCTGAAAACACCTCTTTTGCTCCGCGAGAGGGAGAGTAGCTGAAACACTCCCTCCCCCCCAATTTATTTCACCATCAGTCTATCTGGAGGTGCCAAGTCAATCCGAACTTTCTTTCGAAATACTCTAGATTCTCTTACTTACAGTGGAGAACCTAAAACAATTATTAAGTGCAGGTATATTGGCCAACCCTTATCTTGTGTGTATTTAAAACACACAAGAACCCGAGCGCCGATCCACCCGAGATCTGCGGCCATTACCACTGCTTTCCTTAAATTCCCACAAATAACTTGGTTCAGTACAAATATTACTTCAATACCCTGAAAACTAATTGAATTGATTATGAATATAGAAGTTGCACCAGTCGAAATATTTTTCTTAATTTAGTTTTGCAAAGAATATTTTGTATTTGGCGGCATGAATTTTCCATGCAGAGCAATGTTATTGTTACTAAATTTACGAATATTAACATGTTTAGTAGATGTTTACACACGTTGTTTACTAACACAATTGGACCATTACTCTCCCCTGCGCGGAGCAAAAGAGGTGTTTCCAGCGGCCCTGATTATATATCGTATACTCTAATATGAGTAAGCTTTGCTTGCTTGCTTGCCTGCTTGCTTGATTGCGACACGGATCTCAAAAACGGCTCCAACGATTTCCTTCAAATGTTCGAAATAACTAATTTCTGGGACAAAAATAAGTTCTAGACAGGCCTCATCCCCAGGAAAAATCAAATAATGTGAGAAACTAAAATGAAAAGTTAAAAAAAAAATCAACATTGGGCTTATGGAGTTTCAAATCAAAACAAAAGAATTGTAACAGCCGTTCATAATCAACCAGGGAGCTGTCAAAGTAATACTCATGTTCTATATGATTATAACATGTGGTTTCCTGAGCGCAGAGATTAAAAGATTTGAGGGAAGATTACATAAATAGAGTAGTAAAATAAATCAAAGGGACATTGAGCTATAAATAACAACTGACCTTAAAAATTTAGAAAAGAGGCAAATGAGTTATTCAAATCTGATTACCAGTAGGGGGAGGTGGTGAAATATTACTCCAAGTCATCTAAACAAACTGACTGGCCTTCACCCGAGCAAAGCTCGGCCCCCAGGTACTTACCGTAAACCGCAGAGCAAAAAGCGCACACACGCGTTGTGGCACCAAAGTACCAAAAGCTTTTTCGAGTGTTGACTAAGATCTTATGAGAAAGTTAGTAATATCAGATTTTGCTCCTATTGCCTGCTATTGTTTCATGCATTTATTATAATACAAGACAAGTAGGTATTTTAAATTAGGGGATGACAGCTTCATTATAGATTTTGACAGTGTCAGCGAAATAACAGCGTCCTAAACCAAACTCTTAGGTTAACATGATAATACTATAAATAGACCTACATGTACTATATGTAGTCTAATTCAGAGTAAGACATCACTTTTTGTTTCTGGCAAGTGAAAAGTTTAAACTAGTACGGTAAATCTGAACTGAAACATATAGCAACTGCAAAAACAACAAATTTACCATCGCGAAAACATCTTCCTTGATAAATTCATTAATACCTGTCTAAATGTTCAGTGCACTTCGCGATAGGTTCAATGTTTTGACAGTTTTGTTTATCAGCTACTATCCTTTAATTGGACTCAGTTCCAAGAAACAAAGGAAATATTTGAAAACATTGTTATGAAACTAAGGATAACAAAGTTCATAATCAATGAATAAAAACAATTCATTGTTTAAATAAACTTAAGAAAGAGAGGTTATTCATTTTAATTGAAGAATTTAATTGGAAATGTTGAACACGAAGGTTCGCTGCGGTAGGTTGACGCTCAAAAATAACTGAGGTGTTCAGTAAACAGCAGATTAGAACGGGGTTACCTGCAACTGTTTTGTTATATATATATTTGTATTTATTCGGGCATACCTCTCTTAAGGGACCTCCTAAATGCTGCATGCGTGAACAAAAAATGGTTCTATTAAACGTGTTATAGGTACAACTGAAAACAATGATTGCAACATATTATGCAACAATGAATACCTCCGTCGCAGCAAACCTGCGTAGTTAGCGAATTTCCAATGCATATATATATATATATATATATATATATATATATATCACTACTACATAAAACCAATTACCAAGTTTCCACATACCAAGTTTCATCATTAAACATTCATAAATAATCGAGATATCAAATTTGATTTATCCTCCATAAGGATAACATTGGACAACGTACTGTGTTTAGCACTTTGAATGTCTCTGCAACGGTTGGACGTAGAACAACGATTAAAACACCAAAATGTTTGTTTTGTTGAGCTAAACACATTAATAAACAGAAATGTGAAGTTTTTAGTTAAACGATCTGAGAAAAATCTAAAAACCTTTTTCCCATAAGATTAACATGGGACACGTTTTTTGGATTTTCGCCACAACCACTTAACCTAGGTTAATGATTCAATACTAAATTATTTGTTTTTAAGCTCTATAAAATGGCTATAACCATAATTGAGTGTTTTTAACATTTAGGGGTAAAATTTGCAAAAAACTGACTTTTGGAAAATTGTAAACCCCCTTAAAACCCACTTCCCATAATCCGATCGATCTGGTTTTCGAACTTAGTCATAAATGTTACTCTCCACATTTGTGCCAAATTTCATAAAAGTCTGGCGTTTCTTTCAAAAGTTATCGCGGAAACGGACACACACACACACACACACACACACACACACACACACACACACACATATATATATAAATTTGAACGAATAGTGTTTTTGGCATATGGGGACCTCAAAACGAAAACTTATCATGGTCTCGGGCTTAAGTCTTACCATGCCACCTACGGTAATAGCTTCTTCCCTATTGGGGAAATTCGCTAAAAGCAAGGATTTCCTGCCAGAGGGCTGCTGTATCTTAACGTTTTTTGTTCGTCATAACTACATTTTAATTTGAAACGGGACCCTTTCATAATGGAAGCCACTTCCGTCATGTCATTAACTTATTTTTCAGAAAACTAAAGATTCTCTAATCTCTGTGAAACGTTAAGTAGCGGATTAAATTTAACAAACGTAAATAAGTTGTTAACATATAAAACGTTATAAAACGTATAGGCTAATCTTATAATAGGTAGAGCATTGTTACAAGGTATTTATTTATTAACTTTACTGATTATACAAATTGCGTTGTACCGTGATGTTGGTAATAATAATAATTTGTTGTCTTGATACAATTCAATACGCATACCATACAACAATTGGCTTTACTACCGTACAAACCCTCTATTTATCGTTTATAATTTGTTTTCAAGTTACACTGAACTTTTTAACATGTTCAAATATTCTTAAAACCCTCTAGGTGTCGCATCAAAAAACCTGAAATGTTACGCCATTTTTTTAACTTTTGCAGAATTTTATATAAAATGCTATAAAAAAATAAAATTTTGATACATTGGTAAACAAGTATACATTTTCTTAGAGAGCAGAAAATGGGCTATCTTTTAATATAAAATTTGTTGGCCTTAATGTATGGTATAACATTCCGGCTTGGGTTCAAATCTAGACAACCCAAAAAAAAAACTTATTTTTTATGTTACGAGACCCGTAGAATATATTTAGACAGCCATAATCAAAAGCCTAAGATATACATTTTGTTCTAAATTTAATAAGAGAAAAGAAAATATATACTGTTATGGGGTTTGTATCAAAGATTGAAATAAAATGTGGGATAAACTTACACAACAACGTAACCTCACATTACAGCATTCCTATTGTAAACGTAAGGCAGTGGCTACGTACACGTCCGACGTGAGCCACTACTATTCACGTCCGTTCCAAATTATGCACCGTACGTTACTTTTCCTGTGATTTTTAAAACAAATTGAGAGCCAGAAAACCTCCTAACCTAACCTAACGTAACCTAACCTATCCTAACCTAACGTAACATAACGTAACGTAATCTAACCAAAACTAACCTAAGCGGTAGCGAAGTGAATTTGCCCTTACATTGGACGTGTACGCAGTCACTTCGTAAACGTAACTAAACAGCTGAAAAAAACTGCTGCAAAAGTATTAGTTCGCAAAAAGGGCGAACATTATTAGTTGCCATGAAG
Source organism: Allygus modestus (assembly GCA_963675035.1). NCBI lineage: Eukaryota > Metazoa > Arthropoda > Insecta > Hemiptera > Cicadellidae > Allygus > Allygus modestus. The sequence continues at coordinate 61,440,816 of OY776114.1, forward strand.
CCCAGACGTTGCCGATCACTTTGGTATAATGGATGGTTCGAAACGACCGATCGTCAACGAGATATACACGCTGTACTGGATGTCTGCAAAGTCGACTGAAATCAGTCGATTAACACCCGAGCGTAAAAAAAAGTCGACTGAAATCAGTCGATCGACACTTAGAGGGTTTTCAAATGTAGTCATTTACCTATAGCCTATCACTTAATATATTCTTGATTGTAAAGGTTATTGACATTGATTAAACATACTCCCAAAGGAAGCAAATGATTGCGTCTGGAAGCCCATTAAACAATTTGGTTCCGCTGGGCATGATACAGGTTTAATTTTGAAGATTTTTTAAGCCGGCTTTGTAGTTAGTTCAACATTCTAATCATTATGATTTAGTTAGAAACATTTTTTGAAAGAACACACGAGACCTTAAATTAATTAATATTATGTACTTGTCTTATAACGTTTTTCCCTAGCGCTAATCTCTTCATCCAAATTGCCATATTATGGCAAACCTGCCACCTGGACCTTCCTTATCAAGGAGGTATCCTGTCCTATACTCTAATATGAGTAAGGTTTGCTTGCTTGCTTGCTTGCGACACTGATCTCAAAAACTGCTCCAACGATTTCCTTCAAATGTTCGAAATAACTAATTTCTGGGATAAAAATAAGTTCTAGACAGGCCTCATCCCCAGGAAAATTCAAATAATGTAAAAAAAAAAACTAAAATGAAAAGTTAAAAAAATTAACATTGGGCTTATGGAGTTTCAAATCAAAACAAAAGAATTGTAACAGCTGTTCACAATCAACCAGGGAACTGTCAAAGTAATACTCATTTTGTTTATGATTATTAACATCATTAGCTCAAAACGTCCAGCTGTGATATCGTGCAGTGAGGATGTATTTCTTTTTAGTGCGTCGATATTTCGTAAAAACGTGGTAATTCTCTGTGAACTGTTTTATGCCATGGTAAAAGGACTAATATTACTAGGTTTGAACTATAGTTTTGTTGTATTTTTGCTAACCGTTTACATAAATGTTGTGATATAATAGTTTTTTTTTCCCCTAACCCTACTTTGCTAATTTGTCCCTTTTATTTGTTTTGTTTATTGTTGACATTTGACATGGCTTCAAATCAGATGCCCAATAATTGTCACACTGTCACTAACCACAACTTTGCTGATGAACATAATTATAGTAAAATAAATGTTGATCTAGTTCCTAGTTTGGAAACTCATGAGCTCAGTCAAAATGATAATGTTGGCGAGTGGCAAACTATTCCAACAACTTCCCACAAGCGAGGCTTAAATTCTAACATTGACCAACACTCTAAAAAATCACGCCAAACTTCAAATGAATTTACTTTAAAAACTAGTAACAGCTTTGATCCTCTTGGTGAATCGGACGTAATGGAAGATGAAACCACGGGTACCTTTCCTTCCCGTGAACCTAAACCTCCACCACTATTTGTCCCGGACGTTGTAAACGTGAAAAACATGATAACCACGGTTGAATCTGTTGTTTTGAAACAGGATTACACATACAAATGCCTCAACCAGAATAAAATAAAGCTAAACCCCATCACTATTGATGCCTACCGTAAATTAGTTCATAAATTTACTGAACTGAAAATAAACTTTCACACCTACCAGCTAAAACAAGATAAAGCATATCGCGTTGTTTTAAAACATATGCACTTCTCAACAGACGTTGTAGACATCAAAACTGCTATTGAAGACCGCGGTTTCAAGGTCCGTAACGTAACCAACGCCAAACAATACAAAACAAAAGATCCACTATCAATGTTTTTTATTGATCTCGAGCCTAACTCAAACAACAAAAATATCTTCAATTTGGAGTATCTATTAAATGCCAAAGTTTCTTTTGAACCCCCTTATAAAAAAACAGAAATTGTTCAATGTAAGAAATGCCAAAACTATGGTCACACTAAATCATATTGTTGGCATCAACCTCGCTGTGTTAAATGTGGTCAGCAACATGACACAAAATCATGCACAAAGTCAATTGAAGTACCACCTAAATGCGCACTTTGTCAAGGGAACCACCCTGCGAATTACAAAGGCTGTAATGTTTATCGGGACATAAAACACAAAACCTTTCCACCCTTAAGAAGTAAAATGGTGCAAGAAAACCCCCCTAGACAAAATGACAAAAAATCTGATAAAGAGCTGCTTCAAAAAACAGAACAATCTCCCACAACGCCCCCTCATCTTTCTTATGCCCAAGCCGTGTCCTCCAGAAATGTTTCCGTTTGTTACGAAACTGCTAACCACATCGATGTAAATAAAACTTTACAATCTTTCTTTGACAGGTTTGAAAAACTTATGCTTCAGCAGGCCCAACAAATAGGAACCCTTTTGAACCTATTGACCACCGTTGTATCTAAATTGAAATGAATCAGTTTTTTCGATTAGGTCTCTGGAATGCTAACGGTTTGGCTAATCATAACCAAGATCTTCAACTTTTTATTTCACAAAACAAAATTGATTTGATGCTCATCTCAGAAACTCACTTCACAGATCTTAGTTACTTCAAAATCCCAAATTTTTCATTTTATCACACAAACCATCCAGACAATACTGCACATGGCGGAAGTGCTATTTTGATTAAAAACCAAATTAAACATTATGAATTGCCAAAGTATCAGTTTGATCACATTCAAGCTACAAGTATTGTTGTAGAGGACTGGGCTGGGCCGTTTACTGTATCTGCAATTTATAGCCCTCCTCGACACAATGTTACTCATCAAAACTTCACTGATTTTTTCAGTACTCTTGGCCCTAGGTTCGTGGCAGGAGGCGATTATAACGCAAAACATCCGATGTGGGGATCGAGACTCGCTAACCCAAGAGGTCGACAACTTGTGACATCACTTAGTAATAACAATTTCCAATATTTATCTACAGGTGAACCTACGTACTGGCCAACAGATCCCCAAAAGATTCCAGACCTACTAGATTTCTTTGTTACAAAAGGAATTGCGCAAAATTACATTGATATTAAATCGAGTCTGGACCTGTCATCAGATCATTCTCCAATTATTGCCACTATAAGCTCGTCCATTATTATTAAAGAACGCCCACCAACCCTTTCTAATAAACTTACTGACTGGAATGTCTTCCGCACACTTGTAAATGAAAACCTCTCGCTGAAAATACCTTTGAAGTCAGCCGATGATATAGATGATGCAGTCGAGCTGTTTAATTCCGTGATTCAAACATCCTGCTGGCAAGCAACTCCCAATAGCCACCAAACAAACCGTAGTAGCTTTAACTATCCAGTTGATATAAAACGTAGAATAGCGGAGAAGAGAAGGCTGAGGAGAATTTGGCAACAGTCACGAAACCAAAGAGACAAAACAAACTTCAATAGAGCTTCTCAAGAATTAAAACGAGCATTGAAAAATCTTAAAAATAAATGGTTTAGTGACTACACGTCTAGTTTGTCACCAACAGAAGTTAGTAATTTTTCACTGTGGAAGGCTACCAGAACAATGAAGCAGCCTAAGACTCCAGTACCTCCCATCTGTAAACCCAACGGTTTATGGGCAAGAAGTAATGACGAGAAATCTGAGGTATTTGCCGACCATCTATCCACAGTATTCACCCCACACCCTAGTCCAATTGATTATCAGGAAATACATGAATTTATTGAGTCTCCAAATCAGCTATCATTACCAATAACACCCTTTACACCCTCAGAAGCTACGAACATAATAAAGGCGTTAAATTCACACAAAGCTCCTGGATACGATTTGATCACGGGAATAATTCTAAAAGAACTCCCAAAAAAGGCCGTTTTATTTTTGACTCTAATTTTTAATTCGATTTTGCGAACTAAACATTTTCCAGCCCAATGGAAAATATCCGAAATCATAATGATTGCTAAGCCAGGAAAACCCCCAAATCAAGTGTGTTCTTACCGACCAATTAGTCTTCTCCCGATTGCTTCCAAAATTTTTGAAAAACTCTTTTTGAATCGTCTTCGAACTGTAATAGAAGAAACAAACTTAATTCCAAATCACCAGTTTGGTTTCCGGCAAGAACATTCTACAGTAGAACAGGTACATAGAGTTGTAAATATTATCAAAGAGGACCTTGAGACCAAGAAGTTCTGTTCAGCTGTATTTATTGACGTGAGTCAAGCATTTGATAAAGTTTGGCATACAGGTCTTCTTTATAAACTCAAACTTCATCTTCCTCATACATTTTACAGTGTCATCAAATCATATTTGTCCAATAGATATTTCAGAGTGAGATTTGGAGATAGTGTCACAAAACTTCACAAAATACAAGCAGGCGTTCCTCAAGGAAGCGTGTTGGGCCCAGTCCTCTATACCTTATATACAGCAGACCTTCCTGAAAATCCAAATGTCAGTATTGCGACCTTCGCTGACGATACTGCAATAATGGCATCTAGTGAGGATCCAGCAATAGCATCCCAAATGTTACAATCAGGGTTGAACGATCTCTCAGAATGGCTGCAAAAATGGAGGATAAAGGTGAATGAAAATAAATCCACACATACAACATTCACAACAAGATTAAGTACATGTCCCCCGGTCTCCCTAAATAACATTCAAATTCCTCAAACCAATGAAGTTAAGTATTTAGGCATGATTCTTGACAGAAAACTGACATGGAAAAGTCATATATGGAATAAGAGACTCTCATTGAATCTGAAATTCAGAAACTGTTATTGGCTGTTAAATAAAAATTCTAAATTGTCATCTGAAAACAAACTGTTATTATATAAAGTAATCTTGAAACCAATCTGGACGTATGGTATTCAACTTTGGGGGACATCCAGTAATTCAAATTTAAACATAATTCAAAGGTTCCAATCAAAAGTTCTAAGGTACATTCTTCAAGCACCGTGGTACGTAAACAATGAAGTCTTACACAGAGACAGTCGTATTCCAACCGTAAGAGACGAAATAACAAGATATAGTGCCAAGTACCTAAATAAATTAGAAAATCATCCGAACTATCTGGCTTTAAATCTTTTGGACAATAGCAACTTTGTGTACAGACTGAAAAGATGCCATGTTTTGGATTTGAGTACTCGTTTTGTTAAGTAATTAACTCTTTTTTAGTTTAAATTTGTATTGTATTATACAGTGTTTGTATTGGCTTTTTCAATGGATGAAGACCGACGAATGTTTTGTTATTTTATCAAATTTACTTAATGTTCAATAGTTTTTAGAACAGATTGTAAATAAAATAAAGTTAAAAAAAAAAAAAAAAAAAAAAAAAAAAAATATTAACATGAGATTTCCTGAGAGCAGAGATTAAAAGATTTGAGTGAAGATTACATGTATAGAGTAGTAAAATAAATCAAAGGGACATTGAGCTATAAATAACAACTGGAGTGACCTTAAAACTGCAGAAAAGAGGAAAATTAGTTATACAAATCTGATTATCAGTAGGGGGAAGTGGTGAAATATTACTCCAAGTCATCTAAACAAACCGACTGGTCTTCCACCGAGCAAAGCTTGGCCCCTCAGGTACTATTAGTAATACTGGAGACAACAATGTTTTACGAGTTGCGTCAAAAAAAAATCGAGTCAATAATTTTGTCAGGTTAGTACACTAACCTGAGTGAGGTAAGTTTCTCGTAATTCGAACTGCAGTACAGTACTTGGTTGTTGAAATCTACTCAATCAAACCTCTGGTTTAAAAGTTATCAAAGTTAGGTCAAATTCATCTTCTTCTTTTGATACGCCTTATTTCAAACCTTTACTGTTGCCTTGAAATACGATAAACTCTAAACAAATTAACAAATCAAAGTTTATCAGTATTCAAATCATGAATAATTATTATGTTTCACTTTGTTGACTCGTTCATTCCAGCGATTTGCCTCACCACAAAATGGTGGTGAAAGGCTCCCAATTTTGCTGGTTAGTTTTCTTCAGTGAGTTACCAATATACCTCCTTGCTCCTCAGCGTTCAGCTGAACAGCTGAGGTTTCAATATATCGCATCCAAGTCACGTGACCTGACGTGCATTAATCTACGCTTGTTGCCGTCAATTATTCAGAGAGGTACTTCTCGTAGCATATTAGTCACTCCAGTCCCGATTACATCTCGACAGCTAGACTTGTTGCACATAGTTGCGTGAAGATGACGGTAGGATTGCCCCCCCCCAACTGTTGCACGCCGCGCCGCCGCGTCAGTTGTAGCTGTGTATAGTCGCTTTGCTCGGTTACGCAATTCGACCTCGCTCCCCTTGCACCTCCAAATGCTCGCCTTTGTGTTGGCAACAACCGAGTTTAAAACGTGACTAAACTCAAGTACAACACTCACTAAATACACAAACAGTGTCGATTATGAAAATGTAGTGAAACAAAAACTGGTTTAACTAGAATTGTAGGATGTTCCGTGTAGCTCATTGGGTCTTGGTATGGTATCGAAATAGAATCGGTTGTATTTTGTCATCGGATTTTTAATTGAATACAGTACATTGGGTGATATTTGTTAAGGGCTCAGAGACTTTTCCTTATAAATCGTCTGTAAAACAATTACCAATAGTTTGTACAGTCATCAATAATTATGTCATACCGGGGAATAAACTTTAAACGTCACCGATAGATCTTTACTTCGTTTTTTATTTGGTTGTATTTTCTTGTAATTGTTTCCTGCTAGGGAATCTGGAAGTGATAGTTGCAGTAATTAATTTCCTATCTTAATATCTCTTCATGTCGCCGACGCAACTAGGGCGTATTTTAGTTTTTCGTTTACTGACTTCTTCAAATTGGCTATCACATAATCAAAAATGTAACTTTCTAATCTTTATTGTTTGCATGTCGACTCAAGGCACTTCTTATATAACACTATTGTCTAAAGTAAGCCATCCGGATCTTGAGGATAAACCTTGGGCCCGGAACTGACGCATCACCCGTTTTTTATAAACCCAAACCGGTCTCTAAATTAGGTGTGCGCTGTGTGGATCGATTTTAAATAGCCTATCTTTCTCCTCGATTAAATTTGTCTTGTTCCTCTAACCTAGGTACGGGTAACATTCCAGATACCGAAACGTCTCGAAACTTGCTTTCCTCTAATCAGTAACACAGTGGCGGCAAATGCCTGCAATAATTTCACACAAACATTACCTGCAATGATTTTAAAATTATGTATTTCTTATATATTAATTCTAAGGACTGTCACACTTGATAGGCTATTATAAATTAGGCCTCCATCATGAAATCATATGTGCAAGTAATAAAAAACAAACGGGAAAGAATATTTCACATTTCAAGATTTAAAATTCCGTAATAAGATAAACTAGGCCTACTTAATTACTTTCTTATTCCTACAATCTTCGGGAATTGGGAGATCTGTAGCTTTAGCCGACACATGTGCCGTTCCGAGAACCTAGAGCGGACTTCGTCACTCTATTGTATTATGGGGATGATAATGAAAAGTGCTTCAAGACGATGACAATCAGTACCGTAAAATGTCAGGTCAGGGTCAACGGCCTAGGATAATGGAGCCAAGCCATTATTGTACAGTTACTCTCCGACATGCACGGAGGCATCTGAGGTATGGAGGCACCACTGTTCACAAACTGAGAAAGAGTGTTCCGTCGCCCAAATAACTAGGTATTGTTCCTATCTATAGATCTGGAACAATTTATTTGTATGGTTCGAATTTTTCTTTTACGACTCATTAGATAAACGGTGTTATGATTGTTTAGTTGATATTTTTACAGGTATCAGTCACAGGAATTTAGGAATGTCACGAGTGAAAGTGGGCTTGAGGTGCGATTGAGTAGGATAATATCTGGTTGAAACCGTTTTAAGTGTGACGCTTTAACTATATTCTTTCGCTTGCAGAGTGGATCTATTCTTAACTTGCTTCTTAACGTGTGTAATCTATTTCATCCACGAGATAATTTTAGTAAGATCAGATAATCGTATGCCCATTTCTGGTTTCGAAAGGCATTAGCACCAAATGGGCAATGCATCCCTGGAGGACGGAAGAGTTTGCGAATTTCATAATTTGTGTTTTTGGCTATGTAGCTAAAATGTGCATGATATGACTCCCGATTATATCCATACACAAAATTAAACATTGCAGTGAAATTAAAAGATGATGTTTTAAATGGTATTTCAGCTCAATGCCATACCGAGTCCAATAATTTACCACTAAGCAATTATTCATGTAGTATATCTTTCTGTGATTGTTCGTCTATTATATTTCCGACGGTTTGACAATCTTGTAATCGTTGAAGGAAGCTTGAGGGATTTTTGGCGGTTTTATTTTACAACTGTTGAAATGCTACGAGTAAATTAATTTGTCACTGAATGTTAAACAATGTACGCATTTGTGTATGCAAAATTACTGGTAAGTGATGCAGTTATGCAGAAAATAGGTTGGCAACAATGCCACGTCGCGGCGCGCTGGTGTTACATAACCTCAAACTCGACGACACTCCTACTACACTCCTACTCCCACACCCAGACTATCTGCCGACAACAGCCCAGCTGTTCTTGTCATCTGCTCTCGATAGTGGGACCAGATATGATCCCAAGACAAGTTGAAAATAACCTACTTGTCTGTACATTGTTTTTGTGAATGTTGAGTTTCTCGTCAAAAAATGGCGTAATGTTCCCTTTTGTTCGAGATTAGTCACCGGCTTTTATCAGCTTCTTCCATAAAACCAAAATCAAATCCGTCTCTCTTCAGCATATTATTCGAAAACGTTAATTTATGGCTAATTTTTAGAGCAAAAGTATACTTACTGATTTCAGCAGAAGTTTGACATCACAAATAATCGTTCTGTGCTATTTTAATCGGTTAGCTATTTGTGATATGACAATTATTTTGCTCATTGAAATCGCTAGGTATTTTTTGCTCTTTCACTTGAGCAAAAAATCAACGATTTCGGAAAATCCGTTGAGGAGGACGGGATTTAAAAGCGAACATTGACTTCATGGGAGAAGCGGGTGAAAACGCCAAATGTTTCATGACTGAAAGTCACCATTAACTACGTTACTTTGCAAGCATACGACGTGATGTCGACCATATTTTGCGGGTAGCCTTCAGTTCAAAACAGATGGGTAGGTCATTCGATTAAATATCGACTATCGTATTATTTACTACTCGTGTACTGATCATCGTAGTCACTCATCTAGCAACTAGATTATACAGCTTCTTATATTGTAACTTTCCCATTTCTCGACATGCTTAGTGCATTCGTGGAACAATGGATTCAGTATTGGACTCACGATCAGGCGGTCTCGGGTTCTAATCCCACTTTTGCTGATTACTTTTTGGGTTCTGCATTTTTTTAATTTTACGTGATTTTGTTCAAGTATTATTTTTCTCGTTTGCCATTTAAGGTCTAGATTTTTTGTCAAAGTTTACTTTAGAGTTTTTAGATACAAATTAATTTACTTGTATGTTGCACAACGAAGAGCCACCATACAGCGCTCTGCGGAGTTAGGTTAGGTTAGATTATTATAATTTTGTCATGAACTGCTGCACATTTTTTTATTTTTTACATGTAAATTCATTTGTATTATGTTACAACACAAAGAGCTAGAATCGATAGTCAATAATACTATAGTCGATATTTAATCGAATGACCCATCCATCTGTTGTGAACTAAGGCTTACATATTTTGCACGGTTGTAAATCATAATTATTCTTGTGGGCTGTTAAAAAAGACATTTATTTTTTTCAAAACATTACGTAAGTAGAACTTTGTTGTTATTTCTATTATGGGTAAATTCATTGTAATAAGAAATCTGAGCTTCAAGCTCTGTTACAACTCCGGACAAGCAGAATCCCGAGAGCACAATGCTGATCGCACAGCCGCGGCTCGCTTCTGAGGGGTTTGAGGTCAATGTCACTACTGAGGGCACCAGCAGCAACCGGTTTGGATCAGCTGGCCAACGCGCGAGTGTTTGTGTTTACATCCACGGAGAAAAAACTGTGCAAAAACCTGCTTCATGCTGGAACATTGACGACCGCAGTTTTGCATTCCGTTTGGTTGTATCGTTTTAGATTAGTATGCCATTGAGGTTCATCTTTCCATTATTAGTAGGTCTTTATCGGCTTTAATTATGTTCCTGGTATGCTATTTGGAGGGTAAATTATGAACCTACCCCTGTTAACTTCGGGGTGGACGGTGGTCCGCTAGACAGTGACAGGCTACCTGGACCCCTTCCCCGACTCCTATTGCCTATGATATTACGATGTTTCCTTGATTTTTCTAAGTTTTAATTTTTTTAAAGATTTGTTATGATTATGTTATTGTAATATACATACAGTTCCAAGGAATTCGAGGCCAAACTCGAACATATTACCGTAAAGCAGGGGAAAACATTGATTACTGTATATTTTTATGTTGACACCATTGCAATTATTCCTTCCTCTGCATCAAAATGGTCGAGTTTGGACTCATTTTTCTTGGAATGTCATGTACACATTGATAACAACCCTATGATCGTAACAGGTATTAAACAATCTGTACAAATATCGTATTAGCACTCTAGGCGTTTTGCTATGGGTTGACGGCAGGCTGACGTGTAGCATGTCTACACATTGTCTGGGCTCCACCCCTGTACTGATTGAGATAGCGATACCGACAATCCGATACCAGCAGACCCTAGACGCCCAGACGGTAGAAGCTATTCATGTTCCTCGCTTTCCAATAGTTCTAGACTTTTCCAGGTGGCTTGGTGTTTCGTTGATTCGAAATATTGCTCTATTACTTCTAAGTACCTGGGGGCCGAGCTTGGGGAAGGCCGGTCAGTTTGTTTAGATCACTCGGAGTAATATTTCACCACTTCCCCCTACCGATAATCAGATTTGTATAACTCATTTGCCTCTGTTCTACATTTTTAAGGTCCTCCAGTTGTTATTTATAGCTCAATGTACCTTTGATTTATTTTACTACTCTATTTATGTAATCTTCACTCAAATATTTTAATCTCTGCTCTCAGGGAACCACATGTTAATAATCATAAACAACATGAGTATTACTTTGACAGTTCCCTGGTTGATTATGAACAGCTGTTACAATTCTTTTGTTTTGATTTGAAACTCCATAAGCCCAATGTTAATTTGTTTAACTTTTCATTTTAGTTTTTTTACATTATTTGATTTTTCCTGGGGATGAGGCCTGTCTAGAACTTATTTTTGTCCCAGAAATTAGTTATTTCAAACATTTGAAGGAAATCGTTGGAGCTGTTTTTAAGATCCGTGTCGCAAGCAAGTAAGCAAACCTTTCTCATATTAGAGTATAGGATACTACTGCTGAGTTCAATATTAAATACTGGAGGCAACACTGATCAACAACGCAATTGATACTGAACAAGTCACATCGAGTAATGAATGGTCAAACGAGGCGACAAACAGAATCAAACGAATCGTATTGATTATTTGATCTATACACGTGTGTATTTATTCGTAAATAGTTCATCACGCATTTTGGATACACCAATCAGTGGAAAAATTAAATACTTCGATTATATTTGGTCGAGTGATTTGAATTTAATTAACTGTGGTGAAAGGTTCAAAAGAACTCATTCGCACTAGCTAACTATTACATCAGCAGCAACCTTTCCAATGTAAATCGTAGGCGAGGTTGCCTCCAGTATTTAGTGCTGAGATGATGAGCTCGGTGTTAGCGGTATCTGATTGAAAACAAACCAAGATACACTATTGACGACTGGCAGAATATCTATACGCGTGTTTAGAATGCGTGTACTCGATATTTTAGACCTGAGTACTGAGTAGTCTTCTCTGCGGTTGTGTAGGAAGCTAAATATTGTTACATACCTACAACAAACCATGCATCCACGAGCTTAAGACTGATGCTTTAATTAAGAAATCAACCAGTAATAAACTACTAATAAAGCTCCATTACCGTAATCAGACGCTTCGAGTTATAAATAATTGATGAGACGGATTCGATTGCCTCACATCCTCATGCCTCATTGGTTATTGGCTTATCTGATTCTTCATCTGCAAATCAATCACTTGGCTACCACCCACGTGGCGTGGCCTTGTCTGTCATTTGAACAGTTCCAGCATTAGAAGCATGAAATAATTGTATATTTAATTACAAAGGCGAGATTCTTAAATTTGTCCTAGGAATTTAATAATTTTCTAAACCATCCTAGTCAAACTTAATTGACATCTTTTAAATTTAGATGATCGGAGATATGATAGGAGTGCGAAATAATTCCAAAAATTAATAAAACAGTACGAATAATTTTGGAGTTCAAGAGATGACAAAAAAGGTAAGCCGCCAAATAACTAAATTTGCGTTTCTTAATAAAACCTGATTTATTCTGAATCCAAATTAAACAATTTTTATGATTAATTTGCTTATGAATAAAACATGAGGCTTATCAGGGAGTTTAATAACTTGTGGCAACCGCCTTGCCCTTGTTTGCAGTTCTTATGAGACATTTTTTGCCACGGCGATCGGGGAAAAAAACTAAAAGCCGTCTAGACTAAGTAAAAAAGCGGAAGAAAGCAAATTGAGGGCAGTGGAAAAGAGAGATACCCTGGAGTGACAGGGAAGGTCGTCACGAAATGGGTTTCTGGAAATAAGTTTTGAAGGTTTCTACGAAGAGATATTACTTGGTATTCTGATAGGTTTAGGTTTTTACATTATTTTTTCCTTGGGTATGCATTGGGTTTTTTAGTAATTCACCTCGGCTGCTTTTTACTTTCTCCCCTTATACATAGTATATGGAGAAAGTATTGTTTTCGTAAAAATTTTCGAATTTGAGTTGTTAGTGGAAATATTCGTTTTGGTGCTCCCTGAACCCAAAAAAGTGGTTTTTACGTGATGTCTGTCCGTGTGTGTGTGTCCGTGTGTGTGTGTGTGTGTGTGTGTGTGTGTGTGTGTGTGTGTGTGTGTGTGTGTGTGTGTGTGTGTCTGTGTGTCTGTGTGTCTGTGTGGATGTGTACAGAGCTACAGCCTTAACCAATGGGCCGATTTTTATGAAATTTGGCATGTAGGTACTAATCCACCATATCTCCAGGCGTTTTTCTCATTTTTTTTAATTTTTGATTTTTAAGGGTAATTATCCCCCCAAAACCGCCAAAAAACATGAAAAATCCAAATTTCTCAAAAACAGCTCTAACGATTTTTATTAAACTTTAGTCGTTTGTAGAACTTTAGTTTTCCAACAAAATGGCACCACCCGCATTCCTGTAAAAATTCGGTTTCAGAAATTACAAGACTTAAAACACCCAAAATTCAGTTTTTGGGATTTTTCATAAAAAGACATAAATGTAAACAAATATTACTATTCACCATTAAAAAGAGCTCAAAAAACTAAATAATTTAGTATTTTGAATTACTATTCTACAATAGCTGGTTTCGGAGAAAATTGAAATTTTCATTTTGCGGTAAACGCAGTACGTTGTCCAATGTTATTCTTGTGGGGAATAACAAAAATACTATTTCTCTCTTATTTACTGGTCAATTTCATTCAAACTTGATATGCTTGTCAAGTTAGCATTGACCAACAGAGGAAATTCGAAATATGTTGCCCTTAATAAACCTGGGGGGGGGAATAGGGGGCATTTCCCCTCTTAAAACCACGAGTGTAGCAATGGATTTGGGTGCCTCCAAAGCAGGGATATGAGTGGATGTTTTTTTTTAAAAACTTGTTTACAAGATTTTATGTACATTCGACCGTGCTTCGTATTCTATATTTAGTAAATAAAAAATAATTTATTCATTAAAGTTGGGCTAAAAGGGAGAAAGTATGTGTCGGTTTCCTGATACCGTTTATTTTGTAAAGTAGGTTAAAAAATTAAATCTAGAAAAAGTAAAATTAAAATAAAATAAGTATGTGAGGAAAATTGTTTAAATCCTTTAAATAAATGTAATCCTTTATTAAATTTTTTACATTTAGCGATGTATTGAAATTTGTGGATTTGTGACTCGCAAAACTTGGTACGAAACAACTAAAAACTTATAGTAAAAACTGCAATCAACCAACGTTTGGATATGGCTTGGGTAGTGGCCTAAATCATAACTCCTTTTGTATGCGTTTATAATACTTTGTTAATTGTAGTTGTGCTAATGCTTGTTGTGTTTATATTTTACAAATTGTGGCAAACCACCCTACTTTATAACCAGGCTGTTTTCCTTATAGCTATGCCTAAGGATAGTATATTAGGATATAAGCAATATAGCAATATATAAGGATAGTACAGTATACCTAAGGATAATCGAAGGTGATTGAACATAGAGCAAATTACGTAACGGTGTGCAGCGTTTCCTTTTGGGCAGGTGGCGTCTGGGCGCAGGTGTTAAATAATCAACAGGTGTTGGTCTCAATGTTATAACAGCTATTGGTGATTATGATAAATTATCGTGTGCTAAAACATTTGCTTTTTTATTAAAAGCTACAGCGTAAAGTGCACAGCCCGTAAAATCAGCAGTCAACTTGTGCCATGAGTGAGTCATGGTCTCTTCAGTATTTCCCCGTTTATTTTCTCGTTTTCTTTATCACTTGGCCTCGAGAATATCCAAATCATAAGGTATAAATTGTGCGAGGGTCGTACCCAAAGTTGCGGAATAATTGTTTCATGCAAAAAGAGGACATGTTTGTACGTGAAGATAGATTTTCATTACGTATTTTTACGTATTAAAACAAATTATTAAAAAATGTGAAGAAATCAACACTATAAATGTTCTTTTATATTTGATCGTTCTGTTCTGATCAGTCGATGCCACTGTAGGACGTACTGAAAGAAAATGTCGAGAAACTTTGTTTAATAATACCAGGAATAGATACACGCCGTCAGCAACCGCCAAGTTGATTGTTGTCACAGCTGATTATTCGGCCAGGTGGGCTGACAGATGAGATGTGACGTAACGATCACGTGGCCCCAAATCAGCTGTTTCGGGTCACGTGTCACGTGGGGACATAAGAGGCTACAACAGATGTCACTTTTGTCAGCTGCTATTTCAAGTGTTGCCGAGTTTCTTTGGGATACCTTCTTCCTTATATAACGTGTATTATTCCTATATGGGTTATTTTTAACAGAATTATTCCTTTAATTCACGTGTTTCGTATTATTGCATTCTCCTACTCACGTGTTTCTGCATAATATGTCTCACGTTTATTGTGTACTTTGGCTTCGTATATTTGATTTGTTCTTGGAATACATTAAACCCCTGTATGGAATCCACTAAATTGCTTACCCGGTATTGAGAATTAATGTTGACCTCTCTCTCAACTACATTGTCATCTAATTTAACTCTGGTTATTTCTTCAACTCTTCTATTTCATTGTCATTCTTTTATTTTTATTTGTTAAAATACAGTATAGTAATTTATTATGTATTAATTTTCAACGTCAAGAACAAATATAGTTGAAACTTGTCAGTCCATAGTTTATCACTATAATAGTATCATTATAAATATAGTGTTTACGATAAGATAAATAGTTTTAAACTTGAGACCTATAGTGGACATTATTTCATCACTTTGTGCCGAGAGCGCCATTATTTGTATGCTGTAGATTGCGCGTTAGGTACAAACATAGAACTCTATTAGCGAATTTCCCCTATAGGGAAGAAGCTATTACCGTAGGTCTCATGGTAAGACTTAAGCCCAAGACCATGATAACTTTTCATTTTGAGGTCCCCAGATGCCAAAAACACCATTCGTTCAAATTTTTATATATGTATATATATATATATATATATATATATATATATATTTATATATATATTTATATATATATATGTGTCCGTAAGCACGATAACTCTCGTAAAAAAGGTCCGATCTTAATGAAATTTGGTACAAATGTGTAAAGTACCATTTATTTGAACAAGTTCGAGAACCAGATGAATCGCACCATCTGAAGGGGGGTTTTTGGGGGGTTTTGTACCCCAAAAATGTGTTTTTTGGGGTTTTCACATGTAATTTTAATTTAAATCAAATTTTAATTTATACCATTGAATTTAGCTTAAAAAAACAAACAATTTGGTATTTTGATCATTGCTCTATGTCAATTGGTTACCGAGATATTGAAAGTGCTTAACACAGTACGTTGTCTAATGTTATTCTTATGGAGAAAAAGAAAAATTGTATATCTCGCTTATTTATGAACATAAACTGGCAAAATTTGGTATATGGCTTGATCTGGTTATGGTTTATTGTTGTTTGCACAAAAAAACAATTTTTCGCCTATGGTTCCTGTAGCAGCAAAACTAGGTACTTGGTCCCCATGTTATTCTTATGGAAAATACTTAAAATGTTATATATCGCTTATTTATGAATGTATATGGATGAAACTTGGTATGTGACTTCACTAAGATGAGTTCTATTGATATTTGCATAAAAACCCATTATTTTGCGTGCCTTGTTTCAGCAAACCTGCGTACTCATCCCCAATGTTATTCTTATGGAGAATAATTAATATTTTAAATATCGCTTGTTTGTGAATACATTTCTTATGAATCCTGTTAAGTGTTATGTTATATATTCATTGGAAATTCGCTGAGTATGCAGGTTTGCTGCGACGGGTGTATTGTTGTATTATTAGAGTTCTGTGGGTACAAAGCATGAAAACTTAACTTTGGACTATGTCATGTTGCTTATGCGAATCGATTCCACAGGATTTGTATAATAAGAGAAACAAATCCACATACAAAATTGTATGTATTAATATTGAATTCTGTGAATGTTAAAACATTAACCGGGTGAGGTTTTTGTGAACAATTCACTTAGAAGACAAATTTGGATTACAAAGGCACGAAGGTTGATGTCAACTTCAGATTTACTCGGCCTTTGGTGCAATTCGTCGGTGCGTTTTTATCATTTGTTAAAACTGGAATCTTTGACAACTAGTTTTTAAAAATCTTTGGGCATCTCGCTAGCCTAACGGTTCAAGGGGCTTCATCTTGGACTTCGGTTCAAGGGGTCACGGGTTCGAATCCCGAGGTGTCCACAACAATTTAAGGGTTTGGACTGCTTTCCCTTAGAAGCGTTTGTACTCTGTACTAAACAAAAATAACATTGGCGTTGAAAAAGCTAAACAAAACTAAAGACGTCTTAAACCCTTTCAGGCACTTATATTGCGAAATCGATAAATGTTAAAGGATGTGCACGTTTGAGAAAGATCACACCTGCCGAATTTTGCGGTTGACATTTACGCTATCTGTGTTGTAAATTGGAAAGTGTGTCAGTAGTGCGACCGTTGCGCCGCCACTGGAGAAAGCTGTAACTAACTGCACACTTGACCCGGTTGCGACCATTGTGATCTGTCTTCACGGTCTCGGTGACCCGACGACCCGACTCCCAATTCGTGGGAGTGCATAATTTTATCAATCGAAACTGCCGAAACTGGTATGACGGTAATTAAAAAAGGGTTTAGAAATGTCAATGTTGACGTTCCCAAATGTCCAAAACGGGTTTCAAGGGTTACATAGAAATGTTACGCAATTTTAAAATTGTTTAATTTTTGTGATCAGGAAACAGTGATACAAAATTGTGCTGAACTTGTAAATTGAATTGCTGGAAACGATCGTGATTCACAATAGCAATGGCGGAGTTAATTTTGATTTTGCATGTGCAAGCAGTGTTCATTTGATAAACGGGAGTTTCCTTATATAAACACTAGAAGTGATAGGTCCAGTGAGTTTATATCCTATCCTATACTCTAATATGAGTAAGGTTTGCTTGCTTGCGACACTGATCTCAAAAACGGCTCCAACAATTTCCTTCAAACGTTCGAAATAACTAATTTCTGGGATAAAAATAAGTTCTGACTGGCCTCATCCCCAGAGCAAATCAAATAATGTAAAAAAACTAAAATGAAAAGTTAAAAAAATTAACATTGGGCTTATGGAGTTTCAAATCAAAACAAAATAATATGTAACAGCTGTTCATAATCAACCAGGGAACTGTCAAAGTAATTCTCATGTTGTATGAATGTAACATGTAACATTGAACCAGAAATAAATAATTGTAAAAAAAAAATTATTAACATGTGGTTTCCTGAGAGCAGAGATTTAAAGATTTGAGTGAAGATTACATATATAGAGTAGTAAAATAAATCAAAGGGACATTGAGCTATACATACCAACTGGAGTGACCTTACAAATGTAGAAAAGAGGGAAATGAGTTATACAAATATGATTATCACCAGGGGGAAGTGATGAAATATTACACCAAATCATCTAAACAAACTGACTGGCCTTACCCCGAGCAAAGCTCGGCCCCCAGGTACTTGATAGTTATATTATTTAAAAAACACACAAATTGAAAAAATTAAAATTAAAATTAATGTTTAAAAATATATAACTATCAATATAAACTCGTAGAAATAAGTTACAAAATATTTTAAAAATGTGCTGTAAACATGTTTAACTGAATATTTAAATAGGCTATTTTTTTTGGAAATTTCTAACCATGTGTTTAAGGTTTCCACGAGGTTATGAAATAGAATGTTTGGTCGCCGCGCGGCCGCTCCGCCAGTCACTTTCTTTCGATAATCGGACTATCTTGATCTATATCACGTGCAAAGTCCAGACGGCTGTCCCTTAATCTCCACATATCAGTAGGATGTTCTCATCTTTATATCTTAAAATCTCTGTAAGACACCGACGCAACTAGGACGTATTTTGAGGCGATTATGAATGAATGACGAGTGTAGAATGGGTGAGATGCCTTGTGGACTAGGACCGACTTGTTAGTGAAGTATTGCGATCCGAAAATCTCGGATCGATAGTATCCGAAGTATCCCAAGGTGTGGGAGTATCCGAAGTATTCATCCGAGGTCCCGGCTGGAGCCCGCACTTGGACCCCCACTCCCACTGGCCGCGGGTAATGATCCCTAGGACGGCGATGGAAGTGGTGGCGGAGGGGACGGGAATGAGGTCATCGCCACATCTGGAGCGGGGGGGGAGGGGAATGACGTCAGCAGCCAAGGCCTGGGACAAAGACACCGACAGGATCATCGTGCGATTCCGCGACTGCAGGATGTAGAAACAATGTAGTAATGTATATATATATAAAATGAGAATAATGAAAATAATAGTTTTTGACTATGTCTGTGGGTGAAATAATTTCTTGAGTAGCATAATACGCGTTGTTACAATTAAACAGAATAAAATAAACTACTTCTCACAGAACTACAAAGATACACTTATACTGTACTTACATACAAAACGGTAAATATACTAATAAGATGGTACAAGGCGATCGATTTCGATAAGTCACACCGGTCATCAGGCCCAGTCGCAGGATGAAAACAGTGAGTGTTGATTTCAGGATTTTTAAATGTTGATCAATGGTGTTAGAAATTGTGTTTATCCAAATCCAATAGTTGAGTCATAATTTTTAAGACTGACTTCATCGCTAAATGCGGGAAATAATCAGAGCCGTTGAAGAGAGTCGGGATTTGAAAGTTAACCTGGGTCTTAGAGAAACGCGAGATGTCACTGCCTCGGCTCCCTTTAACCATGTAGTTAGACCAGATTTTCCATTTTTACGACCGCTCGTTTAGATTTTACGGTTGTGTTTAAAATTCAAGATGCATCCAAGATGGTGATGTCGCCGTCTTCATAAACCGAGTAATGTTTGTGTGTGAGGACCCTTACCTGCATGTTTATGGTCGAGTGTAAAAAGACGCATCCAATATGGAATTCTAATGTCGCTGGGACGGTCATTGAACCACTGTCTGGCTCTAGTCACTGTTTTCAATAATTTGTTGATACTTTACGGTAATTAACTACTTTGGCAGTTCACTGGTTTATTTATTCACAGATGTTATGATTTTGTTGTTTTGATCCTTAAGCCCAATGTTAAAACTTCCAATTTTCAAATGAGATTTTAATACCCCCGTCGCAGCAAACCTGCATACTCAGCGAATTTTCAAAGAATATATAACATAACACATTAACACTTAACAGGATTCATAAGAAATGTATTCACAAACAAGCGATATTCAAAATATTAATTATTCTCCATAAGAATAACATTGGGGATGAGTACGCAGGTTTGCTGCAACAAGGCACGCAAAATAATGGGTTTTTATGCAAATATCAATAGAACACATCTTAGTGAAGTCACATACCAAGTTTCATCCATATACATTCATAAATAAGCGATATATAACATTTTAAGTATTTTCCATAAGAATAACATGGGGACCAAGTACCTAGGTTTGCTGCTACAGGAACCATTTGCGAAAAATTGTATTTTTGTGCAAACAACAATAATCCACAACCAGATCAAGCCATATACCAAATTTTGTCAGTTTATGTTCATAAATAAGCGAGATATACAATTTTTCTTTTTCTCCATAAAAATAACATTAGACAACGTTCTGTGTTTAGCACTTTCAGTATCTCGATAACCAATTGACGTAGAGCAATGATCAAAATACCAAATTGTTTGTTTTTTAAGCTGAATTCAATGGTATGAATTAAAATTTGATTTAAATTAAAATTACATGTGAAAACCCCAAAAAACACATTTTTGGGGTACAAAACCCCCCAAAACCCCCCTTCGGATGGTTAGATTCATCTGGTTTTCGAACTCGTTCAAATAGATGGTACTTTACACATTTGTACCAAATTTCATTAAGATCGGACCTTTTTTACGAGAGTTATCGTGCTTACGGACACACACACACACACACACATATATATATATATATATACATATATAAAAATTTGAACGAATGGTGTTTTTGGCATCTGGGGACCTCAAAATGAAAAGTTATGGTCTCAGGCTTAAGTCTTACCATGAGACCTACGGTAATAGCTTCTTTCCTATAGGGAAATTCGCTAAAAAACAGTTTTCCTGTGGGGTTGAGATTTGTACTAGGGCCTAATCGAATTTTAGGTTTACAAGGCCCTAATTACAAAGTTGCAACAAAATAATTCCACTGGATTCCGAGACAGGGGTCTAGATATTGCAAACAAACAAATGTTCTATCAGAGTATAGGATATAGGACTTGTATGTTTGAGGAACAAAATGTGTATTGTAATCCTAAAATTTAGTTGTATATTTGTTTTTAAAACTGTTAGGTTGGTTGATACGTTAATTTACTAATCGTGATAAACAGCCAGTCATTAGGCCTACACGATGCTGCTGCTGTCTCTCTTCCTCTTTATGCTTCGTTATCAATAAAATCATTCCTAAATTGTGTTTTATAATTTACTTTGCCTGAAGCCTTTGGCTTTTTGAGTCCGAAATATGTTTTTCGGGTGGAACTCGTCGTATCTCCAAGTCAAATGTTTGCCTTGTGATTGTTAACCGAATAGATTTGTCGTCACCAATAACCCAACTTATATAACAATCCAACTCAATAAAATTTTAAATTGTTTTAGCGAATTTACCCTATAGTGGTTTTAGCTATTGGCATGGTAAGATCTAGGCCCGGGACCATGATAACTTTACGTTTTGAGGTCCCCAGAGCCCAAAAACACCATTCGTTCGAAACTGTATATATATATATATATATATATGTGTGTGTGTGTGTGTGTGTGTGTGTGTGTGTGTGTGTGTGTGTGTGTGTCCGTTATTCTTATGGGGAATAATTAAATGCTATGTCTCCCTTAATTATGAACATGAATACAAACTAGTATACGACTTCACCTAGTTGAGTGAGTTATATTGATATTAGCATAAAAATCCATTTTTTGTGTTCCTTGTTGCAGCAAACCTGCGTACTCAGCCCCAATGTTATTCTTATGGATAATAATTAAAATTGTATATATCGCTCATTTGTGAATATATTTTATGAAACTTGGTAAGTGGCTTTATTTAGTATTAAAAGACATATATATCTCCATTGGAAATTCGCTGAGTATGCAGGATTACTGCGACGGGGGTATTTATAGTTTACTAGCTGTTACCCGGCAGCGTATTTACAAATCCTAAGTGGTCTCAGCGCTGGCTCGGTTCGGGCTACTGCCGAGGTGTGACGGAGACGCCCGATCTCCCGCGAGTCGTGGCGGAGATGCCCGATCTCTGTTATACTCCTGCGTTTAACGCTATTTGCAACAAAGGAAGGTACGCACGCTCGCTGTTGTAAGAAAAACAGTTATTAGTGAATACTGCAAGTGTTACATTTCACTTGACCTACCTTTTTAGGCAATACTCTGTACCTAGGGACAAATAAATGTTTTATTTTACTTTTAAAACAACGAAAAAACTGGTATACTGCCGAAATCTCGAATTAAAAAGCTATACTGTTATTTATGAGCGATTTTCTTAGTTATTTCAGCAACAGTTATTCAAGAAAACCTCTATGTGGCTACATAATTTTCAATCACAGCTGAAGTAAAAACAAACCTATCACTTCAACGAGTTAAAAAAAGAACAATTAGTTCACTCTTAAAACTCACAATTCTGTAATCAGAATGAAATACTTTATCCAGCACTCTTTTAAAACTGCCTTCTCGCATATTGAAAACACTGCGAAGATAACCTCTTATTTCAATTGACTATTGGCCACTGACATTGCACTGTTAACTTTGGTGAATAAACTATAACTCTGCGTGCCAAATCGCCTGGGGCGCAAACCGCGCCAAATCGCCTGGGGCCCGAACGCGATCGGGTATCTCCGCCAAACCTCGGCGGTGGCCCGAACCGAGCGGGCGCTGAGACCACTTAGGATTTGTAAATACGCTACCCGGCAGACGTTGTCATGCCTTTGACTATTACCAACTAAAACTAATATCACCAAGATCACCTGTTCAAGTAAACATGTCATTAGCTTTTTATCTTTCAATAAGGTTTATATCGGAACCCTTTTGGGCCTCTTGGGAGGAACCCAATTGAGTTAGGTCGAAATGGATGGCTTAAAAACCTTCTCCGTACAATTTTACATATATATATACCAAGTTGCATGGAAAACGGTCCAACGGTGTCCGAGTCCGTAAACTTTAAATATATACAAACAAACAAACCAACATACTTTTTATAAATATAGATTTAAAAAACTTTTAAAAATTAATTTAATAAGTTAATGCACACAGTATAGCTTCAACGCCTTTGTTAAAACGGAATGTACAACAAGACATTATTTGCATTTGCGACTGTGGTAAGGAAATGTCCGCCAGCAACATTTGATAAACCAACTTATCTCTCACCCTAATACAATGTCTGTTTGTTTGCTTGTTTGCAAGAGTTATGATAAATTTAGTAATTAATTAGATTTAGTGTCTGTGGATTGTTTAACATTTGATAATTTAAGGTCATATCAAACTCTACTCTTAACAGTTTCTCGAGTAGCACGATAAGTGTTGTTATAGTTAAACAGGATACAATAAAATATTTCTCACAACACCACAAATGTTTATCCTATATTCTAATACAAGCAATAATGTCCGTCTATATGTTTGTTTGTTTGCAAATGTTCTCTCGGTATCCAGCGAAATGATTTTGCTTAAACTGTGGTTCTGTTTTAGGTGCTTTTGGACCTAAAAATCCTTTGGTGAAAAAACCTCAGCCCCAGTTCAATTCATATTTTGTAAAAAAACTCATTTGAAAGTTAGAAAATTGGGCATTGGCCTTATGGAGTTTCTAATTAAAACAAAAAATCATAACAACTGTGATTAAATAACCAGTTAACTGTCGAAGTAGCACTTGCACATCATGAAGTATCAACAAGTGATTTCTTGAAAACAGTGACTAGAACCATTGAATAAAGATTGCATAGACACCTTTTCCACCCAGGAAACTAATCAAATGTCAACGAGCTTGGCTCGGTCTCCCCGGTTTGTATATAGTATTTGTAACAAAATCAGGCTTTCAGGTGCAATGCAATTATTTTACTACTATGCCACTTACCAAATAATCAAGCTAGAACTTAAGTTACCATGCATTTGGTAGATTAGTTTGAATCGGATCTCAATTACACACAAACTATTCAACTCTATATACGATGATTTATTTACACCGCAGGTTTCCCTGTTTGTGTGACTCGGCATGATCAATGAACTCAGAGTCTTCTAAGAAGAACACGTCTTAATGGGCCAGAGTCTGTCAGTATTTGAAACTTGCCGTGCTAGTTTTGCGCTCGGCCACGAGGCAGCGCGCGCTGTCTACCCAGCCACTCCCCCCCGACCGCCGCTACAACCAACCCCGCCCTACTAGAAGAGCGAAGGGACCCAGGCCACGGCAACATTTCGTGTTTTCGGTACCGGTCTACAGTGCTAGAGACGCTTCACAGCGGCGGGGCGCAAAACTACGGATTTTCATTCAGCTCGCCAACTTGAAATAAGCGACAGAATTTTTAATACGGGACCTGTTCTTCTTATTAGACTCTGTATTCATTGGCATGATGTAACGCTACAATAATAACTGCTACTTCGTCGCTCACAGCTCGCCTTCTTCTATCACTTCATAGGTTCATAGATAACAAAATGTATAAATTATACCAGCATCGATGCAATGTGCGGTACTTACAATAAATAATTTTCTAGCGGAACAATCAGGTGATTGATAACCAAGGTTCGTAGAGCTTTCAGAACAGGTGTGCTGAGTCGATCTATTTAAGGTTTTCTACTTTACGGAAGAGACCTCGTAAATACAGCTGGAAGGTCACGTGATCACCAATCCAATCTGCAGTGTTGCTGGAAACATGATATTTATCGTACGAGTACCATATTTTCCCCATCATTGTAATTAGAATTAACATTGTTTAACTGCTTACATTCTATGATCAGCTGTTATTTTATGAAACTAATATATTGTTTTGATTTATCTGTATTATTAGATTAATCGATTAAGGGTTTAAATGTTCTTTCTGCATGTCCAGTGACAATTTAAAATAGCTGTACCATTATTATACCCTTAAGGTTGGCTACACTTTATGTGGATTTATGAATCAGCTGGACGACCTCGAAAGACATCTTTGCTGCGAACATTGCTCTTATGTAAATTAGCACACCTGGTCTGAAATCTCTACGAACCTTGATTGATAACCTCCTCTTGAGATCGAGCCGTACAGTTTCTTGTTCGGGGGCGAACCCGCAAAAAACTGCAGTGTTCGTTGTTTCTTGCCTCTTGGGTTACGATGGACTCTTTTTCCTACCAGTGTAAATGTAATTTCTCAGCTTGTAAACGAGCTGCTGAGCGAGTAACAGGTTGATGTCATTATTTGGCTGTTATGTCGTTGACCATGGGCGCATTTTGGCGGGAAGGCCCGCCATGGGCACGCAGCGCGGGAAACCCAGACCTTGAATATCACAAGTCTTGTCAAGGTTGCTTCGTTTCAAAGACTCTAATGTGATAAGGTAGTTTCCCAATTTTCTTATTATTTATAATCCTGTGGGTTTTAGGTTAAATATCGTGCACATGTATACAATTTTAATATAACATGTTTCAATTTACATTTAGGTTTACTGGACGTCCCGAGTTTTGAGGCTCTGTCCCGCGTGTCCGGTGCGGGGTTACTAGTTGTCCGGAGTTTTAGATTTTGTCAATTAAATAAACTTGTCTCGAAAAATTTACAAGAATTTAGCATTATAATATCCGGAATCGCGTATTTCATCTCTCATTTTTAGTAAATGAGCGACGAGATAAATTTGACATAAAAATAAAAAGTTGGCAAACCTGCAGTTCTAGCAGACGGTTTGTCAGTTTGTCTGTGACTGGAGTAATGTTAATCCACCGCACCTCCATCTGTCCTGGGTTGGCCTCATCAATATCTGGTAATCGTGGATTTACATAAGCATCTGAGGACGATTAAGTGTTGTCTAGTTCTAAATATATAAACAAATATCACTATATACTTAACGAGAAACGGAAATCATTTTTCTCTCGTCGAACTTCATGAAGCGTGTAGATGTAGCCCCATTAATTTGGTTTTAAAATCGTAAATCAATCCCCAAACATTTTACACCAAAAAAGAAAAAGTGCGTCAATTAACTGATAACTGTTAAACGTGAATTTGTCTAAGCAAATACATGCTTATACAAGTTTCAAAAGTTGTCAGACATTCACAATGTGGTATTTATTAAGTTGAATGTCGGCATTGTTTGTGTTACGAACACAAATTATGAAGGAATAATTCCTGAATACGCTAGCTTTGCGTTAGAGGTCGTTTTAAAAATTCGCGAACAACTTTCCTAAATGCAATTATTGAAATTTTGTGACAATTCAATTTATGTTATTTACAACAATCGATTCAATTGCTTCTCCTTTCGTCTTCTAAAGCCTTCTCTTATCAGTTTTCCCAGGTAAGCTTGATAGCACAGAAAACTATAAATTACCATAAAGAACGCTGACGGGAATAAGTGTTGGGAGTATCGAATACAGAATCGAATACGTATTCGAATACACAAAGAGTATTCATATATTCGGATACAATTCAATGTATTCGAATACTTTTGAAATTAATACTTTCGTTGTGTCTCGGAAGGAAAGAAATCTTTTTTTGTTCGCTTTCACAGGCTGGATTAACTATTGTCATGCAGCCTCATTTGCTGAGTATTTTTCCTTTTATTTTCAGACTGTATGTTTGGCGTTGTTAGGTCCACACATTTGATTAGTTACCCTAACACACAGACATAAGTTATTTTCAGGTTTTGGTGAACAAAAAAAGATGTGTTGCATAATTAAGAAAGTATAACGCAGTTTAATTACGAATGAAAACTTCATTATGAATACAATTGCTTACAAATAAATTATTTTAATGATATAAATTAACCGTTAAGCGTATAGGTATAACTATATGATCACGCGATAATTGTGCAACATATAATATAAAAGAAGACAACGCCCCTAGAAGACAGAATAAGAAACCATTTGTTACTTGGCCTCTTGTAAAATGTACAGTATAACGAATGGTTAAATAAAATTAAGAATCTTGAGGTACCGTAGGCTATACAATTAAGTCACCTCGCTAAACAAATAATTGATTAGTATAGTGTCATTATTTTAATATATGTTTAAAGAGAAAAACGTTAGTTCACATGCCAATAAGAAAATAACTAAAATTACAAACATACTTTGATATAAAAATACATACACGATTTTCATTATTCATCTACTTTACTTTTTTCAAAAATAGCCTACTCTTTTAACTTCAAATCCAACGCTTAAAGAAAATCTAAGGCTTAACTTCGCGTGTTTGTGAATTTATTAATTCACATTCCTATTCAAAAACAATATATTATTTAAATTTTCCTTTTTCAATCTTTTCCGGCGGTCGATCGTCACCACTTTGTATTCGAATACTTAAAAGTATTCTATTCTCCCATCACTAACTGGAATAGAAGTGTTGCGCTCCCGTGGCAGCGCCACTAGTCGAGTCGCCGAGGGATGGAGGGGTGTACCCCATTGCACCCCCTCTGAGCGACCTAGCGCCACTAGCGTTCAAAGCGGCCGGTACTGATAGTTGTTACCATGGTAGTCAGACTTCTGGAGTCTTCTACAGTTGTCTGTGCTAGTAGCTCTATCGGTCAAACACAATAGACGGCAGGTGCGGCATTTCATCTACTCGCTCTGCCCACTGCCCACATTCCTCTGGTCACAACAAAGCGCTGCGGCGTCGCTGGCGGCTGTGGGAGTGTTTATGTACACCTATAACCTTGGTCGTTGGATTCTATGGCGCAATAGTCGTTATTATGAAATAACCGATGCCGAGCGCATTCTTTAAACTTATATTTTGCGGTATTTGGATTTTTTGTGACATTGATCACGTTTTTCACGATTCTGCTCACTGATTTCACTAGGTATTTTTTGCTCTTTAAAATCAACCATGAATCAAAGATTTGGAATAATTCGGTGGGAAGAGACGGAATTTTAAAGTTAACATTGGTCTTTAGAGAGAAGTAGGTAGAAAGGCGAAATGTTTACGTGACTGGAGCCCCCTCTTTAAGTATTTTCCGCTATGGGGTTACAGGAAGGGTTGACTGTGAAGAAAAAAATAACATATCATTTATAATAATAATAAAATATGAGGCATTTGTGGTATAGGCTACATCCATTCATATAAAGCGTTTTATGAAAAGTCGGGTTTATTCCTACCATGGCAGTTTTTTAGAGAGACAGGAATAACTATTAAAAATTATTTAGCTATCTTCAATTTTAAACATGAAATTAAATTACTCGTAGACCTAAGTGAATGTTTTTTCTGTATTTTTGATTTAATAATAAAATAGTCCTATTATAGGCCTGCTTTCACAGGTTAAAGTAAAACGTATGTTGATTTTAGTAAGAAATGATTTTATTTGTTGCTTTATAAGTTGGAAGCCTTCAAGGCTCTTTCTAATGAGCAACACTGAGACACTGGCAAGTTGAAGGGTTCAAGGCTGATGTATTATTAATGTTTGTAAACTTGCCAAGACAAAACTCATCTAAGAAACATAAAAAGGCAATTAAACACAACTAGAATTGCACATACCACAGCTTGCACACTGAAACACGTATTTAGAGTTTGTTGAACTTGTTGCTGTAAGGTGGTGCCATCAGCACACTAACAACTAAGGGAGAGCTTTTAAATTAAATTATTACTATTTTCGCTTTTACCGGTAAAAGTAATCATAAAATCATGTTATTTTTAATAAGCTCAGAATGCTGATTTCGAGGTGCCGGTAGGGTCGGCAGCGGATGTACCCCCTCTGAGCGACCTAGCGCCAGTAGCGTTCAAAGCGGCCGGTGACTGAACTATCCGTATGCAATCTGTAGGCTGACCACAGAAGGTTACCATGGTAGTCATCCTTCTGCAGTGTTTATATTTTTATGTGGTCTTCATATCTCATTTTATACTCTGTATTCTCTTTGCTTTCCTCGAATACTGATCGGTTGTTTTGTTGCAGCCCCGAGCCCCCTGGTGTACAGCAACCGAAGCCACACGCTGTACAGGCTCAATCGGCCTCAGGCCGCGCTAGACGACGCAGAGGCCGCGATCAAGCTGAGGCCGCACTGGGTCAAGGTAGGCTCAATCTCACAGTACACAGTCAGCTGTTCATCTCATATAATCAGCTGTTCACCACACACAATCAGCTGTTCAACTCACACAATCAGCTGTTCACCTCACACAATCAGCTGTTCACCTCACGCAATCAGCTGTTCACCTCACACAATCAGCTGTTCACCTCACACAATCAGCTCATTTAAAGACAAAAAATGCCTAGCGATTTCAGTGAGCAACATTTTGAAATCACAAAAATTATATAGTTCAACAAAACTACAAAATTACAAAATTTAAGGGGTTTGAACCGCTTTCCCGAAAAGCATTTGTGTACTCCCCGAAAAATCATGCTGTTGGCGTTGAAATAAACACACACAAAAAATAAAGTAAATAAATCCAAAATATTCATTATTTTCGATTTTAATGGGTGAACTATTTGTGATATCGAAATTATGTCACTGAAATCTCTCGGTATTTTTTTCTCTTTACATAATTGATTCATAAGCCATTTAGGAGGGATGGGTTTTTACAGTTAACATTGCTCTTAGGAGGAGGAAGTAGACACAGAGGACTGGAGCCCCCTCTTAACCTAGGATCTATGACTGACGGCTTTACGGGAGCCACTTAAAGACTCAAAGGAGAAACGACGCGGACGAGAGTAGTTTCTTAGATCACCGCCAGAATGCAGTTTTATCATAGTTGGGATGAAAGACCTTTACCCCTTTACCGTAGAGGTAAAGAATTGGCATCCATCAGGCCCCTCATTTTATAATTATTAATTCAAAAAGTATCATATTTATAATAATTTCATTATGTTTGTTTTTATTATAATCAAGTTCGACTAATGACAAAAAAAGCAAATACATAACATACTTCTCATTGTGTCGATTGTTCAAGAACAATTACACATAGTTCTCTCGCATTACGTTACATCACTGTATAATTATGGCCAAGTAATACTCGGAATGTGTTTCATTGCAATCAGGTGGGCGTTCAAGGTCGCACGAGCTCGGTCATTAGGCGCACACATACGCACGCACACGCACACGCACACACGTATAATACGTATGATTTGGCAATAATTAATCATATTTTACGAAAAGATTAGATAAATAAATCCAACGAAAAATTTAATTTGTTCCAAAATTTATTACTGTACTTTTATTCCTGTGATTTGCATGAGTATCCTATACTCTAATATGAGTAAGGTTTGCTTGCTTGCTTGCGACACTGATCTCAAAAACGGCTCCTAAGATTTCCTTCAAACGTTCGAAATAACTAATTTCTGGGATAAAAATAAGTTCTAGACAGGTCTCATCCCCAGGAAAAATCAAATAATGTAAAAAAACTAAAATGAAAAGTTAAAAAAATTAACATTGGGCTTATGGAGTTTTAAATCAAAACAAAAGAATTCTAACAGCTGTTAATAATCAACCAGGGAACTGTCAAAGTAATACTCATGTTGATTACGATTATTAACATGTGGTTTCCTGAGAGCAGAGATTAAAAGATTTGAGTGAAGATTACATATATATAGTAGTAAAATAAATCAAAGGGACATTGAGCTATAAATAAAAACTGGAGGGACTTTAAAAATTTAGAAAAGAGGCAAATGAGTTATACAAATCTGATTATCAGTAGGGGGAAGTGGTGAAATATATTACTCCGAGTGATCTAAACAAACTGACTGGCCTTCCTCCGAGCAAAGCTCGGCCCCCCAGGTACTATTCACTTATAGGAGTACAAACAATTAGAATAGTTCAAAGAACGAGAAATTTTGCCTCCCCAGTGTACCAACCTGACAAAATTACCAGCTGGCTTTAAAAAAAAAATTATTTATTTTCAACCAATAAACCACTAATGAACTATTTTTTGTGTGGTTTTAGTTTTACTCTTTAGCAAAATTTAATTTAAACAACTGAATCTATCATTTTTTGGATAAAACGAATATATAATATGCATAATAACATATGAGTTTATTAACTGTGAGTCTCTTAAAGGGGGGGGGGGGGCGCAAATGGATTTAGCCTGCAGGTGGCATACTCCTAAATCAGGCCCTGGCTAGGCGATGAAATTTTACAATATTCCTGAAATTGTATTTAGTTAAGACTCCAGTCTTTATGTCTACCTGTGTCTCCTATAATCAATGTTAACTTTCAAAGCCTGTTCCTCCTCACCAGATTATCCTAAATCAACGATTTACGGTTCATTTTAAAGAGCCATTGCCTAGCCATTTCAGTGGGCAGAATTATTATGTTATAAGTGTTTTACCCGTATCAAAATATTAAATATTACTATAAAATATATTTGGAATTTGGAATTTTTTACGATTGTGATTTGTGATATCAGAATTTTTCTTATGTAAATCACTAGGTATTTTTTATCTTTAAAATGAGCCATAACCCAACAATGTCGGATAATCCATTCAGGAGGGACGTAATTCAAAAGTTAACAGCTGGCGTTAACATTATGACTTTGGACTTCAGCCAAAAATCTATATAAAAACCCTTTACTTTCCTACCTCACACTTAAAGAATCATGTACTAAATTTCACCTACCCAGCATATCTGGATTATAGATCTTGGTTAGCATTTTTAACCATGGTTTAATAATAACCATATTTCTAGGGAACTCTTGATGTTTTCTTGAATTTACTTTCACTTTCATAAATTATCCTGTTGTGATATGTAACAGGATATCCTATTATAATGTTTACTAGTAGCACGTCGCGGCTTCGCTCGCGATCATATGGAAAAATTATATTTGAAAAGTTAGATACATTTCTTAAAGCACTTCGGCACCTGGGGGACCGAACTTTGCTAGAAAAACCATTCAGTTTGTTCAAAATGCTTATCTTCACGGTTCCTCCCCAAGGCGAGCATATTTACTCTTGGTTATTTGTTCGTTTCGTTTTATTTTGGACATGTCCGCTTTACATTCAATTATTCTATCTTAATTTTTAATTGTTCTATAAATTAACCTAATAATAATAACCTAGGCTAATAATCTGTGCATTAAATTTATTTATACATTAGTTCTAATCACTATTCTCACAAAAATCACATGCTAATACTTTACCAAGTGAGTGTTATTTTTTAAACTGACTGATTGTTTTTGAACAGCTGTTAAGATTCTAAAGCCATAGTCAAATAAATACTATTAATGACCTCAAACACATAAAGACAAAAATACTAACAAAAACAAAGTTAAAAAGTGTTTGAATTATGATAATAGTTTTTCTGAGGATAATAACCTCAATACACTACTAGGACAAAAATGGATAAATGATGATACAATTAAGATGTATTTTGATGTTTTATCATCCAAAATTACAAATGAAGGTTTTAATTTGATGCACCCATCCGTAACTAAGATTATCAAACTCTCATCTGATTTTAAAGAAATTATTGGTTCAAAAAAATTACAAATAAAGGCTTATTTATTCTTCCCTATTTGTGATTCAGTCGCTACTCTTTCCACAGAGGGAAATGGTTCTCACTGGAGTCTGTTGATATATATTAGTCATTTTCAACAATTTTTCTACTTTGATTCATTTGGAACGTATCATTTAAAACGTGCACAAATAATTGCCTCAAAAATCCATGAATATCTCAAAATAAGTTCAAATTTATTTATAAGAATAAAACCGGTGCCTCAGCGAAGAAATACCAAAGACTGTGGAATATATATCACAATATTTACTGATATATTAGTTCATAGAAAATATAACAAATATTCCAATGGATATATCAAAAGCAGAAGTGATGATGAAGAGAAGTCACTTGGCCATGTTACTTCACAATGATCTACATTCCATTATTACCAGTACCTGGGGCCGAGCTTTGCTCGGGGAAGGCCAGTCAGTTTGTTTAGCTGATTACCATACTTTTATATCTCATTTGCCTCTTTCCTGCATTTTTAAGGTCACTCCAGTTGTTATTTTTAAGTCAATGTCCCTTTGATTTATTTTACTATGTACCCGTATATATGTAATCTTCACTCAAATATTTAATCTCTGCTCTCAGGAAACCACATGTTAATAATCATAAACGACATGAGTCCCTTTGACAGTTCCCTGGTTGATTATGAACAGCTGATACAATTTTTTGTTTTGATTTGAAACTCCATAAGCCCAATGTTAAATTTTTTAACTTTTCATTTTAGATTTTTTTACATTATTTGAATTTTCCTGGGGATGAGGCCTGTCTAGAACTTATTTTTATCCCAGAAATTAGTTAGAAGGAAATCGTTGGAGCAGTTTTTGAGATCAGTGTCGCAAGCAAGCAAACCTTACTCATTTTAGAGTATAGGAAAGAAGATATTGAATGCATGATGTTTCGGTTTCGAGAGAGAAAATATTATAGTACGGTTAAACGATGCAAGATATTCTCTCAATTGTCTAAATTATATTAGTAAATGCAATAATAATATTAATGAAGAAATAACTCTTAAACAAAAAGACAAGAGTGAACATCAAAATGAATTAGAGTTTGAGAAAAAGAATATTGACTATAAAAACAATTTATGGACAGACTTAAACTTAATATCATTAGAAAAAAATGAAAGAAATATTATGTGGAGGCAAACTAGAGAATGTAATGAGACCATGGCCACGAATGAAAAGAAACAGATGAGAGAAACGAACGTACCTGTTAAAAATATTGATATATACTGGTGACAGCATGGGGAGGGGATTACCTTCCATAATTATAAAGAAGAATTAAAACTATAAAATAACAGTGTCTGGAGTTTGTAGGCCTGGAGCTCCTCTGAATGCAGTAACATAAATTTATTAGGTAAAAATATCAAAACATGTAAGGTTATTTTTGGAGGTGCAAATGATGCATCAGTTGGTAAATTATAAACTAGTTGAGAACCTTCGGAAGTGTTTGAAAACTCATTACAGTAAAGTATTTCTAATTGCTACCTTACGGAGAAGATGTGACCTTCCCCGCTGGCATTATCTTAATAAAAGAATTGAGGAAACAAATGGAAAAATAATAGAATTAATAAATCATTACCATAATGCTTATCAACCGGACCTAAGAAAATTAAAGAGATATCTTGTCATGGATTTCATATTAACTACCGAGGTAAAGTTCTTATAGCAGATACAATTTTAAATCATATCAAACAAATTAATTTTAATGTATATTCAAGTCCTACTAATGAGCGCTGCAGCAAAGATTCAAATATTTTTTTAGGAAGGACGATCAAACCAGTTTAGTTAATTCCATTTATGGGACTACTTTAAAAATAAATAATAATAATCAAAATAAGATTAATTCAAGCACTTTAGTTTTATGTAGTTGGGATATGAGGGGATTATTAAAGAAGACTGATATCTTAAAACTATACCTAGATGAACATCAAGTAGACTTTGCCTGTGTTGTTGAATACTGGTGTAAACAAACTGACAGATTATACTTATATTCCTGGATATTCAATAGCAGCACACTATTGCAGACCAAATGTGATCAAGGGTTGATCTATGATTATTGTCAAAGAGAATTTAGAATTGGTAGAAATAAACTCTATAACAAAGCTGTCAGAGGAAATGATCTGTGAAGGTTCAGCAACTAGGATGGTAAAACATAACATGATAATATTATCACTATACCAACCATATAGCAAAAAAACTGAGAAATTAAAAAGGTTTTCCAGAAACTTAATGAAATACTAAACACAGTACCTATTCAAATTTAAAAACATAATTTTCTTGGCTGGAGATTTCTTCAAGAAGAAAGTTGGGATACCTTAGAATTATTTAAAATAATAGTTTTGGATTAATAAGGACAATCTATGGTGTCACAAGACCTGGCACAGTAAATGATGACAGTTGCATAGACAATGTTTTTACTTCAATCCCCTTTGAAACGATTAAAGTTGAGTTAATACACACCATTTTATCTGACCACATGGCCCTGACATTAAATATTAATTTACCTAAATCCATGAACCTAAGCAATATAAAAAATGTGAATAACAGATATTTCCGAGATATTAAACCAGACAAATGTGATTTATTTAAATAAATTATATACAGTTTAGACTGGAAAGAAGTTCATTTAAAAAAAATTGGACGAATATCGGACAAGATGAAGAGAATACGCCTATTTCGCTTATGGTACATTCACATTGCCTGCTGTCTTTATACCAATTATTTGTTCAATCCGTCTAGTATGTATAACGATTAACATGAAAATGTTGAAGGTCATTAATAGGGCCGAGCTTCATGAGAATGAGAATAATCCCATAACTAAAAACACTTACCAAATTCAGCATTATAATTACAATGACTACCTAGACAAACTGAGCTTTAAATACCATGTTGCAAGGGCATATGTGTTCTTTACCCCGTGTGTTTCATTGCCGTGCCTTTATTTTTCCCTAATGGCATATGTAATAATTTGCAGAAGCCTAAAAGTTTCCTGCCTCACACGAAAATGGGCAAAATATTTTATTTCATTCGGTTCAGTCTTTTTTGTGAAACGTGGAACAAATCTTCATAAACAGACAGATGAATAAAATGTAAATATCTCTGTACAACACTTCACTGCTCAAAGCGATGTAGAATAACATTTATTTAATTTATATATACTGTATAAATACATTCCTTACTTGTAACATCTGGTACTGCTAATAACCTGTCCATAATGTGTTAATAGCTGCAATAACATGTTATTCTTATGGGCAAAAAACAAACTTTGAGAGGGCTCGTGCCCTTGAGAATAAAAATATCAAAAATAAATAACCTTATTGCAAAACAGACTACAATCTGAGAAAAATTTGTTGATGCTTCAAACATTAAAATTGGTCAAGAAATAAGGGAGGAGTTGCGTTTACAAAAAACTACTTCACGTATTATATATTAGGATTTAGAAAATATTACTATACCTGTCCACTAAGGGATAATAATGTTGTCACTATCATTTTTGAAAGACTACACATTGTTTAATACCTCTACAAATCTCTCTAAAACCTACAGTGAAAACTTAATTACTTGTCCCCAACCGGTTCACTTTACTAAGATAATGAAATAGGTGTCAATGTTTTTGTAAGGATTAACACATATTACATAACACATATTACATAACACATATTACGTGACACATATTACGTAACACATATTACGTAACACATATTACTTAACACATATTACGTAACACATATTACGTATCACATATTACTTAACACATATTACGTAACACATATTACGTAACACATATTACGTAACACATATTACATAACACATATTACGTAACACATATTACGTAACACATATTACTTAACACATATTACTTAACACATATTACTTAACACATATTACTTAACATATATTACGGAACACATATTACGTAACACAAACACATATTACGTAACACATATTACATAACACATATTACATAACACATATTACTTAACACATATTACATAACTCATATTACTTAACACATATTACATAACACATATTACTTAACACATATTACATAACATATTACGTAACACATTTTACGTAACATATTACGTAACACATATTACATAACATATTATGTAACAAATATTACATAACACATATTACATAACTCATATTACATATCACATATTACTTTACACATATTACGTAACACATATTACGTAACTCATATTACATAACACATATTACTTAACACATATTACGTAACACATATTACGGAACACATATTACGTAACACAAACACATATTACATAACACATATTACGTAACTCATATTACGTAACACATATTACATAACTCATATTACGTAACACATATTACATAACACATATTACATAACACATATTACTTAACACATATTACATAACATATTACGTAACACATATTACATAACACATATTACATAACATATTACGTAACAAATATTACATAACACATATTACATAACACATATTACTTAACACATATTACGTAACACATATTACATAGCACATATTACATAGCACATATTACATAACACATATTACAAACACATATTACATAACACATATTACATAACTCTTATTACATAACACATATTACTTAACACATATTACGTAACACATATTACATAACACATATTACATAACATATTACGTAACACATATTACGTAACTCATATTACATAACACATATTACTTAACACATATTACGTAACACATATTACATAGCACATATTACATAGCACATATTACATAACACATATTACAAACACATATTACATAACACATATTACATAACACAAAACATATAGCTTGCAATATAAAAACTACAACTTCACTTCGAAACTTACAAAAACAACCAACTGTTGATACATAGATCGAAAAGTTTGGTTATACAGACAACAACAAACATAATCCTAAATGTTTGTAATATGTTCTGCAGTGACTGGCAGTGACAGTCTGAAACACATAGACATTTCCTGGTACACATAGGTGTACCAACATAGTAAAATGAGGTAAGCTATTTCACTACAAAGCCCATATGTATGATAGTGAAGTTCCTCAGCGCTAACGTTGCAAAACTTTGGAAAAATGACTGTGCATATGTTTACAATTTATTTATTTTGACAGGGTTATATTTGTCAGAATTAAATAAATTATACATCAAATTAACCGTAGAATTTCAAGGAATATAATACAGGAAAAAAACAAAAAATGAAAATTTTGACCCAAATGGTCAACTGGCTGCCCTTAATAAGCAGAGTAGAGAAATACTATAAATCCCAATATGTGACACAGAATAACCAACACAATCATAATATGACTTATCAATCTGTTCCTTCAGTCGGTGAACTAATGACTATTTTACAACCTCAGGCTTTAGGATGCTTTTGGCCTATCTTAACTGTTACAAATAAACGGTATCAGGAAACTGACACATACTTTCTCCCTTTTAGCCCAACTTTAATGAATAAATTACTTTTTATTTACTAAATATAGAATACAAAGCACGGTCGAATGTACAGAAAATCTTGTAAACAAGTTGTTTTAAAAACCATCCACCCAAATCCCTGCTTTGGAGGCACTACAGAATCCATTGCTGCACTCGTGGTTTTAAGAGGGGAAATGCCCCCTATTCCCCCCAGGGTTATTAAGGGGCAAAATATTTCGAATTTCCTCTGTTGGTCAATACTAACTTGACAAGCATATCAATTTTGAATGAAATTGATCAGTAAATAAAAGAGAAATTGTAATTTTTTTATTCCCCATAAGAATAACATGGGTACAACGTACTGTGTTTACCGCAAAATGAAAATTTCAATTTTCTCCGAAACCAGCAATTGTAGAATAGTAATTCAAAATACTAAACTATTTAGTTTTTTGAGCTCTTTTTAATGGTGAATAGTAATTGTTTTATGTTTATGTATTTTTATGAAAAAACCAAAAAACTGAATTTTTGATGTTTTAAGTCCTGTAATTTCTGAACCCGAATTTTTACAGGAATGCGGGTGATGCCTTTTTGTTGGAAAACTAAAGTTCTACAAACGACTACAGTTTAATCAAAATCGTTCGAGCCGTTTTTAAGAAATTTGGATTTTTCATGCTTTTTGGCGATTTTGGGGGGATAATTACCCTTTAAAATCAAAAATTCAAAAAAATGAAAAAAAGCCTGGAGATATCATGGATTAGTACCTACATGCCAAATTTGATAAAAATCAGCCCATTGGTTAAGGCTCTAGCTCTGTACACATCCACACAGACACACACACACACACACACACACACACACACACACACACACACACACACACACACACAAACACACACACGCACACGCACAGGCACAGGCACAGGCACAGGCACAGGCCAGACCAGACCGACCGCGACCAGACAGACAGACAGACAGACAGACAGACAGACAGACAGACAGACAGACAGACGACAGATAGACAGACAGACATCACGTAAAAACCACTTTTTTGGGTTCAGGGAGCACCAAAACGAATATTTCCACTAACAACTCAAATTCGAAAATTTTGACGAAAACAATACTTTCTCCATATACTATGTATAAGGGGAGAAAGTAAAAGTATTCGTTTGTTATGGTTTCTTAAAATTGTGCTTGAACTAAAGCCCCTCTCATTTTAATTTGTTCGCTGCGATTGTGTTCTTTTTGTAGTTTATGAACACCCAGTTTCATAATTTTAGTGACCTCAACTGTCAAAATCGGTTAAAAAACCTTAGAGAACTTCCTTGAAAAAAAAGTGTGGAAAAGTAAAATCACCTTGATAAAAACGCACTTAAGTTCGGTGTCAAGGAACCAGTGTTTTTGCCTCTGGTTTTTTCATGATACACATGGTAAAAAATACAGACTTTTTTGACTTGTCTGACCTGTTGCAAGTCTGGTAGTGTGGGTCTAGGACAGTAGTTAAGGTCAGTAATTGAATACAATGTATATGAATTAGTATTCAAGTAATTCTTTCCTCTAAATTTCAAGCATCATTTATGTTCTGGCAGGCGAAATACAGATGTCGGCCTCTCTAATTAACGTTCTGACCTGTTGCCAATTTCAGTGTCTGCCGATAACACCACTCTGGGAAATATGTTAGCTTCGAGAAATAATTAGCGAGATAAGTTAATAAATGTGTAAAACCATATTTTATTGGGTTTTGAATGTTTGCAACTTTTTACAAAGACAGCCCCACTCAGTTGATCAATTTCAATTACTGTAATTTTAATGTTTTCTCTTTTTGAACTGCCGCTATACATCCCCCCCCTCTATTCTATTCGAGCAATTGTAAAAAAATTAAATAAAGTCTAGCAGGATGAAAACAGGTTTTTTTTAACTGATGTTTATAATTTACTTCTCGCTATAATTTACTACTCTTATAATTAAAAGCCTTGTTTCACTGCTCAATTGCATTACACAACCTGACCATGAAATAACACGTTAAACAAGTATCAAAAACTTGACTTGTGTTATTAGAGAATTTCACGTCATCTGAGTTGAGTAATGGAACTAGAGTAAAGACCAGTCATAAAATATATGAAATGTCTTTATAGATTTTTCAGATGTTCAAAAATGTATATCCATTACTTTTAGAAAATGTTCCCCAGTAAAGAAGTATCCAGTTTAGATACATGTGTTTACTAGGAAGTGATTAAAGCTGGGTAGACCACAACAAGATGTAATAAACTACCAAATTTCTATATCATGTGCTCAATCGCTCAATGTGCAGATCGGATAAGTTTCTCCATCAATCAGATGGAGAAATACAAACACTAGCTAAGTGAATTCATAGACAGGAAAGCAAAGTTACAAAACAGAATATTTTTTAAATCACGTAATGGACCATAGTTGCTTGCGGTGCAGGTCTGCAGGGATACCATTCTTTAGATCAAGATTAAACTGGTTGAAATCACTTTTCAGCATCAATCGGTTGTGGTTCCACTTCAGCCTCAGTTATGTAAGTGATATAGGATTCCCAACACGTGTTCTGTGGGGAAGGCCTCTGTCACAACAGCTTCCTGGAACCTTCATGGTCATATTGAGGAAAATTTCTTTAACTGTTCATTTTTCACAGTCAATAATTCATTGATAGAGGAATTCTCATTTGTTTGAAAACTAAAGATTAATTTTTATTGACGAGTCTTCCAAATTGTGTGATCCACTATCAGCCAGACCAATTATCGTAGCAAAGCTTAGAAAATGATTTCTCTTTCACTTAGCACCGGTTTTCCCTTTATTTTTTAATTATTTCATTTATGCAGGGAGTAAAATACACTCATTATGTCATTTCAAATGTAAAACCAGAAAAATACAATTTTTTCATGGATACTTATAGAAATGTCTATGTTAACAGACCCATCTGCACATGGCGGCCATATGGCAAAGACATTCGGTATCTAGTCTATTAGCCCAACCCAACGAGGTAAACATATAAAGAGTCTTGTCTGGGGTAAAAAACTGCATCCTACTTGCTAATGCCATTTTTGACCTCTGTCAACTTTGCTCCCATGCAAGAACCAATAAAATCCTCTCTTGAGTTATGTTATTAGTGAATTTCCTTTGGAAAGTGAACTATTAGCATGACTCGCACGGTGAAACTTAAGCCCGGGACCACCATAGAAGTTCCTAACGTGACTCCCTGAACACGTTTTGGGGGGTCGTTCAAAATTTTATGTATATATGTATATATATATATATGTGTTTGCACTCTAGCGGTCGCATTTTTTGTCCGATTTACTTCAAATTTGGTAGGGGCATTCCTTTCTGTAATCAGTTGGACAATTTCGTTGGGCAAACCAATCGGAAAACTCCAAACCCCTTTTTCGGGGATTAATCTTTCAAATTTAGAGTTTTTGGGCTCTAAAAGGGTCAGATAAGCCCCGGATGTAAAATTAATGCATGTAAAAAGATGGGAATTAGTGAGGCAAAAGTTTTAAGCCCTCTCTCGTCATTCTAGCATACATATTTACCGAGTTATTAAAGAAAATGTGTTTAGACTAAACACAGTATGTTGTCTTATGGGGTTTTTACACTAAAAAAGCCTGCTACTCCTTTGTTAGAGTACTTTTATCATCCCCAGCAACCTCACGCCTACTTTAAAGCCTGTCTGGACCTTCTCCTAACATTATAATACGCAAAATTGTATTCCCAGCTTTGCAGGTAAATGAAACCAGGAGCATCAGAACAGCCAAAAAATCTATGTTTTCAGATTTCAATAAAAATTGGAATAAATGTATGTTTTTACTCTGATTTTGAGTTTTAAAAGTTTTTATGTGGAAATTCACTTCCCTCACGTCAGCGTGCTGCGTGCGAACTCGTATTTTATTAGCCTTTGGCTAGATATTTTGTTTAAAAAATATCCTCCAGTGAGGCTTTACTTTTTTAACACGACAAGACCTCTTTATATATTTACCTCGTTGGTTCAACCAATATAAATTACTTAATAACCTTTGCAACCCATGCTAAACTAAACTACCTGTACCTTTAGGATGTTTGCTGAAAGGGATTAAATACATTTTAGATCACCTGATAATTTGGTAAAGACATTAGAATCATTCCATTTTCTAGCACCAAGTAAAAGTCTTTATAGACTAGTTTCATTATTCAACCTTACCTGGAAATTTGTGATGGAGCCAACCATAGGACTCTGAAGGGTTTAAGTATATATTGTCAAATGTCTGATTGTATTTTTATATAACTGATTTATTATAAAAAGTGTAACTGATTGTATGTTGTCGCACAGGGCCACTATAGAAGGGGAGTTGTAATGGCGGCCCTGGGTCAACATGAAGAAGCCTTCGTGTCGTTCGCTCTTTGTGTTGCTCTCGACAACAACGGAGAAACCATGAGGAACGAACTGACCAGGGTGAGTAGCAATTTCAACGCAAAAACTCTGTCCTTCATTTTTGAAGGGAATAATGCAGAGCATATTTAAATCATACAAAATTTTACTTTAGTTTATGTAACAGTACCGGGGACCCGAGCCATTCTCGGGAATATTTGATTTGTTTTGTGAGTGGAAAAAGATATCCACTTTATTCAATGGTTCTAGTCACAATTTCAATCGTTTCTTGATACTTTACCTTGTGTAAGTGATACTTTGACGGTTCACTAGTTAATTAGATGTTTGATTCTTTTATTTTGGTTTGAAAGTCCATAAAGCCCAATAAAATTTCTAATTTTCAAATGATATTTTCAACAAAAAATTAATTTTCCTGGGGTTGAGGTTTTTGCAAATTTGTTTTTTTAGGTCCAAAATCCCTTAATTACAAAGTTTTAACAAAATCGCTCTGCTTGATTCCAAGATAAATTTTGTAAAAATAAACAGACATTGCTCATATTAGAGTGTAGGATTGTAAAATAATAAAAAAACTGAATCCCTTTAGTACATCCTAAACGCTTAATACTCCTACTACACTGGATGAGACAAGACTCAAATTAAAAAGGATTTAAAAATAAAATCTTTATTGTTTTTTTGCCACTAACAACCATTTTTGACACCAAAGCAAACATAACGTTACACCTTACTTTGTGGGTAATTATGAACCGTAATACATTAGGAATAAGACATTAATATTTCAGATAATTGTAGCGTTTATCATACTTTGACAAAGTTTGATTCACTGAGCTGTTACGCAAGCATTAACCTTCTCGAACAATGTTCTGTCATTTAGCTGATTCAGAAAGAGTTAAATTTGAGGGAGGTATACGTAATGAGAAGCTCATAACACTCACGGTCATGTAGTGTGCCTGTGTAAGTCCTTGGTTTCTACTGGCTTGATCTATCGCTGCTTCATTGGCCAGGCAAACAAATCAGTTCCCCTTGTGCCAAATTTCTGCCTTGACCTGATTCCAATTTTGCTAATTTGGCTCAAGGTATAATACTATTTCAAAACTTTTTTTAATTATTGAGTCGCTAGCATGATGGTTTCTTTTAGATGTGATGGAAACGCATTAGGAAAGAAACTGTTCATAAAAAAGTCAAAATTCTTGGTTTAGCAAGTTGTGAAAAGCATGCTTTCCCCTGTCACAGGTTAGAAATGTTCCATAAATTTCAGCAAGTCAACTTTACGTTGGTATCAAAAGAGGAAACACATAAATGGATTTAAAATTTAACTAAAAGGGTAATTCTTTGTATGTAGACTACTAAATATATATTTTTAGATGTTTTTTTTTGTCCGTACGGCATAACCTTTTCACAGGATAAACTTACCTAATTATAGGCTAAAAAGTTTATTCTTAAAGATGATGTGAGTTTGATAATTTAATGTAAGAAGTTGTAATTAAAATAATAATAATAACTGGAGCCAGATATATTGTTTATAAAACATTATAATTTACAAGTCTCTCATTTTGATTTTAAACTAAGTATTATTGAAAAATGATTCCTACGAATTTAAATAAAACTAACACTAAATTTCTAAAATTGCTCGTCAACCTCCATTACATAACAACCCAGTTTATTAACACGGAATAGTTGGTGAAATTACCACAGTTCCCAAATCGTAAGAAAGCAGGAGGAATAGTCAGTATATTTAGTAACCGAGTTACATAAGACAGAGGCAGGCAGGGCGGTGTGCTAAATGGAACATACAGCGGTCCGGCGTCTCTAGAGTTGGGCTCAGTAGGGCACTTGACTCTTACATAACACCACACTCCTTACATCACAGCACCATGCCGGGCTCATCTTACATAAATGCATCAGTCCGCATAATGCTTACACCATGACACTTGTGTAACCTAACCTGACCTATCATTGACTCATGATCGCTATCTGAAGAATGGACTCTCTGACAGTTATGTAAACGTTAATGGGGATTACCTCTCCATAAGCTTATCTTTAATTTGTGTAGTATTTTATTTGGATTTTCTCATGGGGTTTATAGTACCGATCTGTGAGAAACAGTATGATGGTATTTTTAGGAGCAAAATTAATTATGAATACACAGAGGGTTAAAATTGTGCAGATAGCAGATGTGGGATAAACTATTTTATCTTACTGACAGAATTAAGTGGTCACGTAATTTTTTGTTATAATTTGGCCAAATTTTTTCTAAGTTTGATAGAAATTTATTTGTTTAAAAAAATGGCATAACAAGTTGTATTTAGTTATTTTAGGAAATATACTAGTTTGAAAAAAAATATCAACTGCAAAATATATAATAAC
Source organism: Allygus modestus (assembly GCA_963675035.1). NCBI lineage: Eukaryota > Metazoa > Arthropoda > Insecta > Hemiptera > Cicadellidae > Allygus > Allygus modestus. Next base: position 61,485,327 of record OY776114.1, read on the forward strand.
AAAAATTAATTTGATATATGAATCATAGGTTTTTTGATGATAAATAAACAAAATATCACGCATTCCGTTTAACATTGGTTCTTAGGGAGTTTAAATTCAACATGGCCACTGTCTCTAATGTCCTTTTAAGTCAATACATTTACACACTACCCGGCATTTTATATCAAGCACTTTAATTTTAGTTCAAAGCCACTTTTTAAGTGTAACGAAATTAATACCTCAACAATCAAACACTGTGCAAATGAAAAATTTGAGAGGGAAATATTACTTTAAGTGATAAAAAAATCCTTCCTTGACTGACCTTCCCCGAGCAAAGCTCGGACCCTGATACTTTTAGAGTATAGGATTTTAAACGTATCGTACAATGTGGGACGATGTTGCAGTCGCTCAAGAGGCTGCTGGTCCCCTCGAGCATGGGCGGCCGTCGGCTGTGCGTCAAGAGTCGGTGGAACTCCCCGTACTTCTCCCCCTCCCACTTCCTCCCCCCTGTCAACTCCAGTGACTGTGAGGACAACTCCAGTGGCGAGGACGAGTATCAGGTTAGTCCACGATCAAACACCCGTGATAAGAGGGGGGGTTAGAAATATAGTTGCACGATCACACATCGTGTTAAGTGGCAGCTCCAGTCAGGAAATATTGTTTCACGATCAAACTCCCGTGTTAAGAGGAGGGTTACGAAACTTAGTTTCACGATTAAACTCCCATGTTAAGAGGAGGGTTACGAAACTAGTTTCACGATCAAACCCCTAGGTTTAGAGGTAGCTTCAGTCACGAATCGTGTTTCTGCCTGCTTCTCCCATAAGGCCAATTACCTTTCAAGGCCAATTACTCTTCTCAACAAATAATCCAAAGTCGTTGATTCGGAGCAAATTTTAATGAGAACAATCAAAATTACGTATCAATTTCATTAGGCAAAATTTCATCATAAAAATTAATAATTGTTCAGTAAAATCCCAAAATATTCAATATTCCTGATTTTTTGTGTGAACTATTTGTGTTATTGAAATTCTGCTCACTTAAAATGCTAAGTGTTTTATTGCTCTTTGAAATTAGTTGTAAATCTACGATAACGGATAATCTGTTGAGGAGAGATGGGTTTGGAAAGTTAACATTGGCCTCATGGGAGAAGGTGGTAGAAGCGGTGACTGGAGCTCCATTTTAAGATTTACTTCTTAGGAATAAAAATGTTTATCAGGAAAAAATTGTTGTTGTATATTTTCCCCCTTGTAAGTATCAACAAATTTGCTAGTTTTAAAACCATATTTTTGGTATGATTGTCTTGAGCTAACGATAAGGACATAAAATTTAGTAGTTTAGTATCCAACCAATTATAAAATAGTATAGGCATTTATTTACTTTATTACCTTCTTCATCTTTTGCACACTGAGGGCTTGATTGCATTCATAGAAAGACATAAAATTTACTTTTGGTTAAGAAAAGAGGATGGCTGTTTGGATACTACCCATGCCCTTCCTGTAAAAAATGTCAATAATCCGTGCTAGTGATTCAGTATTAAAAAAACTGGTACGTTTTGTATGTAGTGAGAGTTTACTTTAACACGATCAGTGCGGCGCGCCGGATTTCCGGCGTTTGCCTAACAAGGAAAAAAATGAAATTATCCTTAATTTACGATTAATGCAGTGTATGCGTTAAGCCAACTCTGCCTAGCATTGTAGTAAAAATATCACAGTTTGGTTAAGAAAGATAAACATATATAATGTGTGTGTATATATATATGAGCAATTATGTTATTACAGTTATTTTATATTGATTTTATTGTTTATTTTTGTTCCAGATGCAAAAGAAGTCCATTCCTAAAGTACAATTCAACAGAAGATTACACAAAATCTTTGACCGGATATTCCAAGAGATTAATAGATTAAAAAGTTAGTATTGCATTGGACATTATATAACTTTTAGTTTCTGGTTGTATCCCTTTGTTATCTACTGTTATATAAGTCTATATTCTCAGGTTATCTTCATGTTATATAAGGAGTTATTTCTTATCTGTTAAAATAACCAATCATTGGAGATAGAAGCTGATAGAAGCTGATCGGTTAACTTAGAACTCTTGCTCAACAGTTATTCTTTTAGATGATTACATTTTTTTATAAAATTAGATGGAGATTGAGATAAGGCTTGAAACATAGTTTGGGTTGCGAACATTAAACTCTAACTAAATATTGGAGGTGATTTCGACCAACAAAATTGCGTGCTGTTGCCAACATTTTGTCGTGTAGATAATGAACGAGTCGGATCAAATCGAAGGAGTCAAATAAGTTAATAAAACGAGTCATGATTGAGCTATTTTTTTGCCAATAAGCTTCAGTTTGTTTATTCAATAATATATCATCACATTAGTAAGAATATAAATGAAAATAAAACTAACAAAATTGGTTTGTATGTAGTTTTTTTGGAGGAAATAAATTGGGGTTCACCTAGAAAATGCAAACAGAATATTGTTGAAACATAAAGGACGATAATCATCCTCACTCACTTGTTGGTACACTTACCAACCTTACAAAATCAGCTAATAATATAAATAGTTTAGAAGTGTTACCTCCAGTATTTAGTTATAACTCATTGGTTGTGTTCTAGTTGGTTATTTGCTGCAGTGTTTGTTTTAAATATTGTTATAAACATCTCTGGCTGCCACTTTTAATTTAATCATGTGATTACCAATACTTTTACAATAGACAAAAATTTGTCATCAGTATTATTTACGGCCCAGTTAATTTGATTTATTTTGTCATTCTTATTTAAAAAAAGATTTAACCAAATACTAAAAGATTTATACAGAATATTGAGTAAAATTATTCTTTAAAATAAATCTATAAATATATGCGTCCTACCGCATTATCCAAAATTCATTGTTGAAAGCTTCCAGAACTGTAATATGACAGTTAAAATATAGATTTACTATCTTCAGTCAACAGTTAAATTCCAGAAGATTATCCTTACATATGTTTCAGAACTCTTGTTCCGTCATCAGGGACTTACAAAAATGTCATTCGTCTGTTGAAGAAAAATATTTTTCAAAAATTCAAAAATTGAAAATTAAGTATTAAAATCACAACAGAGGCACTTTTACGGTTAATGGCACAGTGTGATGAAAACATGTTTATGTACATTTACAAGCTCGTTTACAGTTTATTACCGATCCGTTGTTATTTGACGTGTTGTCGTACAGAGTTGGAGCGCAGGCCTGTGTCTCTGAAGATCGATCGGGAAGCTGTGGATCCATCGGACTTTGACTGTATCCTGTGCTGCCGTGCTCTTTGGAGGCCAGTCACCACGCCGTGTGGCCACTCCTACTGTGCCATGTGCCTCGAGCGCTGTATGGACTATAGTGCCGCGTGCCCACTGTGCATGACCTCCCTGAAAAACGTAAGTCATGAGCTTGTTAATCATTCCAGCACTCGTTGTTTTTCACATATTTACGTAAAATATTTTACTGTAACAATTATTGCGTTTGCAATATGGTGGCTCCAGTTATAATGTATTTAATGTTCCTGTTTCTCCCAAAAAATTTAATTTCATTTCATTTATTGACGGTAATCACCTATACAAGTTTACAATGTGGCAATAATGAACATTTGCAAGAAGACAAAAAAGAACAAACTATAGCTATACATCATGCTGTTGGGTGGTTTATAGGTAAATCAGGTGGTTTATAGAATAAATAAATCTATGGAATAATGTTAAATATGGTTCCAAAAAAATCAAAAGTATTTGAATATTTTAGTATTTGATTAAATAACCAGCAGCCCTGTTGTGGCTTCTGATGGACTTTGAGAGGTGTTGACCATTGTCTCCTAACAATGTTGAATACAAAATGCTATGGACATATAAAAATAAAAAAAAAAAAAAAAAAAAAAAACTATAATTCAAACAGAATGAAACGTAAAGGTACTTTTTTGTTCTGCTAGTGTTGCATGTGAACCGGTTAACTAGGCCTATCTAAAATTTAAAGTTGTCAATTTAGATCAGCTGTTTTATTTGGCTTATCTGACTCAAACTAATTAAATTTTTTAATTATTTCTTTAATTATCTTCTGATCTCCATATGGGACATTCTTATCCCCGAAGGCCTGTAGGGCAGAGCCCTAAAGTATGCAAGGAAACTCCTTTCTTAGTTTAAATGAAAAAAATCCTTCCTAAATCCTTTCCCAGGGTGAAAAAGTCAAAAATTTCAAGCCTTTAGCTTTAATAGTTTTTGTATGCATCGGAACAATTAATAATATATAATTAATTATACATATAGAATTATCATTGTGACAGCTCACTGGAGCTATATATAGTTTTGTTCTTTTTAATGAACCATATTCAGTTATTTAAGAAAATACATTGTGGAGGTACATTGTTACTATTGGGTACCGGTACATTAAACAATAACAATGGTCTTAACCCATTGTATACTTAGTTTTTTAATTACTGCATGGCCTCAGAAACCCAATTAAAATTCAATATTTTGCAGTGTTTTAGTAAATAAACTGTAAACAATTTCCTTTTGCTACTAATTGGGCAAACATAGTGTTTTTCTTGAAGCTAGATACATTTTATTTTTAATATGTTAATAGAAAACAAAAAATAAAAAAAATCATAACTGAAATATTTTGTTATAAAAATAAAAATAAAAATTTTAATTTTTTGAAAAATGTAGTAAAAATAAAAAAATAAAATAAATATCAAATCAGTTGTCTAGTAAAGTGCAAAATCTATTTCCTAATATAATACTTTTTAGTTTTTTACTTTATCTAAAAAAACAAATTTTTTATGATTTTTTTGCAAAAGCACTTTTTTCTTGAATAATTTATATTTTTACCCGTTTGCCAAAAATGAATCACATTGCAGTATTTGACCTATACAAATCATTCATAGATATAAGCTTAAAGTAAAAACAATAAAAAAATAAAAAATAAAAAAAAATTGTATTACATCATCACGGAACCACTCCGTGATAAAGATTTTGGGCCAAAACGGCCATTACGGAACCGTTCCGTGAAAAGTATTCAATGGCCTAAAGCAGTTACAGGTAAGAACATAAAAGTTTGTTATAATTCAAGCCCCCATTTAAGTTTATCATTAAAGCCCCAGAAAATTATTTAAAATTATTTAAGCTGTAATATTTTCAAAACAAACAATTCTGTTAACTCTGCCTCTTAACTTCTGTCTTCAGTGATAGCGTTACAAGGCAACGATTGTGAGGACATTGCTGTTGTGATAGCATTACAAGGCAACGATTGTGAGGACATTGCTGTTGTGATAGCATTACAAGGCAACGATTGTGAGGACATTGCTGTTGTAACAGTTTGGTATTTTTATTTCCAGTTTGTTGGTATCAACTCCAAGAGCGTGACACGTTGGCTGGAGGAGGCCCTGATGGCTGGACTCCCCGACATCTACTCGTCAAGACTACTGTCTCACCGCCAGGAGCTGGATGAGCAAGAACGGTAAGCTCATCTGGAAAACGTAATTCTCAATCATCTGCAAACGTATAAAACACCACTGAAGGCTAATTGGAATAGGAGATGGGGTGTGGTACCGTTGCAACGCCACAAGTCAGTTTGCCATGACAGGAGACAGCGAGAGTATCCGAATGCACTATCGTTGAGCAACCTAGCATCACTGGCGCTCTAAGCGGCCCGTGACCGAACTAACCGTTTATGGCAGTTAACCTTCTGTAGTCTATTTTAGTTTTCTATGGTAGTACCGTGTAGAAAGAACAGATGATAAAGCTGAATATAAAATAAAATCCTACTGAAATATCACTTTTAAAACGTAATATTACTCCTTTGAATAATATTTCAGTTATACCAAATACTAGTTGCTTAGAAAAATTGATCATTTAATGCTAACGTGATCATCATATCTAATCGTATTGTGTTTGTGAAGGTCACCCGAGGTGCCAGTGTTTGTGTGCACCACGGCGTTCCCCACCGTCCCGTGTCCGCTGTTCATCTACGAGCCCCGTTACCGAGGCATGATCAGACGCTGCGTCGAGTCGGGCACCAGGCAGTTCGCAATCTCCGCGTGCGTACAGCAGGGGAAGAACAAGCAGACGTGAGTGCATTCTGGAGTTTGATTTAGTTAGTATTCTTTGTGAAATATTAAACATAATGATGTATCAAGTGTAAATACGATCTAGGAGTTAAGAGGGGCCTCCAGTCCCGAAATTTGGCGTTTCTTCTTCCTTCTTCAGTAAGGCTAATGTCAACTTTCAAAGTCCTCCCTCATTTTAAAGAGCAAAAACAGATCTAGCGATTTCAGTGAGTGAAATTTCAATATAACAAATAATAATTGTCCAATAAAATTTTAAAAAAATTACAAATTTATAATTTTTTATGGTTTAACTATTTGCGATATCGAAATTCTGCTCACTGCAATCTCAAGATTTTTTTGTTCTTTTAAAATGAATTATAAATTAACAATTTTGGATAGTCTGTTGAGGAGGGATGGGCTTGAAAAGTTAACATTGGCCTTATGGGAAAAGAAGGTAAAGGATTTTTGACTGGATCTCCTCTTCCTAAGGTTTCAGGCCAATCCATTTAAAGCCTTGAAAACGTAACGTGCCTTCCGAAGTATGTAGTATATTGTCCAATGTTGTTATTGGGAATCAATAAATTATCATTTCTCTCTTAGTTACTGATAAATTTCTTTAAGCAAATTTAACCTTCGTAGATTTTATCATAGGCTACAATATTTTTCAAATCTTCATATAATTGGTCTTAATTAAGGACAAGTTGATTGGAATACAATATGGATAGGTGCCTTAGCAAGCATGTCCTGTTAAACATTATTCTGCTTCAGTTATGTTAGGTACATTTTTTCAGTTGTGTTTTAAGTAATGTTTTCCACATACAAGACTAAATGTATTAATCATGGAAATACCACTTTTTGTGACTTTACAATTCCTATACTGTTCGGAGAGTACTTGTCGGCCGGCTAGTAAAGAAAAGATTGAGGGGAATATTTACCGCCTCCACTATACTCGGTTTACTCAAACAACCAAACGCAAAACTGTTTAATGTTTAACAAATGTTTAACTCTGCAGTGATAAAATCTTGTTATAAAATCAAATCACTTCGTCCGATACATAAGTGAGGAAGGATTGTAGTGGAGGCAACTTCATCCTCACTTGTTTGCTAGCTGGCCAACAAGTCAACTCCGTTACTTTCCTGAGAACACCAATAATAAATCATAAACAATGTTGATAACAATTCCGTGATTGCAGTTTTGCGGATTACGGGACAATGCTGAAGATCGAGGACTGGGTGTCATTGCCGGACGGCTGCTCCATCCTGACCACTGTCGGCATGCGGCGGTTCCAGGTGCTGTCCCGGGGGGAGAAGGACGGCTGTGACACGGCACAGATCCGGTTCCTGGCAGACGTGCCTATCAGCCAGCAGCATGTTAAAGGTAGGCTGTTGAATGATAAAGTTACAAGTAATTAAAAGGTAAAGGTAACAAGTAAAGGCAATTATAAAAAGTAAAGGTAATAAAAAGGTAAAGGTTAAAAGTAAATGAAATTCAAAGGTAAAGGTTTAAAGTAATGGCAATTAAAAGGTAAATTCAAAAAATAAAGGTAATTAATAGGTAAAGGTTAAAAGTAAAGGAAATTCAAAGGTAAAGGTTAAAAGTAAAGGCGATTCAAATATAAAGGTAATTAAAATGTAAACGTGAAAAGTAAAGGTAATTAAAATTATTAGGTTAGGGTGACTCTAGGCTATGATGCAGAACAATTACGAAAGGAAAGAGAAGCCAGAAAATGTTCAGACATGTATAACTATTGTGGTGTTTCTTCTTCCCATTGTATAAGTTCTCTGGTATCTCTAATCTTAGGTCACACTTTAAATTCAAAAGTGGTTTTCATTTAAATTAAACTGAGACTTTACTTTTTTTTATAAACACAACTAACCACCTTCCAAATTATATGTAACATACCCATTTCAAAATCATCTCAAGCTATCCCTACCCTAAAAATATACTTCAGGTCTTTTGGTGGTAGTTAGTGCCTGGTTTGTGCATGCACAATAATAACTTCCCCCCCTCAAAGTGTCTTAGTGCAGTCAGCTTATCAATCCATATTTACTCATCAAAACATATTGTATGATTATTTTGGTCATTGTTTACATTTTTATGTGTAATTGTCTGTACGCAACCATTAGAGGGGTATTATAGGAGTGGAGGGTGTTTTGCCATCCCTCACATAATCACCTACACACCTAATACCGCGAAATAATCTGTACTGACAAATGTGGAATGTTCTTCAAAAGCTCTATTCGATTCTCTACCTCATTTATCTATTGTCTATTCTACTACCTCAGCTTCTTAGTTATAGTAACTTCTTGTATTAATCACATGATGATGTCAGATATGGAGGTGCTGCACTCGCGGGTGCTGAGCAAAGGAAGTCGGTGGTTCAGCAAGATGCCGCGAGCTCTGCAAGAGGAGATCTACCGCACGTTCGGGGAGATGCCGGCAGTGGAAGCTGATTGGTCGACGCTGGACGATGGCCCAGCCTGGCTGTGGTGGCTGCTGGCTATATTGCCGCTCAGCAAAAGTCTGCAGGTCAGTGACGCTTGGAACAAGTGGTAAAATCATGTTAAAATTATTGGCTGAGTAGCACAGTGGTTAGCGTGTTGCTTCGTAATCACCAGATCACCAGACGATCCGAACAAAATCCTAGGAAAAAGTTGTGAAGGTTCGATACTGGATCCAGTTGACATTGGTGATTGGGCCATTTATGACCCTGACTATAGAATCAGTCGGTCTTAGTACACAAGGCATCTCACCCATTCTACACTCATAATTTATTCATATTCGCCTTAAAATACGCCCTAGTTGCATCTTTTAAATCACACTGTGATTTAGTGAAAAAATTTCAAAGATAAATTGGTAAAATAGGTAAACATTAGAGGATTAGTTGTAAAAACTGAGACAATGAAGAATAGTTAGAACAAACTAATTTTCGGTACAATTTGAGTGAGTATATTAGTATACGCACCATAACAAAGTTTGCTATTAATGAAATCCTGGCCTAAAATAACATCTAACAAGTGGACTGCTGTTATGACATAAAAAAGCCAAAACTTTACATACAATTAAGTTATATTATTGATTTTAATCATGGAAATCATTCTTAAAATGTGGGAAAGACGGGAAAAGATCTTGGAATTTCCTCTTGTTTTGCTTGACACCCATTAAACTGTCAGTGTAGTTTTTTATTGGAACACTAACTGTTTTAGTCCTCATTGTCTGTCCTGTATGTAAATATAAAATATATTAGAGCAATTTCAACCAACAAACCCTAATATAAGTGTGGACGTTGTTTCAGATTGCTATTCTCAGCATCACAAGTCTCGGCAAGCGTTTAAAAGCCATAGAGAAGACTCTGGACCACCTCGCAATCAACTCCGAGGCCTCGGTTCCTCTCGTTTCCACGGCCCAGGCCTCGTGATCGTCTCCCCCCTCTCGCATCTTTGTATACGTATCGTAGCTTTCCAAAGACTAGTATACATTCTGTCAGTTGTGTTGCTTCACCACATTATAACCGCTGTTTTAATATTATCCAACATAAATAACTGCTGATATTTGAATAGGCTTGTAAAATATTATTTTTAATTTTCAAACACAATGTCTCAAAACAGTATATTTCAATGCGTTAACTCACTTCAAGTCCACAATTTTTTCAATGCGCAAACGTAATTCTGAGTATTTTCAATTGGAAATAGAGAATATAAGCTTTGCATTTCTTTATAAATCACTCTGAAATTTATAATTATTCCGCAGTATTATAAATGGTGCAGCAACACAATTGTACTGGTTTTTATCGTAAATGTTCAGCGATGTATATAGATTCGATATGATGGCTGTAACCTGTTTATTGTGATGTTGACGTCTTGGCACAATTTAATTGTTTTTAGTTCGTAAGTAATTATTTTATGGTCACTTTTAGTTGCAGATGATGAATGATTTCATCCAGAAAACAAGGCCGTTTTCAAAATCACTACTTTTTTACTTTTTTAAATAATTTCGCTACTAACAATTTTAAATGTAAATATATTTATTCAGATTTCGAGACAAGGTTAAAAAAAATTAATAGAGAATATCTGTAATATTTGAGACTGTTTATTATTATTTTTTAAAGAGTGTAGTGAATTTGAACGATAATATAGGAAATATTTTTATTTAAATTATTTATTTATTTTATTTAATTTTAATACTGACTTTATTTTGAGTTACTTCTTTATTTTCCTCGCTTTTACTACATTACTTTGTTATGATTTACAGTTTCTTTCAATGTTGTTTAGGCGTATAAAACCTTAGGCTAATGCGAATTTGCACAATTTTATCCTTCTAATCTCAAATATGGTGGAGCATTGTATTGTTTTAAGATTTAACTGTTTATATGTAAGTATAATATATTATTATCCCTGAGAATTTTGGGATGATAAAACTCGGATCTGCTGGTATGCTGTTAATTTAGTTTTAAGAGAATGTCTTTGTAGAATAGTTAAACTAATCAAAACTTAGTAGAAAAACACCTTTAAAGTTATTAGGTTTATTTTGTTAATGTTATCGGTTATACACTAATTTTGCTGTTTAGCGAATTATAAAAACCAAAAATAGTATTTTGCCAAGGTATAAAAATGGGCCTTCTGAATTTACTGTTAAGTTTTATTCCTTGGCTGTCTAAATTTATTTTTTATTTTTGTAGATACATGATTTGGTGCTATTTTTGTAATGTAAATGGTCAATATAGATATTATGTGATTGTTAAATTGTTTTGAGAGAAGTAAACATACTAATCGAGTTAAATATTCATATATAATTATTTATGATTTTTAACTGAAAATTAGTTGTTGTATTTTATATTCGGTTTATGTAATTTATTAATACTCTTAAAAATGTTATGTCAGTGTTAAGTAACGAGTGTTTAGTTAAGTCGCTTATTCTTCGTTTAGGGCCTTCTGAATAATGCTACTACTTGTTTTGTTGTTTATATTATTACCCGGGCCTCTATTGTGTACGTTTAAACAACAAAACTAGTTTTTTATTTATTGCTTAGGTGTTTATTTAATGTCAGTTTCTTCTTAGTATATTTATGATGAGGTGTTATGTTTAGTTTCTTAAACGGCAACTCTTCATATTTTGTTTAAGGAGTTAATATTTAAGGTAAACGGAATTGTCCTGTTTTCGAAAGGAGTTTGTTATCCCAAGATCCGGTAATACGATGTAGTCAAATGGTTCAATTTGTCTTTCCAATCGAGAAGGACTTCAGTTGTGTAAAACCTGAATACTGCACCGACTTCCGTTCATGATTATAGATGATGGGTCAACAAACTTCTTTCCTGCAACAGACTTAGTTCTTTGTCTAGAAATGTTGCCATAATAACTGTGTATTTTAAGATAGCAATTAGTTCCACTGTATTTGAGAGATTTTCAAAACTCTAATTAAATTTTGAGTGTTTAAATTTCGAACTCGTTTTAGAAAATAATAGACAGTTTTGTAACGTATACGCTACTCTTTAACTAATGAGTGTGATGCAACGAGCACTCTGAAATGAGGATTTATAGTATTTCTACTTTTGTATTCTATTGGTTTCTGCTAGTCTGCTGTCGGGTTACCTTCTGTGTTATGTGGCCGGCTCGGCTCGGCCCACTTGCCGCACAATCTTGTGATACGTCGGCTAAGCTTCCAAATAAACAGAGTTAAAACAAAGTGACTATTTTTTTACCTTTCCTCATGCGACTACAACTAGTTAAGTTTTATTCCAGTAAGTAAGTAAATTTTAAACGAGTTCGCACATAGCACGCTGACGTGAGGGAAGTAAATTTCCGCATTAAAATCTTAAAAATGAAGTAAAGGGTTTAAACTAACACTGGTGACATTCTTTTGTTGAAAATTGAAATATTTTATTATTTCGCTGTTCTGATGCTCCTGGTTCTATTAGAGATCACTATTAGGACGGCCATGTTGTATATTATAAGGTTAGGAGGAGGTCTCATCAGGATCAAAAGTTGGTATAAGGGTATTGGTGGAGATAAAACTGCATCAAGATATGAAAAACAGCCTTTTCCCATATAAAATCCCCATAAGACAACGTACTGCGTTTAGTCAACTAACATTATTTTTATAAATCGTAAATATTTGAGCTAGAATGATAAGAGAGGGCTTATAATTGTCGGCTATTCAGGTACAATCATTTAATAAGCAATAATTGTTAATTCCGGGCTTTTTTTATACTTTTTGGGCCAAAAAACCCAAAATATGACAAATTAAAATCCCTAAAAAAAGGGTTTAGAGTTTTCCGATTGTTTTGCCCAATGGTTTACAAAAAGGAAGGTTCCTAGCAAATTTCAAGTAAATCAGAAAAAAATTACAACCACTAGAGTATGAACATATATATATATATATATATATATATATATATATATATATATATATATATATATATATATATATATATAGAGAGAGAGAGAGAGAGAGAGTTGTTAGAGACCCCTCAAAATGTGTTTTGTGGGTGAAAGAAGGAACTTTTATGGAGGTACCGGGCTTAAGTTTCACCGTACGGGTCATGCTAATAGTTCACTTTTCCATAAGAAATTCACTAATTATTGGATTTTTATAATCCAACACACGTTAAATGTCCATATCTTGAGAGGTAAACATGGTATCTTGAACTTTATCACAGACCAGGGAGGTAATGATACATAACGTTACGATTACACTCCTGGCAGAGCTCAATCAGCTGTTCCAATAGCATCAGCTGATGGTGTACAACAATCAATGTTTTCACAACATACAATTATTGTTTGTTTTGGTTTTGATGCTGATACAACCTTAACTAGCAGTGCCAGTTGTAGTTGCAAATGTTAGTGTTTAGTTTTTCCAATCTTGTTTGTTCATCATAGGCGATGAAAAGTGTACACGCCTCGAGTAATAAGACCCATAATGCCTTTGTGCGAACACACTCGTGCTTTCAAGCATAGCCCTCAAGTGTAATGATGCTCTTCCTACCCTTGGTGCGTAAATATCTATTACTGAGCTAAAGTGCTCGATATGGATTCATTTAGATTCCACAGAAAATACTGTCTTCTGTAAAGAAATTAAAACTAAACTACCAAATTTTAGAGTGTTGGCCACAGCACAGCCTGTGTGGTAGTTAATTTGTCTATCAACATCATCGTTTTATCATTGCAAAGAACCAAATCCATCAGAACAACAGTATAAATATATTTTCTATATATAATAAACGGTTTGAGAAAACTGATACATACTTTCTCCCTTTGAATAATTTGTTATATTTACAATATCCATACTTTAATATGAGCAATGTCTGTTTGTTTATTTGCAAAACTTATCTCGGAATCCAGCAGATTTTGGAATTGGGGGGCTTGTGGACCTAAAAAATCAATTGGTGAAAACTTCAACCCCAGGAAAACTCATATTTTGTAAAAAATACAATCATCGCAGCAAACCTACGTACTCAGCGGATTTCCAATGCATGTATATGTTTCTCACTACCACATAAAGCCACTTACCAAGTTTCTTAAAAATACATTAATAAATAAGTGATCATAGCATTTTATTTATTCTCCATAAGAATAACATTAGGGCGGAGTACGCATGTTTGCTGCAAAAAAAGAGAAGAAATATGGTTTTGTGCAATTATGAATACAACCCAACCAGGTGAAGCTATATACTAAGTTTTAATAATTTATGTTCATAATTAAGGGAGATATAAAACTTTACGTATTCTCCATAAGAATAACATTAGGGATGAGTATGCAGGTTTGCTGCTAAGGGGATGATAAAAAAAATCAATTTGTTGTACAAATATCAATATACCAGGACTAGGTGAAGCCACCTACCAAGTTTCATCAATATACGTTCATAAATAATCTAGATATAAAATTTTAAATTTTCTTCATAAGGCTAACATTGGACAATGTACTGTATTTAGCACTTTGAATATCTCGGCAACGGTTGGACGTAGAATCACAATTTAAACACCAAAATGATTGTTTTGTAGAGCTAAACTGATTGGTAAAAGCAAATGTGAAGTTTACAGTAAAATTAATTGAGGAAAAGCTAAAAACCATTTTCCCATAAGATTAACATCGGAGATTTTATGAACAGTTTTTCGGATTTTCTCCGCAACCACTTAACCTAGGTTAATGATTAAAAATAGTATATTATTTGTTTGTTTAAGCTCTATAAAATGGTCAAAACAAAAATTGTGGGTTTTAAAAATTTTGGGGTAAAAAGTGCAAAAAACTGATTTTTGAAAATTTATAAAACCCATAAACCCCCTTTCCCATGGTCCGATTTTTCTGGTTTTGGAACTTAAATCATGAATATCACTTTACACATTTGAGCCAAATTTCATCGAAATCGGACGTTTTTTACTCAAGTTATCGCATTCACGGACACATATATAGATATATACTTATATATAAATTTGAATGAATAGTGTTTTTGTCATCTGGGGGCCTCAAAACAAAAATTTATCATGGTCTCGGGCTTAATTAAGTCTTACCATGAGACCTACGGTAATAGCTTCTTCCCTAAAGGGGAAATTCGCTAAAAAATAATTTTTTTGTGTGAATATCAATATTACCAATACTACGTGAAGCCACTTACCAAGTTTCATCAATATACATTCATAAATAATGGAGATATTAAATTTTACATATTCTCGATAAGGATAACATTGGACAACGTACTGTGTTTAGCACTTTGAATATCTCTGCAACGGTTGGACGTAAAATCACAATTAAGCACCAAAATGATTGTTTTGTGGAGCTGAGTTGATTGGTTAAAGCAAATGTGAAGTTTACAATAAAATTAACTGTGGAAAAGCCAAAAAAAATTTTCCCATAAGATTAACATGGGAGATTTTATGAGCAAGTTTTAGCGAATTTCCCCTATAGGGAAGAAGCTATTACCGTAGTCGGCATGGTAAGACCTAGGCCCGGGACCATGATAACTTTTCGTTTTGAGGTCCCCAGACCCCAAAAACACCATTCGTTCGAAACTGTATATATATATATATATATATGTGTGTCCGTGAGCACGATAACTCTCGTAAAAATTATCCGATTTTGATGAAATTTGGTATAAACGTGTAAAGCAACATTTATGACTTTAAGTTCGAAAACCAGCCAGATCGCTTTATCCGAAGGGGTATTTTGGGGGGGTTTTATACCCCAAAAATGGGTTTTTTGAATTTTTTACATATAATTTTGGAAATAGTCAAATTTTAGTTTTCCCATTGGATTCAGCTTAAAAAAACACAACATTTGGTATTTTGATCATTTCTCTACGTCAATTGGTTACCGAAATATTGAAAGTGCTAAACACAGTACGTTGTCTAATGTTATTCTTATGGAGGAAAATAAAAATTGTATATCTCGCTTATTTATGAACATATACTGACGAAACTTGGTATACGGCTTCATCTGGTTGTGGACCATTGATATTTGCTCAAAAAAATAATTTTTTTCTAAAGGCTCCCGTAGTAGCAAACCTGCGTACTCAGCCCCATGTTATTCTTATGGAGAATAAGTGTTATCTCCCTTAATTATGAAAATAAATTAATGAAATTTGGTATGTGACCTCACCTAGTTGAGTTATATTGATATTAGCATAAAACCCCATTTTTTGTGTTCCTTTCTTCAGCAAACCTGCATACTCAGCCACCATGTTATTCTTATGGAGAATAATTAAAATGTCATAAATCGTTTATTTATGAAACTTGGTATGTAGCTTTATGTGGTATTAAGGTAAATTTATATGCATTGGAAATTCGCTGAGTACGCAGGTTTGCTGCTACGGGGGTATTTTTGAATTCTCTCCACAACCACTTAACCTTGGTTAATAATTCAAGATACTATATTATTTGTTGTTTTAAGCTCTATAAAATGGTTCAAACCAAAAATGAGTGTTTTAAAACTTTTAGGATGAAAAATGTAAAAAAACTCATTTTTGGAACATTTAAAACCCCCATAAACCCCCCTTCCCATAGTCCGACTTTTCTGGTTTTCGAACTTAAAGCCATAAATTACACTTTACACATTTGAGCCAAATTTAATCGAAATCAGACTTTTTTACTCAAGTTATCGCATTCACGGACACACACACACACACACACACACACACACACACACACACACACACACACACACACACACACACACACACATATATATATATATATATGTATATATATAAATTTGAACGAATAGTGTTTTTGTCATCTGGGGACCTCAAAACAAACAGTTATCATGGTCTCGGGCTTAAGTCTTAGCATGAGACCTAAGGTAATAGCTTCTTCCCTATAGAGGAAATTCGCTAAAAACATTGGTTAAAACTCAACATTAAAAATTTTAACATTGAGTTTGTGGAGTTTCAAATTAAAACAAAATGGTTTAAATATAGACATCGAGTGATATTCAGCTTTTATGTTGGCAGCATTGTGCCACATAAGTGAAAGGAAATGTCATCAGCCTGTCAGCTGACTTGCAGTTCAGCGATTCGAAATTTCAACAAAAGTCACCCTTTTGTGTAGTTACATTAACAGATTGGTGCAAGTAAAAGTGTATTATTAAAAATTTTCTAAGATGATGAATTGAAATAACACTATATTTTCATTTTAGGACGTAGTTATATCTTCGATATTGTTCTCGTCGTGGATAAGTCGCTCAAGGTAATCTGCCTATTTTATTGAACCAAAGTTTAGGTTAGTGCTTTTAAATAATTTAGTCAAGGGATAGTACAATTAATGTCTTAACAAATCAAGCTTTAAGTATGTATATACTCATAGAATAACAGCTCAAAGTGTTAAGTTTCTTAAGGGATTGGATTATTCTATATGGATTTTAAAATATATTATCAATATTACAGCAGTATGGAGAATTCAGTTCAAGTAGGGCCTAGGCTAACTTAGTAGATATTTTTACTATTTTTCATATTTATGTTTCTTCTATGGTTAAAAGGTGAGAGCATCCTACAATGGTGAAATGTTTTTGCTTTGTGTCGAGTGCCAACTTATAATTTGCGCTGCGGCTGTTAGGTTAGATAACATAACTTATCGATACCTAACAAAACCTTTCACAACTTACACTCCTTTTTCAAAAGCAGTGTTAACCACCTAAGTGAGGGGAAGCAATAGGGGTTTGAAGTATTTTTTCTATCAGCCATGATGGCATGAATCACAGGTCTGTTGACTTTTGACTTTTTATGCTGGGAGTTTCTAAGTATATTATTTAAGCGACCTCTTACTCCAAAACTGGGAAACTAGGGCTAGTTTCGTGGAGGCTGCTGGTATCATGAGTAGTTGCGAGGTGATCGCGAATGAGTGGTGTGGTGCACGTATGGCTCTGTAGTGGGTAAAAACTTGCTAGTCAAACACACGATGCTAATACGTGATGAAACGTCATTAGCTACTGTCAATATTTTAGTCAAAACTATCAAGGTCCAAAAATAGAGCAGACAACTGCCGAATTCACAAATTTAAATATCTCAACAAATCCATAAATTACACTCGTTTTTGTTATAAAAATCACTTTATCACATAATCACATCGCCTATCAAATATTGTAAAGCCCCAGGCATATTGTATTGGTTAAAATGTAAACAAAAAGAAAGGTAATTAACAAAAAAACGAATGCGGAGGCTGGCAACCAGGAAGAATTGACAATTGTTTGTTAAATTAATGATAAATGCTTGGAAATGAGGTGGAATCTTATAAATGAAAATAATTTCTTTAGGCAATAATTGTTTTTATCGTAAATTTGTTTAGTTGAAATAAATGAGAATGGTTTTTATGGAGGCAGCCTACATAACCACTGATCGCCTAGCTTGACTTACCACTGTTTATGTCTTGCTTGTAATATTGTTATAATGAGCAGCTTTGTTTAATTTTGAATAAACGTAAGCTACTTTGAATGACGGCCCTTTTATGTTGTAATATATATTTAAAATACCCCCGTCGCAGCAAACCTGCATACTCAGCGAATTTCCAATGCAAAATATATGTCTCAATAACACATAAAGCCGCATACCAAGATTCATAAAAATATATTCACAAATAAGCGATACATCAAATTTTAATTATTCTCCATAAGAATAACATTGGGAATGAGTACGCAGGTTTGCTGCAACAAGGAACACAAAAAATGGGTTTTTATGCTAATATCAATATAACTCAAGTAGGTGAAGTCGTATACCAGTTTTTATTCATTAATGTTCATAATTAAGGGAGGCAGAGCATTTAATTATTCTCCATAAGAATAACATGGGGGCTTAGTATGCAGGTTTGCTGCTATGGGAGCCTTTGGCAACAAAGTTTTTTTGAGCAAATATCAATAGACCACAACGAGATGAAGCTGTATACCAAGTTTCGTCAGTATACGTTCACAATTAAGCGAGATATAAAAATTTTCTTTTCCTCCATAAGAATAACATTAGACAACGTACTGTGTTTACACTTTCAATATCTCGGTAAAAAATTATCGTAGAGGAATGATCAAAATACCAAATTGTGTGTTTTTTTAAGCTGAATCCAATGGTGAAAACTAAAATTTGACTATTTAAAAAATTATATGTAAAAAATTCAAAAAACCCATTTTTGGGGTACAAAACCCCCGAAAAATACCCCTTAAGGTAGAGCAATATGGCTGGTTTTCGAACTTTAAGTCATAAATGTTCCTTTACACGTTTATACCAAATTTCATCAAAATCAGTCCTTTTTTACGAGAGTTATCGCACCCACGGACACATATATATATATATATATATACAGTTTCGAACGAATGGTGTTTTTGGGGTCTGGGGACCTCAAAACGAAAAGTTATCATGGTCCCGGGCCTAGGTCTTACCATGCCGACTACGGTAATAGCTTCTTCCCTATACGGGAAATTCGCTAAAAATGAAGTTATTCTATCCTAAACTAACTTATAATATATGTGGCGATCACATGGCATCATTTTTTGTTGGTGAAAAACACTACTTGGTCCTTGCTGACATCACATACTTTTGGACAGTTTCAAGTTTGAAATAAACCAACTAATTTTATTTATATACCATTAGCAGTATATTAATTTCTGGTTTTTTTTTTGTATGGAAAATATCCCAAAAGGAACATGTGGGTCAATTTCTGAGTTCTCCTTGAAACTTATTTGCAGTAAACTTTCAAAAGCAGAACGATATAAAGAACCGAATGAAATTGTTTGATACGGTATATCGATTATAACAATGAAATAAACAAACATGACAGTGACATGACATGATAATAATGTTCCCGGCAATACCAGTTTAAGCAGTCGTGGAATCAACGTTTGTTATCTCGACAAATTTCAAGACACCTAAATTGAAACATAACATAACCAAAACCTAAATAACCGAATCCTTAACCGAATAACTTAAATAATCGTGATACTGTATCGAATATTTTCATTCGGTTCTTTATATCGTTCCGTTTATGAAAGTCTACCCCTTATTTGTCAGGGGGTATGTTTTCTTTAAATAGAAAATCAATTCAAAACTCAACAACTATTTTATATTTAAATTATGTTACTGGTCTTCATAGCTTGTTGAAGTTCTTATCTATCCTGGTCACTTTTAACAAAACATAGTTTTCACACACATAAAAACACTATTCCGGGCAACCACACAACTTGACTTAAACAAATGACGTTACGTGTAGGGTTAATAAAAACATCACTTCCTCAGATTTGCTGGATGTCGCCATCTCAGCCAAAACATCTGCACATGTTAGGAGCATGATGTTTTTGTTATGCGAAACATCATTCGCTTAAGTTGTGTGACTGTCCAGATTAGTATTTTTCTGTGTGTTAGTATTTTTCTGTGACTACCTACTAAACCTGAGTTTTGTTAAAACGAGTTAGCACTCAGCACGCTGACGTGAGGGAAGTGAATTTCCACAAACAAAATTTTTAATTCTAAGGTTAGGAGAAGATCCAGTCAGGCTTGAAAGTAGGCGCGAGGTTGCTGGGGATAAAACAAATACACCAACAAATGAATAACATGCTTTTCTAATATAAAAACCCCATAAGACAACGTTCTGTGTTTAGCCGATGATATACATTTTCTTTAATAACTCGGTAAATATTTATGCTAGAATGACGAGAGAGGGCTTAAAACTTTTGCTTCACTAATTCCCATCTTAATACATGCATTAATTGTACGTCCGGGGCTTTTCTGACCCTTTTTGGGCCCAAAAACTCGAAATATGAAAGAATAATCCCCAAAAAAGGGGTTTAGAATTTTCCGATTGTTTTGCCCAACGAACTTGTCCAACTGATTGTAGAAAAGAACGTTCCTACCAAATTTTAAGTAAATCGGGCAAAAAATGTGACCCCTGGAGTGCATATACATAATATATGTATATTAAAAATAATAGAGTGATTAGCGCTACTAATATGTTAGTTTTAAGCATTATTTTATAAACAGAGTACCCTTTTAGCGAATTTCCCCTATCGGGAAGAAGCTATTACCATAGTCGGCATGGTAAGACCTAGGCCCGGGACCATGATAAGTTTTCGTTTTGAGGTCCCCAGACTCCAAAAACATCATTCGTTCGAAACTGTATATATATGTGTGACCGTGAGCACAATAACTGTCGTAAAAATGATCCGATTTTGATGAAATTTGGTATGAACATGTAAAGCAACATTTATGACTTTAAGTTAGATAACCAGCCAGATCGCTCCATCCGAAGGGGTATTTTGGGGGGTTTTGTACCTCTAAAATGGTTTTTTGAATTTTGTACCTATCATTTTTATAAAATCAAATGTTTTCACCATTGGATTCAGCTTAAAAAAACACACAATTTGGTATTTTGATCATTTCTCTACGTCAATTGATTACCGAGATATTGGAAGTGCTAAACACAGTACGTTGTCTAATGTTATTCTTATGGAGGAAAAGAAAAATTTTATATCTAGCTTATTTATGAACGTATACTGACGAAACTTGGTGTATGGCTTCATCTGGTTGTGGTCTATTAATATTTGCTCAAAAAAATAATTGTTTGAAAAAAGCTCCCGTAGCAGCAAACCTGCGTACTCAGACCCATGTTATTCTTATGGATATTAATTACATGCTATGTCTCCCTTAATTATGAACATAAATTTATCAAAACTGGTATATGACTTCACCTGGTTGAGTTATATTATTGATATTATTAGCATAAAAACCCATTTATTGTGTTCGTTGATGCAGCAAACCTGCGTACTCAGCCCCAATGTTATTCTTATGGAGAATAATTAAAATTGTATATATCACTTATTTGTGAATATATTTTTATGAAACTTGATAAGTGGCTTTATGTAGTATTAAGACATTTATATCTCCATTGGAAATTCACTGTGTATGCAGGTTTGCTGCAACGGGGGTATTTGGTTTTAATATAATATGTTTTATTAGACGACTAGTTTCAAGCCTTTAGGTCATAGTCATGTCTTACATTATTTTTGTAACCTCACATAATTCAATTTATTAACTAGTCGTCTAATAAAACATATTATGTTAAAACCAAAAAGGTTACTCTGTTTATAAAATTATGCTTAAAATTATATGTATATAATTTTGAACGACCCCCAAAACGTGTTCAGGAGGTCATGTTAGGAACTTCTATGGTGGTCCCGGGCTCAAGTTTCACCGTGCGGGTCATGCTAATAGTTCACTTACCATAGGGAATTCACTAATAAGGGTAGACACCGACTTCAAAAAGTGAGAAAGGATAAGGATGAGTCCGATGATTACAAACTAGATCAGAATAACTAAAGAAATTAATATTTCTTTAGACTAAAATTCGGGAGAGAAGCTGAATATCCTACATCTTATTTTGGAGGAGATAGTATCTTGAGCACTGTAGCAATAAGGGCCCAGCGGTGGACTCCTTAGGAATGCTTTGATTCTATTTTTGATTGACTGTGTAATGTTGTTATAGTTTAATGGACTGTCACCATTATATGAGGTTGTTTGTTAGAATGTGGTTTGCATATAAATTTAAACACTATTAATGTATATAAATTACTGATTTAATAACTTTTAATGACCTCCCTTGCTTCCTTTGTGACTGTGACCATTACCACCTTTATTAGGCTGTTTATCTTTTTTTGAAGCATGATTCCTTTGAGCTGACTTCTTCTGATGCCCTTTTGGTTTATTTTGAGCAGGGTTGCCTGCTTTTTTATGTTGATTATTTGGTTTTTTAATAGCTTGTTTTCCATCACCTGCTGGTTTTTTGTGAGCTGCCGGTTGCCTTTTATTGGCTGATTTGCCAAGATTGCCCCCCGGGATGTTTTGTACCACCTTGGCCGGTAGCTTGATTAGCTTTGTCATCTTAGCTCTCATATCAATCGGTTTAGCCACATCTTGTTTCAACTTGGCAAAATCTTGTAATACTACCTCCGAATTTTTAATATCGGTTTTCCCAGTTTTGACAATTATGTTTCTAAGACACGGCCTGTCGATGAATCTTTTACAAGACTCTTCGTCTTTGTCAGTTTTAACTAAAAATATGTTACCCAAATTGCCTTCTACTACTGCTGAAACATCGACAAATACATTGCCTTCCAGGAGGATGCTTGTTTGTTTATCACCTAGGTCGATGAGGCCGGTTTCTGTGACGTCGTAGAAGATGTTTTGAATGTAATGAACGATGCCCTTGGAGCCCGCGGCCGCGACCATGTGGGGGCCTCTGCCGTTGGTGTTCTTTATGACGTTGTTTTGGAACGTCATCATGTCACCAGTGCCTAGAAACAACCAGAGCCAGTAATGTTGTCCGTTGCAGTAGGCCGAATGTTGTGTGCTGCCGTCGAAGAGAGTGTTAGAAACTGTGATTCCCTTGTTTTGTCCAAAATGTGATACGATAAATTGCCTCCCGACATTTTTCACCAAGCAGTTATCGATCAGGATATTGTCGACGTTTATCAGATCTATTGCATCGCCGCCCCAAATCACGTGGGCGTTGATATCTGTGATTTTCAAGTTTCGAATTTCAACATTTTTAGAGTTTTCCAATCGTAGTCCCTTACCTTTTATCCCTCCGCCGTTCTTTCCAATTATTATTTTGTTAGAACCCACCTTGATGCCTGTTCGTCCGGCCGCTCCGTATTTGACCGTCGTCGGCACGAGACCGTTACACTGGTTCACTACATTCAGCTTCATTTGCCCCTGCTTCTTACATTTGTCTGAGTTAGCGTTGTGGAAGCAGCCGATTTCTTCTTTTATACCTTCTGTTGCTGTGAAGTCAAAGACCTTGTTAATAATGATCTTGGCCGGCTTATCATCTTTACAGTACGTGTTTTCTAATTTCATACACAAGAATTTTTTCACTTCTTCTGTATCTTTTGGAGTGTATGTTGGCATGTTTGGGAAAGATTTTGGTTTGTAAAACGCTTCACATTGTCGGAGCACGGTTAGAAAAGTGACCAGTGAAACGAGTTGGCTTTTCATTGTGTTGCACCGATTGGCTGTAATGGGAAAGAAAAAAATTAGTATTGAGTGTAGTTTTTAATGTAGAACTTTGTTTTAAATTTTAAACAGTATATTATTTTATGTAATAAAGAAAATAGAAAATAGATATTCTTAGAGATAAATTTTTGACAGAAACTTAGGTTCTATAACCCCTGTAAATGATTTGGAAGAGTATACAAAAGTTAAAAACTGAATACAATATTGTTTATTTTGTTGTTGTTGTTGTCAGAGCACGATGAAGTGGATGGTTGTGGGTGTATTGTTAGCCACAATGTTGGAGAGCATTGTAGCACCTCCCGTCATTGAAAAGAAGGAAGAGAAGAAGGAAGAGGAAAAAGATAAAAATGCAAGA
The DNA here is from genome assembly GCA_963675035.1 of Allygus modestus. Taxonomy (NCBI): domain Eukaryota; kingdom Metazoa; phylum Arthropoda; class Insecta; order Hemiptera; family Cicadellidae; genus Allygus; species Allygus modestus. Next base: position 61,509,193 of record OY776114.1, read on the forward strand.
TTTGTAAGTAGTTAATGTGATAATAATTAACTGTTAGATTGGAATTTATTCAAGAAATTATCACTCATGAAAATAATCTTAGATGCGAACCTAGCTATTGTGATACACTAATTAATATTGTAATATCTTAGATAAAATATAAAACAAACCAAATTTTGTTTTTGGTTGTATTTTAACACTTAGGCATTCTCTGCACACGGGAAGACTGTTTTCTAACTAGACTTGAGCAACTGGTAATTTATTAGCGATTTGGGGGCCCACATTAAAATGAGTGAAATTAAAAATCAGGATCCTTCAAGAGAATACCATGTGCTCGGTGGTATTTTGATTGGATGATATCTTGATTTGAGCCCATGGCCAATATAATGACGGGTAACAGTTGATGAATTGTTGATGGGTATTTGCCCAAGGGTGTAAAAGATTTCAGGATACAAGATGTTTGAGAGTGTAACATACAGATAAACAAAAAATTAAAATAATAAATAAATAAAAAATATCAAATTATCAGGCCACTCAAATCGACTACTTACTATATATAAAACCCTATCAAATAAAATTTAAATAAAAATAAGATTGTTGACAAAGTCATTTCACAGCCAAGTAAGCAAAGTCATAATTTAAAGTTTATAAAGTACAGAAAACTAATATAAATTAATACAAAAACAAAACAACAAAAACAAAAACAAATAATACTTTATTAATATATCATGCCTACTATATTTGGGGAAGGAAAATATTAAAGGGGAAATGGTAAAACTACGATTCAGTGTCATCTCACTGAAGGTATTTTAAATGTATTACATTAAATTATGCTAATGTTCACATGGTTTAATGTTCATGTTCATGTTAATATTTTGGTGTTTTATAGGAAGATATGGGAATAGAATACAACAGATATTTGGTTCAGGTAGTAGAGGCACTAGAAAGTGATCCAGATTTCAGGAAGAAATTAGAGAACGCAACTTCTGAAGACATTCAAGTAAGTGCACTGTGATTCAGATGGGCTATTTTATTTGTTGTCAACTTCTAAAATTGATTTGAACATTATTAATTTACTTTATTTAATAAATTTGGATACCAATTTTTATAGTTTGAATTTAAGGGATCATACAATTGTGCAGATGATGTATGTATGGGGAAATAGCATTTTCATCGTTAATGTTTGCATCGGACATCTCCTCATTGTTTTCTTGAGTAATTGAGTAAAATTACATGACAGAATTATTTCAGAATCCTTATCTTGAGTAGTAAAATGCCAATGCCCCATTAATAAAAGATAGTAGTAGGCCTATATCTTACCGAGTTAAAATTTACTAAGATTCGGAAACTAACTTTTTACTATTGTGTCCATGAAAAATTATTAAAATTTTACACAATAAAGTAAACTTTGTGTTTTATAATAGTTATTTTGCTTTAAAATCTATCAACATTAAAAAAAAATATATATAAGATTTAATTATTACTTCAAACAATGTTTTTAGATCTTTCTGTTTACAAAAATACTTGATTCATCCTCAAAATGTTAAATAAATATCCATTTTTACTCAGTTTATACTATGTTTATACTCGCTTGCAATGTAAAGCAACACTAAACTCATGGTGTTTGGGAGGTACTGGACTAAGGGTTTCCACCTATGGAAGAGTTGACTTTCCACAAAAACCCCTTTAAGCAGATTGATCAAGTCGACTACAATTGTTCAACAGCCATACTTAATATACGTGCATTTCCTTTCTTTACTCATCAAATTGTTAAAGACCAAGATAATGCAGGGCCAAATTTCTATTCCTAACATCATTAGTTTGAAGTTACAGGAAAATCCCATTATACAGTAATAAAAAAGGGGAGGGTTCATTTGTTGGTTGTATGAGTTGGTAAAAAGCATGTGTCGATAGGCAGTAAATTAACTTATACATGAAAGTCCCAATTTTGCTTTTGTTTTACAACACTAATTTTTATGTGAATAGCATATAGATTTAGGTATTACTGTGAGGGTTTAGTATCGACATTAAAGAATGTGGAGGGTCCCTTTCAAAGAATAATACCCCCGTCGCAGCAAACCTGCATACTCAGTGAATTTCCAATGAATATATAACATAACACATTAAATCACTTAACAGGATTCATAAGAAATGTATTCACAAACAAGCGATATTTAAAATATTAATTATTCTCCATAAGAATAACATTGGGGATGAGTATGTAGGTTTGCTGCAACAAGGCACACAAAATAACGGGTTTTTATGCAAATATCAATAGAACTCATCTTAGTGAAGTCACATACCAAGTTTCATCCATATACATTCATAAATAAGCGATATATAAAATTTTAAGTATTTTCCATAAGAATAACATGGGGACCAAGTACCTAGGTTTGCTGCTACAGGAAACATTGGCGAAAAATTTTTTTGTGCAAACAACAATAAACCACAACCAGATCAAGCCATATACCAAATTTTATCAGTTTATGTTCATAAATAAGCGAGATATACAATTTTTCTTTTTCTCCATAAGAATAACATTAGACAACGCACTGTGTTTAGCACTTTCAATATCTCGGTAACCAATTGATGTAGGGCAATGATCAAAATACCAAATTGTTTGTTTTTTTAAGCTGAATTCAATGGTATGAATTAAAATTTGATTTAAATTAAAATTACATGTGAAAACCCCAAAAACCACATTTTTGGGGTACAAAACCCCCCAAAAAAACCCCGTCGGATGGTGCGATTCATCTGGTTTTCGAACTCGTTCAAATAAATGGTACTTTACACATTTGTACCAAATTTCATTAAGATCGGACCTTTTTTACGAGAGTTATCGTGCTTACGGACACATATATATATATATATATATATATATATATATATAAAATATACATATATACAAATTTTAACGAATGGTGTTTTTGGCATCTGGGGACCTCAAAATGAAAAGTTATCATGGTCTCGGGCTTAAGGCTTACCATGAGACCTACGGTAATAGCTTCTTCCCTATAGGGGAAATTCGCTAAAATTGTAATGGAATTATCACAGAAAACCTAAATGTTTGAAAATGTTTCCAGACAGGAGATATCGCACACGAACTGGACTTTGTCTCGCACAACGTCCGGACCAAGTTGGACGAGCTGAAGCGCATTGAGCTGGATCGACTCCGCAAGCTGGCGCGGCAGGAGTACGAGCTGGAGAACGACATTGACACGACGCACATGAAGATAGAGCCCGGGCACGTGGACCACACCAACCCCCACACCTTCGAGATCGCCGACCTCAAGAAGCTCATCGCAAAGGTCTGTGTGGTTTGAAACTTTCAGATGAGGTTTCGGCAGCTGAGTACAGACCGCGGTGGTTCTCCGCTAGTAGTTTCGGTTCAGCAGAATTCCACTCTACTAGACGCGAATTTTTTGGCGACCGACTGCGGAAAAGCCTAGATCATTTTGGTTGTGACTGTTGGAGGGATAAAGCCACAGACAAGAAAATAAAATATTATGCTGTCACAAGCAGGCCTATACCAACACACATATTTCTCCGTTTAGCATTTTCATTAAATCATCAACCGATTGTTTTATAGCAATTTTTCAAATTAGTTATACACGTAGAGATAAAAATAATGAGCAAACTGAAATTAGATTATTTTAATTATATGAAAAATCTCAAAGTTTCATAATTTTAGATGTTTTTCTATAGTGTAAAACAAAGAAGCTTTAAATTTGAAGATGCCGTATAATATTTTTAAAACAACCAGAAAGAACAGTTTTAAACAATCAACATTTTACTTTTAAAACACAGCAAAACTGCCTTTTGTTTGAGCTAAAACGACAATACATAACAACTTGATACACAGATTACAACTTGAAAAGTGAATACAGATTAATAATAATTTAATTATCAGTTGGTTATTAGTGCTGTACTCCAGATAATTAGATGGCCTTTTATCAATTAAACAAGGTTCTCGTCATCTGACGCACCAAATTTACCTGAAATCATTTTGTAACAACACAAAAACACAACGCTGCTACGAATCTACACCGTCAAAGCCATCTACATTCAACACTATCCTATGCTCCGGGATCAGACAAAGTTACTCAGTGGCGCGGCGTGGATCTTTTCCGCTGTCTAGGAAAACAGCGCCATGATGAGAGGCCAGCATACTCCGCTCATCACTGCCAAAATATTCCTCGTCTAGGAAAACCCAGCTTTATACAGTCAAATTATTGTTAGAACGGGGTTACTAGAGGGAGATCCCTGATACAGATGCAGTTCTCAGTGCCTCGGAGACCTATTTTTGTTTTTTAGGGGTTCCGGACCCGCGGGACACGGCATATCACATAGCCATTAGTAATTTTGTATTGGTCGTAATAAAATCCAGGCCCATGAGGACCAAAATCTCATACTCTAACCACTACCTACTTCAGGTCTCTTCCACTTCTGATTGTTTTTCAGATAATAGTAAACTTAATTAAAAATGTCTCATTATCCGACACCGAGTCAAGAACTGACAATTAATCATCCAGTTAGCTTATAAATTAAAATTAAAAACAACTAAAAGAATATTTAATTAGTTTGCTAGAGGAATTTTTCCTAAAAATGATTAAAAAACAGTTGTTTGAAGTAAAAGTTAAAATCCTTTATTAGCTCCTACTGTACTTAATTAAGATGGTGAGGTGATTGTTTGATAATTGAACCATTTTTGACGCTGTTCTGATTTTTTACTCTGTACTTCTTTATGAATAAAGATGATTGACTATTGACTATTACCGTAATCTGAAGTAGTTCCTTGATGCTTGTAAAGAACACTGGTTTGTATGCATCCGGAAGTTGACAATGAATCTGACTGCAGAAAACGTATGTTTGGTGTCACAGTAACAGGCAAACAAACATTGTCAAAGATAACACATTGTCACATTAGAATGTGACACATTAAAAACACTTGTGGAGTGGAACAAGTTTTTCCAGAGACATCTGTTTGAGACCAGACAAAATTGTCAAACTAGTTTTTTTATATTAATGTCAGAGGCATTTTCTTAGAGGGGTAGGGAGAAGGCAAAAACCACTTAATCGACTGGGCTCAAACTTTACACAAATGTAGATGTTGAACCCGTGCAACACAAAGGCCTATTCACTTACTTAAAATCCCCTCGGGCTACGCCCCGTGAACGTCCCAAGTTTCAATGTTTAGTTTACATTTCAGAAGAAAGTAAACATTCAGAAACTAATGCGAATAATTGTGGATACTTCCATTTGACAGCTTAAAGAGCAGAAGCAAGAACAGCTATTTCAAGCTAACTTATAACACAGTTATTAGTATTTGTTCTTTTATCTATCTCGTGCGAAGAACGGGTACACCAGCTAGTTTAAGTGAAAATGGTACTAACACAAGTTACAAATGGGGTTTTCAAATTAAGTTGCAAAAGTTTATGCTTGTTTGAGAACTTAAAGCATAGTATTTCAGGTACTTTGGTATTATACGGATGCCACTATTTTTGGAGGTTAATTTTTACCGGATGCAAAGGATAACTACATAATTCGAAAAAACGTACTTTTATTGACTTACTGTAAAAATTTTACATCATTCTGATGAGCGGTCTTTGTGTTGTGCCTCCCAAAAGGCAGCGATGGCCGCTAGGATCGTGTTGAATGCGTCGCCGCCGTTAGCAGCCACACCCGATCGTCACATGTATTCCGCCAAATATACAGCGCGCTGCGGCAGTTATGTTAGTATGGGTTATCATAAAAATACGTACGGTTTCCTCTTCATTTCGAGGTAAATCCCACACCAAAAGAACGTCACTCATTATGAAAACAAATGTAACGTAGTGCACGGCAATAAATCACTCATGACACTGACCCAGATACAGGCGATGACAGGTGATGCGCACGCTCCGGTCAACGACCTGACCTTGGCCTATTTGGAGGGGGTTTGGCGGCCGGAAGTATGACTCATAAGGTATCATTCGATTTGTAACGAAACAAGGAAAGTCCTACAATCATTTTTATGATAACCCATCCTAACATAACTGCCGCAGCGCGCTGTATAAGGGTGGCATCCGTATAATACCAAAGTACCGTATTTCACTATGATTAATTAAATCAATACATAGCCTACGCATGCTATATTGATGCCTGGTAGACACCTGTGCTAACGTGTGTTCAAGCAATCCTGACTTGAAACAAAATTGACTCAGGCATTTGGCTTTTATTAAATGTAATTTTTTAGTTAACTAATAATGGAATCATAGAAAATATGGCCTAACCTAAAAAATTGCAACACAAGCAATTAAAAAAAAATGATAGCTAAGAGTTCCCTTAATCATCCATAAAAAATCGCCATCAATCGTACTTTGACAACATGCCGACAAATTCAGAATGGCAGCCAATATGGCGGCTAAAATATATGTTTTGGCTTATATCTCGAGAACGGTTAGATTTATCGAATAACTTTATTTTAGAAAATTTGTACTTCTTTTAATGCTGATTAATCTTTATACCTACATTTTTTTCTGTAGGGCGTACGGTATGGCTGCAATTTGCCGAGTTTTATATGGTTAAAATCAGAATTTTTTTAAAAAAGGTCGAAATTTTCTATTTTGGGTGACTGTATGTTTACAAATAACAACGTTACGTTGAAAAATGATAGATAAAACCATGCATCCATGTGGTTTCCTACTTATTTTCAGTTTCAACCATTTTAGTGCTAAAGAGTCGCCGACAGCAACGATGTATTTTTCTTCTAAATTGCGAGCGTCGCTGTAGGTGACTCCTAGTATTTTTTATTGTATGCAGAAATATGATATACCTATTGGCTGATTAATGCGTCAATACAATCCGAAGGCTTCAAACTATCAATCGCCAGGGCACTTTGCTCTGTCATTGTCGTTAGCGGTCAGATGTTTACATAATTTCTTTGATTGTTCGCCGTGCGCTTTTCCCGCTGTTGTTTGTTTTGAAGTGGTGTCTTCTGTAATTTTTTGTTTTATCATTTATTTAGTTGTAATAATTGTTGTTACGATGTGAGATTTATGTAATATATATGTGAATTTTCGCACAGGAAAACAAATGCCTATTGCATCAATCCCAAATATGTTGATAGGAAAATAATTAAGAAAGTAGGAAAAAGAAACTATTCTCATAGAAGCGGCTGCAAAACTAATAAAAAAGAGATAAAATTAAGAGCTAGAAGTAGTACGGATAGTTATCCAGGCCCTGATGATCTTAATCTCCAAATTGCTTTAAATTATCTGCCTGAGTCATTAAATTTGTTACTGTCAATGATTTTTGCTGGAAAGAATACATAACTAAAACTAGCATCCATTTGTCAAGCCATAATGCAATCTGCTTGTCCAAGATCCATAGCAGCACCACTACTGATAGGTCTTGGTGAGCAACTTTTCCATAATTTCCGTTCAACGATAGACACCCTGCATGCACTTGGATTTTCAACATCGTCCAGCTGTTTGAGAGGAATTAAGAATTTGTATTATCCACCAGTTTACCAGTTACCAACGAATCTACAGTAATTATGATAGCCGATAATGTAGACCATAATGTATGTACGTAGGTGTAATGTATGTAGTTTAGGTGGAAGAAATACGATTCATGCTATGGGAATGATTGCAGCAATATCGCCATCTGGACAATCAATGAAATCTGTGACGCATCGTAAAATAACCAATGAGGAGCAACTCAAACAAATAAGAATAACGATTCTAGATTATAAAGCAGCAAGAAATGTCTTAAAAAGCACTGTCTTCAAAGATCTAAATGCAATGACAATCAATCATAGCATGATGGTGGATCTTGTTTGGCAAATCTCTGGATTATTGAATCCAAACAGAGGACAATGGTCCGGAATGATGCAAATTTTCTATGTTAATGAAGGATTAGTTCACACTGGAAAGGTGGGAATCAAATATTTACCTATGACCAATTTAAATCCAAGTGACATGATCTGCATCTTCTCGACCGTACCTTTCCTTAAATACTTGGCAGAAAAGAACAATGTACCAACTATAATTACATTCAACCAACCATTGTTCTGGAAGGCTTCAATCATAAGGGAAGAATATCCCGATCTGAAATCCATCGTGTTGTTACTTGGAAATTTCCACACGACTATGAATTTACTGGGTGCAATTGGTTGTCTAATGGCAGGTTCGGGACTTGCAGAGGTACTTGAAGAAATATATGCAGAGCACACTGTTTCCCAAATAATGAGTGGTAAAGCATATTCTCGTGCAATCAGAGCCCATCTCATGATAGGTTCTGTATTAACAACACTGCTTCTTGAAGATTTGTTTCCTACTGGTGATTCTGGTGAAGATTGAAAGAAGAATTGATTTTGACCTATTATATGACCTATAATAATTGGTGTAATTAACAAGTAGGAAACCACATTTAAAACAACTTAAATATTTGATGTTTGACGTAAAATTTGTATTTTCAAACATGGTCATCCAAATTGAAAATTTTGACCTTTTTGAAAAAATACAGATTTTTACCAAATACGGCTCGGCAAATTGCAGCCATACCGTACACCCTGCAGAAGAAGTGTAAATATAAAAATTAATCAGCATTAAAAGAGCTACATTTTTTCTAAAATACGGTTTTCCGATAAAACTAACGGTTCTCGAGATATAAGCCAAAATATATATTTTGGCCGCCATTTTGAATTTTTGGAAATGTTGCCAAGGTACGATGGATGGCGATTCTCGAGGGATAATTAAGGGTGCTTATTAGCTATCATTTAAAAAATTAATCGCTCGTGTTGTAATTTTTTTGGGGTTCACAACTAAAAACTAAACTAAAAGCAGATTTTGTATGCCTTTTATGAAAAATTATTTGCAGGTGGATTATTCTGTGATCGTACAAAACCTTTTGATTCTATTAATCAAAATCTGTTGCTACGAAAACTAGAGTAGTTGCTTCATTTATACATTGCCAATAGGTCTCAGTATACAGGCATCTCTAATCATCAGCCTACGAATGAGCAGGTTGTTGCTTGGGTTCCACAGGGTTCCATCATAGGGCCTAAGGAACCTTTTATATATCACCTTTATATAACTTTTTTGATCTGGCTTGCAATGTCAGAAACTCAACTGCGATTTTATATGATACCACAGCATTTTTTAGGAGTGACAATGGTGTAGATCTCAGGAAAATGTTGGATGCGGCTATGGAAGACATGAACTCATGGTTTCCTTCTTGTAATAGATTAATGATGAAAAAGGAAAAAATAAAACTATTGTAATTTTATTTATTGACTGCTGAAATTATGCAGTCCAGTCGTCATTTACATTTGTTTGGTTGACCAATTTGTGTTTCTCGTCATCATTTTCGACCGATTTTACATGATGCGATCACCTTTTTGCGGCCGTTACTATGCGATTTGGCCGGTCAAAATCGTCAGCGATCGTCTGGAAATTGGTGGGAAATACTCGCTCGAGCTTTCGAGTATTTTTAAAATCTTTGAGTCGAGTCCGAGTATTGAAATACTCGGTCGAAAATTCTAAGTTTTGAGTACTCGCACACCCCTACTTGTCATAAACACTTTCAACAAATACCAACACCCAAGTCAACATCTTTTGAACATTTTATAATAAACTCCCCCAGAAAATCAAAGGTATTTTGAATATAACAAAATTTAAAGCAAAAGCAGATGTGACAAAATATTTAAAAACAATGTAATTTTATAGTGTCAACCTTAAACCGTAGTTATGCTTGATGTTTTAATTTGACTTATATCCTTATTTTCTGACTGATACGTGTTTTAATAGTACAGTTTGTTTATATATTATTTTATTTTGATTGAGGATCAAGTGGGTTGCATGTATTGTTATGCATTGTAGCCTAAGGTGAAACTAAAAATTAACTTGTCTAAGGGAAATTCCCTACCTAGAATAAATGCTATGATATGTAATGTAGTAAGAAATTAAATTGTTTTGAAGTTTGAGCCGTAAAGGGTTTTAAAATCAGGAATAGGACTACAAATGTCTTGAGGTTTTGGAATCTTCCTACCAAATATTACCTCAATCGGTCTAGTAGTTGGTGCGTGATCGAGCCACAAACAAACTCACAAACTTTGAGCGTTGGTAATATTAGTATTATGGAATGGTGTTAAAGTAAATGTGCAGTAATAAAATACTAGCGGACCATTAGTCGGCTCAATTTGGATAGTTATGTTCATTTAAAGTGTTAAAGTCTGGAGCCTTTAACACATCGCGTGCAGGAAGCGGGCGCCCAAACGGAGCACGCCTCGCGGAACCGCGCCACGCGGAACCGTGCGGCGTTGCTACACAACTTGCCATTGCTCAGTGCGAGCGCAGCTCTTGGAGAAAGTACATCTCGCGCGCATAGCATTGAGTACTGATCCGACCTAACCTCAAACCGCCGTTCATTCGGGTTTCTCACGTTTTGGTGTTGACGGGCTCGGGCGATCTTTTTGCAGGGGGATTAGGGATGAGTTGTAAATCGTAGTTATAGTTTTTGTTACTATTTAATTTTTATTTCAACCTGTGTTTTTACCAATAAAAATAAAAATTGTACTATCAAAATTTTGTTTGCCAACTTTTTGAATTTTTGAACATGAACATGAACTATAACATTACTGAAGGATTAGGGGTGAGTTGTAAATCGTAGTTATTGTTGTTTTACTATGTAATTTTTATTTCAACCTGTTTTTTTACCAATAAAAATAAGTTTTGTATTAAAAAACTTGTTTTTTACCAACTTTTTAAAGTTTTTTATTGCTTATACCTTCCCGCAGGGCTTAACAATTTTTTCTTAATAAAAAAATTCATGAAACGGGGTTTATTTTGATGGAAAACAACAAAAAAACAATAATAACAAATATTTTTCATATTTTGTTATTTCAGGTTTTTGGGAATATAACATGGTTATTTTAATAGCAGTGAACGTGTTTTAATGGTCATTGGCCAATTCATTATCAATTTTATTTCTCGGACTTTTTAGTTCAAGAAGATAGTTATAAAAGCTTCATCGTTTGTATACACATCTCAAAGTGTTAATTATTGTTAGTTTTTCCTTATATAAGTCACATTTTATGTTTACAGACATCTGAAGATCTGGCAGAGGCTGATAAAGCGAGACGTGAAGAATTCAAAACTTACGAGATGGAGAAAGAGTTTGAAAAAAACCAGAAACTGAAAGAGCTCGATGAGGAGAAAAGAAAGAAATATCTTGAAGAACTTGAACAGCAGAAGCTGAAGCACAAACAGCACGATCCGGTACCAGAAACTATTCTTTGCTTGGGGCAGGTTTCTTTTCTCAGCTGGTTTTTATTTTTAACTATTCACTATTTTTCATTTAAAGTCGTGCACATTTATTCTGACGGGTAAAAGGTAATCTTGTACGTAAATTATGTTAAAGGATGTCTTATGTCTGGAAAATAGTTTTGAACTACATATCAACTAAGTCACCTTTGTTTATCTAAATTTGTCCAATGATTTTTTTTGTGGAAATTCTGTCGGATCCCAGCGAAGTCAGAAATGTTCTTTTTGTTTTGTTAAACACCCTGTTAAAACTAATGTTGGTCAAGTTTCTTATTTTTATCCTCTGGACAATAAATCTAGAGCTCCCCATGGGCAGCTTGCACTTTGAAACACCTATTTTGAGTTGGTTGAACTGATATAATGTAAGGAGAAAGATAATTTATTAAAAATTTACATCTTTTTGCTCAATAAAAGTTGCCAAAAATACTGCTAAAATGTCATACATTTATTGATTTTGGCCGTATAAATGTTTACACTTGTCAAAGTTATTGAGTAAAGTTTCTTTAGATTTAAATTAAATTCGGTCAAAAGCCAACACAAAATTTCCATAAGGCTTGTTTGTTTGTTTGTTTTTGGGGGGGATTAGGAGGCCCCAGCATAGCCGGCTAGTCACGTCTCCCTGGGATACTGTGCAGCCACTGGAAAGGGGGAAAAGAGGGATGGGAACGGTGGTAGGACGGGGTCAGTCTACCTCGCTCCAGAAAGGGAGAGAGAACCTTACCTAGCTCCTGGGCTCTGTGGGTGACATAACCCCAGGACGATTTTCCCTCTAACCCGACGTCCCCCTTAAGTCCACGAGACAGGACCGCCATCGCACAGAGCCTCCAAGCTCTCAGGGGTCGGGTGGCCCCAGGACGGTTCGTCCCTCAGCCCGGTAGACCGGAGACCATCGCGTAAGGGCCCTTCCTCCCAGGCACCCGTCCCAGGCTGCAAGGATAATCCACCACTCCCTCCAAGGACTAGGACTAGACTGGGTATCCAGGCTCAACTGGGAGTCAGGCTCCCAGAAGAGACAAGGAGGAACCAAGGAAGGGAAGTTGGTCACACTGGATAGCCAAAAGACTTGTCAATACTGTGACAGCTTCATTTTGCTGTACCCAATGTCGACCTCTGTACTGGTATAGACCAATCAGAGAGCTGTCGAGGACCTTCCATAAGGTTCCTCGGGCTCCATTGGACAATCCAACAACTTCAAAACATTCGATATCATAATATTCTTTAAAAATATTTCGTCATTGGTAAATCAATTTTGATCTATTATTGATTGACATCTGTTGGCTGGCTTTGGTTTAATCAGTCTGTTAGGTCGATAATAAATAATTTATTTTTACTTCTTTTTATAGCAATTATACACACCCTTCTGTTTGAATAATTTTCTTCTATGCCATTTACTTTTTCATAAATTTCAAAGCCTTTTGATTTTAGTTCTTCTGCAATCATTGAGATTATTTTATGGTGACGGGCATTCCTCATGAGCTCTCCAAAAGGGCACTACCCAAGAACATGGGGCAAACTGTCAATTAAGTAATTCTCGGCAGTAGAACATCGTCTACACCGGTGCCCATACCTGGACCTTCCTTAGATGCCTCACACAGGAGCCACATCATCAACCATCTTCACATAATCTCCGTTAATGTATTCATTTCACATATTAGTTTATTGGTTTTCTGGAAGTCTTGAAACAGAAATACTCCTTTGCCCTGGTGAGGTAATGAAATATTTAAATTCTATTTCATATATTTTTTTCTAATATCCTTTGAATTAATTTTGTCTAGACTGTCTTCGTTTTCAATTTCAAGTTTTTAAGGCATTCCCTTATTTTGTCGTCAGAACTTTTAAATTTATTTATATTCAGATCATTTACATTTTCTAAAACATGTCATATGTTAATATGTTTAAGGTAGCTTCCCATCTTGCCCTGACAATTTTCAGACCTCTGTTCTTTTTGTGGAACATACCATGTTATTTGTAATGTTACTGGGTGCATCTAATATCTCCTTTGTTTCAGATCTAATTCAAATGTTAATATCATATAAAAACGAAAAGTAGAGTTTATTTAAGGGGGCACATTGAAATCGGTATATTAAAGTTGGCCAAATGAAATTGTGTAACACAAATAATTGTTGTGAACATTTTAGGAAAATGTTCGGAGTTTTCTTTCTTTTTATAAATAATTCTAAACAAAAATACAAGCACTAAATAACGAAACATTTCATATTGTACTAGTACTTTATCGTAATTATTATGTATAGAATCTTAACTGTTAGCCTACAATCAATCAATCACGTGGGAAACAAATATTAATAGATGGAGGAGTAAAACAAATAAAATAATTATTAATCTGATGGTTTTATAATGGATTTAGAATAAGATTAGAGTACATCAGAGGCTTCTGACCAAAGTTGTATAATCGTTGGAGATTATATGATAAATTTAATATGTTTATATATAGGATAATTAGATAAAAGCTAAACTTTTATTTTAAATTACACTGTTCTGATTTTTTTTTCTTTAGCTCTTAATTGAGTAGTTACCTCATAGCTCTTAACTTGAGAAATTAAAGTTGCAGTAAAGTTTTAGAAATACTAACAACATTTTAATTTGCATGTTGTTTTTATACAGCACGACTAACTATCTTATGTTATATTCAAGTATTCTCTCAAATTTATCTTGGGGTGGGGCAGGTTTTTCTTTTGCACAAGTGCAGTTAATTAGACGACTGTCACAAAGAAAGTGCCAGTAATATGAAACAAGTGTAGTTAACAAATATGAAAAATCACGTTAGAAAATTGAAAATACTTTTTAAATTCCATCTTAAACTCTGTTCATGTAATTTGGTATATATTTAACTAAATTGAAGTACCGTAATTAGAAAATGGTGTAACTTTAAATGATTGTAAATGGATTTCATACTTTACTATTAATTTTGTTATACCGATGTCAAAATTTGTCTGGTGGCAGTAAAAATAAGGAAAGAGGTGGTTAACACATTCACTGTTAAAAATGTATATTAAGACGTACACGTTGCTAAAAAATTTTATTTCATCAAATCTTTCCTTTTATGTCCAAAAGTCGGGAATAAGTGTGATAATCTAAACTCAAGACTCCTATCGATGGTTTTTGGGCGTACAAATTTATCAGTCACTGGTGGACCCTCAGCACTACGCACCAAAAACAGCACAAAAACTATCACACACCTTCGCCGCACTGCAGTCCCGCAATGTTGCAAATGACACAGTTTAGTTTTCTTTATAACCTATTGACTAAAAATGAACTATTTACACTATATATGTGATCCACATTGAGTACATACTATATACATAAACACGTAATAGCACGCTGCCCCACCGGTGACCAAGCCGCACCCGCAAAACGTGAATGAACGGCACTGTACTATGCACACACACTCGAGGAACAATGTGGTAGCAGATCAACCTTCCTCTCCGAGTGGCTGAACCACACTGGCCCGGCAAACAAAGCATTGCGCCCTCCCCCACCGGTGGACCCCTCACTGCTCAGCTGTGCCGCGCGGGGTCCACCGGTGGACCCGCCGCATCGAATGTGTTAAGTTGGAATAGGAAGCTTTTGATGGAATACACAATGTCGACAGCACGGATGTGCCATTAAAACACAATTTCTTTAAGTTGCACATTCCATTTCTGACATAAGTGTTTAATTTTTCAGAAAAATATACTGATTTAGCATTTGTATTAGTTTGTGTATTTTGTTTTCTAGTGTAAATAAAAATCAGTTTTATTTGTAGATTCGGTAGAGTAGAAGATGTTGAACCGAGCTCATATTTTATCGTTTGGTTTATTTCCAGCTGCACCACCCTGGCAGCAAGCAGCAACTAGAGGAGGTGTGGGAGAAACAAGACCACATGGAACAGGAGTTTGACCCTAAGGCTTTCTTCTTTATGCACGGTAGAATTTTGTGTTACCTTTGTATTTATTTCTTGGTACCCATACCTGTACTACGATTAATGTAGGGAGATTAATTGTCACTCACACACATAAATCTTTGCCGTTAGGTATAAATAGCAACAACAACAAAAAAATAAATAAATAAATAACTAAAAATATAAATTAAATCATCGTTTGCAATAGATAAACACTGAAACTATCAAAGCCAGTGGGGCGAAGCCCTAGATAATTTTCTCATAACAAATACTTTGATTTGCTATATAGTTTTTAATATGAAAAGGCCCTCAATTTTGGTATTGTGAATTCCTTATTTGATAACAAGCATTTAAAAAATTGTGTTGAAACACAGATTCTTACATTTATAATATTTTTAATCACTTCTACACCGACTAACAATATTATTGTGAGTGTTTAATTGCTTTACATGATATTGACGATTTTTAACCCTAGGAGTGGCGCCATGTTAACGCGTAGTGTGGTGAGCTAAATTTGGCGATTTTGCAGACCTTTTTTTAAAAATCCATATAAATTCAACCGTTAGAGTAAACACGTTAACTTTATATTCATTTTGTTCAAAAAGAACAGGAGATTCTAGAGATATTAAAATAATAAAGATCTAGACATTTTTCTTTTCCGGTAAAGTGAAAAGAATAAGAAAATTTTGATATTTATTTTTGAAATTTCAAAAGCAGCCTGGGTAAAATTTTTTCCACAGATTTTTTATGGAAAATTCATTATATACATTTTGTAGACAATCTAATTCCCTACATAGAAATATATAACATGTTGGGGAAAGAATTTTTTTTATAAGTTTTTTGGGGCATAATGTAATAATAAACGGAAACCCGAAAAATGCGTAAACTGTAGAGTGTTAGTTTGTGATGTAAATAAGTAATGTAATATATATGTATACTAATAATGATATATATATATTTGTATAGCTAATGAAGTAAGGAATCCAACAAAGTCATAGGTTTATGGTAAAAAAATTTTGTCACTTATAAATACATGTAAATAAAATAACGTTTTGGAATTTTTGCATATTTGGAAAAAAAAATTTCACAGTTTTTAGTATATAACTTTTTGACCAAATATTTTACCCCCAAACCAATATAACCATGCTGTAGTACATTCAATTACCTACATAAAAATGTATAACACTTAGGGTAAATTATTGTTTTTATATGTGTTATGTAGCACTAAACAGTCGCGGATTTGGCAAATTTCACTAGGCCTATGTAGGAGTAAACACAACACTTTATAAACACTATTTGTCAAACTTCAGTAATATTTATGCATAATATAATGCATAAAGATTTCTGTTATATACACACAAACACTTCACTAACACTAAAACTCCGAAATACTAAATTATTTAGTAATAACTCACGGATAGAAATATCACAACGCACATAAAACGAAACTCAAAACGGCTGATACAAGCTGTTGACAGAACAAATATAACACAATGGAACGTTTACTCTATCGAGTGCGGCTACATTCAGTGCTGCCATCGCGCAACACCAAATTATTCGCCATTCTTTCTTCTTTCAAATAAGATATTATATGTCATGCAAATATAACATTACACTGGATATATATTCGATTTTGCATTCCGCCGGTTTACGGCGGTTCAGCATTTTACAGAAGAACAAAAATCATCTGTGTTTATAAAATCATATTATCTGTCAAATCAATATATCGATCTAAAACTCCATACCAAAATGAAATATAACTCCTTGACTGTGCATTGGTACTACCCGCAACATCGTGCGACGAAAATTACCCGAGGTGGGTAATTTCAAAAAAGTCATGTTTTGACATTTCCCAAGTGTCGGCTGCAAGTATCGTGTCGCGCCTAAAATTCATTTGATTTCTAATCGCGGTGACATTGTTATATACCTGCTACAGGGTTTGTTTATGTAATAAAATGAAAGTTCAGAATATTATCTTTCGCATGATATATATATTATTCACTTTTGAGTTGATTAATAGAGGTTTATTTACGTTGCAAAATTTTCGGTCACATTCCGCCGGAAACCGGCGGTCAGCACAGTAGGCGACACAAAATCCCGCCGGAAACCGGCGAAACAGCACTCCTAGGGTTAAAACAGTTATCATGTAATTATAAAACATATTTTGTACAAAATTTAGTTAGTTTTATACAATATTTAAATAAATTTAATGACAACTTTGTAAACTAGATAAACCTATGAGAGGCATTGGATTTCAGTGTACGTAAAATACAACTGCGACAGATGTTAAATGTCATTCACATTTCACTTCATGTGTGTAATCTTGTGTAGTCAATTGGGTACTGACACTTAAGTAAACTGAGGACTGACAAACATGTTTGAACAGATGCTGAGAGATAATTACACTAATTGCCTATTCATGGCAGATGTTGAACCTTTTGGTGGGAGGTGTTAAAAATTGAGAGTCAAAGTAGATCTTAAAATTTGTCTCTGGTAATTTATTTAGTTCCTTAATTCATAGTAAAACTTTGATATTTCTTCAAATTATTGCTGGGAAAATTTTTTGAAGTTACTCAAGTAACTGAAAATTCCCTACACTCTCAGACAATCTTTTTTGGTAATTTTGTCTGACGGTAAAGATAGTCTTTGAGTTAATTACTTTGAAAAATGAAGGTCAAAATTTTGGAACTTAAAATAATGGATTTAACCGTTGACTTTTATACATTTTCTAGAGAGAGATAGACAGCAAAATGGCTCTCCTCTGGTACATGGAGAGCTAATTGATTACCCAACAAAGTGCAAGGGTGTTGCAATAGTTACGATTCGTCTTAGTGATAAATTACATCACGAGTACTTAAGTGTTCCTGACAACAGAGAGGAATATCTTTAGCAAATTAACCAACATATCAACTTGTTTTGTTAGCATTGGAAAGCTGTTATGTTAAAACAACACATAATGGAGCTCGTATAGAGGAGATCAGTTCCTTGGTACTTTCAACCGTTTTTGAAAATATGATGTACCATTGTTCCACGGATAATTGTATACATATCCAACATGAGATCATTGCAAGAAATACTACTATTATTATTATAATTGTAACACAAAACCTTTTTCTGTAAATATTTTATGTTTTGAAATCAAATATGCCATTATAAAATATCATCCTTATTTACAATATATATTTTTTCATTGTTTAAGTTAAAAAGTAGACACTCAGAAATCCGGACTAATGTGGCGGATGGCTGGTCCGGATTTCAAACAATCCAGATTTCCGTGGGCATGAGTCATATGAGACACAAACAAGGCAACGTGACGTTTCAATTAGTAAAGAGAGCGGAGTGAACTGAGACTCTCCTCCCCCTCCTCCTACTGTACTACAACTTCCACTGCCTCGTAAATCTTAAACGACGTCAATTTTACTGAGTTACAGAACGTCCGACGATGCAAACTGCAAGGTATTTTTGTAATTCGGGCTAATAGCAAGAGAATTAAAGGTGCTAAGACGTGAAGTTTATATTTTTTTATTATCTGCAACAAAAGTCGTTTAAAAAAGTTTAAGATCATAAATCCGGACAAGGCCAATCTGGATTTTTTAAAGTCTACAGTATTACCACTTTTTATTTAATTATATATTTTCTGGTCCTATTTTTTAACTTACAGTTTAGGACCTTTATAGTCCAAATGTTACGCATGATCTTGTCTCATTTTCAGACCTGGATGGCAATGGAGTTTGGGACGAAGCAGAGGTGAAGGCTTTGTTTCTCAAGGAGTTGGACAAACTGTACCAAGCGGGCGCGCCAGAGGACGACATGCGCGAACGCGCCGAGGAGATGGAGCGCATGCGCGAACATGTCTTCCGTGAGGCGGACCTCAACCACGATAACCTCATCAGGTATGGTCTATTTTCGACTTATGAGTTAACACGTACGCTGCTGAAAAATTATGCAATAAAGTTACTATAATGCTGTCATTTTATTTTGAGTTTGTACTTACTTTGAGTTGTTAGAAGTCATAACTAGGTGAAAGAAGATCCCTTGACACCAAATTTTCACTTTCCACCATTTTGAAAATATACCAAATAACACACCAAAATTAAAATATTCCAAATATATAGTAGCCTATCTTGAAACAAACTTTCCCCACGAGCGACAAAAGTTTCAACGACGCAGTATTACTGCCGGGCTGCATATCAATCCATTTTGACAACATAGGTCTGGCGTCGTATATCTACGATGCCCGCTCCCAGCGCAATGTTAGCCCGTCATAGATCTACGATGCTAGCAGCAAACGTGTTAAAAGGAAACAACACAACACTAACATACACAAATAAAAAACAATGCCACATTAAGTCCCGACATTTCGAGAAACTAAAGAAGTTCCCGTTATCAAGTACCTTTGATTACGGGAAACTTTTTGTTAGTTTCTCAAAACGTCGGGACTTAATGTTGCGTTGTTTTTTGTTTTTACTTGTGTATGTTCGTATTGTGTTGTTGTGCTTTTAATATCTGACCAGAGGACTTCCATCAGTTTCTGCTGGACAACGCCACATAAAGATGGGTGATGCCTAAAATTAAGTCGAATACCACAACTAAAACATGTCTTTTAAAGAAAGAGGTAAAGTCTAGGTGCCTTGTGGATCTGCGTTTCAGAGAAATCTATTTGTTTTTTCTTGAAGGCATTGATCATGTCGACCGCTGCACAATGTTTCAGACAGTTGCCTGCTGCAGGGGCCCGCTCTTTTTAGCGAATTTCCCCTATAGGGAAGAAGCTATTACCGTAGTCGGCATGGTAAGACCTAGGCCCGGGACCATGATAACTTTTCGTTTTGAGGTCCCCAGACCCAAAAAACACCATTCGTTCAATACTGTATATATATATATATATATCTATATATATATATGTGTCCGTGAGCACGATAACTCTCGTAAAAATTATCCGATTTTGATGAAATTTGGTATAAACGTGTAAAGCAACATTTATGACTTTAAGTTCGAAAACCAGTCAGATCGCTCTATCCGAATGGGTATTTTGGGGGGGTTTTGTACCCCGAAAATGGGTTTTTTGAATTTTTTATATATAATTTTGGAAATAGTCAAATTTTAGTTTTTACCATTGGATTCAGCTTAAAAAAACACACAATTTGGTATTTTGATCATTCCTCTACGTCAATTGGTTACCGAGATATTGAAAGTGCTAAACACAGTACGTTGTCTAATGTTATTCTTATGGAGGAAAAGAAAAATTTTATATCTCGCTTATTTATGAACGTATACTGACGAAACTTGGTATACGGCTTCATCTGGTTGTGGACCATTGATATTTGCTCAAAAAAACATTTTTTTGCCAAAGGCTCCCTTAGCAGCAAACCTGCGTACTCAGCTCCATGTTATTCTTATGGAGAATAAGTAACGTGTTATATCCCTTAACTATGAAAATAAATTAATGAAATTTGGTATGTGGCTTTACCTAAATGAGTTATATTGATATTTGTATAAAACCCCATTTTTTGTGTTCCTTCCTTCAGCAAACCTGCATACTCAGCCGCCATGTTATTCTTATGGAGAATAATTAAGATGTCATAAATCGTTTATTTATGAATGTATATTGATGAAACTTGGTATGTGGCTTTATGTGGTATTAAGATACATATATATGCATTGGAAATTCGCTGAGTACGCAGGTTTGCTGCTACGGGGGTATTTTATGTCACTGTGGTAGGTGAACCACGCTCCCGCACCCGCACCCAAGCGAACCAGAATTGGAAGCGTGCTCCCATGGACGCGGGGCGAGGGGCGGCTCACAGCCCTACCTAAATATAATAGGAAGACCGTGGAGGAAAAAATCATTAAAACGCACCATTTGAGAGGCACAAACTGTAATCAACAAAACACCAAAATACATGTGACATCAACTATTTTCAGCAACTAACAAACGTTCCCACCTGCCTTCTAGCTTACATGTCCTTTTTTTATATTTAAATAATGGTGTTTTTCATTCTAAAAAGATTTCAAAAAAAAGTTTTAAAGTTTAGATAACTAAAAAAAAAACACAGTCTATTCAAAATTTAAGTTAAGTTAATTGAGTTAAGTTAAATTTGTTAACATTATCAATTTAAAAAAATATAAACTAACCAACAGTAGATAAATAAATTAACATTTAAATAAATAATTCAAAAAATCAATAAATAAATAACAAGAAACAATTAGCACAACAGATATTAACATTAAAATTTAAATTAATTTTTTATAGATCAAAGAAATGGTTGGTAGGGGCCCCCTTTAAATAAGTTATCAATAATTTATCAACAAAAAAAAACTGTGCCTAAAACTAAATAACAGTAATATAAATAATAAGTCCATGGTGGCAACAGCTTTCATACAATCAACAATTAAATAAATATACACAACAACAACAATAAAGTTCTATTATAACTTGCGGCAGGCGGTTCTGGGCGGGTCAAAGCGGCCCACCGGAAGGGCGACGAAACAGGGCGGAGAGGGGGGCCAGAATCCGGTGACGGCAGCCAAGGTGGAAAATCCCTCTCCGCCAACGCTCATGCTGTTGAGGTGGTCGCGCTCCTCCGGGACCCCATCAGGCTGTACAGGCTCGTTTAGCCGAACATCACGATGACAACAATGAACAAAAAATAACACAAAACTTTACTAAACACAAAACTTTATCACGAAGTATACTACAGATGTTCGCCGTTTGACAGCCACACGATCTATGAAAAAGTTTGCACGTTGTGCAACGGAAATTGGCCTCGGGGTTCACGAGTCAACGCCCAAGGATTCCGTGCACTAGGCACACAGCCGTGGAAATGGGGACGTCAGACTACAGACATTACAATCAGCACTATAATAAAACACTAAATGAGACGTGACATTCGTCGGTGGAAAGTAGTCACGGCTCAACCTCCCCCCCCAAAAGAGGACACTCCTCTCCAAAGGGACAAAACAAAGCCTCTCCCCATTTCTGAAAGACAACGACACCCGTAGACGACTCAAGTGTCTGGAGTGGGGAACGCCGAGGGACTTCCAAACTGGGGGGAATACTCACCCCCAGGATTTGCTCTGGCCAGAGCTGGAGAATTTACTGAGGGGAAACACCTCCGCAGAACACAGGGGACAGAAGAATTGATCAAGTTCTCTGGCCCAGTGCACTTCCCACCCAGACACACGAGTAACCAAGCTTGACCTACGGGAGAGCTCCCCGGAAAGGCTTCAGGTGTGAAATGTGGGCCCTCCGGAAGACTGCTCCCGTCCGCGGGTCTCCCAGCTGCGCCGTAACAGGAGTCAGGAATCTCAGAATGCGGTGGGGACCTGACCACCGATGACACAACTTTGCGGCTCTCTTGTCAACAGCCGAACTGGCTGGATGAGCCATGCAAAATACCAAGTCCCCCACCTGGAAAGGGTTGTCTACTCTACCGCGGTTATGCTTCCTCCGGACCAATTCCCTAGCCCTTATCAAGTTTCTCCTGGCCGCTTGCCAAGTTGCCTTGACATCAGCCGCGCCAGGAGGTGGCAGAAGGTCGCCAATTCCCCACACATTTGCTAACGGGTTGTTAGGCGGATAGCCTAGGAACAGCTCGAAAGGGACCGCCTTGTGACTCTCATGATGCGCAGTATTGAAGGCAAATTGGAGCCAGGGTAGTTCCTGATCCCAGGTGGTCTGCTTATCAGCGTGGAAAGCTATGAGAGCGGATCTAAGATTTCGGTTGAACCGTTCGGCATGAGAAGGCTGTGGGTAGTAAGGGGAAGTGGTCACATGGCGGATACCGTGCCAAAAACACATCTTCTTGAAAAGATTGGAAACGAATTGGGTCCCGTTGTCGGAAACAATGGTGGCGGGTACACCGAAGTGTTGGAACAGGTGGGTGCGAAGTACTTGCACGGTGAGCTGTGCAGTGGCATTCCTTAAGGGAAAAAGCCAGCAAAACTTGGAGAAGGCATCCACACAAACAAGCAAGAATTTGTTTCCTGACTTGCTATGTGGGAGAGGCCCAACATAGTCGATGAAAACCTTCTCCAAAGGTCTCTCCGCCACCTCAGAAGACAATAGTCCAAACTTGGTATGCTGAGCGGGCTTGCTAAGCGAGCACGTTTGGCAAGAACGCACCTGCGCAGCAATGTCCCGGTCCATACCCTTCCAGATGAAAAGTTCCCTAACCTTAGCGATGGTCTTGTGAATCCCTAAGTGCCCACCCACAGGGGAAGAATGAAAGTACTCAAAGACCATCGGAATTAGAAGACTTGGCAGCACTACTTTTGGTTTGCCTCGCTGCCGAGCTCGGCAGCAAAGGGCACCCTGGGACAGAAAATAAGGGGGGTGGGCTCCCCCATTCTGAAGCTCACCTATGATTTTTGCCAGCTCGGGATCTTTCAGCTGATGGGGAATGAAATCCGAAAATGCCAGAGGAAAATCCAAGAGCACGGCACAGCCCGTCTGCTCTGGATCAGAAGGATGGTCGTCGGGTGAGTGGTACATCCTAGATAATGTGTCAGCGATCACATTTTGTGTGCCTCGGACATGTTGCACCTGAAATTTAAGGGACGATATTTGGACAACCCAACGACCAATCTTCCCAAGCTGGCGGGGATGGGCGAGAAGCCACGAGAGTGCTTGGTTGTCGGTTTCCAACAAAAATTCTTTATGTTCTAAAAATCTTCTAAATTTATTGATACCAAACACGACAGCCAAACACTCAAGTTCATACACAGAAGAGCTTTTCTTTTCACAGGGATTCAAAGTACGTGAGGCGTACGCAATTGGCTGCCTAACCCCATCCACCTCTTGTGACAACACAGCCGCAATCGCGACGGAGGAAGCATCAGTCTGCAGGACGAACTTCTGGTTGAAATCCGGCATAGCCAGCACAGGAGGCTGCATGATGGCCTCTTTGAGAAAATCAAAGGACGTCTGCTGCGCTTCACCCCACACAAACTTGGCTCCCTTCTTGCGAAGTTCATTGAGAGGGGCCGCCAACTCAGCAACGTTGGGGATGAAGCGTCGGTAGAAGCCTACCATGCCAATGAATCTGGCAATACCCTTGGCATCTTTGGGAGGAGGAAACTCCCTGATAGCCTGGGTCCTAGCTGGATCGATGCAGACGCCCCGAGAAGAAACAAGATGGCCAAGAAAAGAAATTTCTAACTGAGCAAAACTAACTTTGTCGGGATTTACGGTAAGGCCAGCCCTACGCAACCTACTCATAACTTCCTCTAGATGAGTCAGATGGTCTTCGAAACTCTCACTGTACACCAGAAGATCGTCGAGGTAATTGAACACATATTTGAACTTGACGTCATGAAAGATGGAATCAAGAAGTCTGGTGAGAGTCTGGGCCCCCACAGCTAGACCCATCGGAACTCGTGTGAATTGGTATAAATTCCACGGGACGCAGAAAGCAGTGAGAGGTCGAGACTCAGGTTTCAAAGGAATCTGATGATAAGCCTGGTTTAGGTCAAAGACAGAAAAATACTTGGCCTTACCGAACCAATCGAACGCCGAATGCAAATCGGGGAGAGGCACAGAGTCGATTTCAATTTGCGAATTCAACTTGCGATAGTCCAGGACCATCCGAGACTTGCCATTGGGTTTTGGGACGAGAAAGGCTGGACTTGCGTAACTTGAGCGGGAAGGCTCAATAACCCCATTTTCGAGAAGTTCATTGATGATGGTACGAAGAGTTTCCATTTTGGGTGGAGCTAATTTGTACGGATGAGAACGCACGGGACGGGTGTCAGTTAGTCGAATCTCGTACTCCAGAAGATTGGTGACTCCCAGCTTCGGCGTAAGCACTTCAGGAAAACGAATGCACAGTGCTCTAATCGCTTCAGCCTCACCAGGAGTCAGATGCCCTAAAGGATCGATCTTCGCCTCGCCGGGTGACTCAGGATCCACCACAGCGGCACCACCGTTAATCTCATCAGCAAAAGGAATCAACACCCGTCTCGCGAATCGGAAGAAACACTGGCCTCTACCTAAGTCCAAAATCAGGCCAGTGTGCTTAATGAAATCCGCTCCCAAAATGACAGGAAAACAAAGGTCCTTACCTACCCAAAAGCTCCACACCCAAGAAAAATGTTTGATTTTGAATTTAAAGCGGGCTTCATAGATGATGGGGAGTGGGGAATTAGACGCAGTCCAGCAGATAGGGGAACTTCGCTCAACCTGCTTAATTAGCCCTGAAGATTCCAAATTTTCAAACAGAGACAAGGATATAAGACAACGGGCTGACCCAGAGTCTACGAGAGCCTTCTGCACCGTGTCACCTAACAAGATGTTTAGTCGTGGGCAGGTTGAGCGCACCGCCTTCACACCCATAGATGCGAGGGCCGTCATCCCCCGCAGCAGAGGCTCAGAAACAGCAACCGCACTCCCAGAAGGGGAGGCAACAGAAACATTGTTGGGAACAGACCTTGACTTTATCTTCTTTGACTGAACATTATTCGAAATATCGACTTTATTGACTTTATTGACTTTACTGACTTTATTGACTTTACTGCCTTTACAACTGATAACAGACCCACAGGGAAGGATTGGGCAAACTATCCCCCTGCGCATAATTCAGTTTTTTGGACCACGTCCAAAATTTCCTCTCTGGCGGCAATCTCGCCTGATGTGACCAGGTTGGCCACAACCAAAACAAATGAGAGGCTGCCTCTGCCAATGCGGTGGTTCAGAACCCTGCCCTACAGGTGCTACGACGGGCCGGTGAGCAGCACGGGGAAGATGCCCCGCAGTCTGCCCCCTCTGAAAATCTGCGTCCTGGACGCTCCTAGAAATGATCGAGAGTCGGTCCAGGTCCGCAAAGGATGATGGTCTCGGAGCGAAAACCAACCGAGAGCGCTCCTCAGGTTTTAACCCCTGCAGCACAATATCGATGAGCTCCTGCTCACCGATTCCTAGTCGCAAGACCCGTTCCACCGTCCGAATGTCACCAACATACTGGCTGAGAGCCTCGGCATTGTGTTGAGGACGGAACACCCTCTCCACCTTCAACTTTTCCATGACACGTCGGGGCAAGAAAAGCTCTAAGGCTTCCTTGTGAAAATCATCAAAACTTACGCCTCTGCGCAAGCAATCCAGCAGCCTGTCGCCCAAAGGTTTCAGGCAGTACGGAGCAATGAGCTCCATCAATGTTGAGTCCGACATACCAGGAAACTCTCGCATGCGCAACACACATTCCAGGAAACGGAGCAACCCGTCCACATCAAGCCCATCTACCAGTTGAAAAACACTAAGAACTGAAGCAAGAGGATGGGGCAACCTGGCAAAAGCATGTGGAATGGATGGACCACTGTTGGTCTGGCTACATCCTTGCACAGAATCGCGCAATCCCGACGTGGCCGCGCGGGAGGGGGACGGCAAGGCAAAAGTGGGCAGTCGAAGCAGTGCACTTGGACTTTGCTGCTCCCGAGAGGATTCCCCTGGAACCACAATTTCAACACTTTCAGCCGAATGCTTTAACGCCTCAGAAGGAGGGAAATTTGGAATCGTCTCTGTACTCGGCGCACTCTCGGTGCCCTCAAACAATTTTACAGTCTCCATAACTGACTTGCCTGCCTGAACAGTGTCAATGATCCCTTGTAGTTCAAGAATCCTAGCATCTACCCAAACCTTGTCCTCCTCTTGGATCTCAGAGTTGCTGGCTAATAGTTTTAACCGATTTTGCCAATGAGTCAATTGCGTGAGTGAAGAGGTTTTGGCGGAGCCAGTAGGTAAGGTACTCCAACAATTGATCTCACCGCTTAATTCTTTGATTCTCTCCTTGCAAGAGTCAAGTTCCTCACTGAGATCCAGTGACTCATGCCAAGACTGTGGGGTACCCACCAGCTTCCTAAATTGCCCCCTTAATGTCCGCACATCAGCACCAGGAGTTTCCCCTCGGGACCGCACCTCGTACACCAACTCCGGCTTCCGTAAATGTTCAGGTACAATGGATGCCATTCCTGCTCTCAACCAGTATGCCTAACTCTACAAAAAAATTTCACAAGAAACACTACGAATACCTTAACCTCCTAAGATCCCTGGACTGAAATGCCTAATCGCCTGATGAGGTCCCAAAAGAAGAACCTGCCCATTCATACCGCCAATACCGCAGAATATGAACAAAGATTCACACACACATACATACACAGATACATACACTAACAACAACATCTAACACTTGTATGGTGGGGTTAGCACACAACAAGATTTAATTTTGAGTGTCGGCCATGCTTTAGAAAATTCTTGCTCCCTAAGTTCGGAAGCAAGACATTAACCAGATTCCACCCGGTGCCTCGGCTAAGGGCGAGCTCCTAATTGAAAAACAAAAAAAATTTTTGTCTCCCCCGACCAGAACAACAATTTTTTCCAGAGTCAGCTAGGACAAAAACACCCGAGAAAGCAATCCATCCACGGTCCTTCCAAAAAAATTCAGAACGTGGCCAGTGATCGGGTCTCCCAGTCCCTCAGTCATGAACCGAAAAGGTCCACAGCCAAGGGCCAGGACCACAACCACTAAACCACGCTCTGCTACCATCTGAACCACGCCCCCGCACCCGCACCCAAGCGAACCAGAATTGGAAGCGTGCTCCCATGGACGCGGGGCGAGGGGCGGCTCACAGCAATACCTAAATATAATAGGAAGACCGTGGAGGAAAAAATCATTAAAACGCACCATTTGAGAGGCACAAACTGTAATCAACAAAACACCAAAATACATGTGACATCAACTATTTTCAGCAACTAACAAACGTTCCCACCTGCCTTCTAGCTTACATGTCCTTTTTTTATATTTAAATAATGGTGTTTTTCATTCTAAAAAGATTTCAAAAAAAAAGTTTTAAAGTTTAGATAAGTAAAAAAAAAACACAGTCTATTCAAAATTTATGTTAAGTTAATTGAGTTAAGTTAAATTTGTTAACATTATCAATTTAAAAAAATATAAACTAACCAACAGTAGATAAATAAATTAACATTTAAATAAATAATTCAACAAATCAATAAATAAATAACAAGAAACAATTAGCACAACAGATATTAACATTACAATTTAAATTAATTTTTTATAGATCAAAGAAATGGTTGGTAGGGGCCCCCTTTAAATAAGTTATCAATAATTTATCAACAAAAAAAAACTGTGCCTAAAACTAAATAACAGTAATATAAATAATAAGTCCATGGTGGCAACAGCTTTCATACAATCAACAATTAAATAAATATACACAACAACAACAATAAAGTTCTATTATAACTTGCGGCAGGCGGTTCTGGGCGGGTCAAAGCGGCCCACCGGAGGGGCGACGAAACAGGGCGGAGAGGGGGGCCAGAATCCGGTGACGGCAGCCAAGGTGGAAAATCCCTCTCCGCCGACGCTCATGCTGTTGAGGTGGTCGCGCTCCTCCGGGACCCCATCAGGCTGTACAGGCTCGTTTAGCCGAACATCACGATGACAACAATGAACAAAAAATAACACAAAACTTTACTAAACACAAAACTTTATCACGAAGTATACTACAGATGTTCGCCGTTTGACAGCCACACGATCTATGAAAAAGTTTGCACGTTGTGCAACGGAAATTGGCCTCGGGGTTCACGAGTCAACGCCCAAGGATTCCGTGCACTAGGCACACAGCCGTGGAAATGGGGACGTCAGACTACAGACATTACAATCAGCACTATAATAAAACACTAAATGAGACGTGACATTCGTCGGTGGAAAGTAGTCACGGCTCATAGGGGAGCCTATGCTGGCAATTTAATTCAGTATGTAGCCAAAACGTCTACATGACTGACCTGTGCGTAGTTGTGTACACTTATAATATCCTAAATGAAATAATAATATTTTTTAACTATTCAAGGGAGGTAGAAAATTATTCTATTGAATAGACAGCTCTGTTTATCAGATACTCTTTAAGAATTTGTCTAAACCTGATTAAATTGGTTTATTTTTTATTATTTCAGGAATATATTTTACAAATTTATAGTATTTTATTTCTCAAATTGTCAATCTGACCTAGAGAAAACTGATCAAGGAATAGGTTGGCACTATTGGCAGCCCTGGCAGAACCGCCGCTGATTGTTGCTGTGAATATAAGCTCCTGTCTAACTCAGTGTACTTAGAAACAGCGGTGGGGTTTCCGCTTAAAAGGGGCCTTTTTAAAAAAAAATGTTTTCCAAGAACGCTTGTGACGTTTTCCCGGCTGTGTTCCAGTTTCCAAGAGTTCCTGGCGCAGACCAAGAAGCCGGAGTTTGAGCGGGACCCGGGCTGGGAGCCGCTTGACGAGCAGCAGATCTACACTCAGGACGAGTACCATGAGTTCGAGCGGCGGCGGCAGCAGGAGATTGAGCGGCTCGTGCGCGAGGGCAAGGTGAGTTGTCTACTGCGTGTGGTAGCAAACACCAAGTTGATTATTCTATTTATACTTTAACCCTCCAAACGCTGACTTTCTCTAGTGCTGAGGTACTTTTCACTGTCTTGATCGAGTTGTTTTATCTCTGCATTCAAGTATCCAGGAGTACCTAGTTTCGACTTAAAAGTGGAGTCATCTTCAGGTTGACAGTGATGTATATTCACTTCATTTGAAGTTAATTTCAAAGTGGAGTCTAGACTTCACTTCCGCTTTGTCGTATCGCAATCCCTCCCCCCCCCCGCCCCGGGATAAATTGTGGTGTTTTTGGGAATGTTAAATGTGTCTGTCGTATCTGCGTGTGTGTTGAAATGTACTTTTATGTGATGACGACCCGAAATCAATTGAATATACATCTTTGTCAGCCTGAAGATGACTTCACTTTAAGCCGCCCTCCACACTGTGCGACAAGCTCGATGTGACAAGCATTTTTCGTGCTGGTCGCAGTGTGAACCCTTCGCGAAACACTGATTGATCGGTTTGGAGTAGCGCATGCGACCAGCTCAGAAGTAGCGCTACGCTACTGCTACTTCAGTATGAAAGCTACGACTTGAAAACACATGTTGGTTTTAACTAGGGGTCTGCGGTGCACCGAAAAATCGGTACCGGTTTGGTACAAAACGAATTACCGAATTCGGTTCGGTACCACTAACGTTGCCGGTACTAAGTCGGTACGGTACAGCCTAGAACTACAAAAAATCAGAATTCACTGTTCATCAACCACATTTTTCCTTCGGTTTTATTCATAACATATTTTTCGTCCGTTGACATTCTATTGACACACCTTTGCACACGACAGCAACTTTCAACTTTGACCGGCATTCATTCGCGAGTTTATAGGTTCGCGATCGGATCACGAATGATGACGAGATCAAAGTCAAAGTCAAAGTCAAACAATCTTTATTCATTACATGCCTTTACAGCATTGATAAAGCCGTCTCCACAGACTGGCCGAATGTTTCGTTGTGTTACGTACGACTCTGCGAGCAATGTAATAATGTACATAAACATCGAGAGTAACAGAGGTTAATAACAAACTACAACACATTTACACTGTCACGCTCGTCTTTGCTCGCCTAGTCTTGGCCAGTGTATGGAGGCGGTATAAACGTAAACAAAAACCTACAACCAAATTTGTATGACATTTAATCATTTTTAAATCAATCTGAGGGATAAACACATAAATATCTGTTTGTTTTTTATATCAACGAACTTATAACACTGTTTTGTGTTGTACATTGCCGATTATATAACGGCCTCTTAACCTCAAATGAGTACTTGATACTACTTAAAATCGCCAAACATTTGGCAAACACATTCTGATCTACGATCGTGTGTTACAGAGAGTAATAACATGCAGAAGGTTGGCACTTATTTTGATATGCAAATGTAATGTCATGAACATAATTTCAAAAATACAAATCGGGCTTGTCATAACATTTTCCTAATAGGCATTATGACACTTCCTAATGTTTTATAGATAGAAATTAAACCAACCGAAAGAAACTGTTTGAATTCAACATTACATATGCCGTGAACGGTTTAGAAGAGTGTTTAGGTTAAATATTAGTTTCATCGCTAAAACGTCGATTAATAAAAAAAATAAGTTTTACACACACTACTGTTGTAACAAATAAAAAGGGTTAGCCTATATTGGTTCACAATTTTATGGCGTATATCATAATTTTGGAAACTGCATATCTCTTTCTCTCTGATATTCACTTTCTACGTATACTCTTTGTGTGACGATGACGTTTGGACGTAATCATCACTTCCACTGATCGCGCGTCGTCTTTGTTGATAAAATGTTTTGAACAAGCCTTGACAGCAAGTTTAGTGATAGCCTTTATAGTTAGACTATTTTAAACAAATAATGAGTGATTGTGATGGATTCTTGATGAACCGCCATTGCCATCGACTTCTGTTACAATGAGTAGGCTACAGCTTTTACGTCTGCTGAGTATGTGTCATCTGATTGCAATTCAAATTCTTATTCTGTTGCGTTACTTGGTTATAGGATTTAAAATTTGTTGGAGGCTATAATTGTACAACTATTTATTATCATACAACTGTATTTAATTTTAAAATACACACACATACCTTCCTTTATTTTATTATTATTTTATCGTCTTACTTGTGAATAAAAGTTTATAAAGAAATAGATTTGTCTTATTTGTGTTTTATGTGTCTGTTATTATTTGTATTGTCTTGTATGAGATAAATTTTGATTATCTATATACATGAAATGTATTTGAGATAGCTTTACAATTTAAATTAACTAAGAAATTACCTATCATATCTAGTGAATACGGGGAAAATTGAATAAATGGTATCCATGGGTAATTATTACAAATAACAAAACCTTATCTTGTAGATGAAATAAGCCTACATAACTAAATTAGTATAATTATTTAATATAAAGTGAATTATTACTGTTGGGGTTATAATATATATTGGGCTTTCATTCTTTATTTACGTGATTTAACACATTATTATTGTTATTAGGCGTATATAAATATTTGTGAACTATTACAAATTATAATCAAAAGCTTACCTAAATACTTTTTTATGTCTGCTAGTATGTTTTTCTTTAACAATATTTTTTCTGTATTTGTTCTGTTTGGTTTCCGAATACACTTAGGCTATGATAAATTACGGCTATTTTATTACCGTGTACCGTACCGATTTTGTACCGAGAACCGAGGTACAAAAATATTTACCGTACCGACCTTAAATTTCTGGTACCGCAGACCCCTAGTTTTAACGTAGCATGCGACAAGCACAAAAAATGCTCGTCGCATAGAGCTTGTCGCACCAGTGTGAAGCAGGTATTTACTATTTTTGTATTTTTCAGTACGGAGGCTAAACAACCAAAATGAGTTTTTTTATCTATAAAAAATGTAAACAATCACCTTATATTTGCGACATTAACACCAAGCACTTATAAAGTAGTTCCAGTTTTACTAGTAGATCAAACCAATGACCCTTATAAAGCTTTGGAGATATTAATTATTTTGTGTTTCTATTTCGGCAACACCTTCCTTGAGCCATCAAAAGGTTGTACAAATATAACCCCGTTGCACAACTCGCTAACTTAACGGTTAATTCTTGAGGTCATGGGTTCAATTCTCGAGATGTCCACATCATATGGGTTTAGACTGTTTTTCCTAAAAGTGTTTTAAGTAGCTCTCTTAATCAAATGGCATAGGTATAAAACTAATTAAATAAATAAAAAATACAAAATTTAGCAGTTGCATTAGTTATCAAAGAATGAAAAATAAACTTTCTATGAAATTCCATCGTTTCTGGGAGTTTGAACACTTTATGAGCAATAATGTAAAACAAATGCAGGAAAATGGTTTGGACTTATTAGGTGATGATCAAAATCCTATATTCTTCCATGGGTATTCTTGCATATCTTGTCTATTGCATGGGTTATGTTTGTGCTTAATCTGTGTATTATTACTTTGTTATCATACAATTACTCACTCTGTCATGTAAGAAGTTTAAATTAGTTTTACAAAAATTTCTTCATATCTCATCGCAATCTTTTATGCTTGAAATAAGCTAGCTGCAATGCTCCCAAAAACATTGGGAACATGTCTGCTCATTTCGCCTTTGCTTGCCAGGGTGAGTGAACTTTCTTCACTCATTCGCTTTTATGTTATCTCATAATAGATTGCATTTTTTAATGAAGCTTGTGAACTACCTATATCTCTTGTGTAGTGAAAACCTACTTTTTAATCTTTTGATAACATAAATATCCATTATCTATTGGAAAAGATTGGAACGCTGAAGGCAAATGAATCTAAACCTGAAGTTATTTTTAATGTTCAGGAATATAGGAGTTAGGGACCATCCATAAATTACAGCATCATTTTTTTCCAATTTTAGGTCTACAAACTATGATTGGAATTATTTAAAAATGAATGGGTCCGCTGCAAAACGCTCTAAGCGACAGAGGTATAGTTTTGAGAAATCACTCAAAGACTACCAAGATCGAAAATTTGTCTAAATGAGAATATTTTTTCTCTGTATTTCATTATATATACATGTATCATTTCATAATATACTACTACATCATACGTTGACAAATTAATATTCATTTTAAACAGTTTTATTATGTTATTCGGTGGTTCAAACGTTCTAAGCGACAGTCGGTTAAAACGTTTTTCACGGACTCTACCAAAGGTTTAAACTAAAATTATCATATTTTTAATCTTTTTTAAACTGTAAAAAAACACTATATAGTGAAATATAGTAAAACTATTTTAAAACTATAAATACTATAGTAAATTTAGATACCATTGTGGTTGTATAATGGTATATAAACGTTCTAAGCGCCATCCATTCTCTGGTGCTTAGAACGTTTTTCGTCCGATAGCCTGTCGAGTCATAGAATTCCCGCCAGGTATGACAGACGAAATCAGTGCTACCAACATGAAAAACTTCATCGCTAAATATATCTGGTTGTAAGGAATATTATTTAGAACCTTTTTCACCAGAAAGCTCCATTTCTGAAATTTTGTCGCTTAGAACGTTTTGCGGCGGACCCATTCAAATAGTTGATGTAATTATTCAAACTTTTTTTAATGATTATTCTTATTTCCTTCCTTTCCATATTATCAAAGATTTTTTTGTCAGGTTGAGTGAAATTGGTTAAAAATCTACTGACGATTGGTTTTAAATACTTTTAAAAGTCACGTAATTATTTAGTTGAACCCTTTCCCTCCAACATAATTCCATTGCCATTCTGAATCCAGCCTCGCCTCCTATTTCCAGCTCATCTAATTTATGTACGGCCCTTTATAGTAAACATCTTGATTTTCAAAATTGTAGGACTGTCTCACAATTGGTTAGACCCCTTCAAATTCTATACTAAGGATATTGAAATTCAACTACAAATTTGCTCTGTAAATATACCTAAACAAATTGTTGGCAGTGATTTTGAAAGTAGAATACATTTACGTATAATGCTTATTTAAATCTTCATCTGTATTTAACTATAGGTTTTTGCTAAGGAAACTGTTTTTATCTCATGGAATGTTGGGTTTAATGAGCGTTTCTTTACATCTTAAGACAAGTTCTATAAGGCCTGGTTTCCACGGTGCGAAGTAACTCGCTCGACAGTTGTTAAGTTGCTGGCGCTTTTTTTCACAGCCAACTAACTGCTCACTTGCACTTGTCTAGGATCTTTTACACGTCTTATCTATTGCATGTCAGTTTCCTATAGTTTTGTATTGGTATGTTGGTGGAAAAAAAGTGACAGTCGACACCTACTGTCATTATATAACCGTCGCAACAGTAACTTGCAAGTTCCATTTACACTGTGCATGTTATAAATTGCCAGCAAGGGTCACTGACTTGGCACCGTGGAAACCAGGCCTAACCTAACAATGAGCCCCGTTGCTCGCTGCATGTGCATGTCCTATTAACACTCGTCTGATTCATTTTCAGGAGGAGCCCGCTGTGGTTCAAGCGTAGGACGTAGTTAGTCTCACTCACTAAATTGTGCATGTTGTATCTTTCCCTGGTACTTAAACTTTTGCAAGTATGTCTTGTTCCTTGTCTTTGTATGTCTTTTGAATGCATGTGTAACTGTTGTAGGCTTTGTTTGATTAGTTTTGCATTTATTTATGAAACAACAAGTGTAACTTATATTTTCAAGTTTAATACAACTTTTTTCTATTTTCATTGTCGTTGTTCTTTCCTTTTCTTTATTTTTTAGGTACATTAGAACACTGTGCTGGTTTTGCAAAGGCGTATTGGATTGATTTTAGAAACGTTAATTATTTTAAAAATACCTGTTAAAAAAAATTAACGGAATTGAGTGTTATTTCTTAATGTTAAGAATATCAGCCTTTTCATTTTTTTTTATTATGAATGTTGAAAAGTGTTTTCGTTTTCGTTGGTCACAATACCAATAACACGCATTGGTATTGGTAACACGCATTGGGGCATTGGTAGAACAAAACTGACAAATGCCCCAGTCACCAGTGTTCTACTGTATTTTCTGAAAGCATGTGGTGAGTTGCATTTTTTCTACCTTTCCTGTCTCATTGTTCATGTTTTCTCTTGTTTTTATTTGTAAGTTAAATTATTGTTATTGCTTGTGAAATGTTGGCCAATACCGTACTACACAGGGTGTCCCTAAACTACTTCTTACAAGTTTGGCATGTATTTTGTATTTTTTGTGTTTTATCGACTTTGTGTCTTTGTATTTTTTGAAATTATTGAAATTATTTTAATTCAGGATGAATGTCCAGAGAAAGGTTTGATTTGATTAATGTCCAAAAAAGGGAAAAACCATCTAACGGAGGTCTTGAAATGTCTTGATTTTGTGTATGTGTGTTTTTTACTAAATAAATCACGCTCTAGGAACTCATGTTGATATTTAATCAAACTTAACACTGACATTAGGCCTACTTATATCAAGGCCTATTGTTGCTCTAAGTTTAAATTGTACACCTTGTTCAATTTGTAAACGGTGGTGTAGAAACTAATATTTGATTTACTTAATACAAATTCAGTTTTAGAAAAAGCCAAGCATCTAAGGCCCATTTTTGGAAACTAATTTACCTATTTTTACTCAAATAAAAATACAAGTTTAGGAATATTCCGTATTTTAGATACACTCTGTGCAGTGACATTTCTTTTCCTCTTAGCTCCCTTCATTCGTAAGGAGGAGTCCCTTGGGTTGATATCACCATTTGTGGGAATATAATTAATTGAGCTCATCCCCCCTATATAATTAGCATGAGCTGTTTTAATAAGTTGGTGTTTTTAAACCCTAGGTTTTATTATGTTCTGAAAACGTTTTACTAGCAACTTGCTTTGGGCTCTAAATATTTCAGGAAAAATTATTTAGTTTAAATTTATACTTGTGGCTTGAAGGGGCCTTATCCCCTAAGATTGCTCCAATACTCTGCTTTATCTGATTTTTTTACCCTTGACATGCTGAAGATAATGAAGTAATATAAGTAGAAACACATGTCAGTTTGTAAACAAAGTAGACACTTAATCACACGTCTTAGTGTAAACAAAGCAGATCTTTTTAAATCCCATACTTCTCTTAAGGGGAACATTTTACATTATTTCTCATTTGAAGATAAATTTTTTAGAAATTCTGCTATTTTCCCGAGTCCCTGAGATCAAGAAATTTGATTTGAGCCGTCTCCTATCATTCTGCTGCGATTTGCCAAACTCCCACAATTTTTACTTAAAGAATTACAAAAATTTCTCTTACAGAATTATATATATAGATACTTAGTTTAAATGGGACTCTGCCTTGGACTATTTGCCAAATTCTACACTGATACAGTATTTCAGAGTCTTAAGGCAGAATTGAACCATGCAGGTCAGAGGAAATATACGCAGGTTTCCTGCAATTTTAAGTAAGAAAAATAAGCTGAGTTTGTCATCTAGTGAGTCAAAAATAAATATTTTGAAAATTTCTTCTTTTTAAAAACATGTAACAATGGTCATGTAAGTTCAGTTTAAGGGTAAATATATTATAACATGTTGTGAGAGGTAATTTAGCTTTAAGTTAGCTCTTAAAACTTGTATAATAATGTGTTACTTGAGTAATGAGTTCACTATTAAATTAAATAAAGCATTGTTACAAGCTTAACCCCCTTAAAGGGCTATTGACGGATATATCCGTCTTTTTCCTGTTCTGTTCCTGGCCTTAGACGGATATATCCGTCTATTAGTTAAATCTTTCCGGGATAAAGACGGATATATCAGACATCAGAGAGATACAACAGAGATCAGTGTTAAGTCAATGTTATTCTTAAACTAGTGTTTATTTAATATTGATTTGATTTGATTGGAATTTATTCTGGTTCTCAAAACTACAATTTTTATTTTAAAGAATACTCAAGTTATGTTTCCCATTTGAAACAAATATGGAGAAATCTGAAGTTGTGAACAAATTCAGAGAATTATTTTAATTCATCACAAAGAAACTCCTGCCATGTTAGTTATGCAGCAGGTAAAAATACCTAATTGTGTCTGATTTAATTAAAAAGTGGCTTTTATTTGGCATACCTTTATCAGACCCCATTTAACCATTTGGACTGACAGGTTTGTCATTAATGTGGTAAACTGTATTACACAAATTTCTGAAATACAAAGATCTAAGAATTGACTGGTTATGACTGATTGCCTCAAATTCCTATGTGTTAGTTGGGTTTTTATAAAATTTATTCTCATTTTCAGCTTCAACCTCCCCCAGTGTATCATCCTCCTCCTCCGGTAAGTTAGTACTGTTAATAATAAATTTTGATTTTTTTCTACAGTACTCAGATTAAATAATAAAAAACTAAGATTTAATCTGGTTGTGATGCAAAATTATTTGGTTTTAGTTAGAACTTTAGTTATTAAGGGTCGTCGGTACGGTTCGGTACAGTAAATATTTTTGTACCTCGGTTCTCGGTACAAAATCGGTACGGTACGCAGTAATAAAATAGCCGTAATTTAACATAGCCTAAGTGTATTCGGAAACCAAACAGAACAAATACGGAAAAATTATTGTTAAAGAAAAACATACTAGCAAACATAAAAAAGTATTTAGATAAGCTTTTGATTATAATTTGTAATAGTTCACAAATATTTATATAGGCCTAATAACAATAATAATGTGTTAAATCACGTAAATAAAGAAAGAAAGTCCAATATATATATATATATATATATATATTTGTTATATGTATATATATGTTATATATATTATATATATATATATATAAAATCCCAACAGTAATAATTCCCTTTATGTTAAATAATTATGTTAATTTAGTTATGTAGGCTTATTTCATCTATAAGATTTTTGTTGTTTGTATTTGTAATAATTTCACATAGATACCATTTATTCAATTTTCCCCGTATTCACTAGTTATGTTAGATAATTTCCTAGTTAATTTAAATTGTAAAGCTATCTCAAAATACATTTCATGTATATAGATAATCAAAATTGATCTCATACAAGATAATACAAATAACAGTCACATAAAACGCAAATAGACAATTATATTTTTGTTATAAACTTTTATTCACAAGTAAGACGATAAAATAATAATAAAAGAAAGGAAGGTATGTGTCTGTGTTTTCAAATTAAATACAGGTTGTATGAATTATAAATTATAGCCTCCAACAAATTTTAAATCCTATAACCAAGTAACGCAACGGAATAAGAATTTGTATTGCAATCAGATGACACATACTCAGCAGACGTCAAAGTTGTAGCCTACTTGTTGTAACAGAAGTCGACGGCGATGGCGGTTCATCAAGAATCCATCACAATCACTCATTATTTGTTTAAAATAGTCTAACTATAAAGGCTATCACAAAACTTGTTATCAAGGCTTGTTCAAAACATTTTATCAACAAAGACGACGCGCGATCAGTGGAAGTGATGATTACGTCCAAACGTCATCATCACACAAAGAGTATACCTAGAAAGTGAATATCAGAGAGAAAGAAATACGCAGTTTCCAAAATTATGATATATGCCATAAAATTATGAACCAATGTAGGCTAACCTTTTTTATTTGTTACAACAGTAGTGTGTGTACAACTTTTTTTTATTAATCGACGTTTTAGCAATGGAACTAATATTTAACCTAAACACTCTTCTAAATTGTTCACGGCATATTTAATATTGAATTAAAACAGTTTCTTTCAGTTGGTTTAATTTCTATCCACAAAACGTTAGGAAGTGTCATAATGCCTATTAGGAAAATGTTATGACAAGCCTGATAAGTGTTTGTTTTTTAAATTAATGTGCATGTTATTATGTTTGCATACCAAAACAAGTGTCAACCTTCTGCATGTTATTACTCTCTGTAACACACGATCGTAGATCAGAATGTGTTTGCCAAATGTTTGGCGATTTTAAGTACTATCAAGTACTCATTTGAGGTTAGGGGGCTTATACAATCGGCAATGTACAACACAAAACGGTGTTATAATTTCGTTTATATAAAAAACAAACAGATATTTATGTGGTTATCCCTCAGTTTGATTTAAAAATGATAAAATGTCATTCAAAATCGGTTGTAGGTTTTTGTTTACGTTTATACCGCCTCCATACACTGGCCAAGTCTTGGCGAGCAAAGACGAGCGTGACAGTGTAAATGTGTTGCAGTTTGTTATTAACCTCTGTTACTCTCTATGTTTATGTACATTATTTCATTACTCGCCGAGTCGTACGTAACTCGACGAAACATTCGGCCAGTCTGTGGAGGCGGCTTTATCAATGCTGTAAAGACATCTCGTCATCATTCGTGATCCGATTGTGAACCTATAAACTAGCGAATGCCGGTCAAAGTTGAAAGTTGCTGTCGTGAGCAAAGGCGTGTCAATAGAATGTGAATAAAACTGAAAGAAAAATGTGGTTGATAAACAGTGAATACTGATTTTTTGTAGTTCTAGGCTGTGCCGTACCGACTTAGTACCGGCGCCGTTAGTGGTACTGAACCGAATTCGGTAATTTGTTTTGTACCGAACCGGTACCGATTTTTCGGTGCACAACAGACCCCTATTAGTTATATTCAGGAGCAGACTCTCAACCCTGATACTGTTAGATATTGCAGGCATGTCTTGCACAACGGAAATGTTGTGCAGTTCGCCCGAAGAAAAGGTAAAAAAACTTAGCAGCCAATTAGCCTTTGACTATTCCCATTTACTTTAGCCCCCCTAGATTTTTTTACTAGGTGTTCATGTTCAGTTAGGGACCCTGGACTATCGTTGCTGACTACAAATAAGAGGAGAAAAGTGAAATGGAAGTTTGTAATAATGGTTGTAGCTGGTCTAGACCAGTCCCAAAATTAAATAAATTTCTGTAATTGTTGGATGAATGTAATTTATTGTTATAGCTTTTGATGACATTTTTATTGCATGCACTTTAGTATGTAGTTTAAAACTGAATCATTTTAAATAGCCTATTAATAATTGTCATGTATTTTTTCTAGAACTACTATCCACCACAACAGGGGTACCATCCTAACCAAGTGCCTTACCAGCAGCAGCCTCAGGCTTACCAACAACAACAGCTACATCAGCAACAACAACACTTTCAGCAACAACAGCAAAACACGTACCAACAACAACAACAATATCATCAACAGAACCCTCCTCACTACCAGCAACAGCAATTCCAGCAACAACCGGTTGTGAACAACCCACAACAACCATATATGAACAACCAACAACAGCAACCGGTTATGAATGCCCAACAACAGCAGCAGCCACCTGTTATGAACACCCAACAACAGCAGCAGCAACCTACTATGAACAACCAACAGGAGCAAATGTCTAACAATATCCCCCAACAACAACCCGTTGTCAATAGCTCTCCCCAGCAACAACAACCAGTTGTCAATAGTATTCCTCAGCAACAACCAAATGTCAACAATGTCCAGCAGCAACAACAGGTTCCCAATAATATTCCCCAACAACCCGTTGGAAACAATATGCCTCAACAGCCACTAGGAAATAATATTCCCCAACAACAGTTAGGAAATAATATTCCCCAACAACCGTTAGGAAATAATATTCCCCAACAACCATTAGGAAATAATATCCCCCAACAACCGTTGGGAAACAATATCCCCCAACAACCTTTAGGGAATGATATCTCTGCTCAAGGTAAACCACAGATGAACATACCTCAGCAAAACATCCCCTTGAATTCTAACAATATTCCTAAAGTGCCCCCTCATTCCGGGCCAGTTCTCAACAGCATCCCTCAGGGTCCAAAATGAAGACATTCTTCAAATCCAGGCTAAGAATTATTCTAGAAAGAAAATACAAAATTGAAAGAGTGAATCTCATTCCTTTGAATCTAAGTTTTTGAGATTCGTAAAAATAGTTTGCCTCTATTGTTTCATAATATACTGCTCTTCGTTTAAGTGCCATGATGATTGATTAAGCAGTTTCAGGGAAGACTTTTACAAAAAATGAACCATATACCATTATTATAATTTGTACAAACAAGACCTAACGCCCCACAAATTTTAATTTATTTCTGTAAATCATTAACATTGTAAATCTAAGTAACTATTGGTACTGTCAGAAGGCCCTAAGTGAGTAAAGGCCTACTTTGGCGTGTTAAACATTTATAAATACCTACCCATTTGATTTAATTTGATTGCAAACTTTATAACTTTTTATTTTTCCTTATATTTCGATCTCTATTTTACAAGGCATTCCAAAACTAGCATTTAAATATCAGCTTTTATTTTTATAATATTTTTTCCATCACAACGTTAAGTAGTTACAAAAACCAAAACTTTTTTATAAGTTTAATGTCATGATTGAGAAGTTTTATTTCAAGTCTATTTGTATATTTTGTTGACCATCATGATTCCAAAGTTGTGTAAGATTAATTTAATTTAAAACCTAGTGTAGTAATTAAACATAGTGTAATGTAAGATAATTTTGTAAAGAAACACAATAACTTCTCATTGAATTAGTATTTTATTTATTTAGCTAATCAAATTAACATTCTTTGTAGCTCTCTTTTATGAACAAAAATTATATTGTATAGTTTCAATATCTTGAATCATTTTGTCAAGTTACCAAATATCAACAAATTCTGACTGTAAAATATTTGTCAACGTGTATAGTGTGAGAGAGTAAGGTATGTTTAACCCCTTAACTGCCACGAACGTGATATGATGGGCAAACTCGCTCCGCCGTATAACTGCCACGCCCGTGATATCTCGTTTTGCAGCGGTCAGCCGATTTACTGTCTGCTACGCCGTCATAACGTATTGTGTTTCACTCTAGTGGTGATTTTGAAAACTACGATAGTGTAGTACACTTCTTCCTGTCTACTGCTGCTACCTGACGGGCGTTTTTGATACTTTATAGTGAAAACCCATTCGTGTGTCAGTTGGGGTTGTGAGTCTTGGATATTGTTCGTTGTTTCTTAATAAATAACGTTAATGTATAGGGTTTTACTATATTTATAGCTTGTAAATGATACAATGGCAAGTAGTAATGAAGATTAGGAAGAGCTAATAAGGTATTTAGTCCTTCCCGGCTCAGAATTTGGTGTACAGAACGATTACTAAGAAGATGACGACGATTGGCAAACGGACCCAAATTATACAATGTTTATACAATATATAATGTTTTATACAGACTTATCTATTATAAATTTGTAATGTTGCAATAGGCAATTAACAAAATTAAATTAAATATTAGGCTACAAGTTTCAAGAAGCAATTAACAATCATGTAAAATAGCAAAAAAGGTGGCAGTGGGTGATTTAGGGAGGTAAAATAAATTAGCAGTTAAGGGGTTAATTGTAACTCTGAGTTAAAAATTAGGTTAATAAGCTTTATATGTTAAAAAACATTTTTGCCAGGCAGCCATAAAACCTTAAAAGTATTCTTATAATTATTTGTGAAGTTCAAACTCACAATAATACACTTAAAATGTAAAAATAAACAGTTTTTTAGATTGTTGGAGAACTAATCAAGCGACGTTTCATTAATTGCCTGTTCTAAAGTAAGATAAAATAGTGATTTTTAATTTAAGTGTTATGTAATTTAATGTTCAAACGTGTTTGCTCAAGTTAATAAACTTAAAAAACATGAAAATTTTTCTTTAAATGATTTGGATTTAAATGTTAAAATGAAGTAAGCAAAGTCTACTTGACACCTTTTTTGCAACAGACTAACTGGTTTAGGCACTAGTACTGGTGGGGGCGAGCTTTGCTCGGGGGAAGGCCAGTCAGTTTGTTTAGAT
Source organism: Allygus modestus (assembly GCA_963675035.1). Lineage (NCBI taxonomy): Eukaryota > Metazoa > Arthropoda > Insecta > Hemiptera > Cicadellidae > Allygus > Allygus modestus. The sequence goes on from OY776114.1 coordinate 61,552,537, forward strand.
GACTTGGAGTATATTTCACCACTTCCCCCTACTGATAATCAGATCTGTATAACTCATTTGCCTCTTTTCTACATTTTTAAGGTCACTCCAGTTGTTATTTATAGCTCAGTGTCCCTTTGATTTATTTTACTACCCTATATATGTAATCTTCATTCAAATCTTTTAATCTCTGCTCTCAGGAAACCACATGTTAATCTATATCTATAATATTATAAAGAAGAGATGGTTTCTGTCTGTCTGTCTGATGTTCCGGGTGAACGCAAAAACTACTGAACCGATTGGGCTGAAACTTTACATAAAGGTAGATCTTGAACCCATGCAACATATAGGCCTATTAACTTCCTTAAAATTCCCTCGGGCTACGCCCCGTGAACGTCCTAAGTTTCAATGTTTACATTTCAGAAGAAAGTAAACATCCAGAAACTGTAATGCGAACAGCTGAGGACACTTCTATTTGACAGCTTAAAGGGCAGAAGCAAGAACAGCTGTTTCAAGCTAACTAAAATCCAAATTGCATTGAATAAAGAACGGATAAAGAAAACCCCTGTGTGAAGAACGGGTACGTCAGCTAGTAATCATATACAACATGAGTATTACTTTGACAGTTCCCTGGTTGATTATGAACAGCTGTTACAATTCTTTTGTTTTGATTTGAAACTCCATAAGCCCAATGTTAATTTTTTTAACTTTTCATTTTAGTTTTTTTACATTATTTGATTTTTCCTGGGGATGAGGCCTGTCTAGAACTTATTTTTATCCCAGAAATTAGTTATTTCGAACATTTGAAGGAAATCGTTGGAGCCGTTTTTGAGATCAGTGTTGCAAGCAAGCAAGGAAACCTTACTCATATTAGAGTATAGGATAGGATAGCATGGCGGTTGACCATGTAGGCTGCACATTGTTACTCAAGACAAGACCTCTAGTTACATCTAACCCAAATGCAGCCAATGCTGCTGCTGCAGCCCTCTTCCGACATTTAAATGGCAATGCCCCTCTATTTTGTACTTTGTACAGACTGTATATGTTTTTTGCAATAAAGTTATAATTTATGGCTATGCGTGATATTGACTCCAACGATAGTGCCGAAACCAGTTAGCTTTTATACTAAAAGTAATCCAAGGGTACTTTGTTCGTCTTTTTTAACATTTTTCATCTTAATAGCACTCACCTGTAAAATTATTTATCAAATTTGACAATTTGCAGCACAAACTCTTTGATTGTGTTGTCATTCATTTCTATGTGTATTTATCTACGAATAAGACCCTAATTAAAGTTAATATCCGAGTTTGAAGAAATTAAAATAAATTTATTTTTATGCTTTAAGTATACAATATAGTTTTGGAAACAAAACTTAATTTATGTGTATTTTATTTAAGATTTCTTTCAAATTTACGCTTAATTTTTACTTTAAACAGATCAAATATATATTGTTATTCGGAAATGGTGTTTTATTTAGTTCCTTCCTCAAAACGGACTTTTATTTGTTATACAGTTTTATCCTATGTATCAGTACAAAACTGGCCAGCTCTCAGCAACTAGTTCAAGAGTTTAAATAACGTGTGGAACATAACATATTGAACTACCAGTTCCAAGTTCTCATGAGATGTCCAACTTCATTCCAAATCATTTATGAGGGTCATCCAGAAAGCAAACAGTGGCGGATCCAGCATTAGAGTCTGGGGGGGCGAACTTAGTGGTTGAATACCCCCCTCCCCCCCCCTATTTTTATTGTTACGGATAATAATTGTAAAATCAAAAATAACCAAATACTAAAAATAAAAGTAACTGTTAAACCCAACATGTACTAAAGTGAACTGAACTAAGACAGAAAAGGCAGAACAACCTTCATGCGCAGTGAAAGGGAGTGATGACTAATAATATCACATGCACACAGTGAATGCGCGGTCAAACTCCCGTTGCCATGGTAACGTCACGTACGCACCACTCTGCCTGCACCTCGCCGCCCCACTCACTCGAGCTACCCCTGTTGTATCTGAGATCTGATTGACATTCACAACAGAATGCACACTACACAACGTAACGTTAATGTGACTGTGGTTTATTCGTGGGTAAAAAAGAAGGCAGGATAAGGGCAGTCGCGTCAGTGCAGCCAACTGTCAGACGGCGTCAGAACGAAATATAACTCCCAATAGCTGTTTATGCTTGATTACACAACTTTAGTATGCAAACAGACTGTTTAGAAAAATAACCTATGGTAGGCAATACATAAATTGGATTGGCGATATAGAATTAATCGCAACACATTTAACCAGATGAAAATTAAATAACTGCACAATTTTTATACAGTATATTGCAAACATTTCTGAGCTTGAGGGTGGGGCGATCGCTCCCCCCTGGATCCGCCACTGAAAGTAAAGAACGTTTGCACAATGCGACGAGCTCAGCTCCCCCACCACTGCGATTTCGTGTGAGGCAGTCCACTCACCTCCCCACTAAAGTATAAGCCTAGTCTCGGTGCTGAGTGATCATGCAGCTTGTTTCTACAGCAGTTAAAAATGGCGGCGTCATTAAAAATCCTGCTAAACTTGAGATACTCAGTGTTATCGGTTTCTGAATGTGCAAAATGTCCAACCTATTGAAATTTGTAGACAAACACAAAATAAAGGTTATTCTGAAAATGCAATAAAAAACAAGTATTCAGGGAGAAAATGGTGTATCAAATTTAAAGAAGGAATTTGACCCGCGCACAGTAAGGATCAGAGTTAAGGGCCTGAAAGAAAAAAATTAAGGAAAGATTTATGAAAATAGCTACTATACTGTTAGCACATTGCATGAATCCTTTCTAGAAATTGCAATCTTGTTCAATACACCATTACCGTAAACTTTCTTTGGTGTACAAATTTAAATACGCCGGACAATTTGTGCATTCAGGAACCAATGGATCTCAAATTTGGTGGGATTTTTGAATGACGCTGCCATTTTAAACCGCGGGGTAGTTGGTTGGGCTTATACTTTGGTGGGGAGGTGAGTGGAGCTGTGCTTTGCACAGTGCGCAAAAGTTCTTTACTTTCTCGATGACCCTCTTATATCCTGCTAATATTATTTTGCTATATTTACTATTATGATATTATAAATTGCAGGGATTCAGAGATCTTTGACAGTCAAATTTTTAATAAGAGTTGTAATAAATAAATATTCAATTTGTCTGATTCACATAATATCTTCATAAATCAATTTCAGTTAAAAAAATTAATCACCCATGGCTCAATTGTTTTCTAACACAACAATTTGAAAAACTACTGTGCGATTGAGTTGAGTTGTTGGGGTTGTGGTCTATGCAATTGACTCCGGAACCTCGGCAGCGGCCTTTTTGTGGTTTTGAATCCTAGACTTGGCAAGTATATTTTAATAGTACTGTAAAGGCTTTGTTTTGCTGGACAGGGCTTTAAATCTCATTAAAGTGTATATAATATTTTAGACAAGCAGATTTTGTGTCAATTTGAGATCTTGGGAACCACTGGACTGATTTTTATGATGGAAGAGAATATGGGGAGGTATTGATATGGAAGTTTTCAGATAGAGATGTGCGAGTACTCAAAATTTCGAGTTCGGCTCTGAAACTCAAGGTTTTACTGAAACTCAAAACTTTCGAGCGAGTTTACTCCCGTCGTTAACCAAGGGTCGTCCGCGGCCGCATGTTCTGTAAATTCAAATTGAGTGTCAACGCATTTGAGGTGTTAAGAGTTGTGATGTGGATTTTAGTGGTTTATTAATAAATAAGTTGTGGCTTATAAATTTGTGAGTTCCCACTCCGCAGGGTCCGAGTAGTGGCACACTCACCCGGGGATGGGATGGCACCATTGCACCACGCCAGGTGTCTAGCCAATGCTGCGTCAAATAAAAACGTCTAATGATTTCTTGTCTGTTTCATGTACCGCCTCCGTCGATGATGGAATTCCGTGCTGACCACGAGCCAAATGGAAGGAGGAACATTGTTTAAAAACAAATCGGGAGACCCCCTGGTTTCTTACAGCGCTAAGTATAATTAGGTTAAGAAAGGGAAACGGTGGAGGGATCAATCTCCAGGTGAGAACCCCAAAAGTTCCTCCATTCCAGGAGTGTGTGGACGGTGCGGAGTTAGCATCAGGTAATGGAATGCAATTAGGTAATGAACGGTAACAATTTTCAAATATTTCAGGTAACCCCCTCTTCCTATCCCCAAGGTGTTTGAAGTTTCTAGGTTTCAACCAGCAAAGCACCTCCCTTTCCCATGATACAGTAGCTGGGTTCGCCCAGGGGTCTGTATCAATATCAATCAATATCAATATCAAGTTGTGGCTTATAAATTTGTGTTACTGTTTAACACCAAAATGGAGGATTTACCAGGACCTTCAGATTGAGTTGTATGAACACTCTCTGTATAGCCACTTTTTTTGTTAACCTTGTAATTTTTTAAAGTAAAATATCAAAAACATATCTGTAATGAAATCTAATAGGTAAGCATGAGAAGTTTGTGCTTATATTTTGTTCCATAATAATTGAAATTGAGTCAATCCATTAATTTTAGGCTCAACTGTCCTTTGGCATTGAGCTGTTTTTAAAGACAAGTGATTTGTTTTGGCTTTGTTTAAGTTTAATTAATGATTTTTTAAAATAATTTGTAATATTTTAAAACTCTATTTAAGACATGGCTTCAATTTCATCAATTGATTTGCCAGGCACTTTCAAACATATCTTCATGTTTTTACTAACTGATTGTTCTTATTAGGACTATTAGTGTTAAAATTAATGCTAAGATGTTACATTTTGTGTGGTAACTAAGTAGGCTAATGTTTTACCATGTAATAGGCCTTTTAAATATTAAAGTTTATTTTAACTTATAGGCCTAAATGTAATTTTATTTTCTCCATTCGTAGAAAGATGTAGCTTAGGCTTAAACATAATATACAAAACATAGAATAAATAGAAAAGAGAAAATAAAAATCAAATACCCCGTCGCAGCAAACCTGCGTACTCAGCGAATTTCCAATGCATAATATTTGTCTTAATACCACATAAAGCCGCATACCAAGTTTCATAAAAATATATTCACATATAAGCGATTTTAATTATTATCCATAAGAATAACATTGGTAATGAGTACGTAGGTTTGCTGAATCAAGGAACATAAACAATTGGTTTTTATGAAAATATAAATATAATTTAACTAGGCGAAGCCACATACCAAGTTTCATCAATATTCAATCATAAATAAGCGCCATATAACATTTTAGTTATTCTCCATAAGAATAACATGGGGGCTGAGTAAGCAGGTTTGCTGCAACAAGGAACAAAAAAATGTGTTTTTATGCAATTATCAATATAACTCAACCAAGTGAAGCTACATACCAAGTTTTATTAATTTATGTTCATAATTAAGGGAGTCATTACATTTTACTTATTCTCCATAAGAATAACATGGGGGCTGTGTATGCAGGTTTGCTGCTACGGGAATAATCAACAAAAAATCAATTTGTTGTGCAAATATCAATATACCAGTACTACGTGAAGCCACATACTAAGTTTTATCAACATACATTCATAAATAATCGAGATATCAAATTTTATTTATTCTCCATAAGGATAACATTGGACAACGTACTGTGTTTAGCACTTTGAATATCTCAGCAACGGTTGGGCGTAGAATCACAATTTAAACACTAAAATGATCGTTTTGTGGAACTGAACAGATTGGTAAAAGCAAATGTGATGTTTACATTAAAATAAACTGAGGAAAAGCCAAAAACCTTTTTCCCATAAGATTAACATGGGAGATTTTATGAGTAGGTTTTTTTTATTTTCTCCGCAACCACTTAACCTAGGTTAATAATTCAAAATACTATATTATTTGTTTTTTTAAGCTATATAACATGGTCAAAACTAAAATTAAGTTGTTCAAAAATTTTAGGGTGAAAAATGCAAAAAACTGATTTTTGAAAAATTTAAAACCCCCATAAACCCCCCTTCCTATGGTCCGATTTTTCTGGTTTTCGAACTTAAAGTCATGAATGTCATTTTACACATTTGAGCCAAATTTCATCGAAATCGGACGTTTTTTACTCAAGTTATCGCATTCACGGACACACATATATATATATATATATATATAAATTTGAACGAATAGTGTTTTTGTCATCTGGGGACCTCATAACAAAAAATTATCATGGTCTCGGGCTTAAGTCTTACTATGAGACCTACGGTAATAGCTTCTTCCCTATAGGGGAAATTCGCTAAAACAGATTTTTTTAGTAAAACTGTTAATTAATAACATATAAGGCTATAACAACCTTAATATCCTTAGGGGGTGCAGGGTGTGGATCCCGCCCGCGGCGTCCTTGTCGCGCACCCTGGGCAACGGGGCGTCACAAGCCAGTGGCGTTACGGCTAGCGCGGGTAAAATCCACTTGGCTGTGAGACTCTTCTTCTCACAGTTTCTTCCAGGGCCAAGGCCTTTCTTCTCACCTTTTGGGCCTTGGCTCGCCTTCTTTCTTCTTTCCTGGGCAAGCCTTGCTCATCTTCTTCTTTTCTTCGACCCCGCATCATGGGTGTCTTTCCGCCTTCTTTCGACCGGTGTCCACTGGGGGGTCCCTGGGAGTGTCCCTGGTGTCGCAGGGGCTGATGTGTGCTTGCACTGCCGATGGGTTCTCTTCAGTGGGTGTCAGGAGCCAGCCCCTTCGGGCCCTGGTCAGGGAGTGCGGCGTGGGTGCAGAGGTCGGCTCTGCACTGCCACGGTGAACCCCGGCACGTCTGGAATCCGGTGCCGGCAAACGGAGGTCGGGTCCCCGGGGAACTGGGGTGGGGGCATCGTCCCCCTGGGTATACCCTCGCCTGGCCAATTCCGGGTTCACCCTCGTCGTGCGATGCGCTGGTTAAACTAAAGTATGGCAACCCCTAAAAACAACGACAACATCAACATTGGCAACGATATGAGGGAGTTTCCAGAACTCCCTCCTCCTAGCGCCAGTACTGCCTCCATTTTTCGGAGGAGTAGCTTAGTAGCGAGGTCCCCACCACCGGCCTCTTCTCCTGTGGTCGCGCTGGCTTCCACGGATTCAGCCAGCTCGAGGAATACCCCAAAGCCAAGAACGGTTCGAGCTCCGTCTCCGGTAGTTTCGCCGGATGAAAGGAACGTGGCTATTGCTCAGGAAAAGGTCGAGGAGGAACTGCAGAGGATGCGGGACACTCTCCTCGACATGTCCGCCGCGGTCGCGAAGCAGAAGACCGTGTCGATGGGCATCAAGAACGGGATAGTGACCCTGGATGCATCCCTTGATGTCTTCGACTCGATGCTCGGTCTCTGGAAGGCATCGCTAAGGCGGCTCAGGCTTCTGGAGGAGAAGCAGGGGCAAGCTCCACTTCCATCTTCGGAGTCTGGGGCGCCTGGTGGTGGTGCCAAGAGATCGGCGACTAGCCCTCCTGCGGAACAGCAAACGGAGAAGAGACCGGACGTCAAGAACAGGACCGTCCACGTGGAGAGGAACGGAGAAGAAGCCACCACTGCGTCTGCGGACAGGGAGGGTTTTAATCAGGTCCTCTCCAAGAAACAGAGGAGGAAGCTTCGGGCGGAGGCGAAAGCCCAGAAGAATCGGGAAGAGGCGGAAAACGCGCCTTCCCAAGCACCCAGCCAAAAGAAGGAGAAGCCAAAGAAGACTCGGCCTAGGAAGACCAGGAACCAGGTGGTCCTGATCAATCCGTCCACCGGCAAGACTTACTCGGAGATCCTCGGATTGTTGAAGAGTGAGGTGACGCCAGAGGACTCCGGAACTGTGGTTCGGCAGATAATAATAATAATAATAATAATAATAATAATAATGCTTTATTGTCATTAATCAATTGAAATAGACAACGTCACAGGAAATACAAGAGACATGCACATACCATTCTTCAATAACATACAATATCACATGCAAAATACAATATTACAATATCAGAATTCAAGCTAAATATAGCATGCCATACTAACTATGCAAATCTATAATTGTGATCAAGCCAAATTTATTCATGCTATATCTATATTCCAAATTAACGCATAATGCAAATCAAGCAATTTATTCACTTCAATATGCAAAAGCAAGTATAAGCATACGCAAGTATATGAGGATTTATGTAAGTATATGAAGTTTATGAGGATTTATGAGTATATGCAAGTATTTTGGTGGCAAGTTGCAAGTATAAGGTAGATTTTCGACAAGCTTATAAACAATATCAATAAATAGACACAGTATGGGAAAGCATTTAACATATATAAAAATAACAAACAACGTAAAAATAAAAAATTCTAACAGAGACATTACATTCCAAGTGATAATAATAAGTTAAAAACAAGCAAAATCATCACAGTTTAAAAACTCGTCAATTGAGTAAAACGCCTTGCTCAATAGCCACCTTGATAAACGTTTTTTAAATAAAATGGAATCTAAGCTACGGTAATCTACTGGAATTTTATTAAAAAACTTAATCTGTAAATACTTGTGGCTGTTAATAAATTTACTTAATCTAGCAGCTGGAGCATTTAAATCACAAGATCCTCTAGTATCGTAACTATGAACTGAATCACGAGTAACAAAGTTGTTAATATTTTCCTTGACAAAAATTAAATTTTGAAAAATGAATATGGAAGGCAGAGTCATAATTTCATAACTAATAAAAAAAGGTTTACTACTAGTTCTAACAGGAATATCAAACAAGATTCTTAAAGCCTTCTTTTGCCAGATAAAAACATGTCTAGCTCCACTACTATTACCCCACAAAAGGTTTGCGTATAAGAGATGGGTGTGAAAAAAACTATGGTAAGTAATAAGCAGCATATGAATGGAAATACATTTTTTGAGCCGTCTCAGTAAAAAACAAACTCTGGCCAATTTAGAAATAACATTGTATGTATGAGACTCCCAAGTAAGCTTGACATCAAGTGTGACTCCTAGCAGTTTAACGTGGTCACAAATCTTATTATTAGCACAGCCTAATTGCCTCAATGAAAAACAAATTCTTTCTGTTTTCTCATCATTAATAGATAAAAAATTACTACTAAACCAGGTTTTACCAAAATCAATCATATCAGTTATAACTTTTTCAGTCTCCTTAAAATCCTTACCCGAGTACAGAAAAGAGGTGTCGTCAGCGTATAACAATGTTTTACAAGGCATGGAGTTAGGAAGGTCATTAATAAAAATTATAAATAACAATGGTCCAAGAACGGACCCCTGCGGCACCCCAGCAAGGACTTCTCTGAATGAAGAAGCTTCGGAATCTAAAAGAACCATCTGCCTCCTTCCACAAAGGTAGGATCTAAAAAACTCTAATTCTTTATCTTTAATACCATAAAATTCCAATTTGTTCAGCAGAACATTGTGACAAACAGAATCAAAAGCCTTGCTGAGGTCCACAAGGGCCACGCTCAGGTACTCATTACACTCAAAACTGTCAAGAATATCAGACACTACAATCTCTACTGCTGAAGTTGTTGAACGGCCACTCCTAAATCCAAACTGGCTGTTACAAATAATATTATTGTCAGTTATGAATTCATTTAGCTGTAATTTGACACAAACTTCAATTATTTTAGAAAATATAGTTACTATTGATATCGGTCTATAGTTAGAGATACATGATCTATTACCTTTCTTGTACAGAGGTATCGTTTTTGACGGTTTTAAACAACGAGGAAAGTGAGATTGCAGGAAAACTAAGTTAATTAAAAATAACAAAGGTTGTAATATAAGAGGGGCCATTAACTTAACGATTTTGTTTGACAATCCATAAATATCTTCACTGCCGGAAGAACTTAAATTACTAATAATTTTCGTCAAGTCATAAACAGTTATTGGTTTCCAATGAAAACTGGAACATGGAGGATTAACATTATGAAGAAAAGATAAATAATTTACATTATGACAGCTGCTATTTGACTTTTCCATGACTTTTTTACCAATATCTATATAAAAATCATTAAACTCATCAGCCTTGATTGGTGAACTAGCATTTACACCCCTTAAAAATGAACCACTTTCAGCCCTGATCACTTTCCATGAAGCTGCACTTTTGTTTTGTGAATTAGAAATAAATTGTTCATTGTGTCTGATTTTTGCAGCCTTAATACTCGCTCTATATTCATTTTTACAAAGTATGTAGCTATCTATAAGGTGTTGATTGTTTTTATAGCTAGGTATTTTTAACAAGTCACTAATAAGCATCAACATATTTCTGTTCTTCCTAAGATTATCATCAAACCAACCATTTTTATTTTGCTTAACCTTATTATCTATTTTGATTTTCTTAGTAATTCTAGGACAACAAACATTATACAATGAAAGAACCACTCCCAAAAAGCACTCAAAAGCAAGATCAACATCCTCATTTACATAAATGAAATCCCAATTAACATTAGCCAGGCTTAACATAAATAAATTTAACCCATCTTCATTTAACTTTCTGAATGAAACTTCTCTCCAGAGTAGAGAGGATGTACATGCAAGAGTAAATTTAAAACACAAAATTGGGTGGTCAGAGATTCTTTCCTTCCATACATAATGACTATAGCAATTTGAACCCAGATTAGTAGCAATATTGTCAATACACTTTTTACCTTTTGTTGCAGTATTAAAAACAAAATATAAATCAAAAGACTTCAATACATTTTTAAGCATTACAGAGTGTTTGTTATGGCCTAAAAAATCAATGTTAAAATCAGCACCTATCAAAATTCTAGCTTTAGGAAACTTATCAGTAACAAAGATTAAAAGGTCTTCAAAGCAATTAAAAAACAAATCCAAACTAGAATCCGGAGGTCTATACAGAGAAATAAATACAATATTAAAATTCATAACATAAATACTAACAGCTTCGAGAAGGCCGACATGCACAAATTGGGATATGTCAATTTCCACATGGTCAAAATCTACCTTAATAATGATGGAAGCACCACCATGTGGATCCCTGTCTCTACAACAAGAAGCAGCAAGTTTGAAACCCCTAGGAACATATAACAGCTCCTCACTCTTTAACAACCAATGTTCATTAATCAACAAAATACTGCATTCGGCCTCCTCTAAAATAACAGACAATTGATCTAACTTATTCCTTATAGATTGGATATTTACATGCAGAAGCATTAGTGTTAAAGGAGATTTGGTATTTCCTAACTTAGATTGTGAAGTTATTTTATTGGTTGGCAAACTCAAGAAATTCCTAAAAAAGCACTACCTGATTCACTTTTTGACTTGGCACTATTGACATCAACACATTCTCCTGACACACTCTGGAGCACTACTTCAGGTGGAGGGGTTGGAACCGGAATAACAGCTAGCCCAGTATGATGCTGTAGGGTTGATTGGGAGTCATCAGGCCTTGCAGGAGTCAACAGTTGTAGGTTCACAGAAGACATCTCAGCAGTAAAGTTGATGGAGCCGGGAACCAGCACTGACGAAGCGGCTTGGGCAGATAGAGTAGGAACGACATTGTTCCGTACTGCGGCAAGGTCGTTGGAACCAGGAACCAGCACCGGAGAAGCGGCTTGGGCATATGGAGTTGGCATGTCATTGTCCCGTGCTGATGATAGCAATGTACTATAGATTTTTCCACTAATTTGCTTTGCAACAGCAATTTTACCTCTTTTGTTAAGATGGAATCCATGTTTCGTGTGGAATTGTCTCTCAAGCACATGAAGGTCAATCAATTCAACATGGCTCAAAACACTAGCTAGATGTCTTATGACCATATTGATTTCATTTATAAATTTATTACGCAAATCATTTCCATGAAGGTCATATCTGTAGGGTATAGACGCCAATAAAAGTTTAGTGTGACCAAACTTTTTGACTTGTCTTTCTAGGAATTGCGAAATCTCTCTTATATGTTTGGAATAGCTGTTAATATTAATAGCATCTATGTTATTCGTACCCCCAATAAATACTATAGAATCATTCATGGTATAATGACGAAGATCAGAACAAAGGTTTGCAGACTTAAACACAGACTCAATAGGAGCTCCAGGTTGTATATGGGCGAAAAAATCATTTTTATTTGGGCATACTTGTGTCAAAAAATGAACGAGATCCCTACCGTGGCTGTCAGAAAAAATTGATACCTTAGGAAGGTGTTTTTTGTCACTGAGAGATCCTCTAATATTACTATCAGACCTTCTGCCTGATTTCACATATCTATTATATCCAGATTCAAAATTCTTATTTTCCCTGCCATTCTGAGCATGTAAGACAGTATTAATGCGGAGGGTTTTGACAGTACCCGCAGTGGAAAGCGGTACTGGTTTTGAGGTTTTTGTGCAGAATTGGAATTCTTTTGAGCCCAAGTTGTTGTATAGAATAGAGTCTTTTAAATTATGGGCTTTGAAAATGTCCCCGTTGTGATGAAGACTGTTAAAATCTTTTAATTCCTCTTCTAGCCTTTTGATTACCTTCTCACACTCAGCAAGTTTATCTTTGTCAAGATTCCATCTGGACTCAATGTATTCCACTTTATCTAATTGTTCTTGAATGAAAGCGTTTTTATTATGGATTTCATTGTCAAGATCCGTAATGTTCTCAATCAAAGTTTGGATCATTACCTCGAGCTGTTCAGAATGCTCAGATTTATACTCTGTAATTGTACTCAATGATCTATTCTGTATTTGCTTTGTGTCATCAAATACTAGCCCTTGTAGGTTATTAATTGACAACATTTCACTGGCATTAATAGCATATGCCATGTGGCTTCTCTTTCTAATCAAGTCTAATTCAGTGAATTGAAGCTTTGCAAAGGACAAGAAATCTGGATTTTCACCATTTATCACATAGTTTAAAACATACTCAATGGCTAAAACAGAATATATACCACAATCATAGCCATTTGTTTGCTGAGGGCCATTTAGTTCCACTAACTCAGGTTCTTGATCCTGAATTTGAATGACAGTAGATAATCGGGTCATGACGGTTTTAGCATGAGTGAGGTTATATGTTTGAAGTGAGTCATAATAATAATACGTGTTATGATGCTTGCTATAGAAAAGGACACTCCAGTGAGAGCCACCACTTTTATCCAACATCGTTGCATCATTAATGGGAACAATAACAAGGTCTCTTTCATTTAGTTTTTGATAGGATAAAATATGTTCATAATCAATCAACATTTTGACAGCATGACTAACAGTCGGATCTATAATTAAAACCTTTCCAGATGTTGATAATTGTCTATTAATCAATTCAAAGTATTTGTACAATGTATTATCCGATAACCACTGTTTATCCAAGAGCTCTCCAATAACTAACTGAGATGCAATACTGTTATTAGTCTGTAAAGCTGTAACAGCAGTGGTAGCACAATGAGCTTTGTAAATATCTGAGTCAATTAAAGGAGGTGTTTCTACCATCCTGCTTAGCGAAGTGTCGAGAGCTCCTTTTGGGCTAATTTCAGTTTGACTGTTATTTATTATGTTAGTGTTAGTGTTAGATCCGGAAGACGGAGGCCGGGGGGGTTCTCCTTGAGCTCTCGAAGTGTGACGACCGGGGGAAACTCCAGGAAGCACTTCAGAGAGCTATAGGGGACAAGGGCGAGGTCCGCTCCATCATCCCGAAGCTGAGGGTAGAGATCTTGGATCTAGACGCCCTGGCTTCGGAGGCCGATGTCATTGCGGCTATCACAAGAGACCTTCCGACAATCTCCGGTGTGCCTAAGGTCACCCTGTTCTCGCCAAACAAGCGGGAGCAGAGAAAGGCTGTCGTTGAGATGGAAGAGAAAGACGGTCTTCTCTTTCTTCGGTCTGGGAAGATCAAGATTGGTTGGGTCGTCTGCCGAGTTCGGCAGCGCCTTGAGGTAGAACGCTGTTTTCGGTGCCTCGGGTACGGCCACACGCGTCGGAGTTGCTCCGGTCCCGACCGCGGCAACAATTGTTGGAAGTGCGGTAGCGGCGAACATAAGGCCGCTGCTTGCACAGCGGCCGCTTCTTGCGTTCTCTGCACCGGTACACCTGGAGCGTCCGCGGATCACATTCCGGGCTCAGGGGCGTGCAGGGCTTTCAGGAAAGCCCTAGACGCTAAGAGGTCTCGATCTGCCACGAAATGATCCGTTTCGTCCAGGCAAACCTGCAGCGGAGTCGAGCAGCTGACGCCATTCTTGAGCAGCTTGCTTGTGAGGTCAAAGCCCAGATCGTGATCGTCAGCGAGCCCTACCAGATCAAAACCAGTCCATCTTGGTTTTATGACCGGCTTGGCACCGCGGCTCTCTGGATTTCGGACAGTCGGGGGATTCAGGGGTTGGGTCACGGATCCGGTGATGGTTACGTCTGGGTGAGACTTCGGCGAGTCAACGTATACAGTGTCTACCTCTCTCCCAACTATTCCGCCGAGGAGTACCAGGAGAGGCTGGAGGCGCTGGAAGACAGTCTTCAGGGTGTCTCGGGGGGCGTAATAGTTGCTGGGGACTTCAACGCGCGTGCCGTTGAGTGGGGCATGCCAGTCACTAACGCCCGGGGGAGACGAATCTTGGAGATGGCCTCGAGGCTCGACCTGGAAGTGGCGAACAGAGGGGACACGCCGACATACCGAAGACCTGGTTTTGGTGACTCCATACCAGATGTCACGCTGGTATCGGCAGGGTTGTTTCCTCTGGTAGCGGGGTGGGGGGTGATGGACGTGTACACGGCCAGTGACCACGAATTCATCTCCTTCAATCTGGAAGAAAACGAGTTGTCTCGTCGATGCAGTACCCGGAACCCAATTGGCTGGAATCAGGCCAAACTGGACAGGGGAAAATTCGTCGAGCGGCTCAGTCGTAGCCCCGAGGCCGGTTTGACGGAGCGCTTTGACTCCGCTGATCGAGATCGGGTCGAAGCTCTCGTGGGTTCCACAATGCAGCTGATCGAGCGTGCATGCGACTCGTCGATGCCTCGGAAAAAACCTGTCCGGGGTCGTCGCCACGTGTACTGGTGGACGGACGAAATTGCGGAGCTCAGGAGAACGGCACTGATGCTTCGCAGAAGAGCGCAGAGAACTCGAAACCGACCGGAGGCTTTGGCCAGGTCGGCAGAGCACAAGACTGCGAAAAAAGCTCTTGCCAGTGCAATTCGCCTGAGCAAGGCTCGCTGCTGGAAGGAGCTGTGCCGGGACGTGGACTCCGATCCATGGGGAAAAGGGTACAAGCTCGTCACGAGGAAGCTCGGGGGAATGGGGGCCAGCAGTGCCTCTATGCCTGCAGGCACGATCACGGCCATCGTCGATGCTCTCTTCCCAAGTCACCCTGTGAGGCGAGAGGAAAGAGTAACGGGGCCGGTGCCTGATGTTCCTTTGTTCACGGAACAGGAGCTCGTGGCAGCGTCGTCTGCCATGCACAACAACAGAGCTCCAGGCCCTGATGGCATTCCGGTTGAGGCTCTGAAGGTTGTGGTGGGAAGTCACCCACATCTGCTGCTGCGCATGTTCAACGCGTGTTTGGCGGCGGGTGTGTTTCCGTCACGCTGGAAGACAGCTAGACTGGCGCTCATCAGCAAAGGCAAAGGTGACCCGGAGTCCCCGTCGACATACAGACCACTCTGTATGTTGGACACGGCGGGTAAACTCTTTGAGAGGTTGCTGAAACCCAGGTTGAGGTTGGCCGTCGAAGCCGCTGGGGACTTGTCCCCCCGGCAGCACGACTTTCGGAAGGGCCACTCAACCTTGAATGCCGTGGCTGAAGTCCTGGGCGCCGTCCAGCGGGCTGACACGGCCTGCCATCAGGCCAGGCCGATCGTGCTGCTGGTCACCCTGGACGTTAAAAACGCTTTTAACTCGGCCCGTTGGGTGGACATGCTCGAGGCGTTGCAGCGGGACTTCAGGGTACCCGACTATCTCTTGGTCGTGGTACAGGACTACCTGAAGGAGCGCAGGCTGCTATATAGCACAGAAGCAGGGGTCCGTTCCAAAGTGGTCACCGCCGGCGCGGCGCAAGGGTCGATCCTTGGCCCTGACCTTTGGAACGTGGCATATGACGGAGTGCTTCGCCTCGAGATGCCACCACAAGCCTATCTCGTGGGCTACGCAGATGATGTAGCCGCAGTCATCACGGCTCGGAATCCGGAGTTGGCCCAGCTTCGCCTCAACCAGGTGATGTTTCGGGTCAACAGATGGATGAGCGGTCATGGACTTGAGCTGGCGGTCGCCAAGACCGAGATCGTCATGCTCACGCGACGGAGGATCCAAACAGTAATCCCTATGACTGTTGGTGACGTGGAGGTCCAGACGAAGACTGCGGCGAAGTATCTGGGAGTGGTGCTTGACCGCTGCCTCACATGGTGGGAGCACATCCAGGCGGTTTGCAACAAGGCGACGAGGGTTGTTCTGTCGCTCAGCAGATTGATGGGGAATGTCGGAGGCCCGAGGTCCAGCAAGAGGCGACTTCTCATGTCCACCGTCAACGCCACTCTCCTGTACGGCACAGAAGTGTGGGCGGGTGCCATGAGAGTCAAAAAACACAGCAAGAGAATTCTCTCCGTTCAGCGCAGGGCGGCTCTTAGGGTTGCCTGTGCGTATCGCACTGTGTCTGGACTGGCTGTAATGGTTGTGGCTGGAGTGTTTCCCCTTGATCTGCTTGCCGCTGAGAGGCAGAACATCTTTCACCGTGCTCCTGATCTCGGAAGAGACCAAGCTGCTGTGGAAGCCAGACTCGAAACTCTGCGAGTTTGGCAAGAGCGTTGGAACGGTGGACTGGAAGGGCGATGGACGTTTCGTCTCATCAGAGACATAAGCCCGTGGTTGAGCCGTGCATTTGGGGAAATTGACTTTTTCTTGTGTCAATTCCTGACGGGCCACGGGTACTTCAGGGAATACCTTTTCCGCATGGGGAAGGTGAGGTCACCTCAGTGTAGTTACTGCCCGGAGGAGGTGGATGATGCTCATCATACTTTCTTCTGGTGCAGTCGTTTCGCTGAAGACAGGAGGAGGCTCGTCTCTGCTGTCGGCGATCTGTCCCCGGACGTCGTGGTGGGGGCGATGCTTCGAAATGAAGACTCCTGGAGAGCGGTTGCGCTCTTCGTGCAATCCGTTCTTCGGGGAAAGCGAGACGAGGGATGCTTAGGTGACCTCTAAGTTTCCCGAAACGGTGACGTGACCCGTCTGGGCGCAAGACACGCGGGCCAGTGCCGAAGTTGTCCGATAAGGGTTCCGGCCTGGTTTTTCCCCCGCGGCTCCGTAGGAGGTTTAGTGGGTATACCTCGTAAGAGGGAGTCCCACACTGTTCCTTTGGGTTCGCGCATTAAGCGTTCCTCCTACGTAAAAAAAATAAAAAATAAAAAAAAAAAAAAAAAAAACCTTAATATCAATATATTAATAATATTTTATCTTCATGGCAAAATGTTATGCAATTACTTTGGTATGATTTATTTTCAGATAAATGTACTTACCTTTTTCCAATGAAGCAGGATTCCATTTATTTTACTTACTATTGTTATTTTCAGGTCATATAGTGACTATAAAAGTATATTTTAATAGCAACATTTATAAATGGGACCCTATACACTGTTTTGATCCAATTTAACTTGACCTGTGTGTTTTTTTTAATTTGTACACTCAACTCTAACTCGAGATTCAAATCTTTGACCATTTACTCGACTCGACTTAAAAAACCTGTACTCGCACATCTCTACTTTTTAACGATATGATAAACATTACATTGTGGAAAAAAAACAGGTTTTGACCATTCCTTATCAAATCAAAAATATACTACTGGTATTAAAAAACAAACCACCCTGAAAAGATTTGTAGAGTTACTTTATTCAAATATTATAAACACCCAGTGTGAAAACAACACAGTTTAAGTGCAACGAAAAATAGATTTACTCAAAATTAATTAAGAATATAAAAATTGATCGCTCAAAATACAATCATGTTATATAAAAATACAATATGGTATATATAAAAACTACAACTCAACACCTAACTTTTAAAGTTTGATTATGTAAATTGGTGTGCAAAACCGTGCTTGACACTCAGTGTTTTTTTGTATTCTTATTTTTAATCCATTCTTAAAATAAAGCTTTGCTAGATCCTTTCCTACAATTTCGAAGTCACACTATTTGCAAAATTTGTTGACTGCTTTCATGGAGTATTTTAAATAATTTTGTACTAATAAAGATTTGTTTGTTATTAACTCAATCACCTAGTTGTGGTGAGATCAGTTTTTGTTTCACATTTTCCTCATCAATCGTGAGGGAAGATATTATTCGCGTTGCAAAGTGTGTTTCTTTTCTCCGGCTTCCCAGCTGATCTCATCCCCTCGAGACTATCGCTCATCCGCAAGAACTTGTTCTGGTTGAGTTTCGCCATCTGCCGCATCTTAGCCGCGACTTCCTGTTCGATCACATCCTGATAAGCCTTCGCTTGGCCGAGGCCTTCCATCTCATGCAGAAACTCCAGTCTCTCCCTCACTTCCTCGACCACTGAAACGTAGGAAACGTGAGATAATATTGGTAATAACAATAACAATACTATTGGAATAACAACTTCAAATGTTGTGCATCAACGTTAAAAAACATAAATTTTGAATCTATACTTATTTAATAGGCGAGCAGGTTTTTTGTGTCAATCACTCCTAAACTAATGAACCGATTTTTATGTTTTTGGTGTCATTGGAGCCTTACGTGAAGTAATGCAGGAAACTTTTTTTATAAAGAAATAATTTGTGAGCGAGGCCCTGGGGCTCTTTAAAGATGAGTTTTTTCCTATAAGCTTAACACTGGGAAATAACTAAGTTTTAAGCAATCTGCTGGATAGAGTAAACACAGTTAATCAGCAGGCCATGTTGGCTTTGGAATGGTAACACAATATTTATAAATGATGATCGCGAGCGAAGCGCGACAGGTTTACTAGTTTGTTTTAAATATGACACAGTAATTGTAATAATATTAATAAACAATATAAATACTATAACAAATAAAAGACCAAGAATTTGGTCTCAGAAATGTCAGAGGCTTGTAGAATACCTTTTGAATGATAACTTAAATCAGGTTATTTATATTATTAATTATTTCATAATCAAGAGTGGTCCATGTATTCAGACACATGGTAGAATAAATGTTGTATTAAACTTTGTTTAATTTATTTTTTAAATTTATTTGAGTTGCTTTCAAATTTTATACATTTTGGTAATTTATTTAAAAAGGTAACACCTGCTTGAGATGGAAGATAAGAAAAAAAGATTTAGTCGATGTTGTGACCATGAGATTAGAATTTCTATTATTATAATTAAATTTATAGTATTATAATTAAATGAATATCCTTTCCTAAAATGTGTTCACATTTAAATTTGGAATATAATATAGTTTGGAATGTATAAAGACATGGCAGGGTTGAAATTTATATTGGTAAGTAGAGCTATTGGGATGTATTCTTTCTATAAAAGAGCTCCTCTATTTCTTAATGTTAAATGTTGGATTGGTGGATTAGGAAACCTTAGCAGAGCCGCTAAGCATGTATTCCACACAGGAACATTTGGCAGGTCACTGCATGAGAAGAATTAGGAGGGATGGAAAATATGGGATGTGGATGGGATGGTTGCCAGTCAACTTTTTATAGGGCACACCCAAGACTGCTGTGATAGCTGCTTATATCAGCTCTGAATCAGGAGATATATATGTCTGCTCCGATCTTCGAGGCTGACTGACAAAGTGTCATGTTTATTAGCTAGGGACCACAATCTTAGGGAAGACGTTCCATCCTCTGCTGTCTATAAACATGGAGGAACCAAGGTCAGGGCCGTACTCAGCTTTCAGGGGCCCCTGGGCAGGCCTGGTGGTGTGGGCCCTTGTTGCTGTCCCTGGCCCAGCCACCCAGGCCCTAGGGCAGTTGTCCGCCCCCTGCCCCCCCCTACGGCCCTGACCAAGGTGAAAGTGAAGCTTGTCATGGGCAGTGAAATGACTTAACTTGTTATGGCATCTTCATTTGCTGTACCACAAGTCAACCTCACATTTGGCATAAACCACTCTGAATGTCTTCATGGCCTCTATTTCTTTTTATAGGACGTGACCAAAGCTCCCAACTCAAATGGGTTTATTTAAAAGATCAATAGCAAAAACATAGTTTCTCCCCATAAAGATTGTATTATTCTTAAGTTTTTAAGAAGAAAAATTGATAATCACGTTTCTTTTGTTAATTAAGAGACCAATTTCCCATTCAAACTTTAAAACGTGGTTCCAAACTTACAGCTGAGGGTGTTTAAAGGCACTGATACCTCCCTGGACACATACAAAAATAATTAATTCATCTCCACAAAATAAAACAAATGATACACTATAAAGCTGGTTTGGAAAGTAACTGACCACTTTAACCAGTGACTGTGGCCAGTCCCGCCACTTGCCTGTAGCGTTTAAGAGTGGTTTGTATAAAGGTTAACAATTCAAATGATATGGCACAGGTATCCTACAGAATAAACACATTTTCTCTGATAATTATTCATTCAGACTTGGATCTAACCAACACTCAACTTTGAATTGTACCTGAGTCTTCTGAAAGGTATATCAAGGTGTTTACTATTGTTACAACAGTTCCACATTCGTGTTTTATTACAATACACAGGTTGATACATACTCATTTCCTAAAAGAAAACTTCTGCGGCAGAAACTAGGAAAAATCTTATTACTATCAGATCTAACGTTTACATGTACAAAGTTGAAAATGTTTTTAGTATGGAAGCATAGCATAGCATATCTTCTCAATTTTGACCTTATAAAAAGGTAAACTCCGAAGAAGGAAATCAAAAATAGCTCTTACAGTGGTCAAAAACTGCCTCGGAGTCTGGTTCCCCTTCTTCCCTGTTACGCCGCAACTTCAGTTGTTGTTTAACGTCAAGGTGGTCTGGAGGAAGTTCCTTCCCATAGGTCATCAAACTCTGCAACTTCTGTTTCTCAACATCTCTGTTCTCTGAATAGTGGGAAATAAAATGTCATATTAAATAGTCTAAATCACCAATTGAATTGCACTGATAATCTAACTGGTTGACTGTTACGACTCAAACCATGGTAAAGAGGATTACGGATGCCAAACACAACAGGGGTTTACGGCACCTGTAATACTACTCGGTTGAAATCAGACACTTAAAAGCACTGCCACAGTGCTAAATGCACTGCCGTATTTTCCTAAATCAGAACCAGATGTGGGGAATTTCCCGAAAAAGAGAAGGGATTTTCTGGTTGAAAAGGAATATTACACTATCGTACGTGAGTATTTGTTTAGTTGCATTATATGCTTACAATTTATATTAATTTTTTGTTAGTCTATTTTACTTATTTAAGGCGAGCAGGTTTTTTGTGACAATCACTCCTCCTAAACTATTGAACCGATTTTCATGTTTTTTGTGTCATTGGAAAGAGCCTAACGTGAAGTTGTACAGGAAACTTTTTTTATAGAGAAATAATCTGTGAGTGAGGCCCTGGAGTCCCTTAAAGTTGAGTTTTTTTCTTTTTCTTTTTTCATCTTTATTGTCACAACAAACGTTAACATATTTTCTGATTAATACAGAAATATAACAGGTGACAGTGTCATTGTTAAATATGTCAAAATAAAACTATACATGTAATCTTAACTAACTAAAATGTTAACAATATAAAACACTACAACAAACTCTCCCAGCTGCTGTCGTCAAAAAATTCCTCAACTGAATAATAAACTTTGTCAATTAAAATATCTTTAACTTTTTTAAGAAAAACTCTTTTGCTCAGTTGATTTATGGAATTAGGAAGTTTATTAAAAACTTTTATTCCAATATACAGTGGACTCTTTTCAAATAAAGTTAAGTTATGTTGAGGAAAGACAAATTTTGAATTTTTTCTTGTGTTGTGATTGTGCTTAAATTTGTGCTCCTCTAATAAATCTGGACGTTCTGTGATTAATTTGATTAGTTCATAAATATATAAGCCTGGTAATGTTAAAAACTGTAAATTTTTGGAAAGTGATTTACAGCTAGTTTTTTTGCTTTTTTTTGATATGGTTCTAATAATAAACTTTTGGGCTATGAATATTTTTTCAGATTTTTTATGTGATCCCCATAATAAAATACCATATCTAAGGACAGATTCAATATAAGAATAATAAACAGTTTTACAAGTTTCTAGGGATGTTGACTGTATGAGAGTATATAATGCATAGCGGAAGCTATTTAGTTTGTTAGTTAAATAACTGATATGTTTTTCCCATTTTAAAATTTGGTCAAATATTACTCCGAGAAATTTGTGAGATTCTGTGCGATTTATACTTTCAGATTGTTTCCATGAGTGGAAGTTATGGTTTGAAGGCTTAAAGTAGACCAAATTGCTTTTTGAATTGTTTAATAACAGACCATTTTTGGAAAACCACGTTCTTAATTCCGAGTAAGTTCTTTCAACCGCTATGACCATGTCATCAAAGTAACCATTCTTCACCAATGCTGTAGTGTCATCGGCATATAAAAATAATTTAGAAGATATTTCTATGTCATTTATAAACATGATAAAAAGTAAGGGGCCTAAGATGGACCCCTGCGGAACGCCAGAAGTTACATTGACCCAATTTGATTTAAATTTCTTATAATCATGTGCAACTACTGAACGCTGCTTTCGGTCACTAAGATAAGAATGGAGTAATTTGAGCACACATCCTTTTATTCCAAATGAATTAATTTTATTTAAAAGAAGGCTATGATTAACACAATCAAATGCCTTGGATAGATCACAAAATATACCAGAAGTATGCTGTGACCCATCCAAGGCTTCAGAAATTTCATTAACAAAATCAACTAGAGCTGTCTGTGTACTTTTTTGCTTCCTAAATCCATACTGGGAGGATTTTAACAGTTCGTTTTGTTCTAAATATTGATTTATTCTACTATAAATGGCCCTCTCAAAAATTTTTGATATATTACTAAGAACAGAGATTGGGCGATAATTAGCTATGTCTGTCTTCTGACCATGTTTGTAAATTGGTTCTATTTCAGATAATTTTAATTTGTCTGGGAATATTCCACTCATAAATGACTTATTTATTAGTTTGCATAAAACAGGAGCTATAACGTCAACACTTAACTTAAGTAACGTAGTAGGAATTTCATCCCATCCAACTGAACATTAATTTTTAAGACCCGAGATTAAACTTTTTACTTCATTTGTGCTAACGTAATTCAGGGTTTGAAGAGAGAATGTACTATTGTTAGAATTCAATTTTGTTGTAATATTGGATACCATAGGTACATTAAGAATGTTAGTTATGTTACTAAAGTACTCATTAAAGCAATTAGCAATCTTTGATGGATTTTCAATAGATTCATTTTTTAAAACAAGTTTTGACCTATTCTTACCCACATCATGTCTTAAACCTAATTCATTTTTTACAACTTGCCAAGTTGCATTTGCTTTATTTTCTGAATTTTTTATATATTTGTTATTAGCATTTTTCTTTGCTTTATTTACAATTGACTTAAAATTCTTTTTAAATTGTTTTACATAGTCCAACAAATTTTCATCTTGGCTGTGTTTTGCCAAGTTATGCAAATGTCTTTTGGTTTGAGATAAGTTCTTAATTTCAGGAGTTATCCAGTTTGATTTTCTATTTTGAGATACTTTAATTTGTTTTTGTGGGAATATTTCATCCATACATTGAATAAATATTCTCAAAAAAATACTGTAGCTTTCATTTAAGCTTTCTTTAACTAAAAAATTGTTTAACCCATTACTTAAACTTGATAAAAATTGTTCATTCTTTTGTACTGGAAAACATATTTTGGTTATGGTAATATTTTTATTTATATTAGTACTCAAAGGTAGGGGTGCAACTAAAAAATTATGATCTGACAAGTCATGCTGTATGTTGCTTAGACTTACTGGTCCAAATAACATATTGGTTGCAACATTATCAATGCAAGTTTTAGAATGGGTTGTTATTCTTGTTGGAGTAAAGCAGTTAAGGTTATAACCATTTTGTTCCAAAATGCCAAAGAAACTTTCAGAAAATTTGGATTTTTCTAAAATGTTAATGTTAAAATCGGCCAGGATTGCAATTTTTTTGTGAACGAACTCTTTTTTCAAATGAAATAAAAACTTGTTGAATTTTTCCAAAAATAATTGAGTTTGCCTATAGCCTGGTATTCTATATAATGATACAATCAATAAATTTAATTTTTTCACCTCAATACATGATACCTCAAACAAAAGCTCTTCATTAAAAATATTTAATTCAGGTCTTGTACTATAATCCAAAGATTTATGTATCAGTATACATGATCCTCCTTCAGATGTTTCTCTAAAGAACCCATCAGCTAATTCAAAGTTTGTTATTTTATTCAGAATCGTCTTATTACTTTTACTTATACGATGATCATTCAGACAGACTATTTTAATCATACTGTTAAACTCATTTAAAAGAATTTCAAGTTCATTAAGTTTTAGCGAATTTCCCCTATAGGGAAGAAGCTATTACCGTAGGTCTCATGGTAAGACTTAAGCCCGAGACCATGATAACTTTTTGTTTTGAGGTCCCCAGATGCCAAAAACACTATTCGTTCAAATTTATATATATGTATATATATATCTATATATATATATATATATGTGTGTGTCCGTTAACACGATAACTTGAGTAAAAAACGTCCGATTTTGATGAAATTTGGCTCAAATGTGTAAAATGACATTCATGACTTTAAGTTCGAAAACCAGAAAAATCGGACCATAGGAAGGGGGGTTTATGGGGGTTTTAAATTTTCCAAAAATCAGTTTTTTGCATTTTTTACCTTAAAATTTTTAAAAAACTTAATTTTAGTTTTGACCATGTTATAGAGCTTAAAAAAACAAATAATTTAGTATTTTGAATTATTAACCTAGGTTAAGTGGTTGCGGAGAAAAACCAAAAAAACCTGCTCATAAAATCTCCCATGTTAATCTTATGGGAAAAAGGTTGTTGGCTTTTCCTCAGTTTATTTTAATGTAAACTTCACATTTGCTTTTACCAATCTGTTCAGTTCCACAAAACAATCATTTTGGATTTTAAATTGTGATTCTACGCCCAACCGTTGCAGAGATATTCAAAGTGCTAAACACAGTACGTTGTCCAATGTTATCCTTATGGAGAATAAATAAAATTTGATATCTCGATTATTTATTAATGTATGTTGATGAAACTTGGTATGTGGCTTCAAGTAGTACTGGTATATTGATATTTGCACAAAAAATTGATTTTTTGTTGATTATTCCCGTAGCAGCAAACCTGCGTACTCAGCCCCCATGTTATTATTATGGAGAATAAGTAAAATGTACTGACTCCCTTAATTATGAACATAAATTAATAAAACTTGGTATGTAGCTTCACTTGGTTGAGTTATATTGATAATTATATAAAAACCCATTTTTCTGTTCCTTGTTGCAGCAAACCTGCTTACTCAGCCCCCATGTTATTCTTATGGAGAATAACTAGAATGTCATACATATATCGCTTATTTATGATTGAATATCGATGAAACTTAGTATGTGGCTTCGCCTAGTTAAATTCTATTTATATTTGCATAAAAACCAATTGTTTCTGTTCCTTGTTTCAGCAAACCTACATACTCATTACCAATGTTATTCTTATGGAGAATAATTAAAATTGCTTATATGTGAATATATTTTTATGAAACTTGGTTTGCGGCTTTATGTGGAATTCAGACAAATATTATGCATTGGAAATTCGCTGAGTCCGCAGGTTCGCTGCGACGGAGGTATTTTGTTCAAACCTTGTATATTCCAATGAATATATCAATGAATCATTATTACATATTTGTTTAAAATTAAAATTTTTTATCGTGCTATCAAATTGGGCATTGGTTTTTTTAAAAAATGGTTACTGTTTAAACTTAAGTAATCTATACTATTACTAAAACTATTTACAAAATCAGCACTTTCCACATCACTAGAAGAGACATTTTTTACACTAACACCACTTTCACTACACCGCCTGGATGAGTGAGAGCTGACAGTGGATGATGTGCTGTCATCAAGTTGTAGGTTGCCTGCAGATGTTGATGAGCTGTCGTCAAGTTGTAGGCTGGCTGCATATGTAGGAGTGTTAACTGCCAAAGCACTGGGTAGAACGCATTCCTCCTGTAGTTGGATGACATCCATTGTTGAATTTAAAGAAGTGTGTAGCAATGTTGTGGGTTCCTGGGTAGCCGTAGCCTCTGGCCTTCCATTGTTATCCTGTTCGCAATTTATTTGGTTTGAATTGTCATTTTTGTACTCGTCCCCCACATTTTGTTTACATTTCCAGTTAATCGCATTGATTATAAGCTGTGCAGCTTTTGTTTTGCCTTTGTCATTTAAGTGTAGGCCATGCCTCGTAAAATGGAATCTTTTTAGCCGATCTAAATTTACAAGACATGCATTTTCTGTCCTGAGAACAATTTCTTTAATGTAACTACTCATAAGCGTCAAGTCATCATGTATGGGATCATTAGCCGGGACATCGTACCTCTGTGGTATGGTCGTTATAAACACTGTTCTTTTTTTACTTATATCTTCGAGTTTTTTCTCAAGGCATTCATACAGATGTTTAAAACTACCATCCAAAGAGTCGTTGCTTCCACCCATTATTATGAGGGGGTTGTCTTTCTCTATGTCCGACGAGTCCATTATCTGAAGAAGGCCAGCATTAGCTCTGACATACCCAAATACTTTTACTCTGTTTGAGCTTTGACTCTCAATTTTTCCGTGCATAAAAGTACCCTGGCTATCAGCACAAAGTGTTGCCTTTAGGTTTGGTGATGTAAAATGTTGTTTGTGGAAGTTGGTATTTTGCCTTGTGTGAAAGTTTTTTCTTGTAGTTTGCTTAAATATTTTTTGTGTGTTACCTCCTTTGCTATAATTATCTTCTGTCTCCATATTACTTGGTTCTGAATCCTCTGTTCTTAGAGGTGCGAATCTGTTTGAGATAGCGAGTTTTTTCCCCATAAGCTTAACATTGGGAAATAACTATAAGTTTTAAGCAATCAGCTGGATAGAGTAAACACAGTTCATCAGTAGGCCAAGTTGGCTTTGGAACGGTAACACAATATTTAATCGGGAATGTCAGTATAATATTACGTTAGATCGCGAGCGAAGCCATGACAGGCTACTAGTTATTACTTAAAAGATGTTTAAATCTGTTGTTTAGTACTCATGTAACAAAACCTGACGCTTGTCAATGCTCTGATTATAGTCAAATGACAATAAAGATTTTTGATTTGATTTTATTTGGAATGGTAAACTTGGCAGATGTTATCTTATGGGTTACTTACCTGGTAAGAATTGGCTTGTATTTACTAAAATGCAACTAAGGCAACCAGTAACTGCAATTTAACCATTATCTAGTTGTGTCAAGAAGCCAGCCAGATAAATTTATAGATCTGTTATGGATGAAACAAATCTATTTGTTTTGATATATAAATTCAATTTATTCTTTGGTAGAACAAAATCGTAAGCGAACTTTATACCTTTCATACTTAGTTATTTGTCCCAGGTAACATGAATGTGTGCTGAAAACGTGCAATTAGTTTATTTTTTATTAGCATTTCAATATTTGCCCCACCTTTCCTATTTTTATCACCAACACAAATTTACAATGTAAAGTTTGCATGCATTTGGATTCAATGCAAATGCTCACAAGGAAAGTAGTGTCATTTATTAAAACCACCATCTCACTGTGTCAACACTTACTTGTTACCACTATCTTCATTGCTGCAGCATATTATGGGTATTGTGTGGATTGTGGGCCAGTGGGTCATGTCACATTTTTAAAACATCAAATGCACCAGGACAAGATCTAAGCATATGCTACATAGGCGCGTGCCTCACCACATAAAACCCACATATCGCTGCTAAAATTAAGGTTGGCAACTTGAGCAATGGGCGGTAAGCGGGCCCGCATCACAGGTTGAGCCTCGGTGCTTACAGGTCCTAAATCTGGTCCTGACAAGTACATTGCCACTACACAAGAATCACTAACACATATAACATTAAAAATAGTATTTTAAACTTTCAAAATCATAAAATCATATTATAACAACAAGGGATAAAATAAAATCCTTTAAACCATAAAAAATCCTTTAAACCATAAAAAAACCTTTAAAACATAAAGGATAACATAAAATCCTTTAAACCATAAAGGATACCATAAAATCCTTTAAACAAGGGATTACTTAACCCAAGTCTTTGTGTAGTCAATAGTTGTATAATCTCAGTCTAGAACTTATGGATTAATCTTCATAATAAATAAAAGACAAAGTCCTGAGGTGTTCATCACTAATTCTCTAACTTCTAGAGACATGCAATTTGCTGCACTAACTCGCTAGCTCTAATATAATTATAAAGAGTTTTAACTCAGAATTTACACTGTAGGGGGCTCCATTGGTTTTAAGAGTTCCAATTTGATCCTTATAGATATTCATTTTATTTTACTAGATGATGGATATATGACTTTAAAAATTAACTACAGAATGCAGTACACAAAACTGTTGTATTCCCAAATCTCGTCAGCTATACAGACTTCACAAAAGAATCGTTTGCTTAGTTTATGTATTGAAACAATCCATATGATGGGCAAGTTAAGTGTGGAAGTCGTTATATTTGCATTTAGCAAATAATTTCATTTAAACATTTATTAATAAATTAGTCAAAGAACTTTGCATTTGGGACGGCCGTTGAATTAATCCATACAATGGGCAAGAAAAGTGAAAAAAAACAAAATATTAAAAAATTGTACACATAACCCTATTATTGCAATTAAAAACTGTTCATTACAAATTATCTCATTATGACCTAAAGTGCCCGGCAGCAGAGAAGTCCGTTGGAGGCGGAGCCTGCAGTCGACGTGACCTTGAATAAACCAATACGCATCACGCGTGGTTGCCAAGCTGTTTCCCCGCTCTAACAGCGCTTGACGCCGAATCATTGTACTAGTTACATTAAATCAAGGCGCTCGGGTAAAACATGTAAAACTGCAACAAATCTTGTAACACTGTGTTAAAGGGCAATAAATTACGAACATTTAAAAAAAAAGTTTAGGGCGATAGCTTTTTTCCTTTTATATTAAAAACTAATTTGATTAGATTCTTTGATTGTAAGGCTAGCAAATGGAGTTCTTGGATGTTATTTTGATTTTGTTTGGTGTACTAAACGTCTGAACTCTAAAATATCTACAAATCTAGTTTTTTAATAGATATTTTCTGTTAAGGTCGGAACCCAAAAAATTGTTTTTAAATAATTTCTGGGTAAATATTATAAAATAAATAATTAAAATTACACAGAAAATATTAATTGTTTAAGTGTCAAACAAATGTAATGCACTGAAGTTACAATTATTGTTTTTAAAATCCTATAAGCTTGATAATTCTATCTTTGCTTGAAAAGTAACTACTTATTAAAAAAATTTCAATTTCAGAACCACAATTGGTTGAATAATCTCCCAATTGGTCTCCCAATGACGGAGGTGAAGGTAATCCATACTTACTTATGAACAGCTCGTCATGTCCCGTATTTTGTGCCTAATGATAAGTTGGCTACCCTAGTTGGAGTGGAACTACACCATAGACATAGGCGTGCGCAGAGTCCGGTCAGCGTGGGTACCGGAACCGGAAAATGCACCCCTCCCCCAAATATAGTTGCTCTTGGAACTTATTTTTCTGCCAAATAATTGATTGCTTCAATCAGTGTATATGTCATATAATAGTTTGCTCCTCCTTGACACAAATATGGGCAATCTTATTCAATGCAGTAAATATTGTGTAGGTATATTTATTTTATAAAATATCATAATTGTACTTGTTTTGTATTATCTTCAAAAAAATAGTAATAGTACAGCAGTTCGAAAATTATACTAATATTATTTTCATTATTTATATGTATTCTCATAAATCATTTAAAGAGAATAAATTAAATCGCCCTCAGTATTAACAGTTCATGCCACACCGGAGCTGCTACAGAGCTTAGTTGTGTCTGTAGCCTCGAGCGGCTTTTAGCAGGGTGCCGGGACTGTGTGAGGCTACTGTACACTTGTCAACGCCACGCTCTCGTCCTATTGGCTGCAGCCCAACGGACTTCTTTGCTGCCGGGCACTGTAGGACCTAGATACTAGATTTATTGACAGCAAATATGTTTTTAAATAATATAGATACTTCTTTAAAAGGGTCTATTAATAAATAAAACCTCAAAAAAGTTAGCCTACCTCCATATTATTCGAGGTTTTTGATATCCGAGATAGCCTAGGTCCTGGTGACCTCAGTTAATTGGGATACTGTATTGCAATTATAAATGTTATCATCCCTGAAGAAATAATGGCTGTCACCAGGTCGATGTTACTATCAAGGTACTGTACCAATGCTACACTCAACACATCACAATCAACATTGACTTACTCATGTTGACGTTGTAAGGTGGATCGAAGGGGTCCCGTTGATAGGCCCCTGACTTGACAATGGCCTGGTAGCTGCGCCTGCGTGGAAGCGCCGGGGGCACCAGCACCTCAAAAACAACATTGACCAAAGTTTAATATAAAACTGTTTTAGTGGGTAGCTGTTTAATTTATTCACTTTTATTTTTGCAATTTCCCCTACTTATACCCCCTACCTTCTACTCCCTACCTACCTTAGCTTATAAACAGCGAAGTTAAGAAAACAATTTGTATGAGAGAGTAAAAGGTAAAATTTTCAACGCATTTTTTTACGTAAAGCCACCTTATTGTTTTCTTTAAAACATTTTCTTCATAATAATTTTGAAGGTAAATGACCAAACCTTGAGATAATATCATATGTCAGTATATCCATTTTCCATAAACTAATTTTTTGTATTATACACAGTGGAACCTCGATAACTTGAACCTCAATAAGCCGAATTCCTTGATAACTCGAATTTGTGTCATTCCCCTTGAACTTGCCTACCTAATGCTATGTTATTTTACCTCTATAAGTCGAAGGGTTAACAGGAGACACCTCGATAACTCAAATTTTTGCAGTATTCTTAGCCTGTTGCCGCACCTCTATAATTCGAAGTTTTAGCTGTAGAACCTCTATAACTGGAATATGTACAATTGCCGTACCTCTATAAGTTGAAGTATTGACTAAAGAACCTCTACAAGTTGAAGTTGTTGATTCACCAAACCTCCAGTGACCTTGAAGCTGGAAATTTTAACCCTCCCTCCCCACAAAATCTCTTTGCAGGGTACTCCTGGTGTTGGTAAAACAACCGACAAGTTTATGTTGATGAGCAACACGCATATCAAACACACACGTCCTCACGCACGGGTTTCACCTATGTGAGGATTTCATTTCATAAATAGGGAACAGTCTCATATTGTTGTAAATGATATATATTTTTAAATAAAATGTTTTTTTTTAATTAGATTTGTGTTCTTAGTCGTTAGTTAGTGTGAGTTCAGAGGTTCTGGATGTAGCACGTGAAACGTAGTTTTTAGCTTGATTTTTACAGTGTTTGCAGTTTGGTAAAACGTGTTGGCAAAACTCTACCCCATGAGGAGAAGTTCAAGACTATTTGAGGCTATTGACACAGGAAATAAAAACAGTGACGTCGGGAAGCAGTTTGGAACACCAGTGTACACTGTTGACAATTTTAAAACAAAAAAGTGTCATACTGTTTCACCCTAATTCCAACAATGCTCTGCAATTTTAATTGTTATCATGTTTTGTTCCCTTTTAGTTTTGAAGGAGGGATTTGTTTGGGGCAGGTGATAAGAAGTGAGCAAAAAAGCCAAGAAAATTGATAGGAAGTGATCGAACGGGAAAAACATCACCAAATACCAAACTGTGAGTCATTATTTGTTTACTTTCCCCCTCTACAATATTTTCACTGAAGAAAGTATTTCGTCCTCTACTACGTTAACCAAAGAAGCTTTACAATATATTTCCGGGCTTATTTTAGACATTTAAAATAGTTCAAATATATTTTAATTTTAATAATTATTATTATACGGTATGATTATTTTTTATACATATCTCGAACTTATGTAAGGATTGTACCCTTCCATGATCCTTCTATGGTGTTACCGTGACCTTCAATAAGTCGAAGTCTGTGGAAAATCACCTTGATAAGTCGAACCTCGATATTTCGAAATATTCGATGACTCAAATTTTTGCCATTCCCCCTGAGGTTCGAGTTATCGAGGTTCCACTGTAATAATAAAACATTTATTTATAGGTACTAATGTGTACTATTACAAATAACAATTTTAAAATCACATAGTTGTGTGATATTAGATTGCAGCTAGTAAACTTATTCTTAAACATAAACCAAACTACCATATACAGCTAAGTTTCACTTTACAAATTTTGAATCAATTCCTTAATTGGACTGACAACTTAAATGGACAACAAGTTAGGCTATTTTTGTTTTTAAATTTTGGGTGGATGCTCTTCTCATCAAAAAAATTGTATCAGGGCGTAACCATTATGAAGGTAATTAAGTTATTGGAAAAATGTTGTCAACTCCATAATAAAATTCTCATATGGGAAAGCTCATTAATTTAAAAATAGAGATTCAATACATTTAAAAAGAAACTGTAAAAAATTGATATATTGATCCTACAAGCTGTGAATCCCAATAGTTTAGCATTGTATTGTCAGAATCCTTCGCTTTCAACTTTTACGTAAAACAAAAATGTCAATGTCCTCTTAGAAGTTTAGACAATAAAAAAAACACTATTAAAACATTAGGAAGTGCAGAGGTCCAATATATGGTAATAATACATTCCGACACTTACTAAACTTGGCATGCCTAAAATCATAGATGTCTGCGTTCAACCACTCAATGAAAAACAAAGGTGAACGCAACTAGGTTAGGTATCTATCTTTGGTTTTCCTTCGCCTAAATTTATAAGGTGATAATTTAATGCTGTATTAACTCATCCAATCTTTGGTTTAAGGATGCTGAGAATGAATAAAATTGGCATACATTATTATGAACATCAGGTGGTGTGTTGCTACAATCAGGGAATAAACTGGCAAATATACTAGTCATACCCACTTCTTGGCTTTTGGAGTCATGGCTGCGTGCGCTCTGACGTGGCGTTGGCCCCGGCAGCGGCTCACCTCGTTTGACTGACTCTTTCAATGTCTGTCTTTGTAAGATAGAGAGCTTACTCTCCTCTATCAGCCCTGAAACATTTGAACATGTCTTTTATGACCTAATCCTAGAATATCTTCTGAATATCCCAGATTATTAATATCGCTGGAATATCCTCACAGCCCTATTATCCCGGAAAGATATCAAAGGGATCTCTTAGAGATATTAAATGTCTGCCAACATTACGATCCTGAGGAATATTGTTTTGGATATCCTATGAAGATAACTTACTACTTTGTAAGGATGTCTCAAACGTGTTTGGTTTAAATAACACATTTTTCACATGATTTGATTTATTAACTAATTATATAGGTTTGAAATTGGGTTTGAATTACACAAATATATTTTTGGGGGATAAGTTAATCGTTAAATAAATAACTTCTTAATTAGCATGATAGGCTATGTATTGTTGTATAATTACGGGATTTAAATAAAAAATGCCTTACTAATTACCTAACCTAATATAAACATCTTGTATGAGGTGAATATTGTATTAAGTACGACATTTTCATTCTATAGTTTAACTTTGGTAGGACTCAAAACGTAACTGCAACCCTCAGCACTTTTAGGGTGTGAACTTTTATATCTTTCATGGTACTGTACTACTTAAATTTATAAAAATTCACACTGTACCGGTTTACCATATAAAACTAACCGAAACCCGATCTCATTTTCCTTCTAGGCCTAGGATAATTTAACATAGGCTACCTTTAACTCTCATCTACTGCCTTATAATTAATTTTTCACCAAACAGTATAACTTTTCATTTAATTATTAATTGAAAAATCAAATTTGCTATTGGTACAAAACTACATATTAGATAAAACGACAGCTAATTAAAAGTTTAAAACACTTACTATGAATTAAATTCTGAGTTTCCTTGCTATATTTCACTTTGTGAGAATGGAACAGCCCTCCTTGGGCAACAGGATGGTACCGTGTTTCCATTTTTTCGGGGATATTAAAACCTTAACGACAGTTGGGAGAAAAATCGATCAACAAAAGGCCTACTTTGTTTTGTTGTTATTAGTAACAAATAACCACATAACCTTAATAAACTGCAGTAAGAATTGGTTTGTAACTTTTTAATTTAAAGGTTGTTCCAAAAAAATTAAAACAATTGTGTAGAACGTCATCCACAAGTTTCATGAATAATACCAAACAATTTTTATGAATACAGGTTGACAGCGAAAACATAAACAATAATACAGGTGGACAACAAGAACAACTTGTTTGTTGTTTGAATAATAAGATTGTTGCCAAGTTGAATGAATATGGAATAGGAACAAACTTCCTTTTCCTGCAAAGAGAAAGAAGACAAAAGACTAGCAAAACTTATTACGAAATGACTTGTTCAATTGATTATGGCAGTGGCTACGTACACGTCCGACGTGAGCCGCTACTGTTCACGTCCGGTCCAAATTATGCCCCGTACGTTACTTTTCCTGTGATTTTTAAAACAAATTGAGAGCCAGAAAACCTCCTAACCTAACCTAACGTAATCTAACCTATCCTAACCTAACGAAACATAACGTAACGTAACCTCACCCAACATAACCTAAGCGGTAGCGAAGTGAATTTGCCCTTATATTGGACGTGTACGCAGTCACTTCGATTGATTATACGTACAGTAATCAATGGTTGTACACAATGCGATACTATAGAGTATAAATCGCATATTACAGAGAAGCGTAGGCGTGGGTAAAAAATCGGTATTTTTGCTGGGGACGCCAGAGTTAGTTGAATCACCGTCAGTAGCGTAGTGCACAATCCCTTTCCTTAACCCTTGACTTAGAGGGCCGCTAAGGCACGACGCGGCACTGAACTTGCCGTTCCAACAATATCATGCGGTCCGAACAAACACTGCGTTGTTATAATAGGATTTTATGATTTTGAAAGTTTAAAATATTCTTTTTAATGTAATATGTGTTAGTGATACTTGTGTAGTGGCAATGTACTTGTCAGGACCAGATTTAGGACCGGTAAACACCTAGGCTCAACTTGTGATGCGGGTCCGCTTACTGCCCACCGCTCAGGTTGCCGACCTTAATTTTAGCAGCTATAAGTGGGTTTTATGTGGTGAGGCACGCGCCTATGTAGCATATTATGCTTAAATCTGGTCCTGGTGCATTTGATGTTTTAAAAATATGACCATGACCCCAGGAGGCCATGAGGGTTGAAACTGCAGTAGTCTGCTGACAAAAATCAAGGTATTGCTAGTGATTGGTAATCTAATACCACTATTTATTGGCAAGAAAAAATAACCCCAAAAATGTTTGAATAGTATTTTTCTGATATTACAGTTTGTGTTTGTAAATATTAGGATGTCCAAGTTTGTTTAACCGTCTAGATTACAACGTCCTTGTGTTTGGACAATGTATACATAACCCTATTATGTTCACATTTGTTTGATATATATATGTATACCTCTATATGTTTATATATATGTTTACCTCTATATATATGTAGTTCGGTGCATACTTGATAATCAGAACAAAATGTTTAGTTTTTAATTTTTCAAACATGGGAGCATTACCATAGAGTAACTACTGTAGTTAGTCTATGGTATTACCAGGGCCGGATTTAAGCATAGGCTACATAGGCGCGCGCCTAGATACCTGCACCGCACAGAAACACGCACAAAAAAGCCTCTTACAAGGAAAAAAAGGTCACCAACTGTGATCTGGACTTCAAAGAGCTCTCACCACAGATCGAGCCTAGGGGCCTGCGGCTCCAAATACGGCGCTGGGTATTACTTTTTATTCTGTGCCGGACGTTTTACAGTCCCCATTGTAAGTGATAAGTGATAATTGTAAGTGATACTGGATATATAGCATTAGAAAAGTATGTAAATGGTATGATTTTTTGGGTCATTGACTATAACTTCCGCGCTGGTGATCCAAGGTCCATGCACTTTGTACAGGTTTGTTAAGACGATTTTATTTAAGGTTTTCTAGTTAACCGAAAGAGATCTCGTAAAAACAGCTGTAAGATCACCAATCCAATCTGCAGTGTTACTGGAAACACGATATTTATCGTACGCGTACCATATTTTCTACATCTTTGTAATTAAAATTAACATTGTTTAACTGCTTACATTCTATGAACAGCTGTTATTTTATTATACTAATATATTGTTTTGATTTATTTGTATAATTAGATTAATGTATTAAGGGTTTAAATTTTATTTCTGCATGTCCAGTAACAATTAAAAAATAGCTGTACCTTTATTATGCCCTTAAGGTTGGCAACACTTTATAGTATGTTGTTGATTTATGCATCAGCTGGACGCCCTCGTAAGACATCTTTGCTGTGAACATTACTCTTAAGGAAATAATCTGTTCTGAAAGATCTACGAACCTTGCTGATGATCCGCATCAGACATGACATAGAGTAATATAACTTCATTGGTATCGAATCTCGAGTTGAATATCTTCCATCCTCTTTGTATAAAAATCAATAACATTGTTTTTCAGTCATTGATTTTGCCGGCCGGCTTTGCCTGATATCATGTGATCATCATACAAAATACAAATTCCTTCAGTCAGCTGTTGTTAACATTTTTCGGGGCGTTGCGCGCAATTTTGTAAGTGTTTGTTTGTGTGTTCAATTTTAGCATTTAATTGTTGTTTCAGAATTCTGTGTTTGTTATCGTGCTAATAAATCTACACTTGTACTCGTGCATCTCTGTTCCTTTTTAATGTGTAAGTATTATGTTATGCATAGCCCTGAAAACGAGTTTACTTAGACAGAGTAAAATTCATAGTAGGTTAGTTTATTCTAATTAAACATGATTATAGGCCTATTATAGTTAGTTTGAGTGTGTTTAATTCATAATATTTTGTTTAATGTAACTTCCCATTACTCTTCAATTAATAAGTCCCTTGTATTCTTGTATTATGCCTTGAATTTATAACCTCTTCATCCTCTTAAAAGGTAGGTAGGCTTGAGCAAAATAATGGTTATTTTAGTTACTAATTTAGTATTACATTTTTATTTTAAGCAAAGGTTCATATATGCTTATTTTGTAGAAAGAGAAGTAAAACTTTCAAGTTTATGGTTACATAAACCTTAAGGTAACTGTTGAGTGGAAATTGTTCTCAAACACATAACAAGAAGGACATGCCATGTTCATTTTATGTTCATTTTTTGGAAACACACTGGTTGCCGGGGCCAAGACATCAAGACTTAATAGTGCTTAATAGTGCCACCATCGGGGTTTTGAAGATAAAATGTTTTATTTTTGACCATGGATTCAGAGCTAATTTATATGTGTAGCAGCAGTTTAATGTTTGCAATAGAGTAACTTAACTGAAATGGGTACAATTTTTACTCCAAAATAAAAACATTGTTAGGCTTAGGCCTGGATACTACAGTTTTTACCGTGTTAAATGTCACTTTAAAATGATTAAAATCTACCATTTCATGTAGAATCTATATCCTAGGGTGTGCCCAGTGTAAGTTAGTTGTGAAGACGTTGGTCTCCAATGTCTATACTTGCCAATCGGCAATGGCTAATTGATTATAAAGCTGTCTGGTGGTTCTGAACTCACTTTAAAATGTAGGTCTATTTAAACAAAAAATGATCATAGGTCTAATTCTCTTAGGCAAGGAGAAATTACCTCACTATTAGAGATATTTACATCTAGGTATTTATTCAAGGCTTATCTTTAAGACTTATGTTTACTACCTTCGCTTAACAACTTAAGGTGTTGCACATGCTTCAACTTCCCAGGTGTAAGTTATATAAATGAATTTAATTGCTTTATTGTGTTTAGTATATACTAGCCATTGATCTCTGTGAGCATTTGTTCTGCTTTTCATGGAAATAGGTTTTTACATACCTAAAGTACCTGAAATTATAATACCTATCTGAGGTCTAACGTCAAAGATTAAACCGTACCAGGAACTTGTCAGAAATCCGTAACTAGGCTGATAGCCAATAACCATTTAATACTTATACGTATGAAAGGTCATGAAGAGAAAACCTGAGGGAAAATATACCAGAATTTAGTTATCAGCTGTATCTCAGCTTGAGCTTGCTCAAAGATTCTTCATAAACTTAAAGTTTATTCAGTACCGGTATTGCATTCAATGCAAGATTATTAGGTACCGTATAAATAAAACAGTGTGATCATAATAATAATTCATGAAAGTCTTGAGATATAGTTAAATATTCCTTTAACTCTCAATCAGCTTGAGGCAAATAGAACAATGATTATCAATCAAGATTTTTCTGTGTTCTATTATATGGAACGTATGCTGCACAAACCGCAAAATCAAATTGATATTTTATGCATAACGATCATTTGTGTTTGTTTATTTTCAAATTCAGAGTCAGCTTTAGAACTACCTAATTTATTTGTTTCATTGTACTCAGGTTATAACTTTGAAAAAATAATCTCTCGATGCAGAAGAGTTAATACTTGATTTTAACACATTTTGGGCTTAGTAAATGTACAGTACATTTGGACATGGTTTGATTTCATTCAAGCCCTTAGCACTGTAAGCTAAACCACCAAATTCTAATAAAATTATTCAACCACATTTTAAAACTTTATACAGTAGCCAAATACCTATATTTTATTTGTAATACAGATTCTAGCACTCAAAATCAAACGATAATATTTTACAACTGGACAAGTATATCAAATTCCCAACAAACCAGGCAATCAGTGTGGTGTTGCCTATAGCCTATGTAGGTACTTATTACAAGTTATAGATCACTTAAAGTACACTTCCTTATTCCCCCCTAAATTATTAATGATAAAACTAATGCAAACCCTAGAGTTGATACTGAAGGAATGATGAAATTTGTTTATCATAAAACTACGTCTTCTGTAGGCCTACAGTGTATTATGTACGTGCAAATTCCTTCATCTTTAAAATAAATTCATTATAATGATTTGCTTGTTCTACTTCAAATTCCAATGCCTACCTATAAGTGACCAAGTATTTTTAAAGATTAAGGAAATGCTTCACAAATGGCTGACTGAATATTTTTCATATTAGAAATTAAGAGCCCCTACTTGTTATTTTTCCTACTGCAAATTCCTGTGTGAGGACGATCTAGCTGTTTTAATATCACTGGGCCTTACTCATAACCTTCACACGACGCCAGTATCACTTTGTACAATTATAATGCATATAAGAATGGTGTTACCATTTTATTTATCTATTAAAATACCCCTATTTCAGCAAATCTATATACTCCGCGATTTTCCAGTGTACTACCACTACCATATATAAATGATCTGTACCAAATTTCATTAAAAAAATATTCATAAAGAAGCGAGATTTAGCATTTTATTCACCCTCCATGAGAATAATAGTGGTCACATTGTACAGATTTGCTGCATCGGGGATGACTAAAAGTAGTAATTTTATCCCCTATTAATAGACCACAGCCATATACTAAGTATGCTCCAAAAATTTGTTTCAAAATAAGTGAGATATAACATTTTACTTATCCTCCTTAAGAATAACATTGGACAACATACTGTGTTTAGCATTTCCAACGTATCAGTTAACTAATTTAATGTAGAGCAATGACTAAAAATAACTACTGTAATTTGGTTTTTTAACTGAATCCTACGATGCAAACTAAAATTATGATATTTTAAAGCCTGTGTAAACAACATTTAGCATTTGGAGTACTTAACCCCCAAAAACCCCCATATTTGGATCTGCATGGTATTGAAACTCATAAAGAAATGCTGCTCTACAGTTTGTTTGCACCATCTTGATCGGACCTTTTTTACAAAGTTATCATGCTTCAGACACACACGTATTTTTAAATTAAAAAATACAGGTATAGCCTCATATAAATACAGGTATAGCCTCATATAAATACAGGTATAGCCCCATATAAATACAGGTATAGCCCCATATAAATACAGGTATAGCCCCATATAAATACAGGTATAGCCTCATATAAATACAGGTATAGCCTCATATAAATACAGGTATAGCCTCATATAAATACAGGTATAGCCTCATATAAATACAGGTATAGCCTCATATAAATACAGGTATAGCCTCATATAAATACAGGTATAGCCTCATATAAATACAGGTATAGCCTCATATAAATTTAAACCAATGGAGATTTGTTATTTGGAGACCTAAAACAAAAAGTTATTGTGGTCGTAGACTTAGGTCTTACCACGCCACTTAGAGTACCGGTAGGCATAAATGCTGCTTCCATATAGGGAAAATTTGCTAAAACTACAATAAATCATAATTTATTATGATTTAATAAAATTCACTGCTACCATGAGATTCAAAAATAAAAATAGGCTAGCAATAATTAAATAATTATAAACAATATTTAATTTCTTTAACATTTTACTTTGAGGAGCGTCTAAATAG
Organism: Allygus modestus; assembly: GCA_963675035.1. NCBI lineage: Eukaryota > Metazoa > Arthropoda > Insecta > Hemiptera > Cicadellidae > Allygus > Allygus modestus. Next base: position 61,592,972 of record OY776114.1, read on the forward strand.
CTATTGTTGCATTTATGAGATCATGTGGGGAAGTTGAGTTATATTATCAGAGTTGCCAGTGCCATCTAGTGGAGAGGCTTGAAGGTTGCTCTGCAAGTTGCTCCTTTCGCCACTAGGATGCAGGTGAGTCTTCTTATTCTTGCTAAACATGCCCTCCACTCCATTTCATAATATTGGTGGTAGTATTTTAAGAATTTTTTTAAAACGATGACTTAACAATAACTTTAAGTTTTATAACAATACGATGTATTTGATTTACAATGTCTTAATAATAACTAAGCCTTACAAAACCTGTAACAGGGGAAGAGTTCATGGATGACTTGTGTTATTTTTCATGATTCCATGCATCCTTTGATTCCATGCTGCATTCTGTGTTTAAATCAACAAAATTTTATTGGTACTTATAATCCTATATTAAATCATCATATATTAGCTAGTAAAATACTCAACTCCGAAAGGGAAACATTGAAACTCAAAAACCAAGTGGGTCGAAGCGCTAAGTCATGCAATGCCATGGAAATATTGAACTCCTTAAAATTTGGCATTATTACCGCATATATTCAAGTTGATTACATACATTAAATACCCCCCGTCGCAGCAAACCTGCAAACTCAGCGAATTTCCAATGCACATGTATGTGTTCTCACCACCACATAAAGCCACTTGCCAAGTTTCATAAAAGTAAATTTATAAATTTAGAATTTTATGTGTTCTTCATAAGAATAATATTAAAGATTCAAGATTCAAAAGATTCAAGATTCAAGATTCAAGATTTTATTGATCATTAGACATACATTGATGCAATAGATTTCGTCCACTTATCACAAACTAAAACACTTACTACATTATCTGATTACAGTTTTATCATTCTTAAAATGTACTATACCTATGAAATAACAATATACCACAAGATAAAGACAGACAAAATAAACATGTGCAGTAAGAGAGAAATAATAAATAGTAATTAATAAATAGGAATACAATTTATGACATTCATTAATAAATAGGTTGATTATAGACATATAGTGACCACATATATAAAGGCTGAGTACGCAGGTTTGCTGCAATAAGAAAGATACAAAACATGTTTTTGTGAAATTATCAATATAACTTAACCAGGTGAAGCTACATACCAAGTTTTATTAATTTATGTTCATAACTAAAGGAGATATAAAACTTTACTTATTGTCTCTAAGAATAACATTAGAGCTAAGTATGCAGGTTTGCTGCTACGGGGACAATAAACAACAAATTATTTTTTTGTGCAGATATCAATATGTCACGACTAGGTGAAGCCACTTACCAAGTTTCATCAATATACATTCATAAATAATCGAGATATCAAATTTTATTTATTCTCCATAAGGATAACATTGGACATCGTCCTGTGTTTAGCACTGTAAATATCTCTGCAACCGTTGAAGGTAGAACAACAATTCAAACACCATGTTTTGTAGAGCTGAACCGATTGGTAAAAGCAAATGTGAAGTTTATAGTAAAATTAACTGAGAAAAAGCTAAAAACCTTTTTCCTATAAGATTAACAAGGTACATTTTTTGAACAAGTTTTTTTTGGACCTGCAAGCACTTAACCTAGGTTAATGACTTAAAATACCATATTATTTGTTTTTTAAGCTCTACAAATTGGTCAAACAAAAATTGAATGTTTTAAAAATTTTAGGGTGAAAAATGCAAAAAACTGATTTTTGGAAAATTTTGAACCCCCATAAAACCCCTCCCCATGTTCATTTCTTTCTGGTTTTTGACTTAAAAGTCATGAATGTCACTTTACACATTTGTGCCAAATTTCATCAAAATCAAATGTTTTTTACTCAAGTTATCGAGTTAACGAGACACACACACACACACGCACACACGCACACGCGCACACGCGCACACGCGCACACACGCAAATGCGCAAACGCGCAAACGAACAAACGCACAAACGCACAAACGCACAAACGCACAAACACACAAACACACAAACACACACACACACACACACACACACACACACACACACACACACACACACACACACACACACACACACAAACACACAAAAACACAAACACACACACACATAAATTTGAATGAATAGCGTTTTTGGGAACTGGGGACCTCAAAACAAAAAGTTAACATGGTCTTGGGCTCAAGTATTACCATGAGACCTATGGTAATAGCTTCTTCCCTGTTGGGGAAATTCGCTAAAAATAGCCTAAGTTTTTAAAATATAGTTGATTTGGGAAAAAACAAGGCAATCCAATATTACAAAATCTTAATATATTAAGTATTCAACATTCTCCAAAAATACCATCATACCTACCTTGGATACATGGAGCATCTATCGATTGATATCAATTACAAAAAATTCATAAATTTTGTTTGCTAAAGCTAAAACCTTTATCGTCATGCAACGATTGCCAAAGCTAAACCCTGTCTTCCTGTAGACTCTTAACGTCTATTACCTATTTGTTACTTTTTGGTGTTATTTAGATGGTAAATATTGTTAACATTCACATAAGTTACATTCGCTGATATCAAAATGCTGAAAATCAGTATGAAGATTTATGGCTCTCTGCGGTTTATTAAATTAATTATCTAAATAGTATTCTATTTTGTAAATTTTTTAATAGTTTTTGTGTGAGTTACAATGTAAATGAAACAAAAAAACCATAATAAATACATTTAGTTCACTTTGATCTTCAATTATTTTTTAATACTTCCGCTAAATTCGGCAAATGTAGGCATATAAATAGCAATTTGTTGTATTCCATAATTGGTTTTGTTTGTTAAACAAGCACAAATACCTTTTTTTCATCCCTTTATTTTCTTCCAGTTCCCACCTTCCGGTATACCTGGGGTTCTTGTTCATGCAATTTATATTTTCTAATTTTATTTATGATTTTCCAATTCTTGTTGACTTTTGTTTTACCTTATATTAAAATTTTTTTAATTTTAATATTCAATTTTTGTTGCGCTAAATACCTGATATTCAACATTTTTTCGGGGAGGGAGGCATCCCTGGACCCTCCCCCCTGGGGGTATTCCAAACTCCCTGGTCGGGGGTCGCCAGCTAAAACCTCTTTTTTCCACAGTACCATATGGCAACCCTCATTAGCCTATCAAAGATAAATTTCCTGTGAGAGTCAACAGACGTTGTGATACTCTAAAGAAGATTATGCCTCATTTAAATAACATGAGAATATTAGCCTAAATCAGATAGGCTAAGTGAATTGTATAGTTTTGATAACTGGACTAGCCATTAGAAAATCCCACGATTACTGATGTTCCTTTATCATTAAGTGAATTGCTTTTAACGATGTATATCTAATTGATTTACACATAAAAATAGATTGTAATTGATTCAGTAGAATGAAGACTGTGAAGTTCAATGACAATGGCAGATGCCAATGAGTGTGATATGATAATCAGCGGGCATAATGGTTTAAGCATTGTATCCATAATTTCTCAAGTTTTGATCAATCACTCACACATGTCATGTTGATCGAGACATTCAGTCTATTTTCAAGAGAGTAAGTCTTTAGATTCTTATTTGTAAGCATATATTGAGTTATACATCATTATAAAAGTCTTTACAATGCATCGGCAGAATCCAGCATTAAAAACCGTGTCATAAAAAAGTTTATGATTAATGTTTTCATTAAAGTCCAATAACTGAAGCTAGAATTAAACATAATCGGAGACAATCATACTTTCAATCTTGAGTTTATGGCAATGCGTTCTTACTAACAAAAACATTATGTGTGCTTTTAATAATCTGTGCTTGTTAGTGAATTTCCTAAGGAAAGTGAACTATTAGCATGACCCGCACGGTGAATCTTAAGCCTGGGACCACCATAGAAGTTCCTTACGTGACCCCCTGAACACGTTTTGGGGGGTCGTTCAAAATTATATATATATACGTGTATGTTCTCTTGCGGTCACATTTTTTGTCCGATTTACTTCAAATCTGGTTGGGACATTCCTTTCTATAATCAATTGGACAAGTTCGTTGGGCAAAACAATCGGAAAACTCTAAACCCCTTTTTTGGGGATTATTCTTTCAAATTTTGAATTTTTGGGCTCAAAAAGGGTCAGAAAAGCTCCGGACGTAAATTTAATGCATGTATTAATATGGGAATTAGTGAAGTGAAAGTTTTCAGCCCTCTCTCGTCATTCTAGCATATATATTTACCGAGTTATTAAAGAAAATGTATATCGGCTAAGGACAGTATGTTGTCTTATGAGGTTTTTAAATTAGAAAAGCATGTTATTCATGTGTCGGTTATTTGTATCATCCCCAGCAACCTTGCACCTACTTTCAAGCCTGACTGGACCCTCTCATAACCTTATAATGCACAAAATTGTATTCCTTGCATTGCAGGTAAATTAAACCAGGAGCATCAGAACAGCCAAAAAATCAGTGTTTTCAGATTTCAACAAAATTGGATTAAATGTATTTTATTACACTGGTTTTAAGTTTTGTATGTGGAAATTCACTTCCCTCACGTCAGCGTCAGTGTGCTGCGTGCGAACTCGTTTAATGATGTTCAAGACTATGACCTTGATGTTGATTCTGGACTTTATTTACGTAAGCTCCCAGCAAATTATATTCAGTGTTAAAGGCATAAAGAAGTAAGGTACTGCACACTGTAGAAAATAATTTGGGGATTGGTAGCATTTTTTATATTAGATAGACCCATAGAATTTAATGCAAATCCCAGAAGCTGTTTTAATTTAAATTTATGTTTCATATTTGATTTGAGCGTGATACTTACATATAGTGGTTGGCCAAAAATATTCCTAGTGTTTTTGGCATCTGGAGACAAATACTTATAAAATGGGAAAATTTTCGGAAATATTCCTAAAAATCGGGAACTTTTATAAATATTCTTAGTTTTCTAACGTTATAATGCTTATTAGGTAGCTTCTTAAAATTAAACTATTTCAATAAAACTCCACATGTTTTTTTAGGGAAGAATTAATCTTTCCTTACCTATGATATAATTTTTCACTTATTTTTAAAAGCAATGTACCGTTAGTACATCAAAAAAATTTGGGATAATTTCTTAAATTGTTTTTATATGTAGGCTAATTAATTTATATTAATTTTTTAAGTTAATCCATTAATTGTATATATTATTTGAATTCAAAGCACTTTTTGAGTTTAATTAACCTAATCGTTTACATTTAATTATAATTTAACAATTACTAGCTGATGTCCCGTTCTACGCTCGGGAATCTAGCAGACGTAGAGCCATATGTTTTGAAAAGTTTGCATTGATGAGCTGACTACCTAAATAAAATATATCCCCATAAGATTAATATTGGAACTTTGAAAGCCTGTGGGGGAAACCCTGAACGTGGATGTTTTTCAAACCCCCAAAAGGCTCTAGAGGATAAGAGCTTTCTACTGATACCAAATATGCAGTTAAATTACCGGTAACAGTTTTAAGGGTGCGAACACAATTCAAGAAATTCTTTTAATAATATAGATTTATCATGTCATATAACAATTTGGTATCTTTGAGTTATCTTGCATTTAAAACATAAATTCTGGAGTTTTATGATTTTTAGCGAATTTCCCCTATAGGGAAGAAGCTATTACCGTAGGTCTCATGGTAAGACTTAAGCCCGAGACCATGATAACTTTTCGTTTTGAGGTCCCCAGACCCCAAAAACACCATTCGTTCGAAACTGTATATATATATATATATATATATATATATATATATATGTGTGTGTCCGTGAGCACGATAACTCTCGTAAAAATTATCCGATTTTGATTAAATTTGGTATAAACGTGTAAAGCAACATTTATGACATTAAGTTCGAAAACCAGCCAGATCGCTCTATCCGAAGGGGTATTTTGGGGGCTTTTGTACCCCAAAAATGGGTTTTTCGAATTTTTTATATATAATTTTGGAAATAGTCAAACTTTAGTTTTTCCCATTGGATTTAGCTTCAAAAAACACATAATTTGGTATTTTGATCATTTCTCTATGTCAATTGGTTACCGAGATATTGAAAGTGCTAAACACAGTACGTTGTCTAATGTTATTCTTATGGAGGAAAATACAAATTTTATATCTCGCTTATTTATGAACGTATACTGACGAAACTTGGTATACGGCTTCATCTGGTTGTGAACCATTGATATTTGCTCAACAAAAATTTTTTACCAAAGGCTCCCGTAACAGCAAACCTGCGTACTCAGCCCCATGTTATTCTTATGGAGAATAAGTAACGTGTTATCTGCCTTCATTATGAAAATAAATTAATGAAATTTGGTATGTGGCTTTACCTACATGAGTTATATTGATTTTTGTATAAAACCCCATTTTTTGTGTTCCTTGCTTCAGCAAACCTGCATACTCAGCCGCCATGTTATTCTTATGGAGAATAATTAAAATGTCATAAATCGTTTATTTATGAATGTATATTGATGAAACTTGGTATGTGGCTTTATGTAGTACTAAGATACATATATATGCATTGGAAATTCGCTGAGTACGCAGGTTTGCTGCTACGGGGGTATTTTGAATATTTCCTCTAGTTTAAATTCCTGGGAATTTTGCACCACTTCTTACCACACTTTCTGCTTCGGGCAGGTGGTCCAAAGAGCGAAGTAATAGTACTATGAGATATATTCTTTAGGACATTTTCTTGCGTCTACAGAATTATGATGTATAGTATGTGGTACTTAGGCTACTTAGGGAAAATAAATGAATACAATTTTACTATCCCTAAATATTAATAAAGTAACTAAACTCTGTTCTCTTTGATAATAGTTCTTTAAGAGATTGAATTTTGACCTATGCCTCTTCTGAAAGTGTCGTCTTCCAGCTTGGAGCCCAAGGGTCATCCACCCACAGGGGTCAAGGTGGTCCTCTTAATGACCTTTCGCTCCTCAACCGGATGTGTAACTTAACTGGAATCACACCCAAGGTGGTAGGCCAAGAGCTGAAGCTAACAATAACCACCTGATATCAAGTTTGGCTGAAGACACACGGCTTGTGATTTATCTGGTCCTCCGATCTGTTGGTGTGTGCTAAAACCGGTTGTGTAACTTATCTTGAACACTGTGTAATTAGGGAATCAGCATTATCCACGGTGATTAATGTTATAAAAGTGGAGACATGTTAATTGATGTCGACTAGTGTGCTTTCCTTGTTAAAATTGTCAGGTGATTAAATGTTATCAGCAACTTACTATTTTTAAAGTAGACAGGTATTTAAAGAATGACAAAAAGAACCAAATGTCCCATTCACTCAGGATTTTATTGTACCCTTTCATGTCATTAGGCTGTTACTACTGAAAAACTTGTCCTTTGTTTAGTTAAGAATCATGTAATGACAACATTATAATGCCCACCATCACATAACTCCTTAATCAAATTGACTTAATTAGTTGTGGATTGGCTAATATTCGATCAGGAAAACTTGTTTAAAGCTCAGCTCAATTACATGTTAATTAGCCTTTTTATATGCACTTGAGAGTTTTTATATGATGAGCGATATTGTAAACGAGCAGTGTTGCCAATTATCTAAGTAAAAAATTCTTCGGCTTCAGTTTGCGTATAAGTAATTGAATGGGAATATTTAAAACTAAACCATAACGTCTCTACTCTTGTGAATTACTAAACACCTCTATTGTCTAGCCTACAGTTAATTTCTAGTTTTGAAATGTGATGAATCAAATGGATATCTTGGGTATTTAACTGAATTTAGTGGGAAAACTCTAACATTTAGAATTTAAAAAATGTTAAGTTCTTTGTGACTGCTCAAGGATCTAAATTCGGAAAACACATAAAAAATCAGGGTCCCATTTTACTGATCTTCACGGTTCCAATGTTTGTCTAATAGATATGGCTGTTTTATTTAGTCAGCTAACTATTTTATTGTTCACCAACCGAAGAAGTGGTTCACTACATTCACCGTAGCATACAGCCCAATCAGCTGTTTTTAAAACGAGTTCGCACGCAGCACGCTAACGTGGGGGAAGTAAATTTCCATATAAAAACTTTTAAAACTCAAAATCAATGTAAAAACAAACATGTATTCCAAATTTTATTGAAATCTGAAAACATTGACTTTTTGGCTGTTCTGATGCTCCTGGTTTCATTTACCTGCAAAGCTGGGAATACAATTTTGCACATTATAATGTTAGGAGAAGGTCCATTCAGGCTTAAAAGTGGGCGTGAGGTTGCTGGGGATGATAAAAGTACTCTAACAAAGGAGTAGCAGGCTTTTCTAGTGTAAACGCCCCATAAGACAATGTACTGTGTTTGGTCGAAACACATTTTCTTTAATAACTCGGTAATTATTTATGTTAGAATGACGAGAGAGGGCTTAAAACTTTCGCCTCACTAATTCCCATCTTATTACATGAATTAATTTCACATTCGGGGCTCGAAATTTGAAAGATTAATCCCTAAAAAAGGGGTTTGGAGTTTTCCGATTGTTTTGCCCAACGAACTTGTCCAACTGATTACAGAAAGAAACGTCCCTACCAAATTTGAAGTTAATCGGACAAAAAATGTGACCGCTAGAGTGCAAACACACACACACACATATATATATATATACCCCGTCGCAGCAAACCTGCGGACTCAGCGAATTTTCAATGCATAATATTTGTTTGAATTCCACATAAAGCCGCAAACCAAGTTTCATAAAAATATATTCACATATAAGCGATTTTAATTATTCTCCATAAGAATAACATTGGTAATGAGTATGTAGGTTTGCTGAAACAAGGAACAGAAACAATTGGTTTTTATGCAAATATAAATAGAGTTTAACTAGGCGAAGCCACATACTAAGTTTCATCGATATTCAATCATAAATAAGCGATATATGACATTCTAGTTATAAGAATAACATGGGGGCTGCATCGCGTATAACATAGGGATTTAGGTTTGATCATGTTAAAAGAAACAAGAATTTTAGGAAAACATGTTTATAAATTTACATTTTGCCTGCCTGTATGTAAATTATTCACATAATAGTCGTATTTAGGAACCACTGAAGTTATTGACTTGACACTTTGCACACTGTGTCTCATACAAGGTGCTGGGAACCGAACATGTAGCTTCAAATACTGTTTCAAGCAGATCGTAAATTATTTTTTAAAGTAAATTCTAAATACCCCCGTCGCAGCAAACCTGCATACTCAGCAAATTTCCAATGGAGATATAAATGTCATAATACTACATAAAGTCACTTACCAAATTTCATAAAAATATATTCACAAATAAGCAAAATATAAAATTTTAATTATTCCCCAAAAGAATAACATTGGGGCTGAGTACGCAGGTTTGCTGCAACAAGGAACAGAAAAATGGGTTTTTATATAATTATCAATATAACTCAACCAAGTGAAGCTACATACAAAGTTTTATTAATTTATGTTCATAATTAAGGAAGTCAGTCCATTTTACTTATTCTCCATAAGAATAACATGGGGGCTGAGTACGCAGGTTTGCTGCTACGGGAATAATCAACAAAAAATCAATTTTTTGTGCAAATATCAATATACCAGTACTACTTGAAGCCACATACCAAGTTTCATCAACATACATTCATAAATAATCGAGATATCAAATTGTATTTATTCTCCATAAGGATAACATTGGACAACGTACTGTGTTTTTAGCACTTCCAATATCTCTGCAACGGTTGGGTGTAGAATCACAATTTAAACACCAAAATGATTGTTTTGTGGAACTGAACAGATTGGTAAAAGCAAATGTGAAGTTTACATTAAAATAAACTGAGGAAAAGCCAAAAACCTTTTTCCCATAAGATTAACATGGGAGATTTTATGAGCAGTTTTTTTTTGGATTTTCTCCGCAACCACTTACCCTAGGTTAATATTTCAAAATACAAATTTTTTTTTAAGCTCTATAACATGGTCAAAACCAAAATTAAGTTTTTTAAAAATTTTAGGGTGAAAAATGAAAAAAAAAAACTGATTTTTGGAAAATTTAAAACCCCCATAAACCCCCCTTCTCATGGTCCGATTTTTCTGGTTTTCGAACTTAAAGTCATGAATGTCATTTTACACATTTGAGCCAAATTTCATCAAAATCGGACGTTTTTTACTCAAGTTATCGCATTCATGGACACTTATATATATATATATATATATAAATTTGAACGAATAGTGTTTTCGTCATCTGGGGACCTCAAAACAAATAGTTATCATGGTCTCGGGCTTAAGTCTTACCATGAGACCTACGGTAATAGCTTCTTCCCTATAGGGGAAATTCGCTAAAAAGTTGAACGACCCCCCAAAACGTGTTCAGGGGGTCACGTTAGGAACTTCTAAGGTGGTCCCGGGCTTAAGTTTCACCGTGCGGGTCATGCTAATAGTTCACTTTCCAAAGGAAATTCACTAATAATGGAAAGGCTAAAGAGATAAAGAGGGTCAGGCCCAGTCATATTACAATCTTTTGTCTCAGTTTATGTAAACTTAGTTAAAGAAAAATATTTAAAAATCAAGCTGTAATGCCCAAACTCTTGTGTCTTCCATAGCATCACAAATATTTGGTCATATTGAAACTTTCTTTAAGAAATAATATATCAGTAAGTTGTTGAATGTCTAGCTCTGTCTATTTAATATTGAATGTTTCAACATTCTCTCAGCCTCAAAGATGAACCCACGTTAGTTTGGAACCATTTTAGCGAATTTCCTCTGTAGGGAAGAAGCTATTACCATAGGTGGCATGGTAAGGCTTATCCCCGAGACCATGATAACTTTTTGTTTTGAGGCCCCCAGGAGCCCAAAACACCATTCGTTAACATTTATATATATGTATATTATATGTATGTGTCTGTTACCTCTAAAACTTTTGAAAGAAACGCCCAATTTTGATGAAATTTGGCACAACTGTGGAGAGTACATTTATGAGTAGTTTGAAAACCAGAATGATTGGTCTATGGAAAGGGGGTGGTTTTATTGGGGTTCGAATTGTTGCAAAAATCATTTTTTGCCCTTTATACCCTGAAATTTAAAAAAGACTCAATTTTGGTTATGACCATTTTATAGAGCATAAAAAAAATAATATAGTATTTTGATTCATTAACCTAGGTTAAGTGGTTGAAGAGAAAATAAAAATACCCCCGTAGCAGCAAACCTGCATACTCAGCGAATTTCCAATGGAGATGTAAATTTCTTAATACTGCATAAAGCCACTTACCAAGTTTCATAAAAATATATTCACAAATAAGCGATAAATACAATTTGAATTATTCTCCATAAGAATAACATTGGGGCTGAGTACGCAGGTTTGCTGCAACAAGTATCACAAAAAATGGGTTTTTATGCTAATATTAATATAACTCAACTAGGTTACGTCATATACCAGTTTTTATTCATTGATGTTCATTATTAAGGGAGACATAGCATTTAATAATTCTCCATAAGAATAACATGGGGGCTGAGTACGCAGGTTCGCTGCTACGGGAGCCTTTAGAAAAAAATTGTTTGTCAGAGCAATTCTCAATAGACCACAACCAGATGAAGTCATATACCAAGTTTAGTCATTATACGTTCATAAATAAGCGAGATATAAAATTGTTCTTTTCCTCCATAAGAACAACGTACTGTGTTTAGCACTTTCAATATCTCGGTAACCAATTTACGTAGAGAAATGATCAAAATACCAAATTGTGTGTTTTTTTAAGCTGAATACAATGGTAAAAACTAAAATTTGACTATTTCCAAAATTATATGTAAAAAAATCAAAAACCCATTTTTGGGGTATAAAACCCCCCAAAAATACCCCTTCGGATAAAGCGATCTGGCTGGTTTTCCAACTTAAAGTAATAAATGTTGCTTTACACGTTTATACCAAATTTCGTCAAAATCGGATAAATTTTACGAGAGTTATCGTGCTCACGGACACATATTATATATATATCTACAGTTTCGAACGAATGGTGTTTTTGGGGTCTGGGGACCTCAAAACAAAAAGTTATCATGGTCCCGGGCCTAGGTCTTACCATGCCGACTACGGTAATAGCTTCTTCCCTATAGGAAAATTCGCTAAAAAATTCATAAAATTTCCCATGTTAATCTTATGATACCCCCGTAGCAGCAAACCTGCATACTCAGCGAATTTCCAATAGAGATATAAATGTCTTAATACTACATAAAGTCACTTACCAAGTTTCATAAAAATATATTCACAAAGAAGCAATATTTACAATTTTAATTATTCCCCATAAGAATAACATTGGGGCTGAGTACGCAGGTTTGCTGCATCAAGGAACACAGAAAATGGATTTCTATGCTAATATTAATATAACTCAACTAGGTTAAGTCATATACCAGTTTTTATTCATTGATGTTCATTATTAAGGGAGACATAGCATTTAATTATTATCCATAAGAATAACATGGGGCTGAGTACGCAGGTTTGCTGCTACAAGAGCCTTTGACAAAAAATCATTATTTTGAGCAAATACCAATGCACCACAACTAGATGAAGCCGTATACCAAGTTTCATCAGTGTACGTTCATAAATAAGCGAGATTTAAAATTTTTCTTTTCCTCCATAAGAATAACATTAGACAACGTACTGTGTTTAGCACTTTCAATATCTCAGTAACCAATTGACGTAGAGGAATGATCAAAATACCAAATTGTGTGTTTTTTTAAGCTGAATACAATGGTGAAAACTAAAATTTGACTATTTCCAAAATTATATGTAACAAATTAAAAAAAAACACTTTTTGGGGTACAAAACCCCCAAAAATACCCCTTCGGATAAAGCGATCTGGCTGGTTTTCGAATTTAAAGTCATAAATGTTACTTTACACGTTTATACCAAATTTCATCAAAATCGGATAATTTTTACGAGTTATCGTGCTCACGGACACACATATAACAACATGGAAAAACACTATTCAATCGAAACTGTATATATATATAGTATACCTTATATATATCAACAGTTTCAAACGAATGGTGTTTTTGGGGTATGGGGACCTCAAAACAAAAAGTTATCATGGTCCCGGGCCTAGGTCTTACCATGCCGACTACGGTAATAGCTTCTTCCCTATAGGGGAAATTCGCTAAAAAAAAGGTGTTTAGCTTTTCCTCAATTAATTTTACTGAAAACTGCATATTTGTTTTTTTTCCAATAGCTTCTGCTCTAAAAACCAATTAATTTGGTGTTTAAATTGTGATTCTGCATCCAACCGTTGCAGAGATATTGAAAGTGCTAAACAAAGTGCGTTGTCCAATGTTATCCTTATGGAGAATAAATTAAACTTGATATCTCGATTATTTATGAATGTATGTTGATCAAACTTGGTATGTGGCTTCATCTAGTCGTGACACATTGATATTTGCACAACAAAAATTATTTGTTGATTTTACCCGTTGCAGCGAACCTGCATACTCAGCCCTAATTTACTCTTAAGGAGAATAAGTAGTTTCGTATCTCCCTTAATTATGAACCTAAATGAATAAAACTTGGTATGTAGCTTCACTTGGTTGAGTTATATTGATAATTGCATAAACACATATTTCTTATCTTCCTCGCTGCAACAAACCTATGTACTCAGCCCTCATGTTATTCTTATGGAGAATAAATAATACCCCCGTAGCAGCAAACCTGCGTACTCAGCGAATTTCCGATGCATATATATGTATCTTAATACCACATAAAGCCACATACCAAGTTTCATCAATATACATGAATTATTCTCCATAAGAATAACATGGCGGCTGAGTATGCAGGGTTGCTGAAGCAAGGAACACAAAAAAATGGGGTTTTATACAAATATCAATATAATTCAAGAAGGTAAAGCCACATACCAAATTTTATTAATTTATGTTCATAATTAAGGGAGAAAACACGTTGTATATTCTCCATAAGAATAACTTGGGAGCTGAGTACGCAGGTTTGCTGCTACGGGAACTATCAGCCAAAAAACATTTTTTAGTGCAAATATCAATAGACCACAATGATATGAAGCAATATACCAAGTTTCATCAGGATAAGTTGATAAATAAGCGAGATATACAAATTTTCTTTTTTTCTATAAGAATAACAATGGACAACGTACTGTGTTTAGCACTTTCAATATCTCTGTAACCATTTGACGTAAAGCAATGATCAAAACACTAATTGTGCGTCTTTTTAAGCTGATTCCAATGGAAAAATTTGTACTTTTTTAAAAAGTATATCATGTAAAAAACTCAAAAATACCATTTTTGGGGAACAAAACCCCTCCGAAATACCCTTTCGGATAGGTTGTCATGAATGCTACTTTACACGTTTATACCAAATTTCATCAAAATTGGATCATTTTTACGAGTGTTATTGTGCTCACACACACACACACACACACACACACACACACACACACACACACACACACACACACACACACACACACACACACACACACACACACACACACACACACACACACACACACACACACACACACACACACACACACACACACACATATATATATATACAGTTTCGAACGAATGGTGTTTTTGGGGTCTGGGGACCTCAAAACGTAAAGTTATCATGGTCCTGGGCCTAGGTCTTACAATGGCGACTATGGTAATAGCTTCTTCCCTATAGGAGAAATTTGTTAAAAAGCTATATATAATTTATTTATTAATGCATTTTTATTAAACTGGGTAAGTGGCTTTATGCAGTAGTAAAAAACACATAAATACATAGGAAATTCGCTGAGTATTCAGGTTTGCTGCGACAGAGGTATTTTAGATTATAGTGTGGTATTTAATGGAATCAACAAGCACTTTGTTAATAATAATCCCAATGTTCAAAGAAGTTTTCATGTTTTTAGCGAATTTCCCCTATAGGGAAGAAGCTAGTACCGTAGGTCTCATGGTAAGACTTAAGTCCGAGACCATGATAATTTTTTGTTTTGAGGTCCCCAGATGACGAAAACACTATTCGTTCAAATTTATATATATATATATATATGTCCGTGAATGCGATAACTTGAGTAAAAAACGTCCAATTTCGATGAAATTTGGCTCAAATGTGTAAAATGACATTCATGAATTTAAGTCCGAAAACCAGAAAAATCGGACCATGGGAAGGGGGGTTTATGGGGGTTTTAAATTTTCCAAAAATCAGTTTTTTGCATTTTTCACGATACAATTTTTTAAAAACTTTTTTGTTATGATCTATAACATTGGTTTTGACCATGTTATAGAGCTTAAAAAACAAATAATATAGTAATTTGAATTATTAACCTAGGTTAAGTGGTTGCGGAGAAAATCCAAAAAAACCTACTCATAAAATCTCCCATGTTAATCTTATGGGAAAAAGGTTTTTGGCATTTCCTCAGTTTATTTTAATTTAAACTTCACATTTGCTTTTAGAAATCTATTCAGTTCCACAATAAAATAATTTTGGTGTTTAAATTGTGATTCTACGCCCAACCGTTGCTGAGATATTCAAAGTGCTAAACACAGTACGTTGTCCAATTTTATCCTTATGGAGAATAAATAAAATTTGATATCTCGATTATTTATGAATGTATGTTGATGAAACTTGGTATGTGGCTTCACATAGTACTGGTATACTGTATTGATATTTGCACAAAAAATTGATTTTTTGTTGGTTATTCCCGTAGCAGCATACCTGCGTACTCATCCCCATATTATTCTTATGGAGAATAGTAAAATGTAATGACTCCCTTAATTTTGAACATAAATTAATAAAACTTGTTATGTAGCTTCACTTTGTTGAGTTATATTCATAATTGCATAAAAACCCATTTTTTTGTTCCTTGTTGCAGCAAACCTGCTTACTCAGCCCCCATGTTATTCTTATGGAGAATAACTAAAATGTTTTATATCGCTTATTTATGATTGAATATTGATGAAACTTGGTATATGGCTTCACCTAGTTAAATTCCATTTATATTAGCATAAAAATCAATTTTTTGTGTTCCTTGTTTCAGCAAACCTACGTACTCATTACCAATGTTGTTCTTATGGAGAATGATTAAAATCGCTTATACGTGAATATATTTTTATGAAACTTGGTACGCGGCTTTATGTGGAATTCAGACAAATATTATGCATTGGAAATTCGCTGAGTACGCAGGTTTGCTGCGACGGGGGTATTAATTACTTTAAATTTGGAAATATACTAGACCGATTCAGATCTAGTAAGCCAGCTGGTATACACATACCAGAAAATTCTCCTAAATTAATTAATGCCTAATCATTTGTTATTGAAATTGACATTATACTAAGACAATTAACAACGTGAAAAAGTGCCATCGACATTGATGTGTATTATTATTTTAAATAATAAATGGCAAACATAATACAACTGCTGCAAATTTCTTCATTCTTTGGTCGAATAAAACAATTATCTGAATATAAAATTAGTAATCGAATATTCTTTTGGTGTTGAAAACTAAAAAAAAACATAGCAAATAAATGGTGAAACTTTCAAAGTGTACGAATACGATACCTCTATACAATCATAATTTCAAATTCTAATCTGTTTGGATTGTACTCTATATTAGGTAAACCCAAAAACACACACACTGGATTAAAAGATTTGCATCAATTGCAGTTTAAGGTTTTGAAACTCTATGTTAAGAGTTCAAACATTATTTTAATATTATAAAGTATTTTACAAATAGCAGTGTTTTAGCGAATTTCCCCTATAGGGAAGAAGCTATTACCGTAGGTCTCATGGTAAGACTTAAGCCCGAGACCATGATAACTTTTCGTTTTGAGGTCCCCAGACCCCAAAAACACCATTCGTTCGAAACTGTAGATATATATATATATATATATATATATATATATATATATATATATATATGTGTCCGTGAGCACGATAACTCTCGTAAAAATTATCCGATTTTGATTAAATTTGGTATAAATATGTAAAGCAGCATTTATGACTTTAAGTTCGAAAACCAGACAGATCGACCTATCCGATGGGGTATTTTGGGGGGGTTTTGTACCCCAAAAATGGGTTTTTTGAATTTTTTACATATCATTTTTGAAAAAGTCAAATTTTAGTTTTGACCACTCGATTCAGCTTAAAAAAAAACACACAATTTGGTATTTCGATCATTCCTCTACGTCAATTTGTTACCGAGATATTGAAAGTGCTAAACACAGTACGTTGTCTAATGTTATTCTTATGGAGGAAAAGAATTTTTTTTTTATATCGCTTATTTATGAACGTATACTGGCGAAACTTGGTATACAGCTTCATCTCGTTGAGGTCTATTGATATTTGCTCCAAAAAATTGTTTTTGCATAATTCTCCCGTAGCAGCAAACCTGCGTACTCAGCCCCCATGTTATTCTTATGGATAATAATTAAATGCTCTGTCTCCCTTAATTATGAACATAAATGAATAAAAACTGGTATACGACTTCACCTAGTTGGGTTATATTGACATTAGCATAAAAACCCATTTTTTGTGTTCCTTGTTGCAGCAAACCTGCGTACTCAGCCCCAATGTTATTCATATGGAGAATAATTTAAATTGTATATATCGCTTATTTGTGAATATATTTTTATGAAACTTGGTAAGTGGCTTTATGTAGTATTAAGACATTTATATCTCCATTGGAAATTCGCTGAGGATGCAGGTTTGCTGCGACGGGGGTATTTTTTAAGTTATGAACTATTTCCCAATAAAGTTACTTTGATCTTCTCCTGGGTATTGAGAATTGATTATTTAAATTTGTCAGGAGAGAAGAGGAATATTTAGGGAGAAGAGTGCATCGCGTATAACATAGGGATTTAGGTTTGATCATGTTAAAAGAAACAAGAATTTTAGGAAAACATGTTTATAAATTTACATTTTGCCTGCCTGTATGTAAATTATTCACATAATAGTCGTATTTAGGAACCACTGAAGTTATTGACTTGACACTTTGCACACTGTGTCTCATACAAGGTGCTGGGAACCGAACATGTAGCTTCAAATACTGTTTCAAGCGGATCGTAAATTATTTTTTAAAGTAAATTCTAAATACCCCCGTCGCAGCAAACCTGCATACTCAGCAAATTTCCAATGGAGATATAAATGTCATAATACTACATAAAGTCACTTACCAAATTTCATAAAAATATATTCACAAATAAGCAAAATATAAAATTTTAATTATTCCCCAAAAGAATAACATTGGGGCTGAGTACGCAGGTTTGCTGCAACAAGGAACACAAAAAATTGATTTGTATGCTAATATCAATATAACTCAACTAGGTGAAGTCATATACCAGTTTTTATTCATTTATGTACATAATTAAGGGAGACATAGCATTTAATTATTATCCATAAGAATAACATGGGGCTGAGTACGCAGGTTTGCTGCTACAAGAGCCTTTGACAAAAAATTGTTTTTTTGAGCAAATACCAATGCTCCACAACTAGATGAAGCCATATACCAAGTTTCATCAGTGTACGTTCATAAGTAAGCGAGATATACAATTTTTCTTTTCCTCCATAAGAATAACATTAGATAACGTACTGTGTTTAGCACTTTCAATATCTCGGTAACCAGTTGACGTAGAGGAATGATAACAATACCAAATTGTGTGTTTTTTTAAGCTGAATACAATGGTAAAAACTAAAATTTGACTATTTCCAAAATTATATGTAAAAAATTCAAAAACCCATTTTTGGGGTACAAAACCCCCCAAAAATACCCCTTCGGATAAAGCGATCTGGCTGGTTTTCGAACTTAAAGTCATAAATGTTGCTTTACACGTTTATACCAAATTTAATTAAAATCGGATAATTTTTATGAGAGTTATCGTGCTCAGGGACACACACACACACACACACACACACACACATATATATATATATATATATATACAGTTTCGAACGAATGGTGTTTTTGGGGTCTGGGGACCTCAAAATGAAAAGTTATCATGGTCCCGGGTCTAGGTCTTACCATGCCGACTACGGTAATAGCTTCTTCCTTATAGGGGAAATTCGCTAAAAACCTTGTTCACCTTAGAAAAAACAACACTAAAATGTGAGAAATGGCCACCATTACATTTACAAATAAATAAGAACTGTCCATTATATTTCCATTTTTATGGTTTTGAACTGTGCTTATTTTTCATAGTTAGCAGTGAAGGTAATCATCAAAACGATTTCTCACTATTCGGTTATGATGCAGTAATAGGGGAGATATGTCTGGCCTACCTACCTTTGAGGAATTACAAATATTATTTTTATAAATACTGATATATAATTCTCACCAAGCAGTCTTGTATGTAGTTCACGGTTTAATTGCAGTAAAGACGGAAGTTCAGTGCCTTGGAAAGGAGTAGTGTGGTCTAAATTCCCCCAGTTGTGTGAATGGGCCTGGGCGGTGGGAGTTGTTAACAATTAAATGCAATCTGCGATGACCTTCCTAGTCTGCTATAGTGTCCACTGTCCAATTGGACTACACACTACACTATCCTTTGTTGCTGGTATTTTCACCTCGGTAAACTGGAAAACTCACAACCTTTTTTTATAAGTTAGGCAGCATCTTTTTGTCTTACTTTGCCCGTCCACTTAGACTACAGATCTGGGCGTGAAACGACCAGCAAATCAAGGGGTGAGCCGTCGCAGTATTAGAGAACAGTACTGATAATATTTACTTGTCAGGACTGGGATTCGAACCCACGCCACGACAGGTCCGCCGCCTAGGTTCCGGAGCTAGTCGGCTAGGCCGACTTTTTTGATTCAGAAAAAAGTTGTTAGAATACTCACAAACTCATCATGAAAAGCTCACTGCAAACCGCTCTTTAAAGATCTGAAGATTCTGACTGTCTACAACTTATACATTTTTGATTTAATTTTATATATCTTTAAAAATCTGAGTAGTTTTAATTCAAGAAATAATATTCACTCCTACTCCACACTAAAAAATCAGTCAGAAATTGATGTACCTTATCGAGGAATGCCCAAAACTCAGTCTAGCCATGTCATTATAGGAATTAAACTGTATAACAGATTACCACAATCTGCTCTTGACATTCCATTTAATTCATTTAAGAAAAGACTATTTTTGAATGTCTACTTTCAACCCCATTTTATCCTGTTGATGAA
This sequence comes from Allygus modestus, assembly GCA_963675035.1. Taxonomy (NCBI): domain Eukaryota; kingdom Metazoa; phylum Arthropoda; class Insecta; order Hemiptera; family Cicadellidae; genus Allygus; species Allygus modestus. Next base: position 61,613,075 of record OY776114.1, read on the forward strand.
TTTTTAGAGCTAAATAGTAGAGATATTGTAATTTGATTATTTTTAGAAGAATTGTTACAATGTTGACGTTTGATTTGAGTGAAGATTACATATATAGAGAAGTAAAATAAATCAAAGGGACATTGAGCTATAAATAACAACTGGAGTGACCTTAACAATGTAGAAAAGATGCAAATGAGTTATACAAATCTGATTATCAGTAGGGGGATGTGGTGAAATATTACTCCAAGTCATTTAAACAAACTGACTGGCCTTCCTCCGAGCAAAGTTCGGCCCCCAGGTACTTATTACTTAAATGTAAATGAATTTACTTGATCAAATCTTAATTTTAATTTTTCGTCATACAAATTTTCGTCATAAAATTGTTCGAGGAAGTTTTATGTTTAAATAACACTCAGCATCCTACAGTTCCATTTTTATACCTTGTTTTTCTCTTCATTTTATCAGACGTTAACCTCCCTTCAAATGCAAACAATCAGTCATTAAAAACCCAGAAATAATTCACGCCCTGCCGTTAATTTAGGCGCCTTATCCCAGCGTCTGTCTTCATTATGGAATATTCCATACTGAAACAACTATACAGAATGCCTTATCGTGCCTTATCCTATTATGTTTTGTGAAGTGTACTTTTAATTAAGTGTTCGTCTTTATATTGACGCTATCCTATACTCATATATGAGCAATGTTTGCTTGATTGGTTGGTTGGTTGCACAATTATCTCGAAAACGGCTCCGGGGATTTCCTTCAAATTTTGGAAATAACTAAGTTCTGGTATAAAAATATGTTATATACAGGTCTCATCCCCAGTAAAAATCAAATAATTTAAAAAACGAAATTGAAAACTTAAAAAATTAACATTGGGTGTTTCAAATCAAAACAAAAGAATTGTAATAGCTGTTCATAATCAACCAGGGAATTGTCAAAGTAATACTCATGTTGTTTATGATTATTAATATGTGGTTTCCTGAGAGCAGAGATTAAAAGATTTGAGTGAAGATTACATGTATGGAGTAGTAAAATAAATCAAATGGACATAGAGCTATAAATAACTACTGGAGTGACCTTAAAAATGTAGAAAGAGGCAAATGAGTTATACAAATCTGATTATCAGTAGGGGGAAGTGGTGAAATATTACTCCAAGTCATCTAAACAAACTGACTGGCCTTCCCCCCAGCAAAGATCGGCCCCCAGGTACTTAATACTAATTGCCCCCAGTGTTAGATTAGTTCAGCTTGTCACTGTAAGATAGTGCCACCAGTACGTTGAATGAAAAAGTGAGAATCCATCCCATCGGGTTTTATGGTTTTCAGTGGCGTATACAGACTATCGTTTTAGGGGGGGGGGGGGGGGTTATGAGTGGGGAAAGGTCAGAATAAATATAATAACCTTTACGGTGAAAATGGGTAAAATACGCAAAGGTTTGAGGTTTTCGAGGGGTCATGGCCCCCATGACCTCCCCCCTGAATCCGCGATAGAATCTCCCAAATAACCCGTAAAGACTATAGAATCTCTCATACGTAGCTTGCGCACTGAAACATCTGTTTTGAGTTAGTTCAACTCGTCACTGTAAGATGGTGCCACCAGTACGTTGACGCATAAATAAGTGAGAATCGCCCTTAAAGGTCTCAATTGTTAGTTTTATTAGTGAATTTCCTTTGGAAAGTGAACTATTAGCATGACCCGCACGGTGAAACTTAAGCCCGGGACCACCATAGAAGTTCCTAACGTGACCCCCTGAACACGTTTTGGGGGGTCGTTCAAAATTATATATATATATATATATATATATATGTGTGTGTATGCACTCCAGCGGTCGCATTTTTTGTCCGATTTACTTCAAATTTGGTAGGGACCTTCCTTTCTATAATCTGTTGGACAAGTTCGTTGGGCAAAACAATCGGAAAACTCTAAACCCATTTTTTGGAGATTAATCTTTCAAATTTAGAGTTTTTGGGCCCAAAAAGGGTCAGAAAAGACCCAGATGTAAAATTAATTCATATAAAAAGATGGGAATTAGAAAGGCGAAAGTTTCAAGCCCTCTCTCGTCATCCTACCATAAATATTTACCGAGTTATTAAAGAAAATGAGTATCGGCTAAACACAGTACGTTTAGCCCCGGATGTAAAATTAATGCATGTAAAAAGATGGGAATTAGTGAGGCGATAGTTTTAAGCCCTCTCTCATAATTCTAGCATAAATATTTACCGAGTTATTAAAGAACATGTGTTTCGACTAAACACAGTACGTTGTCTTATGGGGGTTTACACTAGAAAAGCCTGTTATTCCTTTGCTAGAGTACTTTTATTACCCCCAGCAACCTCACGCCTTCTTTCAAGCCTGTCTGGACCTTCTCCTAACCTTAAAATGCGCAAAATTGTATTCCCAGCTTTGCAAGTAAATGAAACCAGGAGTATCAGAACAGCCAAAAAATCAAAGTTTTCAGATTTCGATAAAAATCGGACAAATGTATGTTTTTACACTGACTTTAATTTTTAAATGTTTTTATGTGGAAATTCACTTCCCTCACGTCAGCGTGCTGCGTGCAAACTCGTTTTTCGAATTTAGCGGTGCAAGTGATCTTCAGAATGATTTAGCTGTTGGTTTTGATGAAGTATTAAGGTTTGTAACGTTTACAATTATTCATAATGGGGTTTGATTTTTTCTTAGAATTAAAGTGTAATCTCTTTGGTTATCGGCCTGTTAACTAGCGATCAGGTATTGAGGCTGATGTGTTAAAGAGTTTTGGCTTTTGTAACAAATCAGTAGTTCAGACGTTTGCAATGCATTAGTGATAATTCCTTTGTTGCATTCTTCGGATAGTGGCTCCATTTAGCGACACCTGCCTTGCTCAGATAACGTCTTCTGGACCTTGTTCGAGATGACCTCTGTTGCATTGTCATTACTGCGACAACGGGACCAGCTTTACCACTCCGCGTTACATACGTTTTCTTCTTCTTCCGCTTCTTAAAGTCGCGTTCGGTGTTTTTACTTCACCTCACACAATCGAGGATTCGACCTTCTTGAATTTTAATTACGTATAAATCGGTTTGCCGAAGCACACCCGGGATCAGTGGGTGGAGTTGAGTGTGTTGTGACTGTTCGCTGTTGCCGGTATTTATTATATATTCATTATATATATATATATATAATGCTAATATATTCAGTATTTTGATCTCGTTACATATTTATATGTAAGTGGACTTTGGGTGTTTACTTACAACAAACACCCAACAAATTATTACCTAACACAAACCCAACGAACGTGAACGTGAACGTGAACGTGAACGTGAGGGGTTTAAGGGGTAGCGCCTTTCTCTCGTGTAAGTATTGAAACATTGAGCTGTCGGAAGATTCTTTCTTGGTTTAGAAATAGTTCCGGGGGACCGAGGCCATGCATTGAATTGGTTTTATTTCAAATACTCGTTCATTTTCAATATGAGCTCGTTCGCTTCGCTCACTCGCCTGCCGGATTAGCTCGTTCGCTACGCTCACTCACCTATCAAAGAGAGTTTGAGTTGCTATTCAAGTAGTTTTCTTATTTCCGTTATGAGAGTTGCCATTCAAGTAGGGTTTTTATTTCCATAATGATAAACAGATGTTTACAATATTTTAATTTATAGAAGCTAATTTAATGGTTTGTTTTTGTTATTCGATTTTAAACTCCATAAGCCCATTGTTAAAATTTCAATTTTCAAATTAGTTGTTTAGAAAAATACGAGTTTTCCTGATGTAGTGGTTTTCACCAATCGATTTTTTATACCCAAAATCCCCTAATCCTAAACATTCAGCAAAATCCTTCCGCTGGATCGAGATAAATTTTGCAAACAAACAAACAGGCATAGCTCGTTTTAGAATATAGGATAAGATAGCAGATTCATCAACTCGCGACATTTTCACACTTAAAATTGCAACTGTGAAACTAATAAGTTTCTAATTAGATCTTATTCTAACTTTCTCTACTAATATTTACGGGGCAACATTTCTTTTTCGAGCTTACACATTATGGGTTGAATTTTGGCAATGTAAAATTATTATTTATCATGGATAAGATTTATAGCCTTCTTCGGTTTGTAATCCGTGCTACATGTACGGGAGTGTATAAAAGAAGACTATGGAGTCTTATATAGACTACTAAAACAAAATAACTATATTTTAGCGAATTTCCCCTATAGGGAAGAAGCTATTACCGTAGTCGGCATGGTAAGACCTAGGCCCGGGACCATGATAACTTTTCGTTTTGAGGTCCCCAGACCCCAAAAACACCATTCGTTCGAAACTGTATATATATATATATATATATATATATATATATATATATATATATATATTTATTATTTTTAAAAGAAAATTACCAGAGTACCCTTCAAAATTCATTTTTAATTCACTGACACGTGTTTCGAGGTTTACCTCATGATCACAGTGCAGCTAATAACCTTAAACTTAAAATTAAATAACCTGTAAATAAACAAAACAGTATGATAATTTTGTTAACATATGCTAAATTATCTATCTATATATGATTAATTACTTTTGATTTTTTTGATTGTTTCAAAGATTGGATTTTTTTGTTGCGCCTGCATTATATTTAGTATATTAGTTTTGTCTTCTGAATAATTCATGTAAATGTGAAGCTCTTCTTTTGCATTCATTTTGTCACCTTTCTTTTCAATAGACAAAACTTCTAAACTTTCTTGCAGTGTACCAAATTTGTGATCTGTAGTTAAAATATGTTCGGCAAATTTTGATTTTTGTGTGGTTTGGTTATTTGATTTTATAGCTTGAATATGCTCTTTATATCTACATTTAAAATTACGTCCAGTTTGCCCAACGTAATATTTTGGGCATTCCTTGCATGTCAATTTATATATTCCTGATCGGTCAAAAATGTCGGCGTTTTGATTATGTGAGCCGTTTGAAAATTTTGTTATCAAATGAAATGTATTATTCCTGGTTTTATAGCTGACTTTTAAGTTTGTATTTACGAAGGTTTTTCTCATAGCTTTGTTCAACACAGAACTATAAGGCATACAGATAAACTCTATCTTGTTTTGTCCATCAAAATTTTGTGAAGTTTTATTTTTAATTTTTCTTATGATAGTATCAATTATTTTAGATTTGTATCCATTTCTTATAGCTATCGATTTGATTGTACTTCTTTCTTCCTCAAAATGTTTTTCTGTCATCGGTATATTTAAAAGCCTATGTATCAATGAATAAAAACTAGACATTTTTTGTTGCCATGGGTGGTTGGAACTTTGTGGAATTATCAGGTCAGTTTGAGTTGGCTTTCTATATATTTTGAAACCGTGTTTGGTTCTTTCCTTAAATATAGTCAGGTCCATGAAGTTGATTTGTTCTTTTTGGGTTTCTATTGTGAATTTAATTTTCTCAGATAAGGAATTTAAATATTGCAATAAATCGTTACACTTGTTTTCATCACCATTAAAAAGACAAATAACGTCATCAACATATCTAAACCAATATATTATGTCGTTTTTAAATGGGTTGTTTTCATTAATAATTTTTGATGTTTCTAAATGATTCATGAATAAGTTTGCAAGCATTCCTGATAATGGTGATCCCATAGCAAGTCCGTCATCTTGTTTATAGTATTTTGAGTTGTATTCAAAATAATTTTGGTTTAAAGTTGTTTTTGTTAATTTTAATAAATCTTTTATTTCGTTTTTGGGAATTTTATTTTTGTTTAGGTTGTTTTTGAGAATTTCAAGCGTTTCATTAGTTGGTATGTTTGAATACATATTTGAGACATCAAATGATATAAACATTGAGTTTGTTGGAATTTCTACATTTGTTATTTTTTCTATTAAGTCTAAGCTGTTTTTTACACTATAGTCTTGTTCAAAATTCAATTTATTTTTGAGTTTGCTATTAAGAAACTTACATAGTTTGTAAGTAGGTGCATTTATGAAATTCACTACAGGTCTTATTGGTATTCCATCTTTGTGTAGCTTTGGCTGGCCTTTTAGTTTAGGAGCTTTAGGATTTATACTTTTTAATTTTATTTTCTCAATATTGGATAATGTTTTGCACTTAGATATTGAATTGTTGGTGTTTTTATTGAACTCTTGAGTTGGGTCTTTGTTTAGCATTTGAAATGAATTGTTCGTTATGAAGTTGTCAACTTTTGTATTGTATTCATTTTTATCTACTATCACTGTGGTGTTACTTTTGTCAGCTTTTGCTAACATTGCTCCATTTTCATGTAGTTTTCTTCCTATGGATTGTGCACATCTGAACTCTTTTTGCCCTTTTTGAGTAATAGTTTTATTTCTTGTTTCTAAACCAGTCTTATTGAGTTCATGAATGAAGTTGCTTCTTATAGGATCTTGGATCTCTTTAGACATATTTTTAATGGCTACCTCTACTTCAAGAAGTTCATCTTCTTTTTCACAGGATTTAAAGTCTAAATTGATGTTGTACTTCAGTGATTTACTGAGTAGGTGGTTTTCTTCTTCATTAAATTCAATATTGGACGTAATTTTAAATGTAGATATAAAGAGCATATTCAAGCTATAAAATCAAATAACCAAACCACACAAAAATCAAAATTTGCCGAACATATTTTAACTACAGATCACAAATTTGGTACACTGCAAGAAAGTTTAGAAGTTTTGTCTATTGAAAAGAAAGGTGACAAAATGAATGCAAAAGAAGAGCTTCACATTTACATGAATTATTCAGAAGACAAAACTAATATACTAAATATAATGCAGGCGCAACAAAAAAATCCAATCTTTGAAACAATCAAAAAAATCAAAAGTAATTAATCATATATAGATAGATAATTTAGCATATGTTAACAAAATTATCATACTGTTTTGTTTATTTACAGGTTATTTAATTTTAAGTTTAAGGTTATTAGCTGCACTGTGATCATGAGGTAAACCTCGAAACACGTGTCAGTGAATTAAAAATGAATTTTGAAGGGTACTCTGGTAATTTTCTTTTAAAAATAATAATTATAATAGTAGCCCTATGCAGTGAACTTAATAATATAATATATATATATATATATATATATATATATATATATATATATATGTGTGTCCGTGAGCACGATAACTCTCGTAAAAATTATCCGATTTTGATGAAATTTGGTATAAACATGTAAAGCAACATTTATGACTTTAAGTTCGAAAACCAGCCAGATCACTCTATCCGAAGGGGTATTTTGGGGGGGTTTTGTACCCCAAAAATGGGTTTTTCGAATTTTTTACATATAATTTTGGAAAAAGTCAAATTTTATTTTTTCCCATTGGATTCAGCTTAAAAAAACACAAAATTTGGTATTTTGATCATTTCTCTACGTCAATTGGTTACCGAGATATCGAAAGTGCTAAACACAGTACGTTGTCTAATGTTATTCTTATGGAGGAAAATAAAAATTTTATATCTCGCTTATTTATGAACGTATACTGACGAAACTTGGTATACGGCTTCATCTGGTTGTGGACCATTGATATTTGCTCAAAAAAATAATTTTTACCCAAGGCTCCCGTAGCAGCAAACCTGCGTACTCAGCCCCATGTTATTCTTATGGAGAATAAGTAACGTGTTATCTGCCTTCATTATGAAAATAAATTAATGAAATTTGGTATGTGGCTTTACCTACATGAGTTATATTGATATTTGTATAAAACCCCAATTTTTGTGTTCCTTACTTCAGCAAACCTGCATACTCAGCTGCCATGTTATTCTTATGGAGAATAATTAAATTGACATAAATCGTTTATTTATGAATGTATATTGATGAAACTTGGTATGTGGCTTTATTTGGTATTAAGTTACATATATATGCATTGGAAATTCGCTGAGTACGCAGGTTTGCTGCTACGGGGGTATATATATATATATATATATATATATATATATGTGTGTGTGTGTGTCCGTGAGCATGATAACTCTCGTAAAAATTATCCGATTTTGATGAAATTTGGTATAAACATGTAAAGCAACATTTATGACTTTAAGTTCGAAAACCAGCCAGATCGCTCTATCCGAAGAGGTATTTTGGGGGGGTTTTGTACCCCAAAAATGGGTTTTTCGAATTTTTTACATATAATTTGGGAGATAGTCAAATTTTAGTTTTTACCATTGGATTCAGCTTAAAAAAACACACAATTTGGTACTTTTATCATTTCTCTACGTCAATTGGTTACCGAGATATCGAAAGTGCTAAACACAGTACGTTGTCTAATGTTATTCTTATGGAGGAAAAGAAAAATTTTATATCTCGCTTATTTATGAACGTATACTAACGAAACTTGGTATACGGCTTCATCTGGTTGTGGACCATTGATATTTGCTCAAAAAAACAATTTTTTACCAAAGGCTCCCGTAGCAGCAAACCTGCGTACTTCGCCCCATGTTATTCTTATGGAGAATAAGTAACGTGTTATCTGCCTTCATTATGAAAATAAATTAATGAAATTTGGTACGTGGCTTTACCTACATGAGTTTTATTGATATTTGTTTAAAACCCCATTTTGTTGTGTTCCTTGCTTCAGCAAACCTGCATACTCAGCCGCCATGTTATTCTTATGGAGAATAATTAAAATGTCATAAATCGTTTATTTATGAATGTATATTGATGAAACTTGATATGTGGCTTTATGTGGTATTAAGATACATATATATGCATTGGAAATTCGCTGAGTACGCAGGTTTGCTGCTACGGGGGTATTTAGTAGTATTTTAATAAATATTGTTATTTTGTATTCGAAATTTCATGAAAATGAGAACTAATCCTTGTATTTAAAACGCAAAAATGAATTATTTAGACAGTTCGTCTGAGACTTCCACTGGGCTGAATTACATGCGGTTTGTTCTAAATGAAAGGTAGTTGTTCCTATATTTGCATATTTTAGAATTTTATATATTTGCTCGGTAAGTAGTTGAAAAATGAGAATTAATATGGGGTAAAATGTTACACTTTTCCTGTACTTTGGACAGTTCGTCTGTTACTTCTACTGGTCAATTTGCCTGCAGGTTGTTCTAAATGAAAGGCAGTTGTTCCTATATTTATAGGTTTTATTTATAATTGGAATATAGTGTAGTTAAATAGTCAAAAAACCAGGATTAAAATTTTCTTATGGCATTAACATGGGGTAAAAATTCACATTTTTGCAGTTTTTTTGGACAGTTTGTCTGTGACTTCTGCAATACCGGTTTACACGCGGTTTGTATAAATTGAAAAATAAATTATCCTATTTTTGCAGGTTTTATGTACTTTTCTTAGATTTTACTTAGGGCCTAGTTCATTATAAAAAACTGCGTTTAAAAATCGATTTCAATGTTTTCCTTTTCAATGCTTTAATACAACTCGTGTACTCATGTAAAACCTGTTGAAAGACAAAGATCCTAAACGTGTGGTTTTAGTAAATCCTTAATGGCCAATATCTTATAACGAGAATTACCATGTATAATGATTTTACTGTACATGAAAGTGATCAATTTAAAACTAGATTTCCTGAGTCTTACGCGAATTGCGCGGTTTCGAGCTACGTGAACGCGCCAACGGTTGGCTGGAACTTCCTGTAACAGTATCTGTCAAACGTATGACCAGTTCAGAATGTTACATTAAAAGAGGGAAATATTCGCTTGCCTAGTCCAAGCTTTCGGAGAAGTAGTTTTGTTTGTTGTCAAATATTAGGTTGTCGCTAGGCCGTGTGTTTGGGTCGGCGGGGTGGAGGCCACGGGTGTTTGCAACGCAGTGGGCCTAGGTCGAAGCGGCGACCTGCTGAATAATAAAACCTCGTCGTCGTAGTAGGGCCTATGGTAGGCAGTGCAGGGTCATCGCGTGGCGTGGGTATGTCCGACGTCTAGTTCCGTTCTGGTGATACATTTAGGAGGGGGCTCCAGTCACGAAACATTTGGCAATTCTGCTTGGCCCAACTACCTAAAATCCACAAAAAGGGGGTTAGAGTTTTCTGATTACTTTGCCCAACGAACTGGTTCAACTGAGAAAGGGGTGTCCTCACCCCCCAAAATGTATTCAGGGGGTCACGCTAGGATCCTCTGTGGGACCCGGGCTGAAATTTCACCGCGCCGCGCCGTCCTGCTAATAGCTCACTTTTCCATATGAAATGCGCTAATAACAATAGTTATTAAATAATGACTACAATTACTACAATATGGTTATTTTGTTTTAGTATTCTTTTTTCACTCTGTGTATGGGGGCTATACACATATTACGTTACACCATTGACTATAAATACTGAAGTATTTATAGTCAATGATTACACACTAAGGGGGGGGGAGAGTGTATGGCGTATTGTTACGAAATTCACACATTTTAAATAATTATAATGTTAGGAGTTAAAAGTAAATTTCAAATTTCAGAATTTTTATGATCTGATTTAGTGTTGTTTTCTACTATTCATTACGTATTTATGATTTTATTTGTTAAATTTGTTACTAACATTTTGTTTTGAATTTATAATATTTTTTACCTACTTATTTGTTACATTTTAGCTGGGATTTGTACACGATTTAAGCTTTTTAACATTTACTATGAGTACGTTACGTAGTAACGTATGAGGGGGTTGGGGGGGTATGGTTAGGTGTTATGTGGGGGAGGGGGGGTTTTAAAGGTGGAAAATGCGTTACGTAATATTTGAATGGCCCTTATGTAGCAGAAACGAAAATAAGGCCAATGTTAACTTTTAAAGCCTGCCCCTCCTCAACGGAATCTCCGATGTCGTTGATTTATGGCTCATTTTAAAGAGCAACAAAATTACTAGCGTGATAGATTTTGCTTGTATTTCATGTGTATAATATATTTAGAAACGTTAATTACCAAGTCCCTTCACTTAAATGTATAAATTATTGGATATTAGGCTTAATAAACAAGGCAAGTGTGGATATTAATTTACATTCCTTAGTAGGCTAGGGTTTGAATACTTGTTTTTTACATACTTAGTTACAGTTTTAGCATTGACTATAAATACTGAAGTATTTATAGTCAATGGTTTTAGCCTATTATAACTTCACTTGAAGGTAGGCTTAGGTTTGGTACGTTTAAAAGATGGGCTAAAAGGGAGAAAGTATTTGTCAGTTATCTGATATTGTTAGTGAATTTCCTATGGAAAAATTAACTATTAGCATGACCCGCATGGTGAAACTTAAGCCCGGGACCGCCATAGAAGGTCCTATCGTGACCCCCTGAACCGTTTTGGGGGGTCGCTAAAAACTTGTTGTATATATATACATATATATATATATATATATATATATATATACAATATATACAAGCCTGCGGACCCCCGCTATATATATTATGTGTGTTCGCACTCTAGCGGTCGCAATTTAAGTCCTTTTTTCTTGAAATTTGGTTGGAACCTTCCCTTCTGTAAACAGTTAAACAAGTTCGTTGGGCGAAACATTCGAACAACTCTAACCCCCTTTTTTGAAGATTTTATTTTTTCAAATTTAGAGTTTTTGGCCAAAAAAGGTTCAGAAAAGCCCCGAATGTAAAATTATTGCATATTAAATATATTAATATTAAATATATATAAAAATATATAAATATATAAAATTAATAAATATTAAAATATATAAATATATTAATTTGTGCATATTAAATTATTGTAAATAAAATGCTAAAAAGTTTAAGCCCTTCCTCATCATTCTAGCACAAGTATTTACCGAGTTATTAAAGAAAATATTAGTTGTCTTTACACAGTACTTATGGGGATTTTACACTAGAAAAGACTGTTTTTCTTATGTTGATGTAGTTTTATCACCCCCAATATCCCTATACCAACTTATTATTCTGACTATACCTTCTCCTAACCTTATAATGTACAACATTGCCATCCTAATAGTGATCATCAGCACATCAAAGCATCAGAACAGCCAAGAAATACAATTTTTCAATTTTCCAATGAAATGTTACCAGTGTTGTTATAAATGCTTCATGCGATTTTTTTAAAGATTTTAAAGCGGAAATTCACTCCCTTCACGTCAGCTTGCTGCGTGCGAACTCGTTTATTTTGACAAAGATTGCGCCTTCCTCACCGTCATGGAGGAATCGTGACGCACTCTCGAGCATTAGGAAGGCCCATGAATGATAAGACGAGGAATGGGAACAAATAATACTGCTGTAATCCTCATGTTGTCGCAAAACAAGATTTTCCAAGTTAATTATATTTTGGGTAAGATTTCTCGTTTCAAGCATTCCATGTTTGTCCACAACATTAGGGTTTCTTTGGCAAGTGTATTGGACACTTTTAGCTTTAGCAAGCTATTGGGGCGGAATAGCTTGTTGTTTTGTGAAGTTCCAGTGGGCGGGAAAGTCCCTTGGGCCCTCTTCAGCCGTCCCGAATAGCTTGTCAATAGAGGTGACTGCACCACCTTAAGCGGGAACACCAGTAACGAGGCTTCCGACTTTTCCAACCCCCCCACCTGCTTCCCCCATTATGCCAATGTTAACTTTTAAGTTCCGTTCAATAGTTATTTGTGAATATGAAGTTTTAAAATTTGGTAGGAATGTTGTACTGGTGATTGATTACCTAGCGATTTCAGTGAAAACATTTTCGATTTACGTTTTACGATTCGATAAAAAGATTATTTAATTATTAGTATTTTGAGGTGAAATCCTATATCCTATACTCTAATACAAGCTATGTCTGTTTGTTTGTTTGCAAAATTTATCTCGAGATCCAGCGGAAGGATTTCGCTGAAAGTTTGGGATAAGGGGCTTTTGGGTCTAAAAAATCGATTGGTAAAAACCACTACCTCAGGAAAACTCGTATTTTTTTACCAACTCATTTGAAAATTGAAAATTTTAATATTAGGCTTATGGAGTTCGGTTACTATGAATAACAAAAACAAACCATTAAATCAGCTGTTTGATTTTATCTATAACTTAAAATATTGTAAACAGCTGTTTTTGATTATGGAAATAAAAAACCTACTTGAATGGCACCTATCATAATGGAAATAAAAAAAATACTTGAATGGCAACTCAAACTCTTTTTTAGATAGGCGAGTGAGCGAAGCGAACGAGCTCATCATATTGAAAATGAACGAGTATTTGAAATAAAACAAATCCACATGTTTTATTTCGTCCTCTTCTGCGGAATCAGACTCCGAGCATGGCTCGGTCCCCCGGTACTTACCAATAATAAAAGATAAATTCGAAACTTCACTGAAACTGCTTCGTTTTTTATTCTTTAAAACAAGCCATTCATTACAAATATCCCCACCCGATTAGGCTGGATAGAACTTATTATAAGATAACATCGAGCTTATGAATTTATAAATCCACATGGATTTACTGGTGCCCAGTCTTAAGAGGTATTTAACTAATATATTACGCTATTTTGTTAATAATCTATCCTATTGCTAATATAATGTTATAAATAATTTATTACTACTCATGTTAGTGCTATATTAAAAAAATGTACTTCCATTTTTTGTGAGCGTACAACATACTTTTATATCTTTATATATAATTTTGTAAGCGAAATTGTCAAGTCAAAATTGTGGGAGTTTGGCAAGTCGCAGGGTGATGGGAGACGGCTTAAATTAAAGATCTTGATTCCAGGGATTCGGGGAAAATAGCGCTATTTCTACAACGTTACCAGCAAACGACAACTAACGTAAACATCTCCCATATGAAAAGCATGGGGTTTGGAAAACGTATGCTTTGTCTACATTAAAACATGTGATTATGTGTCTACTTTGTTTACGAACTGACACGTGTTCCTTCTTGGAGCAAGGTTACGGGCTATTGCCCCTTCACGCCTCCAGTTAGTAATAGTTTTAATGGTGAAATTAATAAGCTGGTTGAATATTTTGTACGAAAACACATAAATACGCTGTGTAGGAAAATGTATTGTGTAGCATACAACTATTAACATTGCAAATCTATCTATCTATAATATTATAAAGAAGAGGTGGTTTCTGTCTGTCTGTCTGTCTAATGTTCCGGGTGAACGCAAAAACTACGAACCGACTGGACTGAAACTTTACACAAAGGTAGATCTTGAACCCATGCAACACATAGGCCTATTCACTTCCTTAAAATTCCCTCGGGTTACGCCCCGTGAACGTCCTAAGTTTCAATGTTTACATTTCAGAAGAAAGTAAACATTCAGAAACTGTAATGCGAACAGCTGTGGATACTTCGTTTTGACAGGTTTAAAGAGCAGAAGCAAAAACAGCTGTTTCAAGCTATTTAAAATGCAGATTGCATTGACTAAAGAACGGGTAAAGAAAACACCTGTGCGAAGAACGGGTACATCAGCTAGTAATATTATAAAGAAGAGATGGTTTCTGTCTGCCTGTCTGTCTGATGTTCCGGGTGAACGCAAAAACTATTGAACCGACTGGGCTGAAACTTTACACAAAGGTAGATCTTGAACCCATGCAACACATAGGCCTATTCACTTCCTTAAAATCCCCTCGGGCTACGCCCCGTGAACGTCCTAAGTTTCAATGTTTACATTTCAGAAGAAAGTAAACATTCAGAAACTGTAATGCGAACAGCTGAGGACACTTCCATTTGACAGCTTAAAGAGCAGAAGCAAGAACAGCTGTTCAAGCTAACTAAAATGCAAATTGCATTGACTAAAGAACGGGTAGAGAAAGCCCCTGTGCGAAGAACGGGTGCGTCAGCTAGCTATTTATTAATATTAATGAATAAATATTAATGTGGCTTCATCTGGTTGTGGTCTATTCCTATTTGCACAAAAAACAATTTTTACCGATACTTCCTATACCCCCTCCTCCCGATTTTATATTTTGCTCTCCCCCCGATTTTTATTTTTGCTCCACCCCCGATTTTATATTTTGCTCCCCCCTCTTCGATATTATATTTTTGTTTTAAGTAAAATGGGGATTTTATATTTTTGCCCCCCCCCGATTTTATATTTTTTTGCCCCCCCCGATTGTATATTTTTGCTCCCCCATTTTTATTTTTGCCCCCTCCGTATTTTGTTTTTTTTGCTCCACCTCCCCCATTTTATATTTTTGCCCCCCGATTTGTTCGCCCCCTCCATTTTATATTTTCCCCCCCGATTTTATATTTTTGCTCCCTCCCCCGATTTTTACTTTTGCCCAACCCCCGATTTTATATTTTTGCCCCCCTCTTCGATTTTATATTTTTTTATGTCCCCCATTTTATATTTTTGCCCCCCCCCCCCCGATTTTATATTATTTTGCCCCTTCCGATTTTATATTTTTGCTCCCCCCGATTTAATTTTTTGCTCCCCCCCAATATTATAATTTTGCCCCCCCAATTTTTTTTTATCTGGTAAAGAAAACCACTGTGCGAAGAACGGGTACGTCAGCTAGTACAAACTATTTGTTGTTACACGTAACATCTCGTTGTAGAACAATGTCCTCGATGCAATACTTTTGTTAATCATAAGTTAGTATATTTGTTTTGCCGCGTGAGACCGCTGGCTGCCTAATACACAGCATTGAATAATAGGCTAACCTATTAAGTTTGTTAATGCACAAACTTAATAATAGTTTAGCCTACCTCATGAATGAATTTCCAGAATTGCAATGATGATTTACCAAATGAAGGGGAAAACAAGGTTTGAAATTAAATAGTCATTAAGGCACGTGTCTTTGCTTCCACTGCACTGAAGTGTCGGGTGATTGAAGTTGCTTGTAAATAGCACGTGCACAGTGGACGATTGCATGCTGTGAGCGAGAGACATTAATCTCGCTGACCGCAAGAAGGGGTTTCCACTAGTTAAACTGGCCGAGTTCATAACAAACGTATTTATTTTTTCTAAAACTCTATGGCGCCACCGTAAATTATCATTTTAGCGAATTCCCCCTATAGGGAAGAAAATATTACCGTAGTCGGTATGGTAAGACCTAGGCCCGGGACCGTGATAAAGTTTTGTTTTGAGGTCCCCAAATGCCAAAAACACCATTCGTTCAAAACTGTATATATATATATATATATATATATATATGCCTGAAGGGGTACTTTGGGGGGGGGGTTTGTACCCCAAAAATGCAAAAATGGGTTTTTTGAGTTTTGTACATGTAATATTTGAAAAAGTCAAATTTTAGTTTTTCCATTGGAATCAGCGTAAAAAGACGCACAATTGGGTGTTTTGATCACTGCTCTACGTCAAATAGTTACAGAGTTATTGAAAGTGCTAAACAAAGTACGTTGTCTAATGTTATTCTTATGGAGAAAAAGACAAATTGTATATCTTGGTTATTTATCAACTTATCCTGATGAAACTTGGTATATTGCTTCATATCGTTGTGGTCTGTTGATATTTGCACTAAAAAAACTTTTTGGCCGATAGTTCCCGTAGCAGCAAACCTGCGTGCTCAGCCCCATGTTATTCTTATGGAGAATAAGTAACATGTTATCTCCCTTAATTATGAACATAACTTCAAAACATTTGGTATGTGGCTTACCTGCTTGAGTTATATTGATATTTGTATAAAACCCCATTTTTTGTGCTCCTTGCTTCAGCAAACCTGCATACTCAGCCGCCATGTTATTCTTAATGAGAGTAATTAAAATGCCATTAATCGTTTATTTATGAATGTATATTGATGAATCTTGGTATGTGGCTTTATGTGGTATTAAGATACATACATGTGCATTGGAAATTCGCTTGGTGGGCTGCGGTTAGGGGGGATTTATGGGTTTGAATTGGTTTGTATAATTCAATTCAAAGGTAAAGCTTGGTAAGCAAATAATTGGTCATGAAATAGTAAAAAACATGCATATCAATCAAAACAAATCAATGGCTCCTTGTAAGTAGTTTCTCTAAATGCTCATTGGGCAATGATGACAATTTCGAATGGTTGTCATTTTGTACCGGTTTGAGATAAAAAACCTCTTGTAAAGCCTTTCAAAATGAGGTATCGCTCTACGGGGTTTACATTTTTAAAACATCTTGGCTGTCCCCAAAATTCCCTATTTTGGGGGCCTGGGCGAAGTTGCGACACCGACCAATATGTGCATTTTCTTTATTATAGAGCTGTACTGAGTTTTGTTGTCATATCCGTTGATAAGTTAACAGTTGGGTGTCCACAGTTGTCCTAAGCCTACGGTATATATACCTATATATATATATAGGTATATATACCGTATATATATATATATATATTTGCACTTTGAACATAACTAAATGTCGAAATACGTGTAAGTTCGACAAAATGATTTTTTCAGGGATACCGGTACTCAAATTTGTACTCAAAACACCGTTTCTTAGCAAGTATTTAGGGCCAAAGAGGAACCTATATGTCAAATTTCGACTTTGTAGGCCTTATAGTCATGGAGATTTCGTGATAGGTCAGTCAGTCAGTCAGTGGTATTTGGATTTTATATATTAAAATAATTTATATCGAAGAAAACATCCTCAGAAAATTGTATTTTCGTGCCCTTTTGTAAATGAGGTTCAATCTCACTTCTTGATAGTTGAGAAATTAACGAGTTTTTTAATTGGAAAACAAATCAGTAAATAATAATGGGGGCATGAGGTTTAAAAAGTTCCATTGATTATTGAGGAGTACAATTATTTTAACTGAATTTTTAGGTCATTGTTTTTAACGGCAAACTTGGTCGTCTCTTGTGGTCCTAATGATCCTGGTAAACCCCCTATCGTTTTCCCTCTTTTCCTACATTCTTCTAGGAAAGGAAATTAGTTTCGCTCATCCTCATTTCATACGGTTGTTTTGCTTTTGATAATACATTTATTCTAGTTCAGTTATATTTAGAACCCCGAAAAACATGTTGATTACGATACGTGGCATGGTTTATCGCAAAAATACTTGTTAGTAAGATTTCGGATTTGATATTACAACACATAGAATCAGAATTACAAAATTAACGTTTTAAAAATTAAGATGATCATACACTTTTAGCATGGTAGTGATACAAATACAGGATGTAATTAAATAAATAAATGCGGCACTTTAGATATTATAAAATAGTATATTATGCTTCTATCCATTCACATATATCATATGGACTAAAAGCTATAAGAATTCTTTGTCAAGTCTCAAGAAGAACATCGTGCAAACAAATATTCAAACAATTAAATATTCTAACATTATGGTCAATTTTTGTATTACAAGAAGCACGTTTTGCACATTTGAACCTTGATAAATTTTCATTCAGAAGACAAATTCATAATTATAACACGAGAAATCTCAACCAAATAGACTTGCCACATCCAAATTCAACATTCCGACAAATATGCCCTGACGACATATCAATCCAAATTTACAATACAATTCCTCCAGAAATAAAATCTTTAAATAACATAAGACAATTCAAAAACAAATTAAAGCAATACCTTATCGAGAAATGTTCATAGCTACAAAATCGAAGACTTTAAATGAAAACAACAAGGAAAGTAGTGGAGAAACAGGAAAGAGGCCCCACAATCGGCGCCTTTTCCCCATGTTATTCTTATGGGGAGCCGTTTTTGCACCGACGCCAGCTCCCGCCTATAGAGCTCCCGCCCGCTGGCCTATATTAAATATACCCCTTAAATATATTGTCCCCATCCCCCCTCTATATTTTTAAAAATTAATTTTCAAATTCTAAAAAACTATCTTTGGTGTTTACTGTCCGATAAGTCTGCAATTTGGATATGTTATTGTCCTAGTGTTTTAATAAATTTCACATTTCCCAAATTCACTATTACGGTTGAATTGCCAACTATTTACTGACCTTTGCACCCTAATTTCCGTTTTGACTCTTGCCATATTTTGACCCTAAAATTCATTTTAATACATCCTTTGCAGAAATCCACGAGTTCTGGCTACTTGGGAACCCGAGCCATTTGACATATAATAAATCACCCTTCCTCCTAATTACCTTCTCTACCAAATACATGTCTTTATATTTAGTTTTTAACAATTCTTCTGTATAAAATCCTCCTTTGATTATATTGCCATTCTCATCTTTCAAAATATAAGTCACAGGCTTTGTTTTCTTAACTTCTGCTATTGTAAAAAGCTCTCCCGTCCAGTTGGGGGTATATCCTTTACTAAATACATGTTTATATTTAGATATCCTTACACTATCCCCCACCTTATATCTTGGCTTTTTAACTTGTACTTTAGATGCTAACCTTTCATGTACATCTTTAGAGTTCTTAGCACTTACTTGGTTAGGTTTCATCCCTATGGATCTATGTACTTTATTATTATATATCCTTATTAACTTTGGAAGTAAATCCAACCACTTGTAACTCCCTTGTGCACTAAACTCTCTATACAACCAATTCTTTAAAGTTCTCTGGAACCTTTCCACAATAGCTGCCTTAGTTGTAGAGTAAGTGTGGTAGTGATTAATATTTAGAATTTTCATTAGTTTGGTAAAATGTTCATTAAAAAATTCTTTTCCGTTATCAGATTGAATATTTTTAACTCCCTTTGGGAGAATAGTTTTTATAGCTTCTGTGACTACTAATCCAGTTTTATTCTTTAGTGGAGCAGCATAAGCTTTTTTAGAAAATGTGTCTATTAAAGTTAAAATATATTTATTCCCAGAATTCTCTCTAGCATAATTCCGCATATCTATTAAATCGATTTGAACAGTTTCGTTTATACCCAACACCTTAAAAGACCTTCTAACAAAGTTCTTTCTCGCGGGCTTATGCAATTCGTAAGCAATTTTTTCCATTTTTTATTCTTTATTTTTAATGTTAACGTATCTGCCAGTCTCTGTCGTTTCAAAAACACCTCCATTGCTACCAACTAACATACCATCACTCATTCTTTGATATACATAGTTTTTTGGCAAATATGCCTCTCCATCTAAAGTCTTAAATCCGCTTAAAGATGTAGGGTCTGCAACCAACAATTTAGGATTGTACATCATCAAATCGATTTCATTATTGTCTTGCATAAATTTATTAGTTTTATTGTTAAACCTTAATGCGTGTGATTTTAAACAAATATCAAATTTAATATTGTCTTGTCTAAAAGTTTTAATATTATCGTCATACCTCAAAACCTGCGACATTAAACAAACATCACTCCTATCTTTGCCTTCAGGTATATTCTTTATTAATTTGTCCTCTGCATCCCACATATCGCCATCTAATGTTAATACATTATAATATTTATCCCCCTGTTTTATTATGCTTTTCTCACCTTTTGTTAATATTTGCTTAACAACAGCCACATCATTTGGCAATGTCCCAGGTAAAATGTTTGTTAATTGCTTATTTTTACCATCAAATTTAAGACCGTCTAAAGTCACAGTCTGATGTTTTGTAACACAATCGTTCTCATCAACAGCGGGTTTAACACGAACTAGCCTTTTATTATTAAAATCCCAAAAGTTTAGATCCATTTTTGGTACTTGAGAGACGTTTACAACATCATCGCTTTCTTTACCAGCCAACAAATTACTAATCTTTCGCTTTTTGGCATTCCAAACATTTCCCTCCGATTCCAAAAATTCATAATTATTTTTGTCTTGTACAAAGACACCATCTTTTCTTATTAAAGTTTGCTCTAATGTGGGTACATCGGTTGAGCTTTCACCTCGTTTAACACTAGTAATTTTGCGTTTATTAGCGTTCCAATTATTATTCTTGGATTCTAAAAACTTATATTTAGTATTACCTTGTACAAAAACATCACCTTTCCTGGTTAACGTCTGCCCCAAAGTCGATACATCGTCAGTAAACTCCCCACCTTTAACATTACTAATTTTATAATTTAAAGCATTCCAACCATCATCTTTTAGATTTAAAGTAGTTTCTTTAAAACTTCTAGCTTCTGGTTTACTATACGGGTTATATACGCGATAAAATTTATCTATCATATTTTTATTTAATAAACAATTCCACTTTCCCTCAATTCTTCTATAATAGAATCTATCTCATTATCCACTCCAGAATTTCCCGCCAATCGGCTTAACCAAAGCAGTCTTAACCTATCTACAAGCTCATTAGGATCGTCCCAATAAACATAATCTATTTTATTACCAGTTACCTGCCTTAAACCTTCACCAACAGTCTTAAACAGGGGTTTAATTATATTAAGATATTTAGTGTGTTTATTACTTGACATCGCCGCACCTGTTTTATAACCCTTTAAATGTGCATTTGTAGCTTCCAAAATCTCTTTATAATTTTGCAAATCAGCCTGACTATAGTTTACGGGTTCTTTTAAAGTTAACAATTCCCACAATCCCTTTGTCCCTTTATAAATTTTTTCTCCAACTGTAACATCATCATTGGCAATTTGAACTTCCTGATTCCCAATAAAAAATTTATTTCCTTCTCGCCTAATACCATATGTGGTGTCTGTCATACTACTTCTACTAAGGTAATTTCCTAAATAGTCTGATGCTAAAAGACCAAAATCTAATTTGTGCGGTGTTATCTGTGTTATTCTTGGTATTCTAGACGGGGTCTTTTCTAAAATCATTGGGAGAACTGGCCTCTCTGTTTTTGTGGCTAAATTTTTTAATTCTTGCAAAGGCTCTATTAAAGGTTGGAATGTTTGGAACCTCTCTTCAGCCTCTAGAAATTTACCACGTTTTAACACCCTATATTTTTCTCTTATTTGTTTTGCAGACTCTACCAATTCTTGTTGAATATTTGTTTTCATTTTATTTACATTTTATTTATCTCATTTGTCAAAGGATTATACTCAAACACCTTATCGTGTATTATTAGGCAATATGCAGATGTGTTTGAAGGGACATTTTCTGCAGTTTCAATTTCTAATTTAATATCTACAACCCCCTCTTTGATTGATTCATTCTGCCTAGAACAATCTATTACAATTAGAGGATATTTATTTATAAAGTCAGCTCTGTTAAACATAGGATCGGGGACGGTGTTGTAGTAACTCTCCCTAAACCTCACAAACATCTCATAAGCTTTAGAGGCATCTCCATTTTCAAAGTCGAGATTTAAATCACTATAAGGATAATATTCAGAGTTTAAAAACACTTTGAGATTTTTCAATTTACAGTGATCAAATTCATCAGTTCTTTTTCGTGCACTGTTGTCCCTACCTGTTTGGAAACCAAATATAACATACCTGGGCTTCTCCAAACTCGATGACGTCTTAACTGACCATGTGTGTCTCTTGGTTTCGGGGTATGATGGGAGTTCGTGTAGCTCCAAACTTCTAAATGCAATTTGCAAATTTTTATTTTGTAATAACATCTTTTGTAATTGAAGCTTCTCCCCATCAGATGGTACCACGTGCGGCATCACCCACTGAATCGATTTAAGTGTAATTTTAGGAATAGGATCGACACCGGTTGGAGCATTAGATGTTGTTAATATACAATTTAAGTCGTTTTTGGATCTTTTCAACACCAATTCTTGTTTAACATTTACTAAAACCTTATTAAAATCCTCAAACACACCCATTAACAACTCTAACGGGACACAAGTACTAAACTTGCCGCTTTTATGGAACTCCTTTAAATTTTCATCAGAATCAAATGCTGCATTTGACAATTTAGTTGTTTTATTGTAAGAGCACAATATTTTCATAAGACTGGAAATTCCCGGATTTCTTACAATATCTATTTCTTTACCAGCAACTTCGTATCTAATTTCATCAAATAAGAATGCAAATGCATTATTTATAAAATGTCCTTTATCATGATTCTCTATTTCTCCTTTAATATACAGATAACTCCTACATGGGAGTGTTAGTAAATCTTGATTATTTATGCATATTCGAATTTCATCGGAATTATTTATTGCTAAAGTGTTGTGTGGAACATAGGAGTGATTTGTAATTTTAACCAGGCTATCATCGTATTGGAATTTTCCTGCAACGTCTAGAAAATCTTCCATTTTTATTAATAGAAAATTTTAACTTCAACCCAATTGATCGCAGAAACCTGGCATTTTGCACACTTAGCCCGTTCTTGTAAATTCTCATATCTTTTTTATATGACAAGTAATTGTAGTTTCTTCTTTATTAAAGTCAATTGGCTTGTCGTGTTGATCTGCAAATGTAATGCTAACAACATCTAAACTTCTCTTATTTACAGGGAAGTATATAATATTTCTGGGAACCTCAATAATCTTGTAGCCC
This sequence comes from Allygus modestus, assembly GCA_963675035.1. Classification (NCBI taxonomy): domain Eukaryota; kingdom Metazoa; phylum Arthropoda; class Insecta; order Hemiptera; family Cicadellidae; genus Allygus; species Allygus modestus. The sequence goes on from OY776114.1 coordinate 61,636,121, forward strand.
GGAGGAGCTTCTGGATAAAAACTGTGTATGGTGTGTGATTTGTCACCATTTAAATAAGACCCATTCGCAATATTACATTTTACTCTAATCACATTTACATTATTTATGTTGATTTTATTTACGGATTTAAACGCAATATCTGGAGTAGAAAATCCTTTAAATCCCAATAATTCAGACCCTAAACACGGTTTTGTAAAATCAAACACATGGCCAGAATGTAATGTGGCTTTCATAGTTTTATTATCGGCTATAAGTACAAAATCTGGGAGTTGCTTTTGAATTTCCTTCGCAAGCTCAAACACTTCGTATGTACCTTCAGCAATTTCAATTACATTTGGAGCTTTGTGATCGTAATAATACACATCCTCACCCTCGTCTATAGTTAATTTTGTGTCTTTAAGTTTATTTAATTTTGGAACTAGCCCTTTGTAAAATATAAGTTTGACTTTTGTATTAATTAATGCTACTTTATTTTGTATAATAACTTCAACTTTACCATCTAATGCTCGGTTTAATTCGTCAATTGTAACCTCCCCTTTTGGGGTTGTAATTTTGTGCATTTTGTAATATGTCAAAGTATTTAGAGGTTTTTTAACATTAAATATAGAATTATAACTTTGAAAATCTACCAGTCCAATTACATAATCACCATTTAATTCTATAGGAGGAAAGAACACCGACTTCAACTCTGGCTCTGTACCTGTGAATGTTATAGTAAATGAATCCATTTTTATAAACTAAAATTTTTCAGAAATGATAAACATAAAATTCCACAAATGGAACTGTTTAAATCTTGTATTTGATCAGTTGTATAGTAAATTTTAGATGGTACAAAATATTCAATTACCTCTTTTGGGGGCTGTATTCCGAAAGGGTCAAAATATATTACAACATCTTTATTTTTACGATATGCTGTCCAATGTGTGCCCCTGTCACTGTCTAAATTAATAATTCCACATTCTCTTACTTTTGGGGTCTGTTTTCTTAGCTCGTTTTTTAGGTACACCCCTCGAAAGTGAGGCACGTCTCTTGCTGCCTCTAACAGCTGAAAGTTGTCCATCTTTTTTATTAAATTTTAATCCCATTCCCATTTTTGCCTTAGCCTTCATCAAATTTGTCACTGCATAAGCTGCTGCTTTTTCGGCCAGACTGGCGTCCTTTGCCGAAACCCTAGTCCAAGCCTGGTCCGCTAATCTCATATCTGCCTTGTTCCGGGCGGTTGTATCAGGATTATTCATGTAGAATATGTCGTGCTCTTTACAATAAGAGTCTAGCTTATTTTTTGGAGGTACATTTCTGGCTAAATTTTCAGGCACGTTAGTTCCGGGCCCGCACCATTTATAATTTCCAGGTATGTGGAGTGGGAAAGGAAGGTTGTTTATAAGGGTATTTAACAAGCCACGGCCTCTATATGGCTTTAAGAATAATCCCTTACCCTTCTTACACTTTCTCTTTGCCATTTTTATTATATAAAAAATTCAACAAAGAATCAACACAATAAAGAAAATACACCATTATATAAAAAATGTCATTTATTCAACAAAAGAACAAATTTAAAATTGCACATAAAGAAAATACACCAAAGAAGTTGGGTCTATTTCCTAATAATATTCGCTGTCTTATAATAGGGCCCAGTGGTTCGGGGAAGACTGTTGTAATTTATAACTTAATTGTAAAAAAACAAGGATTAAAGTTTACAAATTTATATATAATATCCAAATCTTTAGAACAAGAAAAATATAAAAAAATAATTGAAATATTCCGTCTGTGTGATGAAGTTAAATTACACACATATTCAAACTGTGAAATCACACCAAATGATGTAGAATCACACTCAATAGTTGTATTTGACGACATAAATAGTCCAAATATCACACAATTTTTCTCAATGGGCAGACACAAAAATATTAGCAGTTTTTACTTGTGTCAATCTTACAGTAAAGTAAACAAACATTTACGTGACAATGTTAATTTCCTAATATTATTTAAACAAGACGATTTAAATTTAAAACATGTGTATAACAATCATGTGGGAAATGATTTTTCATTTAACCAATTTAGAAATCTCTGCCATCAGTGCTGGGATAGGTCTAAATATGGCTTTATTGTAATAGACAAGGAAAGGCCAAAGAATAGTGGCAAATACAGATTTATGTTTGACCAATTTATAGTGACCAAGGGCAAGGGTGTTGATGCCATCCACAATAAACCTCTTGTCGTCATCAAAAGAGAGTACCTTTTTGTTCATCGTTAATGTTTGCAGATGGTGGTTTGTGGATTTAATTCTTGTAACATTCTCGTAGTAATCTTCTCCAGTTGCAAGACAGTGTAAGTAGTGTTGGTGTCTTAAGAGATGTTTAACTGTAGCGCCGTCAGCTCCTTTTGCCTTCTTAACCTCTAGCTGCTTTTCTTTTTCGTATAACCACTGTAGAGGAATGAAAGAGTATAATTTTGGCCTTAAACCACAATATTCATACATAATTTGACCATTTAATTCATCTTTAAACTTGCCCGTAACTTTTTTGTTTTTATCAGAGTATAAGAAATGGTCTTTACTGTATGCAGAGGTGTCAAAACGGTCCAAGTCGCTTTGTATTTCCTTGTAAAAGTCCTCTGTTACTATAGAATAAAGAAGGCTGTCCGTGTCTGTCATTAAGAACTTTTTATTCTTAAATTTTGACATATAATTATAGTGGAAATCATACATGATTACTTTGCTGATATCCAAAATGGTCATTCCTAAATATATTGGTTTATCAAACTTTACAATTAATTTATTTAAATGCACAGCATGCAAGTTGTTATCGAACATTTTGCTGCAGTCAAATCTTGGCTTTGTAACATACTTTGTTAACTTAGACTCGTCTACAAGATGTATATCACGAAACTTGCGTTGGTTCATAATTGTTCGACCAAAGAGACTGTTATTTAACAGTTTGTAAAAGTCTTTTTCAAAATCATGTTCAGCTTTTTGTCGCTTTTCAATATTAAAATTAATATAGGGTGCAAGCCAATTTGATTGTCTGAATTTTAAGATTCTGTGGTATTTTGTAACTACCAAACCCAGTTCTTCGTATTTTTTTAGTGCCTTATAATGTAGAATATATTTGGTTTTGTCATTTAAGTTTGGTATTAATTTTCCATTCATTTTTTCTGGTGCGAGCGGGTAGTCATTATGCAAGTCGTGTAAACTTTTATCGTATTTTAAATCAACTTCCAAAATAAATCCAAAGTTTTCATTTTTATTGGATTTATAATCTTTCTCATTTGTCCATCTAAAGCCATCAACGGGCAACGACTCACACATTGCTGTAGAGTATAGTGAGTTGCAGTCTAAGTATACAAGATAGGTGCTTTCTTGATTTGGGTCATAATGTTCGCCCATGTACTTATTGTTGGCTTTAGCGTAGCGCGTGGAAATCATGCTTACACCACCTCTAATGGCATGTTCTATAAACAAATGCATGTCAATGTCACTAAATAACTGTAATTTTATGCCGGTCATTCTAAGACACACCTCCCATGTTAGTCCAGGCAGTGAGTACATGTGGACAGGGTCGAGTTTATAATCCTTTAAACTCAAGTCCCTAAATGTCTCAAACACATCAGCCAATAACAACACATCTGTTTTAAGGTATAAATCGTGATATTCTTTTAAATTCTTTATATTAAAATGATTCCATACGTTTTTAGCATGTTCATATTGCGCAGGAGATATACATTCTTTAGTTAGGCTGCTGTAAAATGCCTCTATGGGTGGTAGGGGCTCTAAAAACTTTTCTGGTCCTGTCATGTATTCGTATGGAAATTCGCCCTTGCGTTGTAGTAGTGGATTGTCTATAAATCTAAATGTATTTAAATTGGAAGCTAATTTGCTTAAGGGAAGAGACAGAAAGTTGTAGGAATCCAAAAACACCAAATCATCAACAGAGAACGATATATATTTTTCCATGTCCTTGGCTATGCAATTCAATTTGCGATTGAGTTTTCCCAAGTGTTGCATTATTAAATGACCATCATAGTTTTTAAGGTTGTGGAAGAATACTGGAATTTTCTTGGTTGCTTTATAGTTTAAATTGCAAGCGTTGTGGGAGGGTCCTCGGAATTTGCCTGTTAGATGGCAATGGTCGCGCACTTTATCACCCAGTAACAGCTGTTGGCATATGTGACAGTATTTAGAGTTTTGGAAGGATGCCTCTTGCTCTGCAGTCATTACAAGGGGAACATATACTTCCATCTGACTTTTAATAAAGTCATAGGTTTTAAATAACTTTTCGAAAAATACATCCATCACATTTTCACCGCTGTACAACTCTTCGTAAATAATTTTAGAGTCTCTCACCACAACATAAGCAAATCCAGAAGGAGTGTGTTTGCCGCAGTTTATAAAACATTCGAAATCTGCATAAATCACAAAGGGAGCTTTAAGTTGATATTTGTAATTCGTAAATTGTAGTGTATCTTTTTCAGACATTTGTACTCTTTGAGCATCAAGGGGTTTACAGTGTGTTGTGTGACGTTCCAATATATCTTTGGTGCCAAAATGTTGCAAACAGAACTTGCAAAAATATTTCTTATGGTCATCTTTTGTAGAATTAAACATTAACTTATCAAAATCACGAATTAAACAGTAATGTGATTTCTGACCATGTTTTAGAAGCAGCAGGTTGACGTGAGTATTGTCGTTTAGTTTAGTTGTTCTCAGTGGATATATTGTTTTTCCTTCAATTCCATATACATTAACACTTATGTTGTTTTGTTTTTCAAATTTATCAATGTCAGATATTTTTACTGGATATTTTATATTTGTCATATTTAACTGGTCCTCATAGAGTTCGTAGTGAACTACTCGATTTGCATTTTCTTTACGATTCCTTGGATTCAGGCTTGCTAAAACACTCCAGGTGAAACATTTATTATCACTATTTTTAATATTTAAAACAGCATGTTTTGATTTTATATTTTCTGGCGTGGGAATGTATGATTTGGGAGTTAGGGGCTTATATTTGTAAACATGCAACTGCCAGTATTTGGTGCGGTCATATATCCATCCACTGCCTTGAGCTTGATATTTGTGTATGGAGGTATCGATTTTTAAAAGTGAATTTTCAATTTGAGTCTTTAGCTGTGCTTTCTCAATTGATAAATTAGTTAAACTTCGAAAATCAGCAATACATTCTTTGTCAATGATTAAATCACCATTATTGTCCACTGAGTGTTTGATGAATTTTACTCTCCTAATAAGAATCCATTTGATGGGTAGAGGACAAGATTGGAGAGTGTCTAATATATCCGCGGACTCGCCGTAAAACTTAAACACATTATAGGGTCGCTTGTCACATCGTAGGTGGTGGCGGGGTTTGTTCCGGGTGATGACTCTCTTACACACATTACAAGTATTGTGGTTCTCTAACATATGCATTTTAAAATTGCTATTGTTAAATATTTGATGACATATTTTACAAATTTTAGGAATAACTTTGTGAACAAGTCGATAATGGCGTAATAAATTGCTTCTGTTGGAGTAAGACGTGGAGCACTGTGCACAGGTCAACATTTTTTGTTGGAATGAGGGTGGTGGTTTTGGGGCTTCTATATATATCCTTGGTTGAAAATTTTAAAATTATATCTTTTTTAAATAATAAAAACATATTTTTTAACTCTAAAATAAGACATTTTTGCGGTTTAATTACTGCAAAAATTAAAAAAATTTCCAATTTGGTGGTGCAATATTATTTTTTACATACACATTTTAGATATTAATACACATTTGGAAATGTTGAATTTGGGAAATGTGAAATTTATTAAAACACTAGGACAATAACATATCCAAATTGCAGACAAGTCGGACAGTAAACACCAAAGATAGTTTTTTAGAATTTGAAAATTAATTTTTAAAAATATAGAGGAGGGATGGGGACAATATATTTAATATAGGCAAGAGTATATTTAATATAGGCCAGCGGGCGGGGGCTCTATAGGCGGGAGCTGGCGTCGGCTCAAAAACGGCTCCCCATAAGAATAACATGGGGAAAAAGCGCCGGAAGTGGGGTTAAACCGGTAATTCTCCTCTACTATACAATAACTTCTAAGTTGTTTACGTGTGTTGTTTATTTAGTGTGGAGTTATTTTTGAACTCGTGGATTTCTGCAAAGGATGTATTAAAATTAATGCAAATTTTAAATGGGGGAAAATAAGGCAGGGGCCAAAAAGAAAATTTGTGTAGGGTAGGATCGGGCGTCGGTGCAAAAACTGATCCCATAAGAATAACATGGGAAAAAAGCGCCGGAAGTGATGCAAAACCGGTGTTTCTCCACTACTAAGGAAAATATAATATAAATTTAAAATAAAAATGTTGTGGTTTCAAGATTGGATGAAGATTATTTTTTTAATATTCAAGGATTTAATTAATAAACATTCTATAAATTATTATTAACATTACATACTCTGTTAATTTAATTAATCAAAATTCTATAAATTATTATTAGCATTACATACTCTGTTAATTTAATTAATCAAAATTCTATAAATTATTATTATCATTACATACTCTGTTAATTTAATTAATCAAAATTCTATAAATTATTATTAGCATTACATACTCTGTCAATTTAATTAATCAAAATTCTATAAATTATTATTATCATTACATACTCTGTTAATTTAATTAATCAAAATTCTATAAATTATTATTAGCATTACATACTCTGTTAATTTAATTAATCAAAATTCTATAAATTATTATTAGCATTACATACTCTGTCAATTTAATTAATCAAAATTCTATAAATTATTATTAGTATTACATATTCTGTTAATTTAATTACAGTTAGACAGTTGTTTTTTGAACCGCTGATGTGATTCATTTGTTGTCATTTGCAACGCCATAAGTTTGTTTACATCCACTATTTTCAAATAAGTTTTCGTATAGGGTTAAGTAGTCTTTTAAGGCCTAAAACCCGATATTTAAGCAAAATCATTTTGCGGGGGATTCCCATATATATATATATATATATATATATATATATATATATATATATTGCATGTATACATGAAAGTATTGTTCGTTTAAGGAGATAGGAAAGTAAGATACACGCCACGTGAACGCCCACAACAGCGATTTTGCTTATACAATAATAAAACATTTGGTTTTATTTTGCGCTTTAATAAATTGTAATAAAGTTAAACTAAACGTATTCATACTCTTAAAAGTTTACAAGACGCGATAGAATCATACAAACTGAAAATAAACCAAAATGTTAAACTGAGTTTGAACATCCTACGCCTAAGCCTAAGCCATAAAGTGGTTTACGGTAAAGGGTGTTATTGAAACCAGGAGTTAAACACACACATTGGTGCCTTCCTTATGTCGCGAATAGTATTGATGAAAACAATCTTATACGATCCTTATTCTGTCGAAGATACAAACTACATATTCCACAAGAATACAAAAATGTAATCCTTCGAGCCGGATTTGAACCAGCGACCTATGGATATCAGCTCACATACAACTACAGTCCACCGCTCTACCAACTGAGCTATCGAAGGAGCTGAAATACTACTTATTAAACGACATATCTCACCTTTACGTTGGAAGGTTTGACACTAATCCTATACTCTTATATGAGCAATGTTTGCCTGATTGGTTGGTTGGTTGGTTGGTTTATTGCACAATTATCTCGAAAACGGCTCCGAGGGTTTCCTTCAAATTTTGGAAATAACTAAGTTCTGGTATAAAAATATGTTCTACATAGGTCTCATCTCCATTAAAAATCAAATAATGTTAAAAAACTAAATTGAAAAGTTCAAAAAATTAACATTGGGCTTATGGAGTTTCAAATCAAAACAAAAGAATTATAACAGCTGTTCATAATGAACCAGGGAACTGTCAAAGTAATACTCATTTTGTTTATGATTATTCCTGAGAGCAGAGATTAAAAGATTTGAGTGAAGATTACATATATAGAGTAGTAAAATAAATCAAAGGGGCATTAAGCTATAAATAACAACTGGAGGGACCTTAAAATGTAGAAAAGAGGCAAATGAGTTATACAAATCTGATTATCGGTAGGGGGAAGTGGTGAAATATTACTCAAAGTCATCTAAACAAACTGCCTGGCCTTCCCCCGAGCAAAGCTCGGCCCCAGGTACTTAGCAATTAACGTACAAGTAAACTAGATTACGCGTAGAGTCCAAATCCTGAAAATCCGGATTCCAATTTGTCACTGATTGCTTCTATACCTGCTTCTCCTATAAGGTCAATGTTAACTTTCAAATCCCGTTCAGGTTGTTCGAAACCGTTTATTTAAGGTCCATTTTAAAGAGCAACAAAATAACTGGCAACAACATTTTGTAGTGAGTAGAATTTCCACATCACAAATAGTTCACCCATAAAAATCGTAATTATCGAATATTTTTGGAATTTTTAGAACGATTATTATGTGTGATGTCAAAATTGTACTCACTGAAGCTTGTTTTTTTCTTTTCTTTAAAATGAACCATAAATCAATAATATTAGATAATCCGTTGATGAGGGAAGGTCTTTGAAAGATAACATTTAGTTAATGGGGGAAGCAGGTAGAAGTAGAGGACGGAGCCCCTCTTAACGCGACATGTACACGAAAGTGCTTTGCTCGTAATTTAAACACGATCCCAATAACATAGAAAGGACTAAGGTAATTTGTGTCATTATCTTGTTAGGTCTGTTGAAGATCCTGGCGATTTTTCATGAACTATCTGTGATATCGAAATTCTGCTTACTGAAATCGCTAATTTTTCTGTAAAATTAACTATAAAATGTTGAATATTTTTGAATTATTTGTGATAACATCATTGTTTTGAATAATTGAAGTCCTTGTCCCAAAGGAATTCCTACTTTCTGTCTATTGTTAGCAAATTATAAAAATAATACCTAGGATGTAGTGTTTCTATCATTCAACTGAGCCATAAGTCATCGACATCGGATAATCCGTTTTTTATGAGGCTTTCAAAGTAAATTGGCCTTTATGGGGGAGGCAGGTATAAGCGCGATTCCAGCCATAGTATGAGTTGAAAACTTTAGTTTTTACCTAGATGATATCCGTACACGTGGTAGGAAACGTGTCGTTAATTGTGTGCATTGCTGCGACGGGGGTAACTAATGATTTATGTCGGTCCGAGAGTTGATAAACACACCCATTACCAGTCCCGACTACCGGCCGCGGCGCGGCGCTGCCAGTCCTCGGCAAAGTGCTCTCTCATTATTTGCCTCACCTTGCGCCGTCCTCTCGCCTGCGCCCGCGTGATGGCGTTGCATCAGGCTCATCTCTTCATTTGCCGAACTACAAGTCATCGTCTATTATCTTAATCCTCCGCTCCCTCATTCTTGATGTCGTTTTAATAGTGTGGTGCCACGATTTGTCTTGTCGGTCGATACGGCCGGAATGGATTAACGAGACTCGATATGGTTTGATAACAGTTTTTATGGGAAAGTCCTCTAGACTTGGGGTGAAGTCAGGATTACAAATTTTTATTACACCTGTTTAGTTTTTAAAATTTGTAACAAGATTCATGCTATTCATGAGAAATTTATAAAAATAAAAACATGTTCGGGTCATAAAATTAAATCTTAAGTGGCTCACTTCCACTAAAAAAGTGAGTTTGTTAGTGAGCTCGATTATAATTCACGTCAGACGACCTCAAGAGCTTCATACAGTTAAACCTGGAGAGAATAAATATGATTATATCAGACCATTGAAACTTACGCGATACAATTTGGTGATGGAATTATTGACAGTGTAAAGAGTAAAAACTGAATATTGTGCCAGTGGTGGAATTTATCAATTGACTTTCTAAGTAAATTGGAAATTATTAATTACTTGCTTTGAACAAAGAGGTTTAGTCTGATAACGGAAAAATTCAATTTGTTTATTGAACTACCTCCACGAAATTAAAATCAAATGTTACGAATAATTTAGAGAATAAAGTAAAAGTATTGCTTTCCCTACTTCGTAAATTATTTAAAATTCCATTTAGGCATACTAAACTTAACAAATATAAGTTATGTCTCAGAAATTTGCCTGAAAATCGTCGTAATAATTTTTTAGCGAATTCCCCCATAGGGAAGAAGCTATTACCGTAGGTCTCATGGCAAGACTTAAGCCCGAGACCATGATAACTTTTCATTTTGAGGTCCCCAGATGCCAAAAACACCATTCGTTTAAATTTGTATACACATGTCCGTAAGCACGATAACTCTCGTAAAATACCCCCCGTCGCAGCAAACCTGCATACTCAGCGAATTTCCAATGAATATATATGTCTTAATAACACATTAAGCCTCTTACCAGGATTCATAAGAAATGTATTCATAAATAAGCGATATTTAAAATTATTCATTATTCTCCATAAGAATAACATTAGGAATGAGTACGCAGGTTTGCTGCAACAAGGAACACAAAATAATGGGTTTTCATGCAAATATCAGTAGAAATCATCTAAGTGAAGTCACATACCAAGTTTCATCCATATACATTCATAAATAAGCGATATATAACATTTTTATTACTCTCCATAAGAATAACATGGGGACCGAGGACCTAGGTTTGCTGTTACGGGAACCATAGCCGAAAAATTGATTTTTTGTACAAACAACAACAAACCACAACCCAGATGAAGCGATATACCAAGTTTCGTCAGTTTATGTTCATAAATAACCAAGATATAAAAATTTTCTTTTTCTCCATAAGAATAACATTGGACATCGTACTGTGTTTAGCACTTTCAATATCTCAGTCACCAATTGACGTAGAGGAATGAAATTGTTTGTTTTTTTAAGCTGAATTCAATGGTAGAAATGAAAATTGCATTTAAATAACAATTACATGTGAAAACCCCAAAGAACCCATTTTCGGGGTACAAAACCCCCCCAAAATCCCCCTTAGGATGGTGCGATTTGTCTGGTTCGAACTCGTTCAAATAAATAGTACTTTACATATTTGTACCAAATGTCATTAAGATCGGACCTTTTTTACGAGAGTTATTGTGCTTACGGACACACACACACACACACACACACACACACACACACACACACACACACACACGCACACGCACACGCACACGCACACGCACACGCACACGCACACGCACAGACACAGGCACAGGCACAGGCACAGGCACAGGAACAGGCACAGGCACAGGCACAGGCACAGGCACAGGCACAGGCACAGGCACAGGCACAGACACAGACACAGACACACACACACGTATACATTATAAAAATTTGAACTTATGGTGTTTTTGGCATCTGGGGACCTCAAAACGAAAAGTTATCATGGTCTCGGGCCTAAGTCTTACCATGAGACCTACGGTAATAGCTTCTTCCCTATAGAGGAAATTCGCTAAAAGGTCCGATCTTGATGAAATTTGGTGCAAATGTTTATTTATTTGAACGAGTTTGAAAACCAGACGAATCGCACCATCCGAAGGAGGGTTTTTGGGGGGTTTTGTACCCCAAAAATGGGTTTTTAGGGGTTTTCACATGTAATTTTTATTTAAATCAAATTTTAATTTTTAATATCGAATTCAGCATAAAAAAACAAACAATTTTGTATTTTGATCATTGCTCTACGTCAGTTGGTTGCTGAGATATTGAAAGTGCTAAACACAGTACATTGTCTAATGTTATTCTTATGGAGAAAAATAAATATTTTATATCTTGCTTATTTATGAACATAAACTGACGACATTTGGTACATGGCTTCATCTGGTTGTGGTTTATTGTAGTTTGCACCAAAAAAAAACAAATTTACGTATGATTCCCGTAGCAGCACACTTAGGTACTCTGTCACCATGTTATTCTTATGGAAAATAATTAAAATGTTCTATATCACTTATTTGTGAATGTATATTGATGAAACTTGGTTTGTGACTTCAATTAGATGAGTTCTATTGATATTTGAATAAAAACCCATTATTTTGAGTTCCTAGTGCGGCAAACCTGCGTACTCATCCCCAGTGTTATTCTTATGGAGAATAATAATTATTTTAAATATGGCTTGTTTGTGAATACATTTCCTATAAATCCTGTTAAGTGAATGTGTTATGTTATATATTCATTGGAAATTCGCTGAGTATGCAGGTTTGCTGCGACGGGGGTATTTAGTATATAGGCTATGCAGTACAGCAAATGTGTAACTTATTTGGCACACTCCAATTGAGGTACTGGCTGTTGCTGCCAGGTTGTCTATGCCGCACCTGGGACATCCTGGAAAGCATTGAATCGTAAGGGAATTACAACAACCGGAAAAGTCAGGGAATGGTTAGGGCATTTTTATAAAAAATTTAAAAAATTTAAATAATTTAAAAGTTCCAAAATAATGATTATTTTCTGGCGTTCAGAATTAAATTTGACGTTGTATTTCAAACCGAATTTTTATCGGTAAATTTAAGGCCACAGAGAACATTTGAACTAATCTGTGATAAAATACTTAGCAATAAAAAATAATACCCCCGTCGCAGCAAACCTGCGTACTCAGCGAATTTCCAATGTATATATATGTGACTCACTACTACATAGAGCTATTTACCAAGTTTCACAAAAATACATCCATAAATAAGTGATAATAGCATTTTATTTATTCTCCATAAGAATAACATTAGGGTTGAGGACGCAGGTTTGCTGCTACAAGGAAGATAAGTAATGTGTTTTTTTTTGCAATTATCAATACAACTGAACCAGGTGAAGCTACATACCAAGTTCTCTTAATGTAGGTTCATAATTAAGAGAGATATACAACTTTACATTCTCCATATGAATAACATGGGGGCCGAGTATGCAGGTTTGCTGCTACGGGGACTATCAACAAAAAACTTGTTTTTTGTGCTAATACCAATATACCACAACTAGTTGAAGCCACATACCAAGTTTCATCAATATACATTCATAAATAATCGAGATATAGAATTTTATTTATTCTCCATAAGGATAACATTGGACAACGTACTGTGTTTAGCACTTTGAATATCCCTGCAACGGTTGGACGTAGAACAACGATTAAAACACCAAAATGTTTGTTTTGTTGAGCTAAACACATTAATAAACAGAAATGTGAAGTTTTTAGTAAAACTATCTGAGAAAAATCTAAAAACCTTTTTCCCATTAGATTAACATGGGACACGTTTTTTTGGATTTTCTCCGGAACCACTTAACCTAGGGTAATGATTCAAAATACTAAATTATTTGTTTTTTAAGCTCTATAAAATGGCTATAACCAAAATTGAGTGGTTTTAACATTTTGAGGTCAAATTTGCAAAAAACCGATTTTTGAAAAATTGTAAACCCCCATAAAACCCCCTTCCCATAGTGCAATCGATCTGGTTTCCGAACTTAAAAGTCATAAATATTACTCTCCACATTTGTGCCAAATTTCATCAAAATCGGGTGTTTCTTCCAAAAGTTATCGTGGTAACGGACACACACACACACACACACACACACACACACACACACACACACACACATACAGTATATATATCAATTTGAACGAATGGTGTTTTTGGCATCTGGTGTTTTTGACCTCAAAACGAAAAGTTATCATGGTCTCGGGCTTAAGTCTTACCATGCCACCTACGGTAATAGCTTCTTCCCTATAGGGGAAATTCGCTAATAATTTGCGTGAAAAGTAACTTGATTTATTATAAAACGTCGGTTAGATCTATTGGAATGCCTTGTTAAAATAACTGGAACACCAGGGAATGCTACCCAGGGGATTCAGTAGTTAGCGCTGATTCCAACGTTGAAGTTGTATCGTTGGCTTTGCCTTCGGCACAACATAGACACTCATTAGGGGTTTCAGTCCTTCAAACTCGGAGGTCAGTTCCATTTCACCATCCTCTCGCTTACATTGTCCATTATTGACTTCCTAACAACTTTATTCTCACTGCCATCCGAGTGATTGTAGGATGAATGACTTGTGTTTCTCTAATTAAGGTTGCCAATGACTCTTTTTCCTGGTTTATTAGTGAACTAGGGGATTGTAGGGGCAAAAGCCCCTAAAAAAACAAAATACATAAATTTTTTATCAACCTTCATTGGTCATTTATAAATAAGCACTGATTTTCTAGCATTATAATATAATATTATTATACTGTCTTATGTTTTTAATAAAATGTCCATTCCTAAACAACTATACATTGCTGTAGTTTAAAAGTAAACAAACTGAATAAGTACAGCTGGTATCAATATCAAAGGCTAATTTAACTCTGTGGCACAGCTGTTTTAATTTCAAAAGATGTAAACAAATTAAACCCCATGTTGTTTTAATGGGAAAAGTTTTATTCTGTTGCGAATTTATGGTAAAAAAATAAGAAAAATGAATAGTTTTCCCTCAAAATTCACGTCAAGACCTTTAAAATGATACCCCTCCCATCCTTCTACGGCCATCCAGTCACTCACAATTTCTTTACAAAAATTTGACTTACGGAATTATATATAGAGACAAGACCTTTAAAATGATACCCCTCCCATCCTTCTACGGCCATCCAGTCACTCACAATTTCTTTACAAAAATTTGACTTACGGAATTATATATAGAGATTTCCTATGGAAAAGTAAACTATTAGCAGGACCCGCACGGTGAGACTTAAGCCCGGGACCACCATAGACGTTCCTAACGTGACCCCCTGAACACGTTTTGAGTGGTCTCTAAAAACTTTATATATATATATATATATATATATATAAAAAGTTTGTGTGTGTGTGTGTGTGTGTGTGTGTGTGTGTGTGTGTGTGTGTGTGTGTGTGTTCGCACTCTAGCGGTCGCAATTTTTGTCCAATTTACTTAAAATTTGGTAGATACATTCCTTGATTATAATCAGTTAGACAAGTTCGTTGGGCAAAACAATCGAAAAATTCTAACCCCCTTTTTTGGGGGATTTTAAGTTTTCAAATTTTAGGTTTTTGGGCCCAGAAAGGGTCAAAGAAGCCCCAAATGTACACTTATTGCACATTAACTTATTGTATGTAAAAAGCCAAATATTTTAAGCCCTCCCTCATTATTCTAGCATAAGTACTTACCGAGTTATTAAAAAGAAAATGTTAATTGTCAAAATACAGTACGTTGTCTTATGGGAATTTTACACTGGAAAAGGCTGTTTTTCATATCTTAATATCGTGTTATCACCCCCCATCCCCCTTTACCAACTTTTTATCCCTACAATGCCTCCTTCTAACTTTATAATGTACAACATTGGCATCCTATTAGTGAATTTAAATATAACCAGGAGCATCAAAACAGCCAAAAAAATAAAATTTATCCATTTTCAAAAAAATGTGACCAGTGTTGGTTTAAACCCTTTATTTGATATTTTTAAGGTTTTAATGCGGAAATTCACTTCCCTCAGCGTGCTGTGTGCGATCTCGTTTTAAGTGTTCTTAAAGTAGGTTTTATTCGTGAAAATGTAAATATTTAAGTTAAATAATTTTGGAGTACTTTGTCTAATGGAATGGTAAAAATCGTGCAGTAGCGTTCACAGTTTTGCGCCTCAACTAATAATGGATTACAATACAATCGTACATTTTCATAATTCATTGAACCATGTTAAAATATTAAATAAACTTATCTGTTATTTGTTCCGATTTACCTATAACGACCATTTTAACGGTATTTTCCGTATTTTATGTTTACTCGAAATACAATACGAGCTAATCTTTGTTTTTAAGTTTCTCGCAAAAGTGTATAGATTATAACTTATCATTGCTAATCATCATAGTGTTCATGAAATTCTGTTTCTGTCCACTGTGTATAACTACACGGTACTGCAACTGTTGTCACTACCGCTTTACCAAGTAGTATCATATAAAACAATAACAGTATATCATGCATATAAAATCCCCAAAAATTCTACATCATCGATATAGTTTTAATGTTAAAATATCCTATTTGATTTCTTAATCTTCCTAATTCAACTACCTAAACTAAAAGTAATTTTGAAGCCAGAAAAAATTGCAAAAATAG
Organism: Allygus modestus; assembly: GCA_963675035.1. Classification (NCBI taxonomy): domain Eukaryota; kingdom Metazoa; phylum Arthropoda; class Insecta; order Hemiptera; family Cicadellidae; genus Allygus; species Allygus modestus. The sequence goes on from OY776114.1 coordinate 61,652,119, forward strand.
TTATGCAAATTACGAAAAGTTCTAAGACCAGTATTTAATGGTTATCCTAACGGAAATAGCGAAACGGGTTAAGATAGATCCTTTTGCAAGGACAACACCATAAAGTCCTGTTGGTTTGACTGACTAGCAATTTAGCCGATTGATTTAGCTGATTAGTAATTGGCTGGTAAGTAACTTGCTCTTGCAGCAATACGAGATGCTGCGCTTGTATAAGCGCTGTAATCGATTCCATTACGGGATTTTCACATTTTCCCGCTATCGTTAATTATACACTAATACATTTATTCTGACAAGTGTAACTGCTATTTATAGCGACATTAAATCAGACTAGTTTCTGTTCGTTGCCCAAGAGATTAATTAACTGAACCCGTTACAAATGAAAATCTCTGATATCCGGAAGAGCGTATATGATTACAACCGGCCGGCTTACGTCCTTGCAGGCACGTTCCGATAGTGGCTTGGACCCGATATTTGGTATCGACACAATATCGAAACCAAAGTATCGTTAGCTGATCCAAAGTATCGATATTTTTAGTATCGTATCGAAAATTCAAATCGTTGTTTACCAATGTTTTAACAACCATTAAGACTGTAATAATTAAGAAAAATATTAATTTAAAATTAGATCGATATTTAATATTAATAAGGGATATTAAAATATATAATATAATGGAAATAATTGTGTGAAAACAAATCTCGATCCAGATGGCGGGATAACGAAATTAACAGATGTTCTTCTGTAATTCTGTAAAAACATTTAGTTGATCGTTTATAGTTTGATTCTCTCTATCAAAAGTTACAAGAAATATTTTTTAAGTTATTATTTGTGTTTATATTGCTAACAAGTTTGTTAAACTAAAACTTATCCATGTTTTAAACAACGGGAACAATGAACTACTTTTCCGATACCGATACTCCAACTTTTCTTTCGCTACCACGATAATATCGGTTAACCGATACCCTGAGTATTGAAAAAAGTATCGATACTTACTCGTATCGGAAGTATCGGAACGTCCCTACGTCCTTGGAGGCGATTCGGCCTCGGTAATCGGTAGGCTTCGAGTTCTCCCCCGCGACAAAAAATTATGTTTGGCTTATCACAGGCTCTCAATCTCGTCATACTCAAACTCGTCCGCAACTTCCTAACTCACTGGACTGTACTAATCAGTGTCGCTGCTGGTTACTGCCGACTGATCCGATCCTACTGGAACTAGTTCCCAAGAGAACAGGATTCTGAACTGATTCTCTCTCTATTCAGAACAGTAATATCCATAAAAATGTATGGATTTATTTTGTTTCCGCAACAATCAAAAGTGCTTTAGTTCAACAAACTTTTTTTGCTAATATTTATCCATTATTAGTTTTATAACATTTTATAAACTTACCATCTGTCACAGTCACAGATGTCACAGTCTGGATTATTTTTGTGAGCTAAACTGCAATTCGAGTCATTTCGGCCTTATAAATGAGTGCTGCATCATGTACTGTATATTTTGGGGAAATTAGGGCCATAAATGGGTCGGGATAAAAAATGACAAACAGAAATATTTTAGCTGGAAAATGTTCTGTAAGGTACCATGTTTAAAATACCAAGATTTAAATACAAATGACGGAGTAAGATTTCGTCGCATATTGAATTACGAGGCATTGAGCTGTGTTATCAGTACAAGATTCAGTTATATAAGTATAATATACTTATATAATATATTATACATGTGTCCGTTACCGCGATAACTTTTGAAAGAAACACCCGATTTTGATGAAATTTGGCACAAATGTGGAGAGTAGCATTTATGACTTTTCGAAAACCAGATCGATCGCACTATGGGAAGGGGGTTTTATGGGGGTTTTAAATTTTCCAAAAATCGGTTTTTTGCAAATTTGACCCCAAAATGTTAAAAACACTCAATTTTGGTTATAGCCATTTTATAGAGCTTAAAATGTATTTTGAATCATTAACCTAGGTTAAGTCGTGGTTGCGAATCCAAAAAAACGTGTCCCATGTTAATCTTATGGGAAAAGGGTTTTTAGATTTTTCTCAGATAGGTTTACGAAAAACTTCACATTTCTGTTTATTAATGTGTTTAGCTCAACAAAACAAAAATTTTGGTGTTTTAATCATTGTTCTACGTCCAACCGTTGCAGAGATATTCAAAGTACTAAACACAGTACGTTGTCCAATGTACTTATGAAGAATAAATAAAATTCTATATCTCGATTATTTATGAATTTATATTGATGAAATTTGGTATGTGGCTTCAACTAGTTGTGGTATATTGATATTAGCACAAAAAACATGTTTTTGTTGATAGTCCCCGTAGCAGCAAACCTGCATACTCGGCCCCCATGTTATTCATATGGAGAATAAGTAAAGTTGTATATCTCCCTTAATTATGAACATTCATTAAGAGAACTTGGTAAGTAGCTTCACCTGGTTCAGTTGTATTGATAATTGCAAATAAAACACATTACTTATCTTCCTCGTTGCAGCAAACCTGCGTCCTCAACCCTAATGCAAATTTTTTGCAAATTTGACCCCTAAATGTTAAAAACTCTCAATTTTGGTTATAGCCATTTTATAGAGCTTAAAAAACAAATAATTTAGTAATTTGAATCATTAACCTAGGTTAAGTGGTTGCGGAGAAAATCCAAAAAAACGTGTCCCATGTTAATCTTATGGGAAAAAGGTTTTTAGATTTTTCTCAGATAGATTTACTAAAAACTTCACATTTCTGTTTATTAATGTGTTTAACTCAACAAAACAAACATTTTGGTGTTTTAATCGTTGTTCTACGTCCAACCGTTGCAGAGATATTCAAAGTGCTAAACACAGTACGTTGTCCAATGTTATCCTTATGGAGAATAAATAAAATTCTATATCTCGATTATTTATGAGTGTATATTGATGAAACTTGGTATGTGGCTTCAACTAGTTGTGGTATATTGATATTAGCACAAAAAACAAGTTTTTTATTGATAGTCCCCGTAGCAGCAAACCTGCATACTCGGCCTCCATGTTATTCATATGGAGAATAAGTAAAGTTGTATATCTCCCTTAATTATGAACCTACATTAAGAGAACTTGGTATGTAGCTTCACCTGGTTCAGTTGTATTGATAATTGCAAATTAAACACATTACTTATCTTCCTCGTTGCAGCAAACCTGCGTCCTCAACCCTAATGTTATTCTTATGGAGAATAAATAAAATGTTATTTATCACTTATTTATTGATGTATTTTTGTGAGCTCTGTGTAGTAGTGAGTCACATATATATACATTGGAAATTCGCTGAGTACGCAGGTTTGCTGCGACGGGGGTATTTTATAATTATTATTTCTAGTAGTAGAACTAACTAGTAGTAGTTCCAGTGGGGTCGGATCAGTCGGCAGTAACCAGTGGCGACCCTCATTGAGTAGACCGCATGAAAATGGTCCGGTTAATTGCCCATATGATTCCCCCCCACCCCCTCTCATCCAACACTGTTGCCATAGGAATTTCACAAACAATGATTCAGTCTGCTAGAATTATTCACAGTACCTGGGGGTCCGAGCTTTGCTCTGGGGAAGGCCAGTCAGTTTGTTTAGATGACTTGGAGTAATATTTCCCCACTTCCCCCTACTGATAATCAGATTTGTATAACTCATTTGCCTCTTTTCTACATTTTTAAGGTCCCTCAAGTTGTTATTTATAGCTGAATGTCCCTTTGATTTATTTTACTACTCTATATATGTAATCTTCACTCAAACCTTTTAATCTCTGCTCTCAGGAAACCACATGTTAATAATCATAAACAACGTGAGTATTACTTTGACAGTTCCCTGGTTGATTATGGACAGCTGTTACAATTCTTTTGTTTTGATTTGAAACTCCATAAGCCCAATGTTAATTTTTTAACTTTTCATTTTAGTTTTTACTTTCTCCCCCTTATACATAGTATATGGAGAGAGTATTGTTTTTGTCAACATTTTAGAATCTGAGTGGTTGGTGGAAATATTCGTTTTGGTGCTCCCTGAATCCAAAAAAATGATTTTTACGTGATATCTGTCTGTCTGTCTGTCTGTCTGTCTGACTGTCTGACTATATGGATGTGTACAGAGCTAGAGCCCACACCGATGGACCAATTTTGATGAAATTTGGTATGTAGATACCAACCCACGATATCTCCAGGTGTTTTTTTTAATTTTTTTTAATTTTTGATTTTTAACGGTAATCATCCCCCTAAAACCGCCAAAAAACATTAAAACTCAAAATTTATCAAAAACGGCTTTAACGATTTTGAATAAACTTTAGTCGTTTGTAGAGCTTTACTTTTCCAACAAAATGACACAACCCGCTTTTCTGTAAAAATTCGGGTTCAGAAATTACAGGTTTTAAAATATCAAAAGTTCAGTTTTTTTATTTTTCATAACAAAAAATAAAATATGTATTGCTATTCACCATTAAAAAGAGCTTAAAAAACTAAATAATTTAGTATTTTGAATTACCATTCTACGTTTGCTGGTTGCGGAGGAAATTTAAATTTTCATTTTGCGGTAAACGCAGTACGTTGTCCAATGTTATTCTTATGGGGAATACAAAAATTGCTATTTTTCTCTTATTTACTGATCCCTCATAGGGGGCATTTCCCCTCTTAAAACCACGTGTGTAGCAATGGATTCGGTAGTGCCTCCAAAACAGGGATTTGGGTGAATGTTTTTGAAAACAACTTGTTTACAAGCTTTTCTGTACATTCGAATGGGCTTTTTATTTTATATTTAGTAAATAAACGTAATTTATTCATTAAAGTTGTGCTAAAAGGGAGAAAGTATGTGTCAGTTTCCTGATACCGTTTATTAGGGAATTTCCTTTGGAAAGTGAACTATTAGCATGACCCGCACGGTGAAACTTAAGCCCGGGACCACCATAGAAGTTCCTAACGTGACCCCCTGAACACGTTTTGGGGGGTCGTTCAAAATTGTATATATATATATATATATATATATATATGTGTGTGTGTGTGTGTATGCACTCTAGCGGTCGCATTTTTTGTCCGATTAACTTCAAATTTGGTAGGGACGTTCCTTTCTATAACCTGTTGGACAAGTTCGTTGGGCAAAACAATCGGAAAACTTTAAACCTATTTTTTGGGGATTAATCTTTCAAATTTCGAGTTTTTGGGCCCAAAATGGGTCAGAAAAGCCCCAGATGTAAAATTAATGCATGTTAAAAGATGGGAATTAGAAAGGCGAAAGTTTTAAGCCCTCTCTCGTCATTCTAGCATAAATATTTACCGAGTTATTAAAGAAAATGTGTACCGGCTAAACACAGTACGTTGTCTTATGGGGGTTTTACACTAGAAAAGCCTGTTATTCCTTTGTTAGAGTACTTTTATTATCCCCAGCAACCTCACGCCTACTTTCAAGCCTGTCTGGACCTTCTCCTAACCTTATAATGCGTAAAATTGTATTCCCAGCTTTGCAAGTAAATGAAACCAGGAGCATCAGAACAGCCAAAAAAACAATGTTTTCGATTTCAATAAAAATTGGACAAATGGATGTTCTTACACTGATTATGAGTTTTACAAGTTTTTATGTGGAAATTCACTTTCCTCACGTCAGCGTGCTGCGTGCGAACTCGTTTTACATTATTTGATTTTTCCTGGGGATGAGGCCTGTCTAGAACTTATTTTTATCACAGAAATTAGTTATTTTAAACATTTGCAGGAAATCGTTGGAGCCGTTTTTGAGATCAGTGTCGCAAGCAAGCAAGCATACAAGCAAACCTTACTCATATTAGAGTATAGGATGCTAATTTAATCAAATAGTACCTGGGGGACCGAGCTCTGTTCGGGGAAGACCAGTCAGTTTGTTTAGATAATTTGGAGTAATATTTCACCACTTCCTCCAACTGGTTATCAGATTTGTATAGCTCATTTGCCTCTTTTCTGAATTTTTGAGGTCACTCCAGTTGTTATTTATAGCTCGATGCTCCTTTGCTTTATTTAGGATATTACCACCTTATATATGCAATCTTCACTCAACAGTTTTAGCCACTGCTCTCAGGAATCTACATGTTAACAATTATAAACTTCAAGAGTATTACTTTGACAGTTCCCTGGTTGATTATGAACAGCTGTTACAATTATTTTGTTTTGATTTTAAACCCCATAAGCCCAATGTTAATTTTTTTAATTTTTGTTTTAGTTTTTTTACATTACTTGATTTTCCCTGGGAATGAGACCTGTCTAGAACTTATTTTTATCCCAGAAATTAGTTATTTCCAACATTTGAAGGAAATCGTTGGAGCCGTTTTTGAGATCAGTAAGCAAACCTTACTCATATTAATAGGATTATACTTTACCATATGTTTTATTAGACAAGAGCGATTTGGCAACACTGTATTAACCTCCATTGGACTACTTTGGTGATACTTACTCCAGTACAGTCCAGTTATTTAGGGCGGTGAGGACGAATTGAGGAAAAGACTGCTCGTATAAATGTAAACAAATATTATTAATTGTAAACGGAAAATGCGTTTAAAACGATTAGTTCGGATTAATAATTGTGTGCGTAAATGCATGTTCCCCCTCTCCCTAAAGAAACCCCTAAAAAACTATAACGTTAATGTTGTTCCAGGGACCAAGGAGTGACCATGTGCTCGTGACGTCAACATCGGCCTTGGTGAGTACAAGTCAAGAACCCTCAGTCTTTGTCTTTAGGCACTACCCATCCACCCTAGCAGCTTGTAACAGGTCCCACCGGCCGCCTTTATCCTTGTTTTGCATACCTGGACGAGTTACAACCTCGCGAAATTCCCACACTGTTCCGCCCACGGACAGCGAGTTATGTAACCCGTGGCCAGTAGAGCCAGGCTGGGAGTAGTTTGGATGAGATGTGTTGAGAGTGGGTTCCGATCACGAAACTTTTTGCGTTTCTACCTGCTTCTCCCATAAGGCAAAGTTATTTGTTCAAAGTCCGTCACTCAATGGATTATACGATATCGTTGATTTATGGCTAATTTTACCTAGCGATTTCAGTGAGAAAATGTTGATATCACAATTGATAATCCATCTATAAAGAAGAGGTGGTTTCTGTCTGTCTGTCTGTGTGATTGTGTGTCTGATGTTCCGGGTAAACGCAAAAACTACTGAACCGACTTGGCTGAAACTTTACACAAAGGTAGATCTTAAACCCGTGCAACACCTAGGCCTATTCACTTCCTTAAAATCCCCTCGGGATTAGTGATGTGCGATATGGCCGTGTATCGCGATACGGCGATACGATACGTATCGGAGTCAGATATCGTATCGGCCGTATCGTATCGGTGCTGTGTATCGCGATACGCGTATCGTATCGCTTGGTGCATAAACGATACAACGTATATCGTATCACACACTGCAGTTAAAAATTCGGCCATCGAGGTATTTCCACTTGTTTTAATTTTAGTACCACAGAAAGAACACTTTTGAAGAATTCTTGTCGAATATAGATATAACCTCATTGTTTTACAGCCAAGAAAATAATATCGAAGTATAGTCTCTATGTGCCGATATAAAATCTTTTATCGTTTTAGGCGATACGGTACGTATCGTTTCAAAAATATCGTGACAAAATATCGTTTTGTCCCTAGCGTTTCGCGATATTCCGATACGATACGATACGTATCGCACATCACTACTCGGGATACGCCCCGTGAACTTCCCAAGTTTCAATGTTTACATTTCAGAAGAAAGTAAACATTCAGAAACTGTAATGCGAACAGCTGTGGATACTTCCATTTGACAGCCTAAAGAGCAGAAGCAAGAACAGCTGTTTCAAGATCTCAACCTTTCTTAACCCGTGCGAAGAACGGGCACGTCAACTAGTCATTCAATAAAATTCAAAAATATTCACTAGCCTATAAGATTTTATGGCGGAACATTTGGGGATAGGTATTGAAATTCTGCTTACTGAAAGTGATAGGTATTTTTTGATCTTTTAGAATTAGCTCCTAAATCAACGATAGATGATAATCCGTTAAGGAGCGGAGGGATTTAAAAGTTAACATTGGTTTTATGGGGGAAGAAGGTATAAATTACAAATGTTTCGTGAATGGAGCCCACTCTTAATGTTTTTTTATAAATAATCTATTGTTTATTGTTAACATATTTCAAATGAGCTATTTAATTGTCTGATTTTAAAATGTTATCACAAGAAAACTGGCAATATCTTTAAGGACATGTATTTCGCTGTCCCTCTGATTATATAAATGTATACGTTATCACAATGCGAAACACTAACTAAATTACAAGCAGTGAAATTGCTTTGGACAACGAAAGTGCGGCGCCGCGGCGATTTAACATTGAGGTTAGCCTTTATACCGTTGGCACCCGAAAGTTGAAAGGCCGAAATCTGGTATTCGAGAATGTTTCCGCCATGTACTACAATCCTTTGATGTGACGCACTGCGGGTTCCCCATGCGCAACAGAGAAGATCCACTTCCCGGTCGAGGGGGGGGGCACCAAATAGTCATTTCGTCAATGTTTGTTATTATTTCCGAGGGCCAGTTTATTGTGTCAGCGGTTCTTTGTGAGTCACCGAGCAACAAATGTCACACGGTGAAAGCGTAAACAAACAAACCTGGACGCGGAGGTTACTGTTATCAGTACTATCCATTTGTTAAATAATACCTCCACGGCGCTATCGTAGCGTTATATAATACCTCCACGGCGCTATCGTAGCTTTATATAATACCTCCACGGCGCTATCGTAGCTTTGTATAATACCTCCACGGCGCTATCGTAGCGTTATATAATACCTCCACGGCGCTATCGTAGCTTTGTATAATACCTCCACGGCGCTATCGTAGCGTTATATAATACCTCCACGGCGCTATCGTAGCTTTGTATAATACCTCCACAGCGCTATCGTAGCGTTATATAATACCTCCACGGCGCTATCGTAGCTTTGTATAATACCTCCACGGCGCTATCGTAGCGTTATATAATACCTCCACGGCGCGGCGCTATCGTAGCGTTATATAATAGCTCCACGGCGCTATCGTAGCGTTATATAATACCTCCACGGCGCTATCGTAGCGTTATATAATACCTCCACGGCGCTATCGTAGCGTTATATAATAGCTCCACGGCGCTATCGTAGCGTTATCCCCTTATCACCCCGAGGTTTGATTTGTAATGCAACCAATCCATAAGATGTCTTTGCCAATCGTTATCTCTTTAACTGTGTTTTTAGTGTTTAGTTTTAATCGTACGTTTGATCCTTTTTTTGCGAGTGTTTACACTAATTATTTGGTCTCTGGTGATGTGATTATTTGAGCTATTTGCACATCCTCTGTATTAATACGCTAAGGGTTTTTTCACAGTCATAATTCGATAGCGGCTGGATGGATTTTAACGTTTGAGGTGTCAAATTAAAAGTATTACGTAGATTTTTCAATACGTCTCAGAATTTTAAGAAAGATTCAACAATAACGATAAACCAGATGGAGGAAATCATTATGTATAATATCATAGGGAAATATAATCTAAGACAAGAATCCCATAGACTTTTATTAAACTGCCACTTGGCCCAAAATACTGGTGCTTCATTCTTCAATAAATTACCTTAAAACTTAAAAAATATTGAAGATAAAACAAAGTTTAAAGTCGAACTTAAAACATTCTTAATAGAAGGATCATTCTATTCCGTAAATGAATTTAATGAATTATATTACAACCAACTTTAATAAATTAAACATGTAAGTAAAAATACAATCAAAAATTATATAGGCTATAAAAATAAAGTGTTATATCAAACTGACAACTAATCAATAATGTATGTAGAATATTACATTTTAAAATAAACTATTAACAAACATAGTACTTAATTAAGTTTGAATTATATACATAGGTCAATAACACTCGAAGCATCCAAGCATCCGGGCTGTAGTGATGCGGACGGTGTGTCATAGACCCGAAACTCTACAACCGTTGGGTGTAGATAGTACACGGCCAATATATGGTAATGATTGTTGATAAAAAATAATAATTTGATTTTTGATTTTAGCGAATTTCCCCTATAGGGAAGAAGCTATTACCGTAGTCGGCATGGTAAGACCTAGGCCCGGGACCATGATAACTTTTCGTTTTGAGGTCCCCAGACCCCAAAAACACCATTCGTTCGAAACTGTATATATATATATATATATATATGTGTCCGTGAGCACGATAACTCTCGTAAAAATTATCCGATTTTGATGAAATTTGGTATAAACGTGTAAAGCAACATTTATGACTTTAAGTTCGAAAACCAGCCAGATCGCTTTATCCGAAGGGGTATTTTGGGGGGGTTTTGTACCCCAAAAATGGGTTTTTTGAATTTTTTACATATAATTTTTGAAATAGTCAAATTTTAGTTTTTACCATTGGATTCAGCTTAAAAAAACACACAATTTGGTATTTTGATCATTTCTCTACGTCAATTGGTTACCGAGATATTGAAAGTGCTAAACACAGTACGTTGTCTAATGTTATTCTTATGGAGGAAAAGAAAAATGTTACATCTCGCTTATTTATGAAAGTATACTGACGAAACTTGGTATACGGCTTCATCTGGTTGTGGACCACTGATATTTGCTCAAAAAAACCATTTTTTGCCAAAGGCTCCCGTAGCAGCAAACCTGCGTACTCAGCCCCATGTTATTCTTATGGAGAATAAATAACGTGTTATCTCCCTTAATTATGAAAATAAATTAATGACATTTGGTATGTGGCTTTACCTAAATGAGTTGTATTGATATTTGTATAAAACCCCATTTTTTGTTTTCCTTCCTTCAGCAAACCTGCATACTCAGCCGCCATGTTATTCTTATGGAGAATAATTAAAATGTCATAAATCGTTTATTTATGAATGTATATTGATGAAAATTGGTATGTGGCTTTATGTGGTATTAAGATACGTATATATTCATTGGAAATTCGCTGAGTATGCAGGTTTGCTGCTACGGGGGTATTTTAATTTTATTAAAACTTAAAATATGAAATTTCAGATGTAATTTTATTCCTTAAAACCATACATCATTATTTTGTTCACATGCAGTTGTAAAAAAATGTTTATTATGTTATGATTTAACAAAAAAAAAACAATAACAACAGTCATTACAAACAATAAAAAAACAAGGTTAACAAATAAGGAAAGAAAGAACACTGTAATAAAATAAACGAGTTCGCACGCAGCACGCTGACGTGAGGGAAGTGAATTTCCATATAACAACTTTTAAAAATTAAAATCAATGTAAAAACATACATGTATTCCAATTTTTATTGAAATCTGAAAACATTGATTTTTTGGCTGTTCTGATGCTCCTGGTTTCATTTGCCTGCAATGCTGGGAATACAATTTTGCGCATTATAATGTTAGGAGAAGGTCCATTCAGGCTTGAAAGTAGGCGTGAGGTTGCTGGGGGTAATAAAAGTACTCTAACAAAAGAATAACAGGCTTTTCTAGTGTAAAACCCCCATAAGACAACGTACTGTGTTTAGCCGATACACATTTTCTTTAATAACTCGGTAAATATTTATGCTAGGATGACGAGAGAGGGCTTAAAACTTTCGCCTTCCTAATTCCCATCTTTTTATATGCATTAATTTTACATCTGGGGCTTTTCTGACCCTTTTTGGGCCAAAAAACTCGAAATTTGAAAGATTAATCTCCAAACAATGGGTTTAGAGTTTTCCGATTGTTTTGCCCAACGAACTTGTCCAACAGATTATAGAAAGGAACGTCCCTACCAAATTTGAAGTAAATCGGACAAAAAATGCGACCGCTAGAGTGCATACACATATATATATATATATATATATATATATATATATATATATATATATATATGTGTGTGTGTGTGTGTATATATATATATAAAATTTTGAACGACCCCCCAAAACGTGTTTAGGGGGTGACGTAAGGAACTTCTATGGTGGTCCCGGGCTTAAGTTTCACCGTGCGGGTCATGCTAATAGTTCACTTTCCAAAGGAAATTCACTAACAAGATAACAAATCAATAGTCAGATCATAAAATCTACTCCAATCTTTTTTTAATTAATGGAATATAAAGATAATGAGAATGAAGAAATGATAGTAAAGGAAAGATGGAATAATACAGAAGAAAATAGACAAGTTAATAAAAAGATGAAGAAAAATTACAAGATACCAAAAAAGGAGATAAAAAACAAAAAATAACAGGTCTGAAAATTAAAAATCTTATAGAAAACGATTTAAAAAATTTAGAAGATTACAAAAATGATAAAAAAGTGTTTTTGAGTGCAAATTAACAAAATATTTCAATTAATTAAAACTGTCTTAGTGGATATTATTGTTATTCAAATAATTTTTGTCGAAGAAACTGTTAATGTATATTCCAGACTATTCAAGAAAAACATGTTGTGAGAAGAAGTCATATAAAACTAACTAACTAAAAAAGATTTCCTAAACAATATAATAATATGTTGTTTATGTAATCTTCTTATTTTCAATGTTAAAGTGTACAAAAATGTAATGTATCAATGTAAAAGAATGGAACCGAGTGAGGTAGCGATTATTGCACCTCACGTTCGGGAGGTCTTGGGTTTCATCCCAGGCCGGCCATTCTGAGAAGAGTTTGTACGGTTTCTCATCTCATTTAGGCAAATGCCGGAATGGTTCCCAAAAAAGGGCCGTACCCCGCCAGGAAGGGAAAGATAGGACGCAGGCCTACCTTACCTGGTTTAAAGATTTCCCCATAAATTTAATATTTTGTTTTGTAAATTCCAACACATTGTTAAACATTGTCATGGGATAAATATTATTATTATTATTATTATCACTTAAATACAGTAAAGGGCTGAATTTTCGGAACAGTGGCGCTATTCGACGGCGGAAGTCTAAACTACGGGTAGACTGAAAGTACGTTATTCGCATTATTCTCAGATGTTATCATCCGTTTTAATATCAGATGTTTTGTTATGTTTGTTAGTGAATTTCCTTTGGAAAGTGAACTATTAGCATGACCCGCACGGTGAAACTTAAACCCGGGACCACCATAGAAGTTCCTAACGTGACCCCCTGAACACGTTTTGGGGGGTCGTTCAAAATTATATATATATATATATATATATATATATATATATATATATGTGTATGCACTCTAGCGGTCGCATTTTTTGTCCGATTTACTTAACATTTGGTAGGGACGTTCCTTTCTGTAATCTGTTGGACAAGTTCGTTGGGCAAAGCAATCGGAAAACTCTAAACCCATTTTTTGGGGATTAATCTTTCAAATTTTGAGTTTTTGGGCCCAAAAAGGTCAGGAAAGCCCCAGATGTAAAATTAATGCATGTAGAAAGATGGGGATTAGAGAGGCGAAAGTTTTAAGCCCTCTCTCGTCATTCTAGCATAAATATTTACCGAGTTATTAAAGAAAATGTGTATCGGCTAAACACAGTACGTTTCTTATGGGGGTTTTACACTAGAAAAGCCTGTTATTCCTTTGTTAGAGTACTTTTAAGACCCCCAGCAACCTCACGCCTACTTTTAAGCCTGTCTGGACCTTCTCCTAACCTTATAATGCGCAAAATTGTATTCCCAGCTTTGCAAGTAAATGAAACCAGGAGTATCGGAACAGCCATAAAAATCAATTTTTCAGATTTCAATAAAAATTGGACAAATATATGTTTTTACACTGATTTTGAGTTTTAAAAGTTTTTATGTGTAAATTCACTTCCTCACGTCAGCGTGCTCCGTGCAAACTCGTTTACAACTGAAGTAACCTTTCGTTGGGTACAAAATAGCTCGGATTATAGCAACAGGACAACTAGTATCGTGTTAAAAATCAAATCCCTCTTTCCAGATTGTGAAATTTCGACCTAAACTTCTTTAAACTAGCCCAGTCGTTAAATGGTCACTTACATAGGTTGCTAGGTGTGCCATTTAATGTAACAAGTTTGATGAATCCGTTGTGTTAACGAGAGGCTTTCGGTGTGGTGTGTCGGTATCGAAGATTCTCAGTTTCAAATTTTACTCAAATTGATATTGCAATTTTGTTCCGTTAACCGATGCAAAACATGTTATCGATTTCTTAAGCAAAATGGATTCCCGGCCGAATAATCTGGATTTGTCGAGACGCCTGTTAAAGATATCGCTTTATCTCAAAGCGATCACGCCTCCATAACAAGCCCAACTAGGATTTTCCTCCATTAGGGATTTGTTATCATGAAAATATTCGGGCAGCGTTATCCAACAAGATCGCCCAAATTCAGTAATCGAGTAACCTCTCTATCTCATCATAATCGATTTAAGAAAACATCCTTATCGGATATTGATCTTTTAAGATTTCGTCTCAAAATAATGATCCCAATGACTCCATTAATGTGTTGTCGCAATTAAAATGAAATTTAAGCTCGAATCCTAGTAATATCCTTTTGTGGCGAGAATTACTCAGATGTGTTATCCTTGTCTAATCAGTCGCAGGTTGATAAAGACCATTCCTATCTGTTTTACCAGAGCTTTATGATCAGGAATATCCAGTTAATTTAAAAACCCACAATTGTTATTAGGATCATCTTTTGGGGTCAATTTCACGGACGGAAAGAACGATAATATGAATGGTTCTATCACTGAACTTCCGGACAATGGAGCCTAATAGTCAAGGTCTAAGTCTTTGCCTATCATATCGCTTCCGAGTTAAAAGGGCAAACAAGTCAAGAAAAAAAATAGGCTAATGTGATTTTTTGACCCCTCATTGCCACGGCGCGGCGTCGCCGTTGAGATTTTATCTGACCCTCCTCAATATTGCCTGCAACTTGGAACAATTTGTGCAGGAGTTACGTATAATCTTACGTAACTTCAAAGGAAAATATATCTGCACATACATAATTTTGGAGAGTCTGAATTTAATTCAACGTTAGGACTACGTTTAGATATTCTTAAGTATAAATCTTGCACTGCATTTAGCATTGACACTCTGCTCGGTTGGCAGAAACACTTTTACTGCCGGATGCCTTCACTAACAATTCTGTAATCACCAGTTTTTGTGCAGTCCTTGGATTTAGCCAAGGTCTCGAAGTCACGAAGACTTGGGAGTTAGACTTTAAACTCGACGAGTTAAACGAGCCACAATAATTATTCACCATAGTTTTACCTGGAGCTAACCGTAGTTTAAACAGTGTTGTTAAAAGTGTACTGCCTCACTGATTTTGCTACAGTAACCTAGTAGAATGTTTGCACGCAGCACGCTGACGTGAGGGGAGTGAATTTCCACATAAAAACTTTTAAAACTCAAAATCAGTGTAAAAACATACATTTGTCCAATTTTTATCGAAATCTGAAAAAAATGATTTTTTGGCTGTTCTGATACTCCTGGTTTTATTTACTTGCAAAGCTGGGAATACAATTTTGGGCATTATAAGGTTAGGAGAAGGTCCAGTCAGGCTTGAAAGTAGGCGTGAGGTTGCTGGGGGTAATAAAAGTACTCTAACAAAAGAATAACAGGCTTTTCTAGTGTAAAACCCCCATAAGACAACGTACTGTGTTTAGCCGATACACATTTTCTTTAATAACTCGGTAAATATTTATGCTAGGATGACGAGAGAGGGCTTAAAACTTTCGCCTTCCTAATTCCCATCTTTTTATATGCATTAATTTTACATCTGGGGCTTTTCTGACCCTTTTTGGGCCAAAAAACTCGAAATTTGAAAGATTAATCTCCAAACAATGGGTTTAGAGTTTTCCGATTGTTTTGCCCAACGAACTTGTCCAACAGATTATAGAAAGGAACGTCCCTACCAAATTTGAAGTAAATCGGACAAAAAATGCGACCGCTAGAGTGCATACACACATATATATATATATATATATATATATATATATCACACATATATATATATACATATATATATACATATATATATACAATTTTGAACGACCCCCCAAAACGTGTTCAGGGGGTCACGTTAGGAACTTCTATGGTGGTCCCGGGCTTAAGTTTCACCGTGCGGGTCATGCTAATAGTTCACTTTCCAAAGGAAATTCACTAATGATGACAGTACAACTGTACTTGTTTTATTGTTTAACTTTGCAAAGAATCGAGTTGGTTTATACATACAGTATATCGTTGTTGAGATTTAGAAATAATGTAGTGAATCGCTTTAACATTGATTAAAAATGAGTCCCCAACCCCGATTGTAATTCATCTTCTATAGCTCTTCTTATTGATTATACAATTTAAATTAATAAACACATCAGTCAATGCTCAATTAGAGTATTTAGTTGACGTATAAAGATTATGAACAAAATTAGAAAGAACAATCTAGCTATCCTATACTTAGATCCTCTACATATCATACATGAAGGATAACTTCTATAGCGTGAACAATCTAGCTATCCTATACTTAAATCCTCTACATATATATACATGAAGGATAACTTCTTTGTCGTGAACAATCTAGCTATCCTATACTTAAATCCTCTACATATACATACATACATACATGAAGGATAACTTCTATGGCGTGAACAATCTAGCTATCCTATACTTAAATCCTCTACATATACATACATACATGAAGGATAACTTCTATGGCGTGAACAATCTAGCTATCCTATACTTAAATCCTCTACATATACATACATGAAGGATAACTTCTATGGCGTGAACAATCTAGCTATACTATACTTAAATCCTCTAAATATACATACATGAAGGATAACTTATATGGCGTGAACAATCTAGCTATCCTATACTTAGATTCTCTAAATATACATACATGAAGGATAACTTATATGGCGTGAACAATCTAGCTATCCTATACTTAGATCCTCTAAATATACATACATGAAGGATAACTGATATGGCGTGAACAATCTAGCTATCCTATACTTAGATCCTCTAAATATACGTACATGAAGGATAACTTCTATGGCGTGAACAATCTAGCTATCCTATACTTAGATCCTCTATACATACATGAAGGATAAATTCTACGGCGTGAAAAATCTAGCTATCCTATACTTAAATCCTCTACATATATATACATGAAGGATAACTTCTATGGCGTGAACAATCTAGCTATCCTATACTTAAATCCCCTACATATACATACATGAAGGATAACTTCTATGGCGTGAACAATCTAGCTATCCTATACTTAGATCCTCTACATATACATACATGAAGGATAACTTATATGGCGTGAACAATCTAGCTATCCTATACTTAGATCCTCTAAATATACATACATGAAGGATAACTTCTATGGCGTGAACAATCTAGCTATCCTATACTTAGATTCTCTATACATACATGAAGGATAACTTCTACGGCGTGAACAATCTAGCTATCCTATACTTAAATCCTCTACATATATATACATGAAGGATAACTTCTATGGTGTGAACAGTCTAGCTATCCTATACTTAAATCCCCTACATATACATACATGAAGGATAACTTCTATGGCGTGAACAATCTAGCTATCCTATACTTAAATCCTCTACATATTTATACATGAAAAATAACTTCTATGGCATGAACAATCTAGCTATCCTATACTTAAATCCTCTACATATACATACATTAAGGATAACTTCTATGGCGTGTGGCTCTCTAAGCTTAGTAATAATTTTGACAACATAAATGTGTTTGCATGGGTTTTATTTTAAGTCGCCCTTATAAATTTTTGAAAATAACAAGGAAGTGCAATAGAAGAGCTGGAGATTTTAAAGTTAAATTTCATACACTGTTAAGTTCAAACCTGCAGCATTTATTTTGATGTGTTTCCTAATATGTTTTACATTAATTTTCGAAATAACTCCCGAGTATGATACAAACGTCAGTGATCCAAGCACTAGACGGGAATCCTATACTCTAATATGCGTAAGGTTTGCTTGCTTGCTTGCTTGCGACGCTGATCTCAAAAATGGCTCCAACGATTTCCTTCAAATGTTCGAAATAACTAATTTCTGGGATAAAAATGAATTCTAGACAGGCTTCATCCCCAGGAAAAATCAAATAATGTAAAAAACCTAAAATGAAAAGTTAAAAAAATTAACATTGGGCTTATGGAGTTTCAAATCAAAACAAAAGAATTGTAACAGCTGTTCATAATCGACCAGGGAACTGTCAAAGTAATACTCATGTTGTATATGATTATTAACATGTGTTTTCCTGAGAGCAGAGATTAAAGGATTTGAGTGAAGATTACATGTATAGAGTAATAATACCCCCGTCGCAGCAAACCTGCGTACTCAGCGAATTTCCAATGCATTGATATGTTTCTCACTAGTACATAAAGCCACTCACCAATTTTGACAAAAATACATTCATAAATAAGTTATTTATTACATTTTATTTATTCCCCATAAGAATAACATTAGGACTGAGTACGCAGGTTTGCTGCAACGAGGAAGATAAGAAATGATTTTTTATGCAATTATCAATATAACTGAACCAGGTGAAGCTACTTACCATTTTTTATTAATTTATGTTCATAATTAAGGGAGATATAAAACTTTACTTATTCTCCATAAGAATAACATTAGGGCTGAGTATGCAGGTTAGCTGCTACGGGGACAATCAACAAAACATTTATTTTTTGTGCAATTATCAATATACCAGTACAACATGAAGCCACATACCAAATTTCATCAATGTACATTAATAAATAATCAAGATATCCAATTTTATTTATTCTCCATAAGGATAACATCGGACAACGTACTGTGTTTAGCACTTTGAATATCTCTGCAACGGTTTGACGTAGAATCACAATTTAAACACCAAAATGATTGTTTTGTGGAGCTGAAGTGATTGGTAAAAGAAAATGTGAAGTTTAAAGTAAAATTAACTGAGGAAAAGCCAAAAACCTTTTTCCCATAAGATTAACATGGGAGATTTTATGAGCATGTTTTTTGGATTTTTTCCGCAACCACTTAACCTAGGTTAATAATTCAAAATACCATATTATTTGTTTTTTTTAAGCTCTATAACATGGTCTAAACCAAAATTAAGTGTTTTAAAAATTTTAGGGTAAAAAATGCAAAAAACTGATTTTTGGAAAATTTAAAACCCCCATAAACCCCCCTTCCCATGGTCCGATTTTTCTGGTTTTCGAACTTAAAGTCATAATTGTCAGTTTACACATTTGAGCCAAATTTCATCGAAATCGGACGTTTTTTACTCAAGTTATCGCATTCACGGACACATATATATATATACATATATATAAATTTGAACGAATAGTGTTTTGGACATCTGGGGACATCAAAACAAAAAGTTATCATGGTCTCGGGCTTAAGTCTTACCATGAGACCTACGGTAATAGCTTCTTCCCTATAGGGGAAATTCGCTAAAATAAATCAAAGGGACATTGAGCTAAAATAACTACTGGAGTGACCTTAAAAATGTTGAAAAGAGGCAAATGAGTTATACAGATCTGATTATCAATAGGGGTAAGTGGTGAAATATTACTCCAAGCCATCTAAACAAACTGACTGACCTTTTCCCCGAGCAAAGCTCGGCTCCCAGGTACTTGGAAAATATCAAGGTAAATAATAATCGCGTTGTAGTAGCCTTCACAACAAGTCATTACTGCGTGATTGTATGAATGTGTGTTTATTGCCGATGGGCTCAGTAGGACTTACGTGAGTGATTTCTGATGAGGTTATTACTGGCGTTTCTGCCTGGTTTTGTTTGAGGTTCATTACCGATGATGCAGTTTGCTCCTGCAAGGTCGTCACGGACGTTCCCTACTGACCTCTGTACAAGTGAGGCTTACCAGAGGCCCTGGCCGTTTTGTGCACAGTAAGCACTTCTGTTCGATTGCGTGCACGTCTCTGTCTTGCCATTTTATATATTGGATTAAAAGGTGTGAAATGAACAAATAGTTTGCGAGCGAATCCGCTTTGCCTGTTGACCTTGGAAGCGGGTAATCTTGTCTCGCTGATTTTGCCTTAACCGATGCTAGATGCGAAAAATAATGAAACAGAACCATAAAGATGGCCATTTAATGGATAACGTGTACGCAGCACGATGACGTGTTAGGGAAGTGAATTTCCGCATTAAAAACTTAAAAAATCAAATAACGGATTTAAACAAAGACTTGTGTCAGTTTTAGCAAAATGGAAAATATTAAATTTTTTGCTGTTCTGATAACCCTGGTTTTATTTTAAAACAAGCCTTTTCCAATGTAACATCTCCATAAGACAACGTACTGTTTTTACTCAATCTTAATTTTCTTTAAAAACTCAGTAAACATTAGTGGTAGAGGGCTTAACATTTCATCCATTTTAATTCCTATAACTTATTACACATTACTTTTACATTATGGGCTTTCCCTTTTTGGGTCCTAAAACTCAAAATTAAAAATCCCAAAAAAGAGGGTTAGAATTTTTTGATTGTTTTGTCCAACGAACTTGCCCAACTGATTACAGAGAGGAATGCCCCTACCAAATTTGAAGTAAATCGGAAAAAATCGACCGCTAGAGTGCGAACACATTTATTGTCACTGATTTCACAAAAGGGCGTAACTCAATTTTACTAACTTTTCAGGAGAGCGTTTTTTAAGAAAGGTTGTCACACTGCTATTGCCCTGTATTGAAAACCTAATGTTCAATTGATTTAGATCGTGGTATTTGTGCAGGCAAAGAGTGTACCTCACATTTCCAGTATTTTTTTCAACTTTGTATGGATAGTTCAGTGGAAAATCGGGTTTTCCTGAGATACCCCCTTGGTTTTGTGATAGGGAAAACATAATACAATTTACTTAAATTGTGTTTATTTATACAAATAATAGCTAATAATAATAAGTAAAGCTTACTATGCCTTAGTTAAACTTATATATCACAAATCACTAAAAAACACTTCTGGTAATTAAATATAAAGTAGACTTAACCGTTTAAAATGTAAACATATAAAACTTTGCAAAATAAAAAAGTAAAATAACACCTCTGGTATTAAAACTAAAATATACTTAATAATGTAAAATATAAAGATAAGTTTAAGAAATACCTAATCTAAAAAAATAGTAAGTATAAAACGTATAAACTCACGCTTTGAAGTATAAATTTTATGTAAATAGAAGACAAACAAAAATAAAATGTACTGATTTTCTTCTTTTGAAAAGTCCAACTTTGGGTTTTGTTTCTCTACTTTTTCTCAGATTTCATCATGAGGGAGATTCTTGTAAAATTGTTTGAGGTCCTCTGATCTAATGACACTTTTATCCCCAACACAAAGAGAACAGAGGTGTATATTTCAATTTGGGAAGTTTGTTTGCACCTTTATTTAACTTTGGAACGTGCCTTGCCAGTGGGTTTTCATATCTGTTCTGTCCCTTAAAGAACTACTATTGTAGGTGTCACTGTTTAAATCATTTTTGAACTGAATTGAGTCTGGCTTGGATTTTTTACGGGATGTAATAACGACACGTAATATGCTAATAACAAAGTTGTTTTGGATTTTTTAACAAGCAGTTCAATCATCTAGGTCCAATAAACAACAGTGTCCTCAGAATCGTCACATTCTGTGATTGTAAGAACTCGAAGTTTTATAGACAGTTCCTTGTTGAAGGCTAGAAAGTCTTCAGAGTTCAATTATTTTACATTGTAAGGATGTTTCCGTCTTTCTAATCTTATGATACTTACTGACTGTGAAGGGATACAAATATCTCCAGCACTTTTGACAGCAGTTCCTATTGCGCTATGTGCACTGTCACCTTCGTTTTGTCTACGGTATGGGTCATAAACGTAAGGCGGATCTCTTCAAGTAGAGCTGTTATTTATGCAGTGAAGCATCTTTGTAGGCAAAATCGAGTTCTTATTTTGCCCAGCACATTCATCGCAATATAAGTGTTTTGTTTTGCAGTTTAAATTTCTTTATAGAATTGTAAACACAAGTGGCAATTTCAGATGATCCAATTTTTGCTGATCGCCTCGTACCACAGATAACAGTCGCAGTCACTTGAAGCAATATCTTAAACTGTACAGTGACAAGGTCAACTAACTCAAAACATGTTACAACGCGCCAGCTGCGCATGGTCAATAGTTCTAGTAAAGTGTTTATTTTTGTTTCAATAACATTATTTTTATTTAATACTATTGACATCAGCAAGAAAAAGAAACACGGTTGATGTAGAAATATACGAAGAAAGATAAAGCTCTATAACCGAGAGTGTGGATGAAAACATTTTATCAATCCAAGTCAGAAAACATGTCAAAAGGAGAGGCTTATGTTATGTATAACGTTTCACTTTCACTTTCTCAGTCCCTTCGATAGCTCAGTTGGTAGAGCGGTGGACTGTAGAGGCGTGAAAGGCTGATATCCATAGGTCGCTGGTTCAAATCCGGCTCGAAGGATAATATTTTTTAAAGTTGTGTCAACTATATTTCAGTTTTTGTGAAAAGAAGTTATTTCCGAGCAATGTAATAAATAAAAAATAAGTGTTTGGCAATGAATGTTTCACCGTCTGACATATATCTTCACTTTTTCAACAACACTATATTAGAATTGATTGTCAAGTGATCATGCTCCCCAATAATGAAAGTCTGCTAAAAACATCGGCTAGTTAACAAAACTCCATAAAGCCGTTTCGGAGGAGTTTTGTTACAAACACTGTGACCGAGAATTTTACATATTATATTTTACAGAGAAAAACTAGCGATTTCAGTAAGCAGAATTTCGATATCACAGATAGTTCATGAAAAATCGCCAGGATCTTCAACAGACCTAACAAGATAATGACACAAATTACCTTAGTCCTTTCTATGTTATTGGGATCGTGTTTAAATTACGAGCAAATCACTTTCCTGTACATGTCGCGTTAAGAGGGGCTCCGTCCTCTACTTCTACCTGCTTCCCCCATTACCTAATGTTATCTTTCAAAGACCTTCCCTCCTCAACGGATTATCTAATATTATTGATTTATGGTTCATTTTAAAGAGAAGAAAAAAACAGGGAGTTTAATAAGTACAATTTTGACATCACATATAATAATCGTTCTAAAAATTCCAAAAATATTCGATAATTACGATTTTTATGGATGAACTATTTGTGATGTGGAAATTCTGCTCACTACAAAATTTTGTTGCCAGTTATTTTATGGCTATTTAAAATGGACAGTGAATAAACGGTTTCGAACAACCAGAACGGGATTTGAAAGTTAACATTGACCTTATAGGAGAAGCAGGTATAGAAGCAATCAGTGACAAATTGGAATCCGGATTTTTAGGATTTGGAATCTACGCGTAATCTAATTTACTTGTACGTAAATTGATAATCACCAGGGGGCCGAGCTTTGCTCGGGGGAAGGTCAGACAGTTTGTTTAGATGACTTGGAGTAATATTTCACAACTTTCCCCTACTGATAATCAGATTTGTATAACTCATTTGGCTCTTTTCTACACTTTTTAAGTTCACTCCAGTTGTTATTTATAGCTCAATGTCCCTTTGATTGATTTTAACACTCTAAATATGTAATCTTCACTCAAATATTTTAATCTCTGCTCTCAGGAAACCACATGTTAGTAATCATAAACAACATGAGTATTACTTTGACAGTTCCCTGGTTGATTATGAACGGCTGTTACAATGCTTTTGTTTTGATTCGAAACTCCTTAAGCCCAATGTTAATATTTTAATTTTTTATTTTAGTTTTTTACATTATTTGATCTTTCCTGGGGATAAGACCTATCTAGAACATATTTTTATACCAGAACTTAAGTTATTTCCATAATTTGAAGGAAATCCTCGGAGCCGTTTTCTAGATAATTCTGCAACCAACCAACCAATCAAGCAATCAAGCAAACATTGCTCATATAAGAGTATAGGATTAGTGCAGAATCTTCCAACGTTAGATATGTCGTTTAATAAGTAGTATTTCAGCTCCTTCGATAGCTCAGTTGGTAGAGCGGTGGACTGTAGTTGCACATAAGCTGATATCCATAGGTCGCTGGTTCAAATCCGGCTCGAAGGATTACATTTTAGCGAATATCCCCGATAGGGAAGAAGCTATTACCGTAGGTGGCATGGTAAGTCCTAGGCCCGAGGAACCATGATAACTTTTCGTTTTGAGGCCCCCAGATGCCAAGAACACCATTTGTTCATAACTGTATGTATGTGTGTGTGTGTGTGTGTGTGTGTGTGTGTGTGTGTGTCGTGAGCACGATAAATCTCGTAAAAATAATCCGATTTTGACGAAATTTGTTGTAAACGTTTAAAGCAGCATTTATGACTTTTAGTTCGAAAACCAGATAGATCGACCCATCTGAAGGGGTATTTTGGGGGGGTTTTGTACCCAAAAAATGGGTTTTTGAGTTTTTTGCATATTATTTTTGAATAAGTCAAATTTTAGTTGTTTTTTTTTTCATTGGAATCAGCTTAAAAAGACGCATAATTTGGTGTTATGATTATTTCTCTAAGTCAATTGGTTACAGAGATATTGAAAGTGCTAAACACAGTACGTTGTCCAATGAGTACGTTAACAAAACTCCATAACCCAGCCTATCCTAACCCAATAACAAAATTATAACACACCGGCTGAAGTTAAAAACTATAGTATTGTTTACCGCAGGCTAGTTTTTTGGTTCATACCGCTCCAATCGCAGTTCACGGCTCTGTAACCAGATTCCAGCTTTCCTTCTCAGAAGCCACGGTTTGTAGCGTGGCAAGGAATTACGGTGTTGAGCAAATAGGCAACAGAGGCAAAAAAAACAACGTGCAACTAGCTTCATGCATATGCTTCATAGTTTGTCTGCAAAAAAACTGTATGGCTACAGTGACGTGACGTCCTGCTGTACTCGTCCCTTTCAAACGCAACGGCAAAAGAAAAGTCAAAAGAAAAAAGAAAAGACAATGAATACAAACCTTATACGGTTTGTGTTTGTATTCATTATATCACACGAGCTAAGGGAAGAACATCTGTGAAGTTGATATTAAAAAATTAGCTTATCCACTTTTAGCATAGCAATAGTTATAGTTCTTCGTTAGTTCTTGACAGTTCTTCAAAATTTTCGTTAGTTCTTTATAAATAAAACAATTGTGTAACAAATCATTTGGGTAAGCCAACTTCACATAATGGATATAGCCATTGACCAAGTCAATGCTATAACATTCCATCGCGCACACTTTTTCAATAGATAATGCAAATGTCTTTATAGACATCGTAGGTTCTTGGTTAGTTCCCGATAGTTCTACAATATTTTTGTTTCATCGTCATAAATATAACTAGGTGTACGCGCATACTTCCCGTAAGAGGATGAACGAAGATTTTATTTAAAAATAATATCCTTCAATACATATTTTACTTGCAATATAATCCATGTAAAATTGATTACAAATGTTAATACATTTTTCACAATCACAATTTGTCATAATTTGTTCAGAGTATTATGAGAATACCGATAAATCCAATGTTTAATCACAATTAAAATGTTGTCAACTTTAACGGAGTAATATTATGTTAGAAATTTCAAAGGACTGCGACAGAGAATATGTAAAATGAATTAGCGCAAAACCGAACATCATATTTAAATAATACAAAGGGATTTGTACCGAATCCCACTGAAATGGAAACCAAATTTACTACGTTAAATGACTAAGACAAGAACTGGCAAACATTAATTTTGTTATTTATGATGTAACTCATCGTTTGTGAAATAAACCTAGTAAAGAACCTAATAATCTATGCTCAACGCAAAGGACCAGAATTTATATTATTAATTGTGATACAACGGAGGGTCGTAAAAGTACGGTTAAAAATCTTGTCTTAAGTAAAATTTTGCGAGGAGTCCGATGGTTCAATCAACATTTTAATCGGAACTACGGTAACAGAGTTATATTTTTTTTACCGATTTCAAAAGGTCATCATACGGAAAGGGTGTAAGTGGATAGACCAGCTAACGAACTTGACCTAAAAAACAAAGCAAAGAATCCGTGTGCCAAATTTAACTGTAATATACTGAAGCGTTTTTGAGTTATGCGACTAAAACACAAAAGAATTGGAATGAATTTTGTGGTAGAGTATACGGACTCACTTCGTTCATCCAATAAAAATGCCACAAGTAATATTTTGAATATTCTTGTATTTCTTGTACCAACTAACGATTGGTATACTAAAAAGCGGATAAGGTAATTTAGGTATGTCATCTTCACAGGTCTGTCGGAAGATAATAGTTGGTACAAGTATCTCAGTGCTAGAATCTTGCGAATTCAAACACAACGTCCGAGGCGTCTTACCAAATTACAACAAGTCTTTTCATCTGTTGTAAGACGCGATTGCGTTGTTGGTAGTCTACGTCGTTAGTTTTATCGTCCTGCAATTCGAATCGATCTGCCAATTCTCTAAAACCTTACGCTCTCAACTCGTTCCTAGTCCTGCTCGTGAAGGATGTTGACAGAGAAGTGTAATGAAATTGTTGACAGTCAGTGAACATAATATGACTGGGTCATTATGTTCCGCTCCACTCTACCCGCTTTTACGACCAGACCAGACGCTTATAAAATTTGTGCTATCATCTAGATTTCGAACCCTGCGGAAATAACTTTAAATTAAGGGTTCCGGTCTACCCTACGGACAAATTTTCTTAGCAGCGTTAAATATGTTGATAAGAAAACATATACCAGATGTTTTCATTCTGTCAAGAAGGTGCGTCGTCTTGCATGATAACTGTTCACGGTTACGATGTTTGGAGAACTCATCAAGTGAGCGAGACCTCATACCCAACTTCAATTCTTGTATTCTTGTATTGCTAACGAGAGTGATTCAAACCGGATATCTTTACGCGCGATAACTTGAAAAAACTTCCTCAGATAAACTTCAAATGAAGCAGGAAGATTCTTCAGTTCAACATCTGACTCGGGACCATTATTGGAATGACTTTGTTCAGTATTAATAAAATTATCTTCAAACACTTATAATTTGTCTCCCATAAATAAGCACTCTTATTATTTTTTAGGTTTGTTCGTAATGGTATTTTAGAGTTCATCCCCTTACGTGATAAAGAGCGTACTAGTAATGTTAACGACAGTGTCGAAACGTAACTTAAACTAGGATAACTACTCTACTGCATATTCGTAATGTCGAAACTATGTTTACTGAAATCGTTAAGTATATTTTAGTTCATTTTTGGTACATAAAACCCGATGATGTCGGACAACTCGTGTAGGAGGGTTGGGACTTAAAGGTTAAATTGTTCTTGGGGGAAAACCTTTCGGTAGATTGAAGCTCCAACTTATGGTAGGTTCATTTTTGCTTCGGGGCTTTCGAGAGGCACGGGCTTTCATCGCCAGAAACAACGTGATATGAAGTGCCGCGAAGAGTTTGTTCCGTGTGGATTTTCTCCTCAGTTTTGTTTATGCGAGGATTTACGTATTTCATAAAGGTGTACCATATGACAGTGGGTAAAGTTAAAAGGGTGTATTTTTTAACAATTAATAATTACGTTTGTCATGTCCGCAGTAGGAACTACTACTTCTTCTACATGCGTGAACCCTATTACAAGCATGGTTGTGACGCTTGCTACTACATTCGGGAGATCTCAGGTTCGAATCCCGGACTGGTCGTTCTGATTTGAGCTTGGATCGGGTTTTCTCTTCTACGCAAGTAAAGAAATTATTTCTAAAAGGTACCACTTTAGGTTATGTGGTTTTGGGCTGGGCCGAGTCTTGCTCTCCCTAAAACTCGTCACACGAAAATGTGGTTGATCCCAACCAGGGAATTTCTCACTCTAGTCTCCTGGAGAATGAAATTGGAGGTGATATAGAAACAAATAAATACAAAAATGTTATCCTTCGAGCCGGATTTGAACCAGCGACCTATGGATATCAGCTTTATACGCCTCTACAGTCCACCGCTCTACCAACTGAGCTATCGAAGGTGCTGAGAAAGTGAAAGTAGAACGTTATACATAAGGTTTAGTTCATTCTCTTCATCAGTTTTGGATGTTGGATGTGTTTGTCTTTTTTAAGTTGTCAATATCGCGTTATCTCGCTGGTAGCCGAAACATTTATTAAGATAAAGATGGTTTAGGTCACGGACAAAGTTTTAATTTTAAACAGCACGCGTCTATATTGTAGCTCTTGTTGGTTGAACGAGTATGCGCCCTTGACTGCCAAGTTGGGCGCAATATAGCTCTCATTTTGAGATCAGATTTCCAGCAGAATCAGTGGTAATCTGTGTGAATGAATCGGCCAAAGGCCACAAGTTCTATTCGTTGTTAGTATGCCAACTACGAGTTATAGTCGAGTTTTAGTCCGGTTGCACCATTAATTCCGTTGAGAAATTCCAAAACTTCTATGGGTACGGTATTTTAGTACAATCTTGAGCGTTAAAACAATAGGGTTTTGAGCTTGAAAAGAAATCTTTCAAATTTCTTAGTCTTTTGATATTCAACCGCAAGTTGATCTTCCCCATTTTGTTTTAAATGTGACAAAAACAGGTTTCGTGGGAACATAGGTCGATTTTCCAACTATCCCAGTTACAAGTAAGACCTTGAGGCCTAGCCTAGTGGCTGGCTGTGAATTATATCTGCCGTGGGTCAGAACAACCATCAGAACGAGATGTATCTATCCCCAACTCTCACGTGTGGCGCGGGATTATGCAACCGCTCACGTGGTGTCGAATGTCGCATTCGCTTTGCATTTTGATGGTGTTCGGCGGAACATTGACAATTTAGGGGATATCTTTGACGATCTTTTTGGAAACTATTGTTTAGTTTGGATGGAAATGTGAAAAACTTAGAATATATTCAAATATTTCTGGTTTCATTCTTAATTTGTGTGGGGTGTCTGGGTATACTGATAACCGGTAATTTAAAACTAGATAGGTCAATGTGAATGAATTTATTTAGTTCGTGATAACGAACCAATTGAAAACTGACGTGATTTATTGAGGTCGATCAAATGACAGACCGCCCAAAAAGGCAGTCAACAGCTTATTGTGTTTCCTTAATTATTACGTCGTTTCGATGTCATTTAGTCCAAACACTGTTGAAAAAATATCAAAAAACAAAGAGAAATTCGAGCCCTGGATTGTCAATGAAATGTTTGCTTTACAGTGAAACAGTTGTTGTTATTGCAATACATAGTTAACAGTCAATTACGAGACTTATTTAGCTTGATTAACTTCGTCTTCGAATAAGACCTGGGTCAGACTGTATAAATAAATTAAAAAATGAATCAAAACGACCACCAAAGAATGGCCCACAAACAGCCAACAGCAATGGTCTTTAGCTTACTTCAAAGAGATTTATTTCACATGCAGAGTTTCTTTCCATCTGGAAATCTTTTATTGTATTGATAGCGCGCAGAAGCGATGGAAATCTATATAAACGAGTTCGCACGCAGTACGCTGATGTGAGGGAAGTGAATTTCCACATAAAAACTTTAAAACTCAAAATCAGTTAAAAACATACAATTATTCCAATTTTTATTCAAATCTGAAAATATTGATTTTTTGGCTGTTCTGATACTCCTGGTTCTATTTACCTGCAATGCTGGGAGTACAATTTTGCGGATTATAAGGTTAGTAGAAGGTCCAGTCAGGCTTTAAAGTAGGCGTGGGGAATGATAAAAGTACACCAAAAAATGATTAACAGGCTTTTCTAATGTAAAACCGCCATAAGACAACGTACTGTGATACACCTTTCCTTTAATAACTCGGTAAATATATATGCTATAATGACGAGAGAGGGCTTAAAAGTTTCGCCACACTAATTCCCATCTTTTTACATTCGTTAATTTCACATCAGGAGCTTTTCTGACCCTTTTTGGGCCCAAAAACTCGAAATTTGGAAGATTAATACCCAAAAAAGGGGTTTAGAGTTTTCCGATTGTTTTGCCCAACGAACTTGTCCAAAATATTATAGAAAGGAACGTCCCTACCAGATTTGAAGTAAATCGGACAAAAAATGCGACCGCTAGAGTGCATGCACATATATAATTTTGAACGAACCCCCAAAACGTGTTCAGGGGGTCACGTTAGGAACTTGTATGGTGGTCCCGGGCTTAAGTTTCACCGTGCGGGTCATACTAATAGTTCACTTTCCATAGGAAATTCACTAATAAAACAGAGTTCTTGTCTCTGTGTGGATCGCCATACGGCGAAACTACAAGGAGTTAATGCATGCCATTTTCAGGGTAGGTTCCTTGAGGTTACAGCTGTTGTACCTGACTCTCAATTTCCTCTAAATCCTCTAGGGTTACTCCCCTTGGGACATCCAAAATTCCAACCATTGACTATAAATTCCAACGTTAGTCAAATGAGACCATATATGGTTACAGTTTTCTGTTATTAGCGAATTTCCCCTATAGGGAAGAAGCTATTACCGTAGGTCTCATAGTAAGACTTAAGCCCGAGACTATGATAACTTTTCATTTTGAGGTCCCCAGATGCCAAAAACACCATTCGTTCAAATTTTTATATATGTATATATATATATATATATATATTTATATATATATATATTTATATATATATATATATATATTTATATATATATTTATATATATATATATATATGTGTCCGTAAGCACGATAACTCTCTAAAAAAGGTCCGATCTTAATGAAATTTGGTACAAATGTGTAAAGTACCATTTATTTGAACGAGTTCGAAAACCAGATGAATCGCACCATCCGAAGGGGGGTTTTTGGGGGGTTTTGTACCCCAAAAATGTGTTTTTTGGGGTTTTCACATGTAATTTTAATTTAAATCACATTTTAATTTATACCATTGAATTCAGCTTAAAAAACAAACAATTTGGTATTTTGATCATTGCTCTACGTCAATTGGTTACCGAGATATTGAAAGTGCTAAACACAGTACGTTGTCTAATGTTATTCTTATGGAGAAAAAGAAAAATTGTATATCTCGCTTATTTATGAACATAAACTGACAAAATTTGGTATATAGCTTGATCTGGTCGTGGTTTATTGTTGTTTGCACAAAAAAACATTTTTCACATATGGTTCCTGTAGCAGCAAACCTAGGTACTTGGTCCCCATGTTATTCTTATGGAAAATACTATAAATGTTATATATCGCTTATTTATGAATGTATATGGATGAAACTTGGTATGTGGCTTAACTAAGATGAGTTCTATTGATATTTGCATAAAAACCCATCATATTGTGTGCCTTGTTGCAGCAAACCTGCGTACTCATCCCCAATGTTATTCTTATAGAGAATAATTAATATTTTGAATATCGCTTGTTTGTGAATACATTTCTTATGAATCCTGTTAAGTGTTTTAATGTGTTATGTTATATATTCATTGGAAATTCGCTGAGTATGCAGGTTTGCTGCGACGGGTGTATTTTTTAATTTTATTCAAATAAACAGCTGACATTAGTAGTTTACTTGTTTAACTACATTTTATACCCGGGTAAAACCGGTATAATCAACTAGTAAACTTATAAATCAATTAAATATATTTTATGTACTGTTTTTCTTAGTATATATCCTAACAAATTAAATAATGCTTGTATATTTATAAAAATATTTATATTTCCAAAATTAAAATGGTTTGAAATTTGATATCGTTACTATGCATTTTAGTTGTATCTGTTTAGCAACAGGTCCTGGAATTCTTTCTCATGTAACCTTTATAAAATTTATATGGCTATAATATTGAAGACCTAGGACAAACGTGTGGGATTTTATTTGTTTACTTGTGTCGGTATATGGGGGTGTGAGTGCTGTGGGTAGGGCTTACTACCACTGATAGTGCGACCAATAACGTGGTGGCTTTTATCGTTTGTATTTTGTCAAAATCAAGAGTAGAGATTCCATCTATGCTAGTCACATTGTGTTTTGTTATTAATTTATTATTATGTGGTATTATCCACACAAATTGCAGCTATTATCGAAAACGTTCAGTTCCTTTACGCTAGACCTTAAAGAGTCAGCAAAAAATAAATTATAACCATTCCAAGTTGTGGTGGTTCAAGGTAAAGGATCGAAAAACGGCAATGCTCTGATTCAAACCGTACATTATAGTCAAATTACCGTTTTAGCCGAATCGTCCGAGGTCACATGAAAAACTAAGTTTAGTAGCATGACGCGGAAACTAGTTAAAACATTTTCAAGGCTTGGCGTTTTGTTAGTGAATTTACTATGGAAAAGTGAACTATTAGCATGACCCGCTCGGTGAAACTTAAGCCTGGGACCACCATAGAAGTTCCTAACATGACCCCCTGAACACGTTTTGGGGTGTCGTTCAAAATTATATATATATATATGTATATATATATATATATATATATATATATATATTTATATGTGTATGCAGCACTCTAGCGGTCAGATGTTTGTCCGATATACTTCAAATTTGGTAGGGACGTTCCTTTCTATAATCAGTTGGACAAGTTCGTTGGGCAAAACAATCGGAAAACTCTAAACCCCTTTTTTGGGGATTATATAAGTTATTAAAGAAAATGTATATCGGCTAAACACAGTACGTTGTCTTATGGGGTTTTTACATTAGAAAAGCATGTTATTCATTATTTGGTGTATTCGTTTCATCCCCAGCAACCTCGAGTCTACTTTTAAGCCTGTATGGACCTTCTCCTAACCTTATAATGCAAAATTGTATTACTTACATTGCAGGTAAATTAAACCAGGAGCATCAGAACAGCCAAAAAATCAATGTTTTCAGATTTCAATAAAATTGGCATAAATGTATGTTTTTACACTGGGTTTGAGTTTTAAAAGTTTTGTATATGGAAATTCACTTCCCTCACATCAGCGTGCTGTGTGCGATCACGTTTAAGTTATTAAGTTATATTTCGTTTTAAGTTAGTAGCAGTATCATAAAAGCGGAAAGAGGAAATCAGTTAAAACCATTTTCAAGGCTTGGCGTTTTTGTTTAAGTTATCAAGTTATATTTGTATAAGGTAGTGGCAGTATCATAAAAGCTTGCGTAGAATTTTAACGAAAATGAATATTAAAGGAAGTTTTTGCCATGGACACCGTTGAACTTGTTTGAAAAGTTCTTGAAAACATTTCGATTTTGGCGAATTTCCCCTATAGGGAAAAAGCTATTACCGTAGTCGGCATGGTAAGACCTGGGCTCGGGACCATGATAACTTTTCGATTTGAGGTCCCCAGACCCCAAAAACACCATTCGTTCGAAACTGTATATATATGTGTCCGTGAGCACGATAATTCTCGTAAAAATGATCCGATTTTGGTGAAATTTGGTATAAACGTGAAAAGCAACATTTATGACATAAGTTCGAAAATCAGCCAGATCGCTCCATCGGAAGGGGTATTTTGGGGGGGGTTTTGTACCCCAAAAATGGGTTTTTTGAATTGTTTATATACAATTTTTGAAAAAGTTAAATATTGGGTTTTCCCATTGGATTCAGCTTAAAAAGACACACAATTTGGTATTTTGATCATTCCTCTATGTCAATTGGTTACCGAGATATTGAAAGTGCTAAACACAGTACGTTGTCTAATGTTATTCTTATGGAGGAAAGGATAACGTGTATATCTCGCTTATTTATTAACGTATACTGACGAAATTTGGTATAAGGCTTCATCTGGTTGTGGTCTATTGATATTCGCTAAAAAAAACAATGTTTTTGCAAAAGGCTCCCGTAGCAGCAAACCTGCGGACTCAGCCCCCATGTTATTATTATGGAGAATAATTGAAATTGTATATATTGTTTATTTGTGAATATATATTTATCAAACTTGCTAAGTGGCTTTATGTAGTATTAAGACATTTATATCTCCATTGTAAACTCGCTGAGTATGCAGGTTTGCTGCGACGGGGGTATTATAATATTTTCATAGAAATCCATCCCATTTACATAACTGATTAACTATTAACTCTATACGCATCTGATGCTTCGTCGTTCAATTATTCTTCGAGAATAACTGTGGAATGCTAGATTCTTTTGAGTTAGGAATAGGGTTTGTCTTATCAGAGACGTCCAATACTGTTTTCCTTTGGTGTTCCAATGAATGAAAGTGCGCACTATAGTGTCAGTGGGCCAAGGCCACGACTAAACGACCACTTTCCCTTGCATAAAACTGGCGATCTACTTCCTTCCTCGTCGCCTTTGCCCTCTACTCCCACAACTAATTTGGACTGCAATTGGAGGAGTGAAATACTCGTGTTTGATTATTTAGGAACTAATGCATCTTAATTAGTTAGAAGTTTAATAGTTATTTTTGGGGAAAGCATTATCGCTTTCGCAAATTACCTTAAAAAAACACAAAATCTTAAACTAGCTGGCCCGGCAGATGTTGTCCTGTCCTAATGTCATTGAATTTGTTTTATGTCAAATACTCGTTCATTTTCAAAATGAGCTCGTTCGCTTCGCTCACTCGCCTATCGAAAAAAGTGTTTTGAGTTGCCATTCAAGTAGTTTTTTATTTCCATTATGAGAGTTGCCATTCAAGTAGGTTTTTTATTTCCATAATGAATATATATTTATGCATTTCAAGTATGTTTAGATATACTCCTAATCAACACATGAGCCCATAAGGAATAACATGTAAAATTTTAAAGTTTTGTACAAAAACAGCTGTTTTATCGAAACATTATCTGTTTATTAATTAAAAGCAGAAAATGATAAACACATGTTCCCATAAAGAATAACATGTAAACTTTAAAAGCCAAAGGGGCCGAGCCCGTCACATTTTCCGGGGTAAAAAGTATCCTTTGTGTTTATCCAGGTAATAAACTATCCGTGTGCAAAATTTCATTTAAATCCGTTCAGCCGTTCTTGAGTTATAAAATTCGTAACTAACACCACTTTGTTTTATATATTAGCCCCTGGGGGCCGAGCTTTGCTCGGGGGAAGGCCAGTCAGTTTGTTTAGATGACTTGGAGTAATATTTCACCACTTCCCCCTTCTGATAATCAGATTTGTATAACTCATTTGCCTCTCGTCTACATTTTTAATGTCACTCCAGTTGTTATTTATAGCTCAGTGTCCCTTTGATTTATTTTACTACTCTATTTATCTTCACTCAAATCTTTTAATCTCTGCTCTCAGGAAACCACATGTTAATAATCATATACAACATGAGTATTACTTTGACAGTTCCCTGGTTGATTATGAACAGCTGTTACAATTCTTTTGTTTTGATTTGAAACTCCATAAGCCCAATGTTATTTTTTTAACTTTTAATTTTACTTTGTTTACATTATTTGATTTTTCCTGGGGATGAGGCCTGTCTAGAATTTATTTTTATCCCAGAAATGAGTTATTTTGAACATTTTAAGGAAATCGTTGGAGCCGTTTTTGAGATCCGTGTCGCAAGTAAGCAAGGAAGCAAGCAAAACCATACTCATATTAGAGTATGGGAAAAGATAACAATTTGTTTATGAAATACCCGACTTTGACGAGCCTTACCCCAAATAAGTCTAGTTTTTTAATCAACAAACTTGAATATTTGTTAAATGTTCCAGATAAAATCAATAAATTTAAAATGGCCGTTAAAGATAGCTGATGAACTGATAGAGAAACCATGTTAAGTACAAACCGTGATAAATATTGTTCCATAGTTTTTACCAGTGCACTTTGCATCTTCTTGTCTTTATTACTATTTTCTAGAATAAATTTCCTTTCGCATACCAGTCACGGACAGTTATGCAATTTCACTTTTACATACGTTTACTTCCCACCCCTAACGTTGTGTTCCTAGACCTTTTTGAAGTAATAGAAATAATTTGTAAGAAGCAGTGTACCTAATTCAACCTGTTTTCCCCATAACATCAATGTTAACTTCTAAATTACGTCCCTCCTCAACGGATTATAAACACCCCCGTAGCAGAAAACCTGCGTACTCAGCGAATTTCCAATGAATATAAACGTATCTTAATACCACATAAAGCCACATACCAAGTTTCATTAGTATACATTCATAAATAAACGTTATGACAATTTAATTATTCTCCATAAGAATATCATGGGGCTGAGTACGCAGGTTTGCTGCTACGGGAATCACCAGTAAAAATTTATTTTTTTGTGCAAATAACAATAGACCACAACCAGATGAAGCCGTGTACCAAATTTCGTTTGTATACGTTCATAAATAAGCGAGATATAACATTTTTCTTATTCTCCATAACAATAACATCGGACAACGTACTGTGTTTAGCACTTTCAATAACTCTGTAACCAGTTGACGTAGAGAAATTATCAAAACACTAAATTGTGCGTTTTTAAAGCTGAATCCAATGGTGAAAACTAAAATTGGATTTACTAAAATACTATGTGTAAAAACTTAAAAAAATCCATTTTTGGGGTACAAAACCCCCCAAAATACCCCTTTGGATAGAGCGATGTGGCTGGTTTTCGAACTTAAAAGTCATAAATGTTGCTTTACACGTTTTACCAAATTTAATCAAAATCGGACCTTTTTTACGAGAGTTATCGCCACGGACACATATATAGTTTCGAACGAATGGTGTTTTTGGGGTCTGGGGACCTCAAAACGAAAAGTTATCATGGTCCCGGGCCTAGCTCTTACCAGACCGACTACGGTAATAGTTTCTTCCCTATAGGGGAAATGCGCTGAAAAATACCTATCGTTTCAGTTAGCAGAATTTTTATTATCACAAATAATAATTGTTTAATCAAATCCAAAAATTCTCACTATATGCGGTTTTTGCCATGGGTTATCTATTTGTCATATCAAAATTCTGCTCACTGAAATCGCTAGCCATTTTTTCCTCTTTAAAATGAGCCATGAACCAAATATTTCAATTATTCTTTTGAGGAGGGATGGAATCCAAATGTTAACATTAGCATTGGGGAGGAAGTAGTTAGAAACACGAAATTTTACGTGACCGGAGCCCCCTCTTAGCTTCCGAACTAAACTGTGAGAAGTCATTTGCTATCGCTGCAGCCTTGACGGATCATGTGTCGTGTTTTATAAATGTTTATCACCCCGAGGTCTTCCAGTCTGATGATGACAGCGGCATGATAGCGATTCATTAGACCCCACAGACACATGCGTCTCCTGGCTGGACCATCAGTCTAGAAAATCATTATATGTAAATGCAAGTTGATTGACTGCTAACGACCTTTTTATTCGCCTTGTACTTGAATAATTTCCACTTGCCTTTTCTTGTATTTTGAAAATTGAGAGAAACAAGAAACAGCTCTATTAGCATGGCAACTTAAAATGAAGGTCAGTTCAAATCATTTACATGTTTTCTACTTTTTGTTTGTTTAATGTGTTAACCTTATTTGTCGACATTCAAACCTGCGTATGACAACAAATGGTAATAACAACAGGAGTAATTTTTTCCTCTCTTTGTCTGCACTTTACATAAAGGAATCCCCTTTGTCGCTGAATATATTTTCAACTGAAATTAATTCCCGCTATACCTCACTTGAGCGGAATCTAAATGAATACCTGCCAAACCGAGTGGTACTCATGGAATACTTGTAATTGAATTTGTACGAGGATATGTTAAAATATTGGTCTGAATGAAATTATAACACCCTTCCCCCCGAAGAAAATAGTTATCATTTGACCAAATAACATATTTTGTATGAGATTAATATGGGACCTTAGAATGTCAAGGCTTTAGCTCTTAGGAAAAGCATAAATCGGTAATATTGGTTAGACAGATTGACTTTAGGTTTAATTTATGATACCCGCGGACTTTCTTCGTTCACCTAATAAAAACACAATTGTATTCTGTGGAGCACCTATAATGAACTCTCTCGGACAGTGAACGTATGTAAATTAGAGAAATCATCTGGTCAAATGAAAATTATCCCTAAAATTAACACGCTAGTTTTCAAGGACGTCAAGTTGACGCTTTAATTTTCAATGCGAGACGAAATTTACTGATTACATTCTGGGTATAAATACATATGTTAAATCTGCCGGGTAGAACGGCTGTACTGGCTGACTTAATACTCTCATTTTTATCTAGACTACTAAACAATAAAATTATCCACGACCTTTCTCAAACAAGAATTTCAATTGGATTTACTTCTTAGAAATACACAAGAGGAAAGATCCAAATGTAATACCCTGTGTTTAGTCCGCTCCCAATCGGCTGTCCATAGTTAAGTACTGACTCGAGTGGTGGACAAAAACGGTGTTGCTACACGGCGCGCGGCGGCAGCGGCGAAGGCTGAGGAACGGGAAGTGAACTTGACGCGCGGGTTGATTACCTTGTGAGGCGCACACATGCCGTCGCAGAATCTCGCCGAGGCCCGCTGTTTTTCGATACAAATTTATAAAGGTTTTTCTATCAGGATTTTCGGGTTAGAGCGGACTCAGTTTCTACCTGCTTTCCCCATAAGACCAATGTTAACTTTCAAATTCCGTCCCGCCTCAACGGGTTATCCGATATTAATGATTTATGGCTCATTTTATAGAGCAAAAATAAACCTAGTGAATTAGTGAGAATTTTAAAATCAGATGGTTCACCCATTAAAAATAATAAAAATTGAATATTATGGAATGTTTTTCAACGATTTTAGCGAATTTCCCCTATAGGGAATTAGCGAAGTTCCCCTATAGGGAAGAAGCTATTACCGTAGTCGGTATGGTGAGACCTAGGCCCGGGACCATGATAACTTTTCGTTTTGAGGTCCCCACACCCCAAAAACACCATTTGTTCGAAACTGTATATATGTATCCGTGAGCACGATAACTCTCGCAAAAATGATCCGATTTTGATGAAACTTGGTCTAAACGTGTAAAGCAACATTTATGACTTTAAGTTCGAAAACCAGCCAGATCGCTTTATCCGAAGGGGTATTTTGGGGGGTTTTGTACCCCAAAAAGGGTTTTTTGAATTTTTTACATCTAATTTTTGAAAAAGCCAAATTTTAGTTTTCACCATTCGATTCAGTTTAAAAAAACACACAATTTGGTATTTCGATCATTCCTCTACGTCATTTGGTTACCGAAATATTGAAAGTGCTAAACACAGTACGTTGTCTAATGTTATTCTTATGGAGGAAAGGAAAATTTTTATATCTTGCTTATTTATGAACGTATACTGACGAAACTTGGTATACAGCTTCATCTCGTTGTGGTCTATTGATATTTGCTCCAAAAAGATTTGTTGCCAAATTCTCCCGTAGCAGGAAACCTGCGTACTCAACCCCCATGTTATTCTTATGGAGAATAATTACATGCTCTGTCTCCCTTAATTATGAACGTAAATGAATAAAAACTGGTATACGACTTCACCTAGTTGAGTTATATTTATATTAGCGTAAAAACCCAGTTTTTGTGTTCCTTGTTGCAGCAAACCTGCGTACTCAGCCCAATGTTATTCTTATGGAGAATAATTAAAATTGTATATATCGCTTATTTGTTAATATATTTTTATGAAACTTGGTAAGTGGCTTTATGTAGTATTAAGACATTTTTATCTCCATTAGAAATTCGCTGAGTATGCAGGTTTGCTGCGACGGGGGTATTTATTTCTCATGTCGAAATTCAGTTCGTTGGAATCGCTGGGTATTTTTTGCTCTTTAAAAACCATAAATCAACGATATCGAATAATCCGTTGGGGAGGGACGGAATTTGAAAGTTAACACACACCTTATGGGGAAGCCGTAGGAACGCCTTACTGTGTTTCGTGACTAGAGACCACCCTTATACAAATTTCTCGAAATAACACCATAAATTATTGTTTGACGGTTTCTTACTAGACGATTTTTATATAACACTGCCTCGTGTCTATATAGGTTGAAGTTTCACTGTTCAATTATATATGTTTATCTAGACATCAATAATACCAATATCATACTGGTTGAGTTTTAAATTTCCCCCCCACTTTTTTCTAAATTTCTTAGGATATCAGAATAGTATAGGATAGAAAAATAGAAGATATTATGACAAAACTTAAAGAACAAAGCCCAAAAAATTAAACCAGATGTTTTGAGGTAAAAGCCAACATTTAAGTCGAATATACTTTGCCTTTTTTCTAAAATAACTTTTTGGAATTCAAACAAGAAAATAAACATTGAAATACTTTAATTTGTCACGTTTTAGCTGGGTTTACAGATATTACGTAACGAATTTAAGGAAGGAGTTGGGCTATGGCATAGCGTTACTCTGTGTTATATGATAAAGGGAGGGGGACTATGCATTACGTATTTATGTCTTGTTTTTGTAATTTTGTTGTTAAAATTGTAGTAACAAATTTAACAACAAAAATAAAAAAAACAACAAATAAATATGTAATGCATAGACCCCCTCCGTCCCCATATAAAGCAGAGTAACGCGATGCCGTAGCCCCCCCTCCTCCCTTAAGTTCGTTACGTAATATCTGTACGGTCTCTTATTTGCGATATCGAAATTTCGAACACTGAAATCGCCAGGTGTTTTCTTTTGCTATTTAATATTAACTTTAAATCTCCGATTTAGGATAATCCTTAGAGGAGGGACGGGCTTCGAAAGTTAACAATGACCTTTTTTGGGGAAACAGGTTGAAACGCGAAATGTTTCGTGACTGGAGCCCCCTCTTAAACCGAAGCCAATCAGTGCTACCGCTTGTTCGGAATCGTCCCATTGGTCGGCCTTGAGATACCGGAACTGTTTTTTGCTCGCGGGCGTCATTGTATTTTCCAACTCCGGTAATGGGGTTTTAAGTTTTGTCTTTTTGGATATCTGGCGAAGAGTTGTTCATGACAAACAAGGAAAGTCTGTGTGCATTTTTGCAACTGTGACGCACTAATATCGACCGAATTTAGTATGGAGATTATTAAAGCAATCTCTTCACCTGCTGTGAGCCATTATTACTGGGCTTCAGTATTATTTTAAATCGATATGTCACCAGTGGATCCATGTACATGAGCCAGTAATAAATATGATATTTAATCATGAAATAAAAATATAACTTTAACACGAGATGGAAAGGTTTTATTCAACACGTTGTGTACATCACAACATAAACAGCAGATTCCTACAAACATATTGAAACAGTAGCTGATTAATTGATCTTTTATCACAGAGCCAAGTCGACTTCAAATAACCAAAATATAAGAACGGCACAGGTTAATAAGAGGTGTGTGCCCCCATCGGTGACGACCTGTAAATATTATCAGTTCCTGATGTTTTGTGTATGGTATTATCTTTATCTATACCTATAAAAGGCAAATCCCTCACTCATCACGAATTCTCCTACTTCCCATATACCTAGAGAGTTGAAATTTTGTACACTGATTCTTTTATAGGCATGAAATAGGCACAAAGCTCTGAGCTGGCGACCCTATAACTTTTAAGTTAAAGATAAATCAATTGATCTTCCCGTTTGTGTGTACTTTTTTATAATTTGAATAAAATAACATTTTACGGACGCTTCAATATGTAGAATTACATTACGTCAAACCACAATGACTCAAAACGGATCATTATCTTAAATAACAAAATTTAAAAAAACAGCAAGGATACCAGCGTTCATTGTCTTCTTTCCAATTTAATTCAGAGTGTTGATCGCGTAGTCATTGTACCCGTGTACAGTGATACGCGGACCTCTGCGCTTATTTTCCCTGAATCAGCTGTTTTCACGTGGTGACGCGTATTATTTGTCCGCATGGTAGACCAGAAGGCCGTGGCACGTGAGCGACCAGCAGTGTCGCGCCTTGGGGCTGGCTAGAGGCTAGAGGCTAGAGACCCCACAGAAGCATCTCTATTGCTAGGCACCCTGCGTCTCCACACTCTGTGTCCTTCGTCGCGTCTGCGATATCACCACTTCAGTGCAACGTCGGATAATCCCTATTTAATAGATTGTATTGGTGAGCAACCATTTAACCATTGTGGGACCATAGCAAAAAGTAAGGCCATCCAGGGTATACAAGTGAAGAACAAAATAATACTTGGACCACTAAGGTGGAGGTAATTTTCACGCGTCCTAAAATATAGGCTCTTGGGTTGTGACTTTGGTCTTAAAAATACCCCTGTCGCAGCAAACCTGCATACTCAGCGAATTTCCAATGAATATATAACATAACACATTAAAACATTTAACAGGATTCATAAGAAATATATTCACAAACAAGCAATATTTAAAAATTAATTATTCTCCTTAAGAATAACATTGGGGATGAGTACGCAGGTTTGCTGCAACAAGGCACAAAAAATAATGGGTTTTTATACAGATATCAATAGAACTCATCTTAGTGAAGTCACATACCAAGTTTCATCCATATACATTCATAAATAAGGGATATGTAACATTTTAAGTATTTTTCATAAGAACAACATGGGGACCAAGTACCTAGGTTTGCTGCTACAGGAACCATAAGCGAAAATTGTTTGTGTGCAAACAACAAACCACAACCAAATGAAGCCATATACCAAATTTCGTCAGTTTATGTTCATAAATAAGCGAGATATACAATTTTTCTTTTTCTCCATAAGAATAACATTAGACAACGTACTGTGTTTAGCACTTTCAATATCTCGGTAACCAATTGACTTAGAGCAATGATCAAAATACCAAATTGTTTGTTTTTTTAAGCTGAATTCAATGGTATAAATTAAAATTTGATTTAAATAAAAGTTACATGTGAAAAACCCAAAAAACACATTTTTGGGGTACAAAACTCCCCAAAAAACCCCCTTCGGATGGTGCGATTCATCTGGTTTTCGAACTCGTTCAAAAAATGGTACTTTACACATTTGTACCAAATTTCATTAAGATCGAACCTTTTTTACGAGAGTTATCGTGCTTACGGACACACACATATATATATGTAAATATATAAATATATATATATATATATAAATTTGAACGAATGGTGTTTTTGGCATCTGGGGACATCAAAATGAAAAGTTATCATGGTCTCGGGCTTAAGTCTTACCATGAGACCTACGGTAATAGCTTCTTCCCTATAGGGGAAATTCGCTAATACATATAAGTGAATACATGTTTATCCTGGATAATTTGTATCAACTGATATGTCATATGATTGCTGTGATATACCTACAAAGAAACTACTTTATTTACTAGCATAAATTCGTTTGTAAATGCTTAGGCGTTCCTACACTGTCAAAGCTCGATTTCTCATTGATATAAAACAAAGGGACTATTTGGCAACTGTAAATAACATTAGTTAAAGTAGAGATTAAAATATTATGGTTGAAACTATATGAGAAGGTAAGAATAAGGTTTTGTCTATTGCAATGTTAGTACAGGGAACACCATATTTTATGATATGTTTTTCAAGAGGAATCACTTACATGCAAGCGCGGGAAACAAAAAAATATACTAACAAATTTATTAAATATATTTGTTGGCCTAACAACTCTCAAAAAATAATAATTTGGTTTACAGTATCCAATCTATCATAAATATGTCAAGCATTATTGCATCTTGTATTTTTTTTACTTGTACCGCAAAGATGGCGGACATCCGAAAAACGGGGGTACCAGCTGCAGTGCTAAGTAATAGGGATACCCGGTCTATTTTTTCTGTTGTCCTGCAGTTTTACCCCGTCACACCAAACGCCAGCGCGACGACCTACCACAAACAACCCCGTAATGGCCGTCTATTAGCGGCCGGAAGAACCTGTGGCCGGGTTAGGACAGAAATATTTTCTTCGGCCAAGTTTGCAAAGCGATTAAGCTATTGAT
The DNA here is from genome assembly GCA_963675035.1 of Allygus modestus. Classification (NCBI taxonomy): domain Eukaryota; kingdom Metazoa; phylum Arthropoda; class Insecta; order Hemiptera; family Cicadellidae; genus Allygus; species Allygus modestus. The sequence continues at coordinate 61,695,682 of OY776114.1, forward strand.
GACTATCGATGATCGGTAAGTTGTCGGAACGATGTTGGTCGTGGGTTTCCGCCATCTCATAGTCGGGGTTGGTCCTTAATGAAATGCTGAAGAAATACCTTCGCCTTATTGGCCTTATGTTTCAGGAAGGATGTACGGAATTTATATTTGACACTTATTTTGTTATCACTCTCATGCTAAACCGAACACGTATGTTCATAAGCGTAATTTCTGTATTTTGATTGGAGGGGAAAAACATGGTCGTGATCGTTATTGTGACTTTGTATACATTGCAATAATATTTTATCCAACTGCCCCCCCTTGCCACTTCAGAATTATGCCTATGCGTATGTTTGTGCAATTAAGTCTGACTCATTGCGCTTTCTACGCCCTTTTATGTATGAACAAGAACCAAACAAAAGTGAGTTTTGCCTATTTATTCCGGTGTATACTTTGTTAGCAGTTTTTTGCTTGAAGAGGTTAACTATCTAAATTTGGACATAAACTTGGCCTTAGTTAGATTTAAAACCTCGTGTTTGAGGAATCATAATGTATGGAATTTATCACTAACCAAACGGTGGTCTCTCTTTCTTAATACCCGGATAGATAGACACAGCTGAATACAGTAACGGGAAGAATCTGAAAAGGAACTTAAAAGAATTATATTTATAAAACACTATATACTTTTAAAGTAATATCTTACGTAAGCTAATCATTTACAAAAATTAAATCTGTTTAGGTCAAACTAAATAATTAAAGCAACAATTTGAAACGGTATTTCATGATTGGTTTTGATTATTACACCTTTCGTTGCGATTACTGACAGATTCGCCGACCGCAGGGTAGAAGGTGCTCTTGGACAAGGTCAAGGTCCGGGCATGACCTTGATCAGGTTGAACCACTTTTTGCGCGGGCCGCCTGACGTCAAGGGGGTTTCCAGTGCGCAGGCGCAGGGTAATGGGAGGACGCGGCTCCGGAGGGCGCGCAATGCGACGACGAACTGAGAGGGAATAAAAACAAAACCAAGCGCACGTGCATAACTGACAGATGGACTGGGATGACAAACGTCTGTCGTCGGTGTATTGCTGGGGCTCGAGATATGTTGATTTGGTAGGGATTACAGCAACATGGATTCGTGTTTGTAGAGAACGATTTAAAGAGAAACGTTTATTGTATTTCTAAATGTTATTGCGATTTAGTTCGTGATTTGTAGTTTGTAACCAGGGAAGTCTGTAATTAGAACAGTCATCGTATCAGATTTGATTTATTAGGATACTCAAAAGTAAATGATAGTACAACAGATTTTTTAAATACAAATAATCAATATATTTTCAATCAATACACAAACTAAGGTCAGGTCTTAGAGGGAAAGCAGGCAAAAGTATCGGCGATGTAGTTTTGAGATAGCGCGCAAGAGACAGAAACACGAAGAAGAGCGTAGGGCAGGTATAATCTTACAAGATTCGTACACTTGTACGCAGGTCTTACGGGGAAAGCAGGCAAAAGTATCGGCGATGTAGTTTTGAGATAGCGCGCAAGAGACGGCAGATGATGTAATTACAGAAACACAAAGAAGAGCGTAAGGCAGGTATAATCTTACAAGATTCGTACACTTGTACGCAGGTCTTACGGGGAAAGCAGGCAAAAGTATCGGCGATGTAGTTTTGAGATAGCGCGCAAGAGACGGCAGATGATGTAATTACAGAAACACGAAGAAGAGCGTAAGGCAGGTATAATCTTACAAGATTCGTACACTTGTACGCAGGTCTTACGGGGAAAGCAGGCAAAAGTATCGGCGATGTAGTTTTGAGATAGCGCGCAAGAGACGGCATATGATGTAATTACAGAAACACGAAGAAGAGCGTAGGGCAGGTATAATCTTACAAGATTCGTACACTTGTACGCAGGTCTTACGGGGAAAGCAGGCAAAAGTATCGGCGATGTAGTTTTGAGATAGCGCGCAAGAGACGGCATATGATGTAATTACAGAAACACGAAGAAGAGCGTAGGGCAGGTATAATCTTACAAGATTCGTACACTTGTACGCAGGTCTTACGGGGAAAGCAGGCAAAAGTATCGGCGATGTAGTTTTGAGATAGCGCGCAAGAGACGGCATATGATGTAATTACAGAAACTCGAAGAAGAGCGTAGGGGAGGTATAATCTTACAAGATTCGTACACTTGGACGCTTGGAGCGTTGTGGATGAAATTCTGCACTCAAACTAAAGATAGCGTTGCATGCATTGTATACCGAAACACGAAGATCAGGTCTTTAGTTTGGTTTCTTTCTGTATGATATAATATAGTCTACGTTTGAAGTTGGTAAGCGGGTTAGACAATTTGAAACGGAAATCGCACTCTTCAAATTCTAGATGCCTAATTTCATCAGACCGAATATCACGTGCGTATTTGCCAATTCTTATTTGGACACGTGTCAATCGGTTCAAGCAATTATTTTGCGTTACATAACAATGAGAGAATTGTTCGATGAAGTTTTCCTTGCTCACAAAACGAGTTCTCACTGCCAAGATGATAAATTTTCAGGTCAACCTTCAGCCCAGTGTGGCGAAGCAAGTTACTCGCCTTGATGTTTTTCCTGAGGTTTTGTCTGAGGGAACTGTCTAACCCCGGAGCAGAGGCTGTACTCAGTCGCACTATGTTGCATGGTATCGTCTGCCGTAGACCGAGTGGGGCGTTCCTAAAGGACGTCTCGTTTAGTTGGTGTTATCTGTCTCGGTTTCAGAAAAAATGCTTATTATATTGTGGATTTGAGAAACGTATACATTTAAAGAAGTAGCAACTCCATTTTAGGCAGCGATGGCTTGCCGACAATCTAATGATTTATTAGAGGAGGTTGATGATTGATGATTATTACGTAGATCCATTGTAAGTAACGATTGTTAAGATGTAAAGAAATAATATTTCAGGCTCAGATGACGTATTATGAAGTCGAAATGGGAGACAACCTTTACAGGCGTAATTGTATATGATAATGTTAAATAAAGCTTAAGAATTCGTTTTTCCAGTTCTTATTATCTTTTTAGATACATTTTGCAAACAAATACCCCCGTAGCAGCATACCTGCGTACTCAGCGAATTCCCAATGCATATATATGTATATTAATACTATGTAAAGCCATATACCAAGTTTCATCAATATACATTCATAAATAAACGATTTATGACATTTTAATTATTCTCTATAAGAATAACATGGCGGCTGAGTATGCAGGTTTGCTGAAGCAAGGAACAAAAAATGGGGTTTTATATAAATATCAATATAACTCAAGTAGGTAAAGCCACATACCAAATTGTATTAATTTATGTTCATAATTAAGGAAGATAACACGTTACTTATTCTCCATAAGAATAACATGGGGGCTGAGTACGCAGGTTTTCTGCTACGGGAACTATCGGCCAAAAATTCTGTATTGCAAATATCAATAGACAACAACGATATGAAGCAATATCCCAAGTTTCATCAGAATGCGTTGATAAATAAGCAAGATATAATTTTTTCTTATTCTTATAAGAATATTATTGGACAACGTACTGTATTTAGCACTTTCAATATCTCTGTAACCATTTGACATAGAGCAATGATCAAAACACCAAAATGTACGTCTTTTTAAGCTGATTCCAATGGAAAACTAAAATTTGACCTTTCCAAAAATTATATGCTAAAAACTAAAAAAAAAACATTTTTGGGGTACAAAACCCCCCCAAATTACCCCTTCGGATTGGTCGATCTGTCTGGTTTTCGAACTTAGTCATAAATGCTGCTTTACACGTTTATAACAAATTTCGTCAATATCGGATTATTATTACGAGAGTTATCGTGCTCACGGGCACCTATATATAAAGTTTTGAACGAATGGTGTTTTTGGCATCTGGGGACCTCAAAACAAAACGTTATCATGGTCCTGGGCCTAGGTCTTACCATGCCGACTACGGTAATAGCTTATTCCCTATAGGGGAAATTCGCTAAAAACAACAAACATACATTACTCGTATTACAGTATAGCATATAGGTTATGAATTGCAAAGTAAAAGTCGATACATGCCGGCGAACCCAGCATGCAGTAAACATTCTCAGGTCTATATTACTTACATTATTGCGGACGTTTGTCATTGTAATGCGAGAAAAACAAAAAGATTAGTTATGGCAAATGTCTGCAATATTTGTTTATATAACGTAAACTCACACCACTGGTGATAATTACAAAAACAAAATCAGTGAACATTAAATCTTGACTGTAACGTGGATTCGTTAATGTTAATTGACATAGAGTTTCCATTTTGGTGGAAAAAGATAAAAAATGACCTCGAAAGAGACCAAAGTCACCGCCCTCGGGAACCTGGACTGTCCTGCTGACGCAGATGCAAACCTGACGTCGAAGGCGTCATCACGCTGTGCAGAAAAATAACGCATAATATAAGCACAATCATTTCTACTTCTCAGTCAAGTGGTCAGAGTTTGGTCCACCTTCCTTATTTATGTTCCTCAGCAACGGGAAGCGAGTCAAGGTCGTTACAACGTGCTTCACACGAGGGCCAAGGTTGAAGGCCGTCTGCTGGCCCTGCCTAGGGTTCAGGAGGACCCCTGTTCCTCTCTAGTCTGGCTGGGTAACGGCTGACTAAATGATAATATCGAGTTAGACACAATTACTCTTTCAAATTATAGACCCCGTGAAAAGTGAATTGGAACTTGAGTCGAATGTGCCTCTCTCATTTGAATTTCTGTAGGCCAATTTCGTGTTGGTATAATCTGCTAAAGATTCTGAAAAAAATGAACTGCTCTAGTAGTAGAGAAATTTAAAACGGTTCTTCCTTAAGCGTTGTTTTATAGTGTTAAGAATTTGTTTTATAAGATATGTATTTAATTTTACTTGTTTGTTATGGCGAATGTCGATGAAATTACGGATGTTTTGCGGCAATAAATATATTTGAATTTGTTTTCTCTAGAAGATAATTTCTGGGGTTATATTATTTATCTGATTATTATCACGTCTATACTCCGAGTATGTAGAGACCAGATTACAGCAAAAAATAAATTAAAAATGCAAGAAAAAATTCAATTTTTGTACTTAGCACCTACGTCAGAAATTAGCACCAAGTGCACCGAAAGCAGCATTTTTTTCAGAAACATAGATCTGTATGGCTTAAACGATTGAAAACCAAATTTGAAAACAATGAAGTGGATGGGTGAATACCCTTTTCTCATTTTGTGGTTCTAGTCAGGTTCGAGCAGCAGGAAAACAGACGAGGTCAGAGTAACTCGCTTCACAAGGCCGCGCCTCTACCGACCCGCCGTTCAGGTCTCCGGTGACAGATTAACACGACCACATCTCTTGATTGATTTGCCTGATCGTTAAGTGTTTTTTGTTGTTTCTAATTCTTAACTTTTCTGCCCAATATCAACGCCCTCGCATGGCGATCCAGGTTTGATTTGTGACACACACGTATGTTATATAATCATAGGGTTTATCTCGTTTAATTTCCCACCTGTGTGTACTTTGAATCAATATAATACACTATTATACAGTAAGAATCATGTTATATAATGCACCAGAATTCTCCAACTTCTCGAGATCATTAAGGGAGGTTAAACTTGGTACATGGATTATTCAGGTATAAAATAGGAAAAGTAAAGGGTTTTGATTCTGGTATGACTGTAGGCTCCACTCCACGGTCGTCAAATGTTCAGTGCTATTCTTATGGACATTCAATTTATTTGAACTGGTGTTACTTAATCGAAATAGTTTATAAGATTATCCATAGAACGCAGCACACACAACTGTTGTATCCCCCGTTGGAACCGGATATTATAGTGGCTAATATTTTATCTAAGCTTAAACAAAAGGTTAGCGGCTATAGCCGCTACAAGCCGCTAGTTAGATAACCTATCAGTAAGAATGTTTTCAAGATGAGTTACAACTATCCTGATGCCCACGGCGTCATTTCGCGTGCAAGTGTTTGGGTGGGCTGAGATGACAGTTTTTTCTGTCACGTAAATTCCTCGTCAGATTACACAGAAGTTTTCATTTTAACAATTCCAAGAATATTTTTTATGACTTTCGACTAAACACCATGTTCATCAGGGTACACAGGGTAGCTATGTTTCTGAACTATTTTAACTAAATCATTATTATTACTTAACAATCACAAAATTTCTATAACTACAAGACCCGCAGCGATTAAATTTAGAACGTACGCACTCTTTGCTTAGGTACACTGCTCAGTAAGAAACAGTTAAAAAAATTGATCCATCCACAGACCATAGGAAAAAATAATACCCCCGTCGCAGCAAACCTGCGTACTCAGCGAATTTCCAATGCATAATTTATGTCTTAGTACCACATAAAGCCGTGTACCAAGTTTCATAAAAGTATATTCAGAAATAAGCGATACATACAACTGTAATTACATAAGAATAACATTGGGGATGAGTACATAGGTTTGCTGAAACAAGGAACATAAACAATTGGTTTTTTATGCAAATATCAATATAACTCAACTTGGTGAAGCCACATACATCAATATACATCATGTGTTTCATCAATATACATTCATAAATAAGCGATATATCCCATTTTGATTAATCTCTATAATAATAACATGGGGGCTGAGTACGCAGGTTTGCTACTAAGGGGAAATTTAGCAAAAAATTGTTTGTTGAGCAAATATCAATTGAACACAACCAGATAAAGCCGTATACCAAGTTTCGTCAGTATACGTTCATAAAGAAGCGAGATATAATTATTTTCTTATTCTCCATAAGAATAGCATTAGACAACGTACTGTGTTAATCACTTTCAATATCTCGGTAACCAATTGACGTAGAGGAATGATCAAAATACCAAATTGTGTGTTTTTTATGCTGAATCCAATGGTGAAGATTAAAATTTGATTATTTCAAAATTTATATAAAAGGTAAAAATACCCCCGTCGCAGTAAACCTGCGTACTCAGCGAATTCCCAATGCATTTATATGTTTCTCACTCCTACATAAAGCCACTTACCAAGTTTCACAAAAATACATTTATAAATGAGTGATTTATAACATTTAATTTATTCTCCATAAGAATAACATTAGGACTGAGTGCGCAGGTTTGCTGCAACGAGGAAGATAAGAAATAAGTTTTATGCAATTATCAATATAACTGAACCAGGTGAAGCTACATTACCAAGTTTTATTAATTTATGTTCATAATTAAGGGAGATATAAAACTTTACATATTCTCCACATTAGGGCTGAGTATGCAGGTTAGCTGCTACGGGGATAATCAACAACAAATTTATTTTTTGTGCAAATATCAATATACCAGTAGAACATGAAGCCACATACCAAGTTTCATCAATATATATTCATAAATAATCCAGATATCAAATTTTATTTATTCTCCATAAGGATAACATTGGACAACAAACTGTGTTTAGCACTTCGATTATCTCTGCAATGGTTGGACGTAGAATCACAATTTAAACACCAAAATGATTGTTTTGTGGAGCTGAAATGATTGGTAAAAGCAAATGTTAAGATTAAAGTAAAATTAACTGAGGAAAAGCCAAATACCCCCGTCGCAGCAAACCTGCGTACTCAGCGAATTTCCAATGCATAATATATGTCTTAATACCATGTCTTAATAATAATAGCATTGGTGATGAGTAAGCAGGTTTGCTGCAACAAGGAACTAAAAAAATGGGGTTTTATGCAAATACCAATATAACTCAACAAGGTGAAGCCACATACCAAGTTTTATTAATTTATGTTTATAATTAAGGGAGTCATTACATTTTACTTATTCTCCATAAGAATAACATGGGGGCTGAGTACGCAGGTTCGCTGCTACGGGGATAATCGACAAAAAATCAATTTTTTTTGCAAATATCAATATACCAGTTCTACGTGACCCCACGTGCCAAGTTTCATCAATATACATTCATTAATAATGGAGATATCAAATTTTATTTATTCTCCATAAGGATAACATTGGACAACGTACTGTGTTTAGCACTTTGAATATCTCTGCAACGGTTGGACGTAGAATCACAATTTAAACACCAAAATGATTGTTTTGTTGAGCTGAGTTGATTGGTAAAAGAAAATGTGAAGTTTACATTAAAATTAACTTAGGAAAAGCCAAAAACCTTTTTCCCGTAAGATTAACATAGGAGATTTTATGAGCAGGTTTTTTTGGATTTTCTCCGCAACCACTTAACCTAGCTTAATAATTCAAAATACCATATTATTTGTTTTTTTAAGCTCTATAACATGGTCTAAACCAAAATTAAGTGTTTTAAAAATTTTAGGGTAAAAAATGCAAAAAACCGATTTTTGGAAAATTTAAAACCCCCATAAACCCCCCTTACCATGGCCCGATTTTTCTGGTTTTCGAACTTAAAGTCATAAATGTCACTTTACACATTTGAGCCAAATTTCATTGAAATCGGACGTTTTTTACTCAAGTTATCGCATTCACGGACACATATATAGATATATATATATATATATATCTATATATATATATATATATAGATATATATATATAGATATATATATATATATATAGATATATATATACATATATATAAATTTGAACGAATAGTGTTTTAGTCATCTGGGGACCTAAAAAAAAAATTTGTCATGGTCTCGGGCTTGAATCTTACCATGAGACCTACGGTAATAGCTTCTTCCCTATAGGGGAAATTCGCTAAAACCTTTTTCCCATAAGATTAACATGAGAGATTTTATGAGCAGGTTTTTTGGATTTTCCGCAACCACTTAACCTAGGTTAATAATTCAAAATACTATATTATTTGTTTTTTTTAAGCTCTACAACATGGTCAAAACCAAAATTAAGTGTTTTAAAATTTTTAGGGTGAAAAAAGAAAAAAACAAATTTTTGGAAAATTTAAAACCCCCATAAATCGCCCTTCCCATGGTCCGATTTTTCTGGTTTTCGAACTTAAAGTCATAAAACCACACATACACTCATTGGCTCACTTTACACATTTGAGCCAATTTCATCGAAATCGGACGTTTTTTACTCAAGTTATCGCATTCACGGACACACACACACACATATATATATATAATATATATCTATCTATATATATACATATATATCAATTTGAACGAATAGTGTTTTTGGCTTCTAGGGACCTCAAAACAAAAAGTTATCATGGTCTCGGTAATAGCTTCTTCCCTATAGGGAAAATTCGCTAAAAACATTTTGGGATACAACCCCCCCCAAAAAATCCCCTTTAGATAGAGCGATATGGGTAGTTTTCGAACTTAAAGTCATAAATGTTGCTCTACACGTTAATACCAAATTTCATCAAAATCGGACCTTTTTTACGAGACTTATCGCACCCACGGACACACACACACACACACACACACACACACACACACACACACACACACACACACACACACACACACACACACACACACACACACACACACACACACACACACACACACACACACGCACACAGTTTCGAACGAATGGTGTTTTTGGGGTCTGGGGACCTGAAAACGAATCGTTATGATGGTCCCTGGCCTAGGTCTTACCATGCCGACTACGGTAATAGCTTCTTACCTACAGGAGAAATTCGCTAAAAATACTAGAATATTAATTAATGGAAATTTAATAATATTTGGCATTATATTTATGAATACTGGATACTGTAAACTAAAGCATTTAAACTGTACAGTTGTTAGGCCTGCAAATATATTTAGTCATTTAACATTTTATAACAAATATATTAGTAAATTGTTGTTATTACCCCACAGTTAGATATGTAACCGATTCCCGTTGAGCTGTACAAGATATAGCGTTACTGTACTATCATTACAATCGACGGAACGTTGTTCTTACTTTCTTATATGGTTCCAAAAACTTAATTTTTTATAATCTCTGGTTTCAAACAATGTTATTAACTCTTGAAAAATAGTTTTATTTGAGTTGTGAGTCATCGAGCTTTAACAGTGGTAGAACGGTTTAAACATTTGCTAATCAATTTGTGTTAGTAAATAAAGTATCTTTGTAGGTGTATCAGTTGATGAAAATAATTCAAAACGAGTTCGCACGCAGCACGCTGACGTGAGGGAAGTGAATTTCCACATAAAAAACTTTTAAAACTCCAAATCAGTGTAATAACATACATTTATTCCAGTTTTTATTAAAATCTGAGAACAGTGATTTTTTGGCTGTTCTGATGCTCTTGGTTTCATTTACCTGCAAAACTGGGAATACAATTTTGCCCATTATAATGATAGGAGAAGGTCCAGACAGGCTTGAAAGTAGGCGTGAGGTTGCTGAGGATGATAAAAGTACTCTAACAAAGGAATAACAGGCTTTTCTAGTGTAAAACCCCCATAAGACAGACAACGTACTGTGTTTAGTCGAAACACATTTTCTTTAATAACTCGGTAAATATGTATGCTATAATGACGAAAGAGGGCTTAAAACTTTCGCCTCACTAATTCCCATCTTTTTATATGCATTCATTTTACATACAGGGCTTTTCTGACCCTTTTTGGGGCCAAAAACTCGATATTTGAAGGATTTGAAGGAAAACTCTAAGCCAAAAAAGGGGCTTAGAATTTTCCGGTTGTTTTGTCCAACGAACTTGTCCATCTGATTACAGAAAGGAACGTCCCTACCAAATTTGAAGTAAATCGGACAAAAAATGCGACCGATAGCGTGCAAACACTCTTATTATTCATTTGTTGGTGTACTTTCATCATCCCCAGCAACCTCACGCCTACTTTAAAGTCTGACTGGACCTTCTCCTAACATTATAATGCGCAAAATTGTATTCCCAGCTTTGCAGGTAAATGAAACCAGGAGCATCAGATCAGCCAAAAAATCACTGTTTTCAGATTTTAATCAAAATTGGAATAAATGTATGTTTTACACTTATTTTGAGTTTTAAAAGTTTGTTATGAGGAAATTCACTTCCCTCACGTCAGCGTTTGCTTCGTGCGAACTAGTTTTATCTTGGAAAATGGCGGCATATATGGCGTTTAAGTCTATATTAAGACACTATGTAACACTCTTATAAATCTTAAATCGTATAAACTATTGGAAACAGTACACCAGTTGGGTGTAGATAAAAATGTTTCGTATTAAAGAGGTTTGCATTGTAATTATATTCAAGATTTGTATTTATTAATATAGTGTGCGACAACCACAGAGGCGGGAAATGGATTTGACGTTTGTTGCCGTAATGGGTTCTTTCCAACGAAGTCACATTTAGCACATTAGAAACCATTCGATTTATTGGATACTTTAATTAATAGACGGGACATCACTTACTTTTTAGTAGCTATCAAAATTTGAATATGAAATTAAAAAATTCGGCCTCCATTCTCCAATATTTCTGCCAACTTGAAAATTTCCAATACAAACCCCAAACTTTTATGGTGTTTTTAGAATTTAGTTTAGTTTTTAAAAGGTTCGTTGTATTTTATCTTAAACTTAGCAAATGAGGAGATAGGAACAGTATACCATGAAATGTATACGTTTCTAATGGAAAACAAATGTTGGTGGGTATAGGAATAATCGTGGCATTTCAACCACGCGACGTTCGTTCACGTTTCAGAAATTAAGACTAAGAACTCCTTTATTGGACCTTAAATTCACGATGCATTGAGAAAATCACGGCCGCTCAGTTGTCAGCTCAGTCAAAAATTGACGTCTTTCACTCATGGAGGTAATGATTCCTCTATGTTCCCAATGCACAGTGCACAGAGTTTCAGGAATGAACGAGGTGATAAGCTATTAAATAAAGTACCCGGGAGGCCGAGCTTTGCTCGGGGAAGGTCAGCATGTTGGCTTATATGACTTGGAGTAATGTTTTACCACGTCCTCCGACTGATGAGCACTTTTTCTTAGCTCATTTGATTCTTTTATACATGTTATTTAACGTCACTCCAGTTGTTATTTATAGCTCAGTGTCCCTTTGATTAATTTTGGATGTGACATTTTCATTCAATATGAGACCTGTCTAGAACTTGTTTTATTCCCAGAAATTAGTTTTTCCCAACATTTAAAGGAAATCTTCGTGGAGCCGTTTTTAAGATGAGAGTTACAACCAAGCAAGCAAGCAAACAAACCTCACTCTCGTGATCGTGAACGGCACTCGCTGTAGGCAGATCTGGTCGACCATGGGGAGGTCACTAGCGATTTGTATATCTTATGCATATGACCACTTGCCACCGCATTCTTCAGCTTCGTTACCATATCGAACACCGCGCTGTAGCCAGTGGAATGCCCATAATGATAAAATAAACGTATTTTAAAAGCCTACGGAATACATTACATCTACGCAATAGTTAAATAGAAGTGGGCACTAGACTGATATAACTGGAAAATACCCCCGTCGCAGCAAACCTGCGTACTCAGCGAGTTCCCAATGAATGTATATGTTTCTCACTACCACATAAAGCCACTTACCAAGTTTTATAAAAATACTTTTAGCAGAGTTTTAATTCAAACTAATATAAAACACCAATACAGTAATAATTTATTTTATTACTTTTAACATAATCTAAACCATTTCACAATTATAACATTTCACAATTATATCTGTAAATAAAAACTACCAAAACCATATAATAAATAAATATCATCTGACTTAAAACATGACATTGAACCTTTGTGAATAAGTTGTATCAATCATTTTATTGCACATATCAACACCCCCCTTCAATAAAATGATTAATCAAAAACTAATCGGAGACCAATACCAGCAATACATTTTTGAAATAAGTCTCTGTTCAACGGTTTCGTTAATACATCAGCAATTTGGTCTGAAGAACATACGTATTCAATCTTAATTACATTTTCCAAAACCTTTTCTCGTATAAAATGGTGTTTAATGTCTACATGCTTCAGCCTTTTATGATTCTGAACATTGTTTGCAGTTCTAATTGCTCCTTGATTATCTTCTAATATTAATACCGCTTCATTGTCTTCCATCATTTTAAAATCATTTGTCAAAATGCTCTTTATCCAACAAGCTTCTGCGGTTGCACTGCTCATAGCAGCATATTCTGATTCAGTTGATGACAGAGCAACTGATTGCTGTTTTCTTGTTACCCAGCTGACTGCAGAATCCCACAAAAAGAAAACGTAGCCTGTTGTTGATTTACGATCTTCAAGATCTCCTGCTCAATCTGCGTCTACATAGCCTTTCACAATGTGTTCAGTTTCATTCTTCTTAAAGACTAGGTTTAAGTCAGTAGTTCCTTTTATGTACCTGAGTAATCGTTTCTGTGCTGCCCACAGTTCTTGACTAGGCTTGTTTTGGTGACGACTCAGAATACTAATTGCAGTACTTAGATCAGGTCTTGTACCTAACATTGCATACATAAGTTTTCCTATAACTTTTCGACACTTCGATTCTAATTCCGTTCTTTCCTTTAGATTTTCAGGAGTTTTGCATGAATTGAGTACACAATTTTGATCCATTGGTGTTGAGACTGGTCTGCAGTTTTCCATTCCGAATTCCTCCAATATTGATCTCAAATACTTTGACTGGTTCATTTTCATTTCCCCTTTTTCTCTGTTTTGGATAATATTAATGCCAAGAAAGTTTCTAACTGCTCCTAGATCTTTCATGTTAAAGTTTTCAGACAGTATATTCTTCAAGTCACTAACCATTCTTTCATTATTTCCAACTATGATAATGTCATCAACATAAAGTAAAACATACAATCTGTCACGGTCTGTTAGTTTACTGTACAGGCAGTAATCATTTTTTGATTGAACAAACTGATTGTGAAGCATACACTTGTTAAACTTTTCATTCCAATACTTGGGAGATTTTTTAAGTCCATATAGAGATTTATTAAGTTTTAAAACAGTTCCATTCGTGATTGAGACTCCTTCAGGTGTTTAAGATAAACATCTTCATTTATTTCTCCGTAAAGAAATGCACTTCGTACATCCATTTGATAAACAGGCATACTGTTCTTGGTCGCTACTGCCAATAATATCCTCATTGTGGATAATCTTGCCACAGGAGAGTATATTTCAGAAAGATCAACATTTTCCTCTTGCTGAAAACCTTTTGCAACTAATCGCGCTTTATATTGAGAAGGTTGACCATTTTCATCAGTTTTTATTTTGAAAACCCACTTGGTACCTACTGTTTTGCAATTTTCTCGAGGTATTACTTCTGACCACGTGTTATTTTCTGCAAGAACCTTTAGTTCTTCTTCTATTGCAATTTTCCATTTACTTGCATCCTTTGATCCCATTGCTTCATTAAATGTTTTTGGTTCATCTTCTTCGAGTCCTAGAAAACTAGTTTCATAATCTGTGAATTTTACACAATTTTTAATCTTGTCACGACTTCGTAAATTATAACGTTTGTTGTTCTCAGTACCAACTTTTTCATATTAATTTTCAATGTCATTTTGCATAAGGATATTTCCTGTTTCTTCTGTCAGTTGATTCTGTGTACCGGTAACTTCATTTTGAATTTCTTTGTCTTCTTGTGTCACAGTGGGAAAGTTTATATTGTCTATTTCATTTCCTGCTGCACCACTGTCAACTGTATCTTCCTCTTCGAAATAAAAAACATTAGAGTTGTGATTTTCTCTTTTCCTCTCCAAATTTGTCCCTTGATTTATTATCTCATAAGGTTTGAAAATAACATTTCTTACAACTTCAATTCTATGTGAGTCAGAAAAATAAACTCTGTAAGCTTTAGAGTTTTCCTGATAACCCACAAATACTCCTTTTCTGCTTTTTGCATCCCATTTCTTTGGTCTCTGATTGGGTACATGAGCATAGGTGTCAGTACCAAAAACTTGAAAATAATCTAATAATTCCGGAGCTTTCCCAAACCAACATTCATACCGACTTTTTCCTAAGATTCTACTGGTTCCAGTTCTGTTTATTATATACACGGCTGTGTTCACAGCTTCTGCCCAAAATACCTTATCCATTACACGTGCATGAAGCATTGCTCTAGCTGCTTCATCAACAGTTCTTATCTCGCGCTCTGCCTTTCCATTCTGTTCAGGAGCTGCAGATCGCTGATGACGTATACCTTGAGCTTCAGTTAAATTTCTTACCTCTTGATTCACAAACTCCAGTCCATTGTCTGATCTCAATACTTTTACTTCCCTTCCCGTATCGTTTTTAGCCAGTTAAAAAAATCTCTTTTTCCTGCAACTTCCGACTTGTATTTAAAAAAATAAACGTAACAATATTTAGTAAAATCATCTTTTAACAGTAAAAAATATTTTGAACCGCCAATTGATGTCACTTCCATCGGACCACATAGATCAGCATGTATAATTTGACATGGTTCATTTGTTTTTACGTCACTTGGTTTGAAAATTGCTTTCTGTTGTTTTCCTGCCAAACACGACTCGCAGAAAAACTTTTCATTGTCATTCATTATAATATTGTTATTTTTAAGGATGGCCCTCACTTGGTCAATATTTTGGTGACCTAACTTTTCATGCCATTCCATTAATGAGCATTTAACTGTTACTCCAGCAAAATCCTGAACATATTTAAAGTCCATTGAATACAGTTTACCTGCTCTTGAACCTTTAGCACACGGTTTGGAACAATTAAAAATCATACATTCATTCTCATTCCATTCAACTCTGTATCCTTTACCAAGTACAACATTCAACGAAAATAGATTTATTACCAAAATACCTTATCCATTACACGTGCATGAAGCATTGCTCTAACCATTGCTCTAAGCATTGCTCTTTAGTTCTGGGACAAACAACACATCACTCATCTCAGTTGGAATCCATTCTTGCCCATTATATGCCATTACTTTTACAACCCCAATTCCTTTACACTCAAGTAAAGTGCCATTACCAACCATCACTTTCTTTTCTTCTGTTATTGAACTCATGCTTGAAAATAGTTTTTCATCGCAACACATATGTTGTGTCGCTCCACTATCTATGTACCAATAATTAGGATCTAGTGGCACGGTCGTGTCACGTCGCCAAGTCCACCACACGACCCGTGCTATACTAACACGAAGCAGAATGAGACGATTTTTCACTCCTCAAATTAGCGTATTACAGCCTTAAGTGAATCTGGCAGTGCATTTATATGCTAAACCCTTTCACTAAACACGAAAAATCACAACAGTTGGTTTAAGAAAGGTCTGAGAAGCGAGAAATTAACGTATAAAAGTAGCCTAAATCTTGTAGTTTTGGCCCTTTTCACAAATTGTCCACTTCATTTTGTTCATTAAGCTTAAGAACTTTATTTCTCATCAAACTTGAACGAAATTTCGCACAGACTTCTGTTTTTACTCACATATTACACTTTTGACACTAAATTGTAAGTTTGTAAACGCAATATTTTAAAACAAATGATATTAAATTCCATTTTCAAAATTTTCACTGAATTTGATGTCTGCTTTGTTTACATTTACTACGTAAACAAAACTCCAAGTATAGCATGTGTTCCAAAACAAATCTGATCAGCTGGCTTGTAAATTTAAATTAAATCATTGAGTGAATTTAACCGAACAAAAGGGTATAGAGGTAAAGAAAATATTTTAATTCGTTTAAGCTATACATACTATAATACATCGAACATAACATAATATGCAATAAACATAATATGAAATCTAAAAACAAAGTCGGGTTAGTATGTTATTTAGTTATATAAGTTAGTTACACCAAACAGCTGTTATACAGATTATATCTAAACATACTTAAAAGGTATAAACATATGTTCATTATGGAAATACAAAATCTACTTGAATGGCATCTCAAGTTCTTTTGTCGATGCCGAAGTTAGTTATATATATATATATATATATATATATATATATATATATATATATATTCTGGTTTTATATATATACAAATACTGTATGTATATTTCTGGTAATCCTATACTCTAATATGAGTAAGGTTTGCTTGCTTGCTTGCGTGCTTGCTTGCTTGCGACACGGATCTCAAAAACGGGTCCAACAATTTCCTTCAAATGATCAAAATAACTAATTTCTAGGATAAAAATAAGTTCTAGACAGGCCTCATCCCTAGGAAAAATCAAATAATTAAAAAAAACTAAAATGAAAAGTTAAAAAAATTATCATTGGGCTTATGGAGTTTCAAATCAAAACAAAAGAACTGTAACAGCTGTTCATAATCAACCAGGGAACTGTCAAAGTAATACTCATGTTGTTTATGATTATTAACATGTGGTTTCCTGAGTGCAGATATTAAAAGATTTGAGTTAAGAATACATATATAGAGTAGTAAAATAAATCAAAGGGATTTGAGCTATAAATAACAACTGGAGGGACCTTAAAAATGTAGAAAAGAGGCAACTGAATAATACAAATCTGATTATCAGTAGGGGGAAGTGGTGAAATATTACTCCGAGTCATCTAAAGAAACTGACTGGCCTTCCCCCGAGCAAAGCTCGGCCCCCAGGTACTATATATTTAAATAGGCGAGTGAGTGTAGCGAACGAGCTCAACCTGGAGGCGAGTGAGCCAAGCGAACGAGCTCATCTTCAAAATGAACGAGCATATTCTCACTAAATAAAATTACTCAATAAGCACATTTGCAATAATTTAAAAGTCCGTTCTAGAGGTTAGCTTTAAAACGGTGTTCTTGTTTCTTTACTGTGTTTTGTCAGTATTAACAGCTGTTATATGTTCAATTTAAATTTATTTTAATTTTGCCATAATTTTAACATTGTAACTTTGAGAGCTTAGGAGGCTAAGACCTGAAGGAGGACGTTTTCAAAAACCACAAAAGTCACATCTAGTCGTTAAGGGTTTTCAAATAACACACAAATGATAGTATAATACATAATAGTTTCGCCTGAATAGACTTGTCACCAAAATTGGCTTAGTTTTTAATAAATAAGTCAGGGTCTTGTTATTAATGGTTCAGTGGGTGTTGTAAAAGACTTTACTAAAGATGCACGCGATGCAATCGAAAACATTATTATAACTTTTAAAGAAAGATATATTGAAATTCAAAGATCGTCCACAAAATTTGAAGTAATTCATGGAGCATTCGTTTTCCGAAAGCAGTTTCCTAATGCAGTAGTATAATATCAATTACAATTCACAAAAGTCAGGGATTAACGCTTAACAGTTGTATTGTTGATGCTGGTTATGCAGTATTTTCATGTGGCCAAAATATGTAGCCTTTATCTCGCGTGACTTCACTCTCTGGTCTATTAATTCTAAACTTTGACCCTCAAAATGTTAAGGCGCAAGCATCAGCTATATCCGAAAATAATAGGCTAAGGAGTGAGTACCGACCAGAATTAAAACAATTACAAATTGGAATAAAATCTCAAGAAAAAATCCTTGGTCAAATCTGGCAAATTCATAATACTAAATTAGGAGCCATTCAAGACATTACTAACAATATAGACGAACTGGGAAATCTCGGTTTCAAAAAGGTTTATGGTGTGTCATGCTATGCAAATTTTTGTTTTACAATGTATTTTCAACTGCCTACCAATCGTGACGTTAATAAACAATTACGAAACCAATGCTCCACTAACAAAATTGTAATATCCTACCAAAGAAATTACCAGATTTTAAATTCTATAGATATTACAAATCAACTGGGACCACCATTTATTACAATTGAACAACAAGACTGTGCGGGATTTTTAAATTTCCTTATTTCGAATCATCAACCCCTGGAATTTCAATTCAGGCACTCAATGAAATTAACCACAAATGTTCAAACTGCAACCACAGCACAACCAGCTACGACAGTAAATTTATATTCCAAATTTTCATCCTAATCATCTTAAAAATCTTAAAAGAAAAGCCAATTTCGATTAACTACTCCACAGTCAATTTATCGCCTGGTTCCCTCTCGCTGACTCTATATGCACAACTCGTGAAAATGATCACTATCCTATACTCTGATATGAGTAAGGTTTGCGTGCGTGCGTCCGTGTTTGCTTGCGACACTGATCTCAATAATGGCACCAACGATTTCCTTCAAAAGTTGGAAATAACTAATTTCTGTGATAAAAATAAGTTCTAGACAGGTCTCATCTCCAGGAAAAATCAAATAATGTAAAAATACACCCGTTGCAGCAAACCTGCATACTCAGCTAATTTAAAATGGTACTTCACTAAGTCATGAAGCCACTTACCAACTTTCATCAAAGCGTATTCATAAATAAGCGAGATATGACATTGTATTTATTCTCCGTACAAAAGATTAGGGCTGAGAATGCAGGTTTGCTGCATCAAGGACCAAGAAAATCTGGTTTTTATGCAAATACCAATGGATCACCACTAGATGAAGCAACATACCAAGTTTTACCAATTTATGTTCATAAACAAGCAAGATGTCACATGTTTCTTATTCTCCTTAAGAATAACATTATAGCTGTTGAGTACGCACGTTTGCTGCCATGGGGACAAAAAAATGGGTTTTGTATGCAAATATCAATAAATCCCAACCATATGAAGCCACATACCGAGTTTCATTAATATATGCTCATTAATAAGCGATATATAAAATTTTGCTTATCCTCCATAACAATAACATTGGACACAATATTTCGGCAACCAATTGACATAATCAAAGTACCAAATTATATGTTTTTTAAGCTGGATTCAATAGTAAAATTAAAAATTTGATTAAAATGAAAATTAAATGTGAAAACCCCAACCCCCCCCCTTCGGATGGTGGATTTGTCTGGATTTCGAAGTTATTCAAATAAATGGTACTTTACACAAATTTGTGCCAAATTTCATTAAGATCAGACCTTTTTTACGAGTTATCGTGCTTACGGACACACACACACACACACACACACACACACATACACACACACACACACACACACACACACACACACACACACACACACACACACACACACACACATATATATATATATACATATACAAATTTTACAGAATGGTGTTTTTGGAATCTGGGGACCTATAAATGAAAAGTTATCATGGTCTTGGGCTTAGGTCTTACCATACCACCTATGGTAATAGCTTTCTTCCCTATTGGGTAAATTCACTAAACAAAAATGGAAATTTAAAAAAATTATCATTGGGCTCATGGAGTTTAACATCAAAACAAAAGAATTGTAACAGCTGTTTATAATCAATTAATGAACTGTCAAAGTAATACTCACGTTGTTTATGATTATTAACATGTAGTTTCCTGAGAGCAGTGATTAAAACTGTTGAGTGAAGATTACATATATAGAGTATTAAAATAAAACAAAGGGACATTGAGCTATAAATAACAACTTGAGGTATCTAAAAAAATGTAGAAAAGAGGCAAATGAGTTAAAAAAATCCAATTATCAGTAGGGGATAGTGGTTAAATATTATTCCAAGTCATCTAAACAATCTGACTGGCCTTCCCCGAGAAAAGCTCGGCCCCCAGGTACTAATCAAAAACATCCATCTCAGTTACAAGTAACCTCATAATTTTTTAACTACAACTTTGGCAAATACATGATAACAAAATTTCAAGTCTAATAATACCCAGTCTACAAATTTCAAAAATCAAAATTAATGGAGTTCTATACAAATTAAAAAATGCGGTGTTCCATTTAGGAAACAGTTCAGCATCAGGGCATTTCATAGCTTACATTCAAAACAAAAATAAGTGGATAGATGCAGGTGATGAGAAAGTGAACGTCAAGCTACCATATGGTGCGAAAAAATGTATATTATAATGTTTAAAAAACTGCCAGAAAATTCTAAAAACTATCTAGGTAAAATTAAGGTAAATTAATCTTATTTAATGTTCAATATATTATAATACTTTATCCTTGATATATATTTTATTTTATTTCAACTTGAAATCTCATTTATAACAATTTTTAATAAACAATTATATCAAAAACAAATGATATCATACCCAAAAACACAAAGTGTTGACGGGTTGCCAAGTCCTAAAATTATATGATATCAAAATGTATTCCAAGTCAAAGATAGCACCTTTGATCTGACATTGTTTATCATCACAAATTACTTAAATATGTTGCAATAACAATGCTCGAAAGATTGTTGGTTATTTTCTATCTGTTCTTGGCCAGCAGATTCACTGATGCAAAATCTTTATTTTGAAATTTAAAAATCTAAATAAAGTATAGTTAACAATTGTGATTGAATATTAAAAAAAATATTATCTGCTGGCCAAGAACAGATAGAAAATAACCAACAATCTTTCGAGCATTGTTATTTTAACATATTTAAGTAATTTGTGATGATAAACAATGTCAGATCAAAGGTGCTATCTTTGACTTGGAATACATTTTGATATCATATAATTTTAGGACTTGGCAACCCGTCAACACTTTGTGTTTTTGGGTATGATTCAAATCACAAAACAAAGCATGATCTATTCCAACAAATGTGTTTTTACTATTTCTGAATTTGTCATTTTTACTTAAATCAACCCCTTTTTGATGCTCCCTTTCTGTTTTAGCTGAAAAATCTATATTTTTAACTTCTTTAGCCTTTAACCAACAATCTTTTGCTATATGCCCAATTTTATTGCAGTAAAAACATCTCTGTACATTTTTGAAACCAAAATGTTTTGTTTCAAATTGCCTATTATTAGCATTTTTGTAGCATTTATTTTGCAAATGACCCTTAGAATTACAAGAATAACATTTAGTACTTAATTTATTAAACCTTTTTGCAAGCATTGCACCTTCCTGAGAAGATTTTTCGTTTATTCTTTCTTCTTCAATGAGTAGTCTAGATGTAAGCTCTGACAACTGTTGATTGGCAGAGGGAACAGATTCCCATGCAGAAACAAAATAGTTAAAATTACCAGGCAAAGATATCAACATTTTAGTAATCACCATCTGCTCTGAAACAGTTTCCCCCAATTGTTTCAACTTACAAGTTACCTCTTCTATCTTAGAAATGAATTCTGATATAGTTTCCCCTTCATATTTCATATTAAAGAATTTTTGTTGTAACAGATGTAAGCTTACCTCAGATTTCTTTTCAAATACCGATAGTAACTTTGACCACATCATGTAAGCAGTATTGCAGGTTAAAATATGTATCATTGGTCCTTCTTAAACTCTAGTTACTATAATTTCTTGAGCTTTACTGTCACGAAGCTCCCATTCTTTTTTAGCTTTTACAAACTCAGTTTCAGTTTTAGATCCTTTTTCAGGTAGCTTTTCATTTCCATTGGTAAGATCAAACAATCCCTTTGAAGATAAAATTACCTTCATTTGAAATTTCCGTACATTCCAGTTGGATTCTCCTTTGAGTTTTACACTTGTGTTCAGTGCATCCATGGTACAAGTTAAAATTGTAATCTTAAATTCAAATTACAAATTTCAGTTTGTAGCCCATAACCTTTTAGCAGAGTTTAAATTCATACTAATATAAAACACCAATACAGTAATAATTTATTTTATTACTTTTAACATAATCTAAACCATTTCACAATTATAACATTTCACAATTATATCTGTAAATAAAAACTACCAAAACCATATAACGAGTTCGCACGCAGCACGCTGACGTGAGGGAAGTGAATTTCCACATAAAAACTTGTAAAACTCAAAATCAGTGTAAAAAAATACATTTGTCCAATTTTTATTGAAATCTGAAAACATTGATTTTTTGGCTGTTCTGATACTCCTGGTTTCAATTACTTGCAAAGCTGGGATTACAATTTTGCGCATTATAAGGTTAGGAGAAGGTCCAGGCAGGCTTGAAAGTAGGCGTGAGGTTGCTGGGGACGATAAAAGTACTCTAACAAAGGAATAACAGGCTTTTTTAGTGTAAAATCCCCATAAGACAACGTACTGTGTTTAGTCAAAACACATTTTCTTTAATAACTCGGTAAATATTTATGCTAGAATTATGAGAGAGGGCTCAAAACTTTCGCCTCACTGATTCCCATCTTTTTACATGCACTAATTTTACATCCGGGGCTTTTCTGACCCTTTTTGGGCCCAAAAACCCGAAATTGGAAAAATTAATCCCCAAACAAAGGGTTTAGAGTTTTCCGATTATTTTGCCCAACGAACTTGTCCAACTGATTACAGAGAAGAACGTCCCTACCAAATTTTAAGTTAATCGGACAAAAAATGTGACCGCTAGAGTGCATACACACATATATATATATATATATATATATATATATGTATATATATATATGTCTATATATATATGTATATATATATATATACATATATATATATATATAAAATTTTGAACGACCCCCCAAAACGTGTTCAGGGGGTCACGTTAGGAACTTCCATGGTGGTCCCGGGCTTAAGTTTCACCGTGCGGGTCATGCTAATAGTTCACTTTCCAAAGGAAATTCACTAATAAATAAATATCATCTGACTTAAAACATGACATTGAACCTTTGTGAATAAGTTGTATCAATCATTTTATTGCACATATCAACAAATACATTAATAAATAAGTGACCTATAGCATTTTATTTATCCTCCACAAGAATAACATAGGACTGAGTACGAAGGTTTGCTGCAATAAGGAACACAAAATATGTGTTTTATGCAATTATCAATTTAACTCAACCAGGTGAAGCTACATACAAAGTTTTATTTATTTATGTTAATAATTAAGGGAGATGTAAAACTTTACTTATTCTCCATAAGAATAACATTAGGGCTGAGTATGCAGGTTTGCTGCTACTGGGATAATCAACAAAAAATCAATTGTTTGTGCAAATATCAATATACCAGTACTACATGGAGCCACATACCAAGTTTGATCAATCTACATTCATAAATAATCGAGATATCAAATTTTATTTATTCTCCATAAGGATAACATTGGACAATGTACTGTGTTTAGCACTTTGAATATCTCTGCAACGGTTGGACGTAAAATCAGATTTTAAACACCAAAATGATTGTTTTATAGAGCTGAATTGATTTGTAAAAGCAAATGTGAAGTTTACATTAAAGTGAACTGAGGAAAAGCTAAAAACCTTTTTCCCATAAGATTAACATGGGAGATTTTATGAGCAGGTTTTTTGGATTTTCTCCGCAACCACTTAACCTAGGTTAATAATTTAAAATACTGAATTATTTGTATTTTTAAGCTCTATAAAATGCCCAAAACTAAAATTGAGTGTTTTAAAAATTTTAGGATGAAAAGTGCAAAAAACTGATTTTTGGAAAATTTAAAACCCCCATAAACCCCCCTTCCCATGGTCCGATTTTTCTGGTTTTCGAACTTAAAGTCATGAATGCCACTTTACACATTTGAGCCAAATTTCATCAAGATCGGATGTTTTTTACTCAAGTTATCGTGTTAACGGACACACACGCATATATATATATATATATATATATATATATATATATATATATATATATACACATATATATATATATATATATATATAAATTTGAACGAATAGTGTTTTTGGCATCTGGGGACCTCAAAACAAAAAGTTATCATGGTCTCGGGCTTAAGTCTTACCATGAGACCTACGGTAATAGCTTCTTCCCTAAAGGGGAAATTCGCTAAAACTTGCTTAGTTGATATTTGTTTCCTAGTTATTTTGTTGTACAATATATATTTTTTCGTTTTATAAAATAATTATTCTGCATTAAATTTTCAAGAGCTTTATCAAAATATCTTCACTTTAACGCTAAAAATATGTAAAGTTTCAACTTATAACTAATCAAAATCTGTTTTAACGGAAGAGTTTGAAGGAAAACATTTATAAATCTAAATTTCGGGTAAAATTAATTCAGCCGGATTGAACAAATCTTTAGAAAAATACAAGAAAAATCTTGAAAATATTTGTACATTTATAGTTGCATACCACAGTTTATAGATTTGAACCCATGCTATTACGTTTGGAAAAATCTTGGGGGTTAACTAATGTTTGATTCCGATTGACTAAATTTGTAGTCAACAGTGTGTTTGCTAGCTGTACAAAATAGAGGTAATTAGTGATTGTTTGCCTCTTCCGGTGCTTTATCAACTAAAAGAGGCTTCAGACACGTATTCTTCGCCATTTTGCATATGTAAATAAATTCATTAAAGTTCCTTCTGTTGCGGTATGGGCTCATGTTATCTCCCTTAGTATTAACACCCTATGTTCTGATATGCTTATGTAGGGTGTTATTATTTGTGTCACTCGGATGACGGCAGGAAGAAACCTAATTTATCATTGCTTCTTAAATTTATAGTAGTAGTCCTAAATGTTGGTTCTTAACTTTTCTCGTAAATTTCAGTAATGGCGGAACTCAAATAATAGTGCTTGTGTTTTACATTTATTCCTCACTGGCTGTTGCGTTTTAAATCGTAGCCTAATACCACGAATTTGTCAACATGTTGAGTGAGTAAAATTAAAACGAGTTCGCACGCAGCACGCTGACGTGAGGGAAGTGAATTTCCACATAAAAAACTATAAAAACTCAAAATCAGTTAAAAACATACAATTATTCCAATTTTTATTCAAATTTGAAAATATTCATTTTTTGGCTGTTCTAATGCTCCTGGTTCTATTTACCTGCTATGCTGGGAATATAATTTTGCTCATTGTAAGGTTAGGAGAAGGTCCATTCAGGCTTTAAAGTAGGCGTGAGGTTGTTGGGGATGATAAAAGCACAAAAACAAATGAATAACAGGCTTTTCTAATGTAAAACCCCCATAAGACAACGTACTGTGTTTGGTCTATACACATTTTCTTTAATAACTCGGTAAATATATATGCTAGAATGACGAGAGAGGGCTTACAAGTTTTGCCACACTAATTCCCATCTTTTTGCATTCGTTAATTTCATATCCGGGGCTTTTCTGGCCCTTTTTGGGCCCAAAAACTCGAAATTTGAAAGGTTAATCCCCAAAAAAGGGGTTTAGAGTTTTCCGATTGTTTTGCCCAACGAACTTGTCCAACAGATTATACAAAGGAACGTCCCTACCAAATTTGAAGAGAATCGGACAAAAAATGCGATCTTTATATATATAAAGACCCTACAAACATACTAAATACAGTTTTACCTAAACAATCAAACCCGATGTTTGATAAAATTGAAAAAATAAGAAAAGGGATGTACAAAAATCACTTAATATAGTATTCAAAGAAAATAACAGAAGAAAATAAAATAATATATTATCGATTATGACAAACAATTCATATGCAACTTTAAAATAATTAATTTTAACATATGATTAATATTTATTTTATTTTAATGTGAGGTTATATTTTTATAGACTTTGATATTGGCCTAAGCGCACGAAACATGTCAGTCTGAAATAAAAATGTTTTTATAAAAAGGGTATTTTGTTAAAATATGAAGATACATCTTATAAATATACATATATATAAAATTTTGAACGAACCCCCAAAACGTGTTCAGGGGGGTCACGTTAGGAACTTCTATGGTGGTCCCGGGCTTAAGTTTCACCGTGTGGGTCATGCTAATAGTTCACTTTCCATAGGAAATTCACTAATGAAATGTGAGACAGCAACTAAACATGTGGGAAGTAAAGAAAAGGTTTTATGGTGGGGTTGGCTCTCTCCGTAAAGGGAAAATCAAGACACGTATCAGGTGTAAAAAGGTCTGATTATTTATTAGAAGTATTTTTACGTGATTAAATTGCAACTGTTTTGAAGGTGTGAAATCATAGGTCAGAATTTCAGTAGGATTGAAAATATCTTAGAAAATTGGACGGAAATATGGGCAGCTTGAAGTAGTTGGAGGTTTCTACACACTCGCACGGTATAGGCGATATGGTCGCTCGTCCACCGTGCCTTTTGATGAATGTATGTACCAAGAGTGAACATAGTACACGCTTCTTCTTTCTTCTCCTCCGCTTGCCGCAATTAATCAGAATTATAACTGCGACAACTATTTATTCTTCGTAGGTGGGCATGGTGTTGTCACTACACACAGGTAAGTGCAACTAATATTGAACCTGAACCAAACCCACCAAATTTTGATCGATTTCCTGATTGATTGAAAGTGCTAGGTATCCTAGTCTGTGGCCCCCAGCAATAAAACGTCCAATCATCAACTTAGTCGCTCGTCAACCAGGTCGCCGGTTGCTAAGCGACCGGGTGTCCTAGTGTGTAGCGGCCTTTAGATTCCCCTGAATGATCGCTTTAACCCCAACACTTAGCAAACTGATTTCCCGATGAATTCAAGGTTGCCGTTGATCTTTAGTGGATCGACTGAAATATTTTAGCAATCTCAAGATCGCTGGGCGACTTAGATTGACAGCAATCTAATCGAAACGATCGAAACGGCCCCGCATTAGGCGAAATAGGCGATATTAGCATGCATCATGATCGTTGGTGGATATGCCACCATATTACCTATAATGGCGGCCAAATAAATTGACAGTTGAGGGCGAGGTTTACCGGGATATCCACCGACGTGCTGCTTTGTCAAAACTCCACACCAGCTGATCGGAATAAAATTCGAGTGATATTTGTCTATGGCAAAATGAAAACAGTGACAGCGTACAGCCATGCTATTGGCTACAGTCCGACTGTCAATTTATTTTGTCGCTATTATAATGTATGGGTACTTTGGATGGGTACTCCATACCTTATAACGTATCTTCATACTTTACCCAGCAAGCAAACACGCTGTGCTGTATCGCGTCCTGATCACACAGTCCGTGTAAACCGGAACTGTATGGACTTCGGTCCCTGCGGTTTTTGCGTGACACACTACCCGGCGTGAGTGTGACCCAGTGACGGCGTTTTTTGGCCGGGCCAAGCGCCTTCAGCGCCGAAAAACCGGGGTCACCGGGCGCTCGCGGGAAGGCCGCTGACGAGTTTTTCTCTAGGGTTTTGAGCCTTCGTTTTGACATTTGTCAGTTGACATAACGCCATCGTATGTTCGGGTCGAATGTAGAGTAGTGTTTTGTTAGTTGGGATCCAGGGAAACACCGGTGAGTTACGTTCTGTGTAATTTACTCTTGCATGTATCCTAGTACTTAAGCTTTAGAAAAATATTGAAAAAGTTAAATTTAAGATTTAAAAAAATGTATGTTAATTTACCAAAAGTAATTTTCACTTGTATTACTACCGCAACCGCAACATTAAATCGAAACATGTAAATTTGCCATGTTATCATCGATGTTAGCTGTAATTTTCTAATTTAAACAGGTTTTGTCCTACCGAAACTATTTTATCAGCCGAATAATTGTGTGAAGGTCTTGGAACGAAACCCATCCATACTTAACGCTTGTCATGTTTAAAATATGAATGGGAGTGTGCGTATTCTTAAGTGTTGTTAAAAGTATTCACATTCTTAGTAATAACAGGAAAGTCAAAAGTATTTGTTTAATAGTCGGTAGCGTTGGTACATTTGTTATAGCAGTGTAATTGCTTTCCGATCCATAAGTTGTTGACATAACTGGCATCTGTATAACAACCGTTTGCAATACTTTGACAATATTTAACTGCCAATACAATTTTTCTTAGTAAATATGACTACATTTTTTACTTTAAATGACCTGATCTGACCTTAGGGCTCCGCCAGAGACCCCGACAAAATTCCCTTGTCTGGCTCTTACTATGGTGTGAACGTTTATTTTGTTTGAGCTGATGAAAATACGAACAGCTGATCTTGATTCGTAATAGTTCCACGGGCTAACCACAGAATGCAGCATCCACAACTGTCATAGTTTTTATAAATCATTTGCGGGGCGAAGTCGGCGGGTTACAGATAATTCTTAATGATAATATTAATGTATACAAAAATAATCAAAAACAGACGCTTCTAGGAACCTTAGTATGCCTTAAAAATACTACGTTTTAATAAATCTAGATTATTTGCTATTATTCAAAACTACAGCTGTAATTTGTAGCTGTCAGGAGGAAGGGATTGGTTTTTCTACTCGGTAAACATTTCCAGACACATCAGGGTATTGTGAAATAAGCGATTACACGTGGACTGAAATAAGAGGAACATTAGAGCCTCGAAAACATCGTATCATAGAGGAAACAACCCCTGTGCCATTGAACGAGGCGGCGGGCGGCGCGGCGTCGTCAGCTAATCTAATATTTGATTGGACGTGGTTAGGATCACGTGCTCTCCAATGTGTTTGTTCTTAAATCAGGTGTGTTTTATGTAATCAACAACGCAATTAAACCCACTGACAATATATTCTTTGTTTTAGCGAATTTCCCCTATAGTGAAGAAGCTATTACCGTAGGTCTCATAGTAAGACTTAAGCCCGAGACCATTATAACTTTTTGTTTTGAGGTCCCCAGATGCCAAAAACACTATTCGTTCAAATTTATATATATATATATATATATATATATATATATTATGTATATTATGTGAATGCGATAACTTGAGTAAAAAACGTCCGATTTTGTTGAAATTTGGCTCAAATGTGTAAAGTGACATTCATGACTTTTAAGTTCGAAAACCAGAAAAATCGGACCATGGGAAAAGTGGTTTATGGGGTTTCATAATTTTCCAAAAATCAGTTTTTTGCACTTTTCACACTGAAATTTTTAAATCACACAATTTTTGTTTTAACCATGTTATAGAGCTTAAAAAACAAATAATATAGTATTTTGAATCATTAACCTAGGTTAAGTGGTTAGAAAATAAAAAAAGTGTTCATAAAATCTCCCATGTTAATCTTATGGGAAAATGGTTTTTAGCTTTTCCTTAATTAATTTTACTGTAAACTTCATATTTGCTTTTACCAATCAGTTTAGCTCTACAAAAAAATCATTTTGGTGTTTAAATTGTGATTCTACGTCCAACCGTTGCCGAGATATTCAAAGTGCTAAACACAGTACGTTGTCCAATGTTATCCTTATGGAGAATATTTAAAATTTGATATCTCGATTATTTATGAACTATATTGATGAAACTTGGTATGTGGCTTCACCTAGTACTGGTATATTGATATTTGCACAACAAATTGATTTTTTGTTGATTATCCTCTTAGCAGCAAACCTGCATTATCATCCCTAATGTTATTCTTATGGAGAATACGTAAAGCTTTATATCTCCCTTAATTATGAACATAAATCATTAAAACTTGGTATGTAGCCTCACCTGGTTGAGTTATATTGATAATTGCAAAAAAAACACATTTTTATCTTCATCGTTGCAGCAAACCTGCGTTCTCAGCCCTAATGTTATTCTTATGGAGAATAAATAAAATGCTATATACCACTTATTTATTTAAATATTTTTATGAAACATGGTAAGTGGATTTATGTGGTAGTAAGAAATATATTCATGCATAGCAAATTAGCTGAGTACGCAGGTTTGCTGCGACAGGGGTATTTTGACTCTTCAGCGTGTTGTTCCCACGGTCTGTGGTGATCATTTACGCCATGTGTTTATCCTATAAAGAAGGATTTTGCATATAAATTACTCCTATGTGAAGTTACAATGTTTTACGTAGCTGAAAATCCTATCATATCCTATACTTTTGTACGAGCAATGTCTGTCTGACTGTTTGAAAAATTTATCTCGGAATCCAGCGGAACGTTTTTGTTATAACCTTGGAATTGGGGGCTTTTGTACTTAAAAAGCGATTGGTAAAAAACAACAGGATAAATACACGACTTCTCACAACACTACAAAAAGTATATATAAACTTATTCTGTACTTATATACAAGGCGATAAAATATACACAAACGATGGTACAAGGCAATCGATTTAAAAAAGTTACACCGGCCTTCATCAACGTCCAATTAGAGAGGCAAAAACAACCCCCAACCCCAGGAAAATACATAATTTGCTGAAAATCTCTTTCGAAAATTGGAAATTTTAACGTCGGGCTTATGGAGTTTCAAATAAAAACAAAATATCCCCGTCGCAGCAAACTTGCATACTCAGCAAATTTCTTATGAATATATAAAATAACACATTAAAACACTTAACAGGATTTATAAGAAATGTATTCACAAACAAGCAATATTTAAAATATTAATTATTCTCCATAAGAATAACATTGGGGATGAGTACGCAGGTTTGCTGTAACAAGGAACACAAAATAATGGGTTTTGATGCAAATATCAATAGAACTTATCTTAGTGAAGTCACATACCAAGTTTCATCCATATACATTCATAAATAAGCGATATATAACATTTTAATTATTTTACATAAGAATAACATGGGGACCAAGTACCTAGGTTTGCTACGGGAACCATAGGCGAAAAATTGTTTTTTTTTGCAAAAAACCATGAACCACAACCAGATGAAGCGAGATATACAATTGTTCTTTTTCTCCTTAAGAATAACATTAGACAACGTACTGTGTTTAGCACTTTCAATATCTCAGTAACCAATTGACGTAGAGCAATGATCAAAATACCAAATTATTTGTTTTTATGCTGAATTCAATGGTAAAAATTATAATTTAATTTAAATAAAAACTACATGTGGAAACCCCAAATACCCCATTTTTGGGGTACAAAACCCCCCAAAAAACCCCCCTTCGGATTGTGTGATTCGTCTGGTTTTCGAACTCGTTCAGATAAATGGTGCTTTACACATTTGTACCAAATTTCATTAAGGTCGGACCTTTTTTACGAAAGTTATTGTGCTTACGGACACACACACATATATATACAGAATATTTTATAAACAACTATTTTTTATATATATAAAAATTGAACGAATGGTGTTTTTGGCATATGGGGACCTCAAAATGAAAAGTTACGGGCTTAAGTCTTAACATGAGACCTACGGTAATAGCTTCTTCCCTATAGGGGAAATTCGCTAAAAATCATAACTGCTGTGAATTAATTAACAAGTGAAATGTCAAAGTAGCACTTACAGGAGGGAATGTATCAACAAATGATTTCTCGAAAACTGACTGAAACCATTGCATAAAGATTGCATATAGAGTGGACATATTTTTCACCCATGAAACGAATTAAAAGTCACCGAGTGTGGCTCGGTCACCCCGGTACTAAAGTGTTAAGTGTAAACACTTGTGCAACGATTTTTGTAGGGAATTTCCTTTCGAAAGTGAACTATTAGCATGACCCACACGGTGAGACTTAAGCCCGGGACCATCATAGAAGTTCCTAACGTGACCCCCTGAACACGTTTTGGGGGTCGTTCAAAATTGTATATATATATATACATGTGTTTGTACTCTAGCGGTCGCATTTTTGTCCGTTTAACTTCAAATTTGGTAGGGACATTCCTTTCTATAATCAGTTGTACAAGTTCGTTGGGCAAAACAATCGGGAAACTTCAAACCCCTTTTTTGCGGTTTAATCTTCAAAATTTCGAGTTTTTGGGCCCAAAAAGGGTCAGAAAACGCCGGATGTACAATTAATGCATGTAAAAAGATGGAAATTAGTGAGGCGAAAGTTTTAAGTCCTCTCTCATCATTCTAGCATAAATATTTACCGAGTTATTAAAGAAAATGTGCTTCGACTAAAAACAGTACGTTGTCTTATGGGGTTTTTCACTAGAAAAGCCTGCTACTCCTTTGTTAGAGTACTTTTATCATCCACAGCAACCTCACGCCTACTTTAAAGCCTGACTGGACCTTCTACTAACATAATGCGCAAAACTGTTTTCCCAGCTTTGCAGGTAAATGAAACCAAGAGCATCAGAACAGCCAAAAACCTATGTTTTCAGATTTCAATAAAAATTGGAATACATGTATGTTTTTACACTGATCTTGAGTTTTAAAAGTTTTTATGTGGAAATTCACTTCCCTCACGTCAGCGTGCTGCGTGCGAACTCGTTTTAAATTAGGACTCGTTAAAAAAACGGTTTGTTACACTGAGGTAATTTATTTACATGCTTTTGCCTGATATATTTATTAACCAGTTGTTTATGGTAATTAAACTCAAATTTCCTCCCTTTTTCAATATTTCAACAAACGCGACCTTGAGCTTTTATGGTAACTCGCGCCCTTCAACAGTAATTTATGAAATTGAAAATAACCACATATAGCGATTTAGAGCGATTATTAGTGAATTTCCTTTGGAAAAGTGAATTATTAGCATGACCCGCACGGTGAGCCTTAAGCCAGGGACCACCATAAAAGTTCCTAACGTGACCCCCTGAACACGTTTTGAGGGGTCTCTAAAAACTTTATATATATATATATGTATATATATATATATGTATATATATATGTATATGTATATATATAAGTATATATGTGTGTGTCTGTGTGTGTTCGCACTCTAGCGGTTGCATTTTTTGTCCGATTTACTTCAAATTTGGTAGAGACATTCCTTTTATAATCAGTTGGAGAAGTTCGTTGGGCAAAACAATCGGAAAACTCCAACCCCCTTTTTGGGGATTTTAAGTTTTCAAATTTTAAGTTTTTGGGCCCAAAAAGGGTCAGAAAAGCCCCAAATGTACACTTATTGCACGTTAAACTTATTTTACTTAGAAAAAAACAAAGATTTTAAGCCCTCTCTCATCATTCTAGCACAAATACTTACAGAGTTATTAAAGAAAATATTAATTACCAAATTACAGTACGTTGTCTTATGGGGATTTTACACTGGAAAAGGCTATTTTTCATATCTTAATATCGTTTTATCACCCCCAATACCCCTATACCAACTTGTTATCCCGACTATACCCTCTTCTAACTTTAAAATGTACAACATTCGCATCCTATTAGTGAATTTAAATATAACCAGGAGCATCAGAACAGCCAAAAAGTAGCATTTTTAAATTTTAAAAAACAATGTATCCAGTGTTAGTTAAAACCCTTTATTTGATATATTTAAGGTTTTAATGCGGAAATTCACTTCCCTCACGTCAGCGTGCTGCGTGCGATCTCGTTTTCTTCGTAATTACCCGTTAGTATCGACTCAGAAATAACAGCTGAGTTTGTTGCATTCTCTTGATGATCAGCCAAGTTCGTTCCTGTGGGGTATCGTGTGTGTATCGGGATCGTTTATTGTGTACGTCTAGCCAGTCGATGAATCCAGACCCCCAACACATGGCTCTGAACTCCACAAACATTCGGTTAAAGCCGTTAAAGCCATCTCTAATGGGCTCAGGCTCTTTTCTTCGTCTATAAATTATACTTTAAAATATACAATAACACCATAACACCGCATGTTTGAGCTGTCCCATTACGCACAAACTACCAGATATTGAGTGAAAGGTAGCTGATAAACAATTTTAAAATATTTTGAACATTATATTTAATATTTTGAACTTGTACGTGATATTACCGAATTTAGGGGTAAAATCTTACATTAAGGGGGATATGAAAATACAGAATATTGTATACACAGTTTTGTCTCAAAAAAGTGTTATCTATCTTAAAGTACAACTATTTGAAAACTTGTTTTGTCCAAATCAGTGGCTGAGATTCAAAGAATCTCACTGAAGGGACACGCGAACCACTAAGCAGTGGTAGAGAGTGAAACGAACGAATGCGAGGAAATATTCTAGATTTTGTTGCCCTGCAATTGCTAATTTAACCTAACCTGGTATCTCTAATAGTTTTCAATATCCCTATGATGAGCATAAGAAAATGAACACTGTATATAATTCTCCTGGACGACTGATTTACCAAATTTTTAAATATCATTATTTCCTCTACTTTTCCTGGATTAAAAGTAACAGGACAATCGTCAGGCTCTGGAAAAACTCGCACCTTCTGGAAATCCGCGTTTAAATATACAACCTTTCATCACTGGACTGTCAGAGATTCATTGCAAAACAACACCACAGCAGATGTTTACCAACAGAACTTAAAGTAAACTGAAGAAACGGCCGCTACTGCTTGGTAAATTGTTGCTAGTGTTGAAACATTCTAGCTGTAGTGAAGATGCTTATCGCGGCCTTGACCGTGCCTTTTAAATATAAGATGTACACAACGTTGTCTAGAGTAAAAGCCCTCATTATGACGGACAAAGCTCGCAACATTTGTTGGACTCTTTGACAAGTACAAGCCGCCGAACTCGCTTTGGTAAGAGTGGAAATAATTCGCGTTTCTACATGTTTAAAACGCCTTATCCATTTCAATTTTTAAAGCCTGAAATCAAATTAAATTTTTTAAAGCTTACTCATCATCCTTTAGGTATCAATAGTATCAATAGTATCAATAGTATATCTATATCTATAATACGCTAATGCGATGTCTGTAAACAGAACTCCTCCGTTATTGCTGGACCGATTTTGACGATTAAGGTAAAAATGGCCCAGATTCGTAGTTGTGCAAAGTGGTTTTCAATTTCCAATACTGTTTTGCTGTAGGGCACAGGACACCCTCAAAACTCAATTTTTCCCCATAAATTTAACATGGAGAGTAGTTTGAATTCAGTTGCATTCTAAAACAGGTGACTATACAGTAAACTACAGGTAAACAGTAAGAACAGCTGATAACTGATATAAACAATAAGTTTGTTTTGCTCGATTTAGAGCAACAGGTCCACTAGTTTCGTATATTTCATCACTTACAGTAGGACCAAAAGTGAAGCTTTTCGATGCTCAAGTTTAAGGAAAATGAGCTAGGATCGAAAAGCCACTTTTTTCCCTAGTGATGAACTATATTTTTCGTCATACTGCAAACAATATTAGTACAACAATTTCTCTAAATTTAAATTTTGTTTACTTTTTTACTATTGAAATTTTGCTTCCATATTGATCTTATTGATACTCTAAAAAAACAACTGTTACACAAGTTTTCATTGTTGATAAGTTGAATAATTCGTTCAATTCATATTAACAGCTGACGACCTCGGCCGAAAAGTGTCATCCAATTAATTATGTTTTAGTCCTAGGACGACAAACATCATCAAAATTATACTTTTCACCCTAGGAGTAAATACACCCGTCGCAGCAAACCTGCATACTCAGCGAATTTCCAATGAATATATAACATAACACTTAACAGGATTCATAAGAAATGTATTCACAAACAAGCGATATTTAAAATATTAATTATTCTCCATAAGAAAAACATTGGGGATGAGTACGCAGGTTTGCTGCAACAAGGCAAGCAAAATAATGGGTTTTTATGCAAATATCAATAGAACTCATCTTAGTGAAGTCACATACCAAGTTTCATCCATATACATTCATAAATAAGCGATATATAACATTTTAAGTATTTTCCATAAGAATAACATGAGGACCAAGTACCTAGGTTTGCTCCTACAGGAACCATAGGCGAAAATTTTTTTTGTGCCAACAACAATAAACCATAACCAGATCAAGCCATATACCAAATTTTTCCAGTTTATGTTCATAAATAAGCGAGATATACAATTTTTTTTTTTCTCCATAATAATAACATTAGACAACGTACTGTGTTTAGCACTTTCAATATCTCGGTAACCAATTGACGTAGAGCAATGATCAAAATACCAAATTGTTTGTTTTTTTTAAGCTAAATTCAATGGTATAAATTAAAATTTGATTTAAATTAAAATTACATGTGAAAACCCCAAAAAACACATTTTTGGGGTACAAAACCCCCCAAAAACCCCCCTTCGGATGGTGCGATTCATCTGGTTTTCGAACTTGTTCAAATAAATGGTACTTTACACATTTGTACCAAATTTCATTAAGATCGGACCTTTTTTACGAGAGTTATCGTGCTTACGGACACATATATATATATAAATATATATATAAATATATATATAAATATATATATATATATATATATATATATATATATACATATATAAAAATTTGAACGAATGGTGTTTTTGCCATCTGGGGACCTCAAAATGAAAAGTTATCATGGTCTCGGGCTTAAGTCTTACCATGAGACCTACGGTAATAGCTTCTTCCCTATAGGGGAAATTCGCTAAAAGAACAACTTAACGCATTTGTTGAAAACAGCTGTTTTTTGAGGCAGTATGACGGAAAATACCCCCCGTCGCAGCAAACCTGCGTACTCAGCGAATTTCCAATGCATTGATATGTTTCTCACTAGTACATAAAGCCACTCACCAAGTTTGACAAAAATACATTCATAAATAAGTGATTTATTACATTTTATTTATTCCCCATAAGAATAACATTAGGACTGAGTACGCAGGTTTGCTGCAACGAGGAGGATAAGAAATGAGTTTTTATGCAATTATTAATATAACTGAACCAGGTGAAGCTACTTACCATGTTTTATTAATTTATGTTCATAATTAAGGGAGATATAAAACGTTACTTATTCTCCATAAGAATAACATTAGGGCTGAGTATGCAGGTTAGCTGCTACGGGGACAATCAACAAAACATTTATTTTTTGTGCAATTATCAATATACCAGTACAACATGAAGCCACATACCAAATTTCATCAATATACATTCATAAATAATCAAGATATCAAATTTTATTTATTCTCCATAAGGATAACATTGG
Source organism: Allygus modestus (assembly GCA_963675035.1). NCBI lineage: Eukaryota > Metazoa > Arthropoda > Insecta > Hemiptera > Cicadellidae > Allygus > Allygus modestus. The sequence goes on from OY776114.1 coordinate 61,732,973, forward strand.
ACAACGTACTGTGTTTAGCACTTTGAATATCTCTGCAACGGTTTGACGTAGAATCACAATTTAAACACCAAAATGATTGTTTTGTGGAGCTGAAGTGATTGGTAAAAGAAAATGTGAAGTTTAAAGTAAAATTAACTGAGGAAAAGCCAAAAACCTTTTTCCCATAAGATTAACATGGGAGATTTTATGAGCATGTTTTTTGGATTTTTTCCGCAACCACTTAACCTAGGTTAATAATTCAAAATACCATATTATTTGTTTTTTTAAGCTCTATAACATGGTCTAAACCTAAATTAAGTGTTTTAAAAATTTTAGGGTAAAAAATGCAAAAAACTGATTTTTGGCAAATTTAAAACCCCCATAAACCCCCCTTCCCATAGTCCGATTTTTCTGGTTTTCGAACTTAAAGTCATAAATGTCAGTTTACACATTTGAGCCAAATTTCATCGAAATCGGACGTTTTTTACTCAAGTTATCGCATTCACGGACACATATATAGATATATATATATATATATATATATATATATATATATATATATATATATATATATATATAGATAGATATATATATACATATATATAAATTTGAACAAATAGTGTTTTGGACATCTGGGGACCTCAAAACAAAAAGTTATCATGGTCTCGGGCTTAAGTCTTACCATGAGACCTACGGTAATAGCTTCTTCCCTATAGGGGAAATTCGCTAATATGTTTCAATTGCATATCAGTTGTACAGTTGTATTGTTTGAGCGGAGCTCCTATACTAAACTCTGGCTTTTTATTTACACGTACTCCTCCTGAACGGCTGGAGTGATCCTCACGAAATTTTGCTCGGTCATAGTAACCATCTATGGGAAGGTATAAATCTGAAATGGTCCAAATCGGACATAAGGGTTCTGCCCTACGGCCCTTTAAAGTTACCCTGTTATTTTAATAGGAGAAATATTTTATTTGGTTTGTTTACTGTGTGTTGATTATACAGCTGTTATTAGGATCAAATTTAAATGCAGACTGTTACTATCAGCTGTTTGTAAATACAGTAGTTTTCTGTGACATTTTTGTTTTGTTTATTTTAGTGGTTTGTTTACCTTTGTACGTGAATGAAATGCCACGTTTACGGAGAGGAGGTGCAAATATACTCGCTCCGCTCAATATTGCAAGCAGACAACTGCATTGTATACCTAGTTATCCTTCGTCCCCGATCATCCAGTCGATTCTCTTGCCAAACGTGCGTCTGCAAATGTTTATCAATGACGACACGAACACAAACAAGAAAATACAGCTGTCACTGGAAATATTGGGAGATGCAGTATGTGCAGCGAGGGTTGCCCGGTGACAACAATGGTGGATCTGTCGTCAGCGCGTGACGTCATTGGTCAGCTGGCGAGAAGTATACAGGTGGTCGGTGAGTCGCGCCTCGGTCATATCAGTGTTGACCGGTGCTCAGTCGTCAGTGTTCGCGGGTCCGTGGTTAGTCCGTCAGTCGCCGCGCTCCTGCAGGACGATTTTGGATTGGCCCCAGGTATGAGAGTTCTTCACCTTAAATTAAATTCCGTGAGGAGATAGTCTCTAAAAGGATTCGTGATTTTTTTATTGCTTCATTGTGTCTGTAATATTTTTTTATGTAAATAATTTTGGGGTTTGTACTTGTATGTTTTATTTCCAATAGTTCAAAATGTTTGATTAAAACAAATTGCCGGTTTGATTGTTTTACGTTGCTAGTGTTTATATATTTTATTGCTTATTATTTAAAATCCTGTATTTTTAATCGTTCGGATTGTTTCTTTGCTCTAGATTACCAAGTGTAAATTTTATTGGTAGAGTATAATTTATTTACTTCACTTAAAAAAAAAACTTAGTTTCTAAAAGATGTAGGCTGTTTTACAATTGAGAAGATTTTCAACTTACACATAAAATTATGTCCTGACTATTTGCCGGAAAATGTTTTACCGGCTTTAATTATGCGCGCTTCAATTGTGTTTGAAGTTGCATAATTGAAGCTGTCAAACGGATTCTTTATGGTAAGATTTACTGTTTAACTATTAATGTCTTAAGGTACATTTTCTTTAGTCTAAGAAGCATCATTTAGGCGGTTATGGTTTGTTATAAAAAGCTCTTTAAACAATTCGCCGATAATTCCAGTGTCTGCCTGGGTTCGTTGTAAATATTCCGGGGTTGTAACACATTGGTGTTATTCGTGGTAAAATAGATTAAGCCGGATATGTAACTTACTCTACTTAAAGGTCAGGAAGGGATGACCGTTGATAAATTCTTCCCTTATTAGTTTACTCATTTACGTAATCCTTTAAGTCCGTCGTTAACCCTTCCCTGCTGAATAAACAAGGTAATTAACGTGGGAATTTGATATCTTAATTTTATCGCTTTTACATGTTAAACGAGAATGCTCGTAATACATGTTATTTAATTGGTTATGAAAATAATGGACGTGATTCATAAAAACGTTTGAAAGTTCTGGAAAAAGAAGTGTGCTCATTATTAAATTTATATTTTTAAATAAGTAAAAATATAAATAAACGGTATCAGGAAACTGACACATACTTCTCCCTTTTAGCCCAACTTTAATGATTAAATTACTTTTTATTTACTAAATATAGAATACAAAGCTCGGCCGAATGTACAGAAAATCTAATAAACAAGTTGATTTCAAAAACATCCACCAAAATCCCTGTTTTGGAGGCACTACAGAATCCATTGCTACACACGTGGCACACGTGGTTTTAAGAGGGGAAATGCCCCCTATTCCCCCCAAGGTTGTTAAGGGGCAACATATTTCGAAAATCCTCTGTTTGTCAATGCTAACTTGACAAGCATATCAAGTTTGAACGAAATTGATCAATACATAAGAGAGACATAGACATTTTTGTATTCCCCATGAGAATAACATTGGACAACGTACTGCGATTACCGCAAAATTAAAATTCAATTTTCTCCGCAATCAGCTATCGTAGAATAGTAATTCAAAATACTAAATTATTTAGTTTGTTAAACTCTTTTTAATGGTGAGTAGTAATATTTTTATATTTGTGGTTTTTTTATGTAAAATTCAAAAAACCTAATTTTTTATGTTTTAAGTCCTATAAATTCTGAACCCGAATTTTTACAGAAATGCGAGTGAAGTCATTTTGTTGGAAAACTAAAGTTCTACAAACTACCAAAGTTTAATCAAAATTGTTAGAGTTGTTTTTGAGAAATCTTGATTTTTCATGTTTTTTTGGCGGGTATTGGTAAGGCTAATTACCCTTAAAAATAAAAAATTCCAACAAATTAAAAAATGCCTGGAGATATCGTGGTTTAGTATCTACATACCAAATTTCATAAAAATCGGACCATTGATTAGGGCTCTAGCTCTGTACACATCCATACAGATAGACAGACAGACACACAGACATCACGTAAAAATCAATTTTTTGGGTTCAGGGAGCACCAAAACAAATATTTCCACTAACAATTCAAATTCGAAAATTTTGACGAAAACATTTCTTTCTCCATATGTATAAGGGGGAGAAAGTAAAAATTAATTGTTATTTTGTGCGCTGATTTACCCGTTAGCATTTATTAAATCGATGAAAAATTGTACCTAGCCTGAATCATTATTTAACTAGACTATATATAAATTTTTATCTTCGCATTTTGACCATCGAAGAAATGAAAGCAGGCGAAAAGACGTCCAGCAGACAAGTAACGCTATGATTGTATCTTCTTATCAGTATTGACTATTGATTCATTTACGTTCTCCCTGACCTTTTCCATTCGTTCTCTGATAACACGTGGTGCCCACGCTATCATGTATCTTCATATAATGACAACGGGTGTTAATTTTTAAAAATAAAACTTCTGTCTTTTAAAACCAATCACCTCTTAACAAAAAAAAAACAACATGGAAATACATATTTTAAACTAGAAAAAAACAATCGTTCTTTTGATTCATATTAGTAAATTATCTGCGATGTTTGTGGTTTACAATCTTGCTTTAACACATGGTTTTTGTGTGGAAGTAAACATTTTGTCTCAAAGTATAAACAAATGTAGTCCCTTGGAGTATTAAGTATGAACTTACGAGGAGACATTTTGCCCGACACGGAGTCAAGTCCTTTTTAAGGATGCTACTACATTATTAGTTTGAATCCATAAAAGAATTTACCTGTCATAAAGCATTATTGATCGTGCCTGAGACACAACCTCGGGTTTGCCCCCTCGGAACTTTTACCTCGGCCTCTTATGTGGTACCTTAGACGCGAAGAGCCAGACAACGAAAGTGGGGTTCGAGCTTTGTCAGAAGAAGGGCCGGAAAAAGAGACAACGACCTTTGCTATAAGTAGGTTTTGGCATAAGGGGTTCTAAATATTAAACCTTCCTTTGATACAAGCAACATACGCCTCATAATTTATCATGGTAATAATCGAAAACAAACATTTTGACATTCCATGTCCTTTTGAATAGATAGATCAGAAGTTCTAAACCCTTTTCGTGCAACTTAAAATTATTCTGACACCTGTATTTTATTACGTCGAAATCGGGGCAAAGACAGCGGTAGTAAATTCTATTTTAAAAAATCATCTTAGTATATTAATATAATAATCCTAAGGTCAGTCGATGGGTGGGAGTAAAATCGACATATTTCGGAACCAGGTCCTCTTATGGATTCGAATTCTACTCATGGTAAGGACTGGACTGCATCGTTATATACCATTTTTATACCATTATAAAAAGTATTTTTCAATATAAAAAACACTAGGTTACTGAATTTGTTTTTACGACTTGCTAAAAAACAATTTCCTTCGAGCCGGATTTGAACCAGCGACCTATGGATATCAGCTCTTGCCTCTACAGTCCACCGCTCTACCAACTGAGCTATCGAAGGAGCTGACATTGCAATTACTTCACGGTCTACATAACTTGTATGCAAGACCACTTCACAGTACTTGGATAATCTGAGGACTTCTTGTAAACCGAATCCTATTGGTCGTCAGGATTAAAATTGTGCAAAAATTGTAGTCAAATTCTTCATTTTGTTAGTTGTATGCGGTCTCTCGCTTATTCTTATAGTTTATCTGTCCACATAGGCCTCGGTCTGGGCTTGGAACGTATCCAGCAAAGCAAGGTGTGAGTCGATACAGTGCGAGTTAGACAGTACGTTACAGGCGGAAGAGGGGCTGAGCGACAGCCACAGTGGGCTTCTCGGCCGCTGCAACAAGCAACCACCGAATAATGCCATTATAATTTATACTGTACTACTATAGTATAACTAAATCCTTAGATTCGGCAAATGTAACGTAGATTTTTGTAACTTGAAAACTATCCTGCGCCAGCCAGCCATGGTCCACACTAGTCGCAAATAACGCACGAATATTCGGTTGAACATTCGTCACTGCTTATGCTACCAGTCCCAACATAGGCGAACTAAGGTGAACGCGATAGTGTACTTGATGTGCTCGTATGTTCGGGATAGTTTGCCTCGCCATGTTTCGTGCTCGCCTGTGCTCCGTGTATTGTCGTGTTTTTGGCACGAATCAAAAGAGACCAGCGGAAGCGAAAGGCCGAGCATGGCATTGTATGGTATTGGGCGAGCGAGTATTTGGTTAGTTTTTTGTGCACATTCGGTTGATTTGGTGCAATATTCGTTGTCGCAACTTGTTCCGAACATTCGACGAAACATTTGAGCGAATCATTCGGCGATAGTGTACTGGTACCATATTGTAAATATTCGTTACTCGGCGTTTGTGCATCTACCATACCCACACTATTCGCGAGTACACCGAACATTCGGGCGTATTCTCATGTAGTGGTGAACGGGCTTCATGCACTTGAGTCTTGTCGAATCTCCTCTCGCTGCAGTGCTACGTTTGGCGAACTCGTTTAACCACATCGGCCTCGAGCCGACCGGAATATTCCCTAAACATGCTGGTCATCAATGTCAAGTTGGAAACCGGACTTTCAGGATGTAGCCACTCTACGCGAGATCTAGTTGGCTAGCAAGTTAATTGTTATACTGTCGAATCTCCCTACGCAAATGTTACGTATGTCGTTTAATTATTTCTGTATCAGCTCCTTCGATAGCTCAGTTGGTAGAGCGGTGGACTGTAGGTGTATGTGAGCTGATATCCATAGGTCGCTGGTTCAAATCCGGCTCGAAGGATAACGTTTTTATAATTTTGTGTTTGTGGTTTTTATCCCTGGCGTATATAGACGGTTGTCATCAATTCTGTCATTCGCGGCATAAGGAAGGCGTGAGTGTTTTCACCCGTGGTTGCAATAACATATTTTACGATGTTACATTTTAGTTAGGATTTAAGCTTAGGCGTAGAATTTTAAGGATAAATGCAACATGATTGTTTATTTTATATTTATTTGTTTGATCCGATCGCATCTTCGAAACTAATCGTTCAGTTTGCCTGGTCACGTTTGGTAATATAACCATTTTTAGTTTCTCTTATTGCAGTTTGTTAAAGCTGAAAATAAAGCGAATTATTTTAATATTGTTATTGTGCAAGCGAACTACTTAACACTATAAAACGTCATTAAATACCCCCGTCGCAGCAAACCTGTATACTTAGCGAATTTCAAATGAATATGTATGTCCTAATAATACATTATACCAGGATTAATAAGAAATATATTCACAAGTAAGCGATATTTGAAATATGAATTATTCTCCATAAGAATAACATTGGGGATGAGGACGCAGTTTTGCTGCAACAATGAACACAAATTAATGGGTTTTTATGCAAATATAAACAGAACTCATCTAAGTCAAGTCACATACCAAGTTTCATCCATATACATTCTTAAATAAGCGATATATAACAGTTTAATTACTCTCCATAAAAATAACAAGGGGCCGAGTACCTAGGTTTGCTGCAACGGGAACCATAGGCGAAAAATAGTTTTTTTTTTGTGAAAAAACAATGAACCAAAAACAGATGAAGCCAAATACCAAGTTTCGTCAGTTTATGTTCATAAACAAACGAGATATAACAATTTTCTTTTTCTCCATAAGAATAACATTAGACAACATAATGTGTTTAGCACTTTCAATATCTCAGGAACGAATTAACGTAGAGAAATGGTCAAAATACCAAATTGTTTGTTTTTTAAAGCTGAATTCAATGATGAAAATTAAAATTTGGTTTAAATAAAAATTACATGCCAAAACCACATAAAACCTATTTTTGGGGTACAAAACCCCCAAAATCCCCCCTTCGGATGGTGCGATTCGTCTGGTTTTCGAACTCGTTCAAATAAATGGTACTTTACACATTTCAACCAAATTTCAGTAAGATCGGACCTTTTTTACGAAATGTATCGTGCTTACGGACACAAACACACACATATATATACACATTTACAAATTTGAACGAATGGTGTTTTTGGCATCTGGGGACCTCAAAACAAAAAGTTACCATGGTCTCGGGCTTAAGTCTTACCATGAGACCTACGGTAATGCTTCTTCCCTATAGGGGAAATTCGCTAAAAAATTTACATTGGGCTATAGGAGTTTAAAATTATAACAACATGATCACAGCTGCTGAATGCCAATATTTATTCAATAGCGGTGAACTGTCAGAGCAACGCCCACGTCGGTGAAGTATCATATGATTTTCCTCTAAGAAAAGCTCGACCCTAGGTGTTTCACATTTTAAAAATCACTTTACAACCACGATTATTTCTTTGTTTATGGAACTCAAAGAAGCATCGGGAAACTTGAATAAGTCACAGAAAATGGCATATTTTATTATTTTAATGGTTGCTGCGAACAATATAACTACTACCCGAATTTGATATATCTTGTTAAGAAAATTTATCACCGTGTGCCCATAGCTTTAATAACTGGTTGGCCTATCGAAGAAAAGGCCTTTGTTATAGTTCGTTTGTAAGAAAAAATCTTATTTAGCAAATTTATTCTAAACTGGTTCTATGATTGCCTGGCAGAATGTTCCGACAGTCCAATATTAAGTAAACAATATTAAGTACAATATTAAGTATGTAAACTCTTACTCGATCTCTTATAAAGGCTTATACATACCTCTTAATTCCCTTGGGTATTTTGGAAGTGGCCAGCCTTTTTAGCGAATTCCCCCTATAGGGAAGAAGCTATTACCGTAGGTGGCATGGTAAGACTTAAGCCCGAGACCATGATAACTTTTTGTTTTGAGGTCCCCAGATGCCAAAAACACTATTCGTTCAAATTTATATATATGTGTATATATATATGTGTGTGTGTGTGTGTGTCCGTTACCGCGATAACTTTTGAAAGAAGCGCCCGATTTTTATGAAATTTGGCACAAATGTGGAGAGTAACATTTATGACTTTAAGTTCGAAAACCAGATCGATCGGTTTATGGCAAGGGGGTTTTATGGGGGTTTTAAATTGTTCAAAAATCAGTTTTTTGAACTTTTTACCCTAAAGTTTTAAAAAACACTAGATTTTGGTTATAGCCATTTTGTAGCGCTTAAAAAAACAAACAATTTAGTATTTTGAATCATTAAGCTAGGTTTAGTGGTTGTGGAGAAAAGTCAAAAAATGTGTCCATAAAACATCCCATGTTAATCTTATGGGAAAACAGTTTTTAGATTTTCTTCAGATAATTTCACTAAAAACTCCACATTTCATTCTACTAATCAGTTTAGCTCTACAAAACAATCATTTTGGCCTTTTAATTGTTGTTTTACGTCCAACCGTTGAAGTGATATTCAAAGTGCTAAACACAGTACGTTGTCCAATGTTATCCTTATGGAGAATAAACAAAATGTTATATTTTGATTATTTATGTATGTATATTGATGAAACTTGGTATGTGGCTTCAACTAGTTGTGATATATTGATAATAGCACAAAAAAAGTTTTTTGTTGATTTTTCCCGGTAGCAGCAAACCTGCATACTCGGTCCCCATGTTATTCATATGGAGAATCAGTGAAGATTTATATCTCCCTTAGTTATGAACCTAAATTAATAAAACTTGGTATGTAGCTTCACCTGGTTGAGTTATATTGATAATTGCAAAAAACACATATCTTATCTTCCTTGTTGCAGCAAACCTGCCTACTCATTTATAATGTTATCCTTATGGAGAATAAATAAAATGCTATATATCACTTATTAATGAATGTATTTTTGTGAAACTTGGTAAGTGGCTCTAGGTAGTAGTGATACCCACATATTTGCATTGAAAATTCGCTGAGTACGCAGGTTTGCTGCGACGGGTGTATTTACCTTATAAGGAAATAAGGAAATTATCTAACTTATAAACATGTAGAGATAAATGAGTGTGGACGATCTGGAGATATTGGTTATAGCCATTTTGTAGCGCTTAAAAAAAAAACAATTAAGTATTTTGAATCATTAAGCTAGGTTTAGTGGTTGTGGAGAAAAGTCAAAAAATGTGTCCATAAAACATCCCATGTTAATCTTATGGGAATACAGTTTTTAGATTTTCCTCAGATAATTTCACTAAATTCAATTATAATGTTATTATTTTGGATAGTAAATAAAATGCTATATATAATGAATACTTATTAATGAATGTATTTTTGTGAAACTTGGTAAGTGGCTCTAGGTAGCAGCTTTATAGTCAATGGTAGTAGTGATACCCATATATATGCATTGGAAATTCGCTGAGTACGCAGGTTTGCTGCGACGGGGGTATTTAGCTAATTTCCCTAATAGGGAAGAAGCTATCACCGTAGGTGGTATTGTAAGAGTATGGTAAGACCTAGGCTCGGGACCATGATAACTTATCGTTTTGAGGCCCCCAGATACCAAAAACACCATTCGGTTAAATTCGTCCGTAGGCACGATAACTTTCGTAAAAAATAGTCCGATCTTGATGAAATTTTGGTATAAATGTGTAATGTAGCATCTATTTTCATGAGTTCGAAAACCAGACAGGACGCACAATTATAAAGCGAGTTTTGAAGGGGGGGGGGTGTTGTTACTGATAATTATTTTTAAAGCCAAACTTGAATTTACACTATTGTATTTAGCTGAAAAAACAAACAATTTGGTATTTTGATTATCGCTCTACGTCAATTGGTAACCGAGATATTGAAAGCGCTAAACACAGTACGTTGTCCAATGTTAATCTTATGTAGAGTAAGTAAATGTTAATGATTGACGGATCAAATTGAAGGGGTTTTCCTTAAGGTGTTTTAAAATTGCAGAGCTAATTTTACCCTCAGTCCTCATGCAGTGCTCCACCCACTGGCCCTCACAGTTCCCATGCTATACAATGACGGAAATCATCTATAATTTTTGTCACATGTATTTTATCTTGGTTAATTTAATTCAAACAAACCCCTGTTATAGAACAAAATATTTTACTGCAGACTGAGGCTGTGTTGTTTACATTTTGAGGTTGTACTAAATTGCATTTGATGTCAGCGAGATTCCAGGGGGGATACCGGCTAGGTTCTCTCAAGACATTAATTCATTTGCAGGGTTGTTGGGTTTGAGTTGCCGTCATTTGCGGGGTTCTTGTAGGGATTTACAAATACTATTAATACAGAATTTGTATTTACGACTACAGGAAACTATAAAACACTATATTAGGCCAACTGGGAATCGGAGAAGGGTTGCGCTCTAGTATAGCACCACTAGTCGAGTCGCCGTGAGGGGAGGCAGTACCACCCCCTCTGAGCGACCCAGTACCACCCCCTCTGAGCGACCCAGTACCACTCCCTCTGAGCGACCCAGTACCACTCCCTCCGAGCGACCCAGTACCACTCCCTCCGAGCGACCCAGTACCACTCCCTCCGAGCGACCCAGTACCACCCCCTCTGAGCGACCCAGTACCACCCCCTCTGAGCGACCCAGTACCACCCCCTCTGAGCGACCCAGTACCACTCCCTCTGAGCGACCCAGTACCACTCCCTCTGAGCGACCCAGTACCACTCCCTCTGAGCGACCCAGTACCACTCCCTCTGAGCGACCCAGTACCACCCCCTCTGAGCGACCCAGTACCACCCCCTCTGAACGACCAGGTAGCCACTGTCGTCAACATAGTAATCATCCTTCTGCGGTATTTTATGGTTGTCTGTGTTACGACTTAGATAACCCTTCTGCATATTACGTCAGCAAACGTCGAGTTCCAGTAACCTTTCTCAATTCATGCAGTTGTTGCCAAACAATTCGAAGCCAGTCATCTTGACCATTTGAAACACTTGATTTACGGCCGTTAAATAGTAATGTTTGCAGTCGTTGAGATGTTTATAGCTCAACTGCAGTGGAGTAGCCGACCCACGTCAATTGCAAATGCACTTGCTCTGAGTGATTGTCGGGTTTGGTTTGCTTTTAGTGAATTTCCCCTATAGGGAAGAAGCTATTACCGTAGGTCTCATGGTAAGACTTAAGCCCGAGACCATGATGACTTTTCATTTTGAGGTCTCCAGATGCCAAAAACACCATTCGTTCTAATTAAAAAAGGTCCGATCTTAATGAAATTTGGTACAAATGTGTAAAGTACCATTTATTTGAACGAGTTCGAAAACCAGATGAATCGCACCATCCGAAGGGGGATTTTTGGGGGGGTTTTGTACCCCAAAAATGTGTTTTTTGGGGTTTTCACATGTAGTTTTAATTTAAATCAAATTTTAATTTATACCATTGAATTTAACTTAAAAAACAAACAATTTGGTATTTGATCATTGCTCTACGTCAATTGGTTCCTGAGATATTGAAAGTGCTAAACACAGTACGTTGTCTAATGTTATTCTTATTGAGAAAAAGAAAAATTGTATAATTTATGAACATAAACTGGCGAAATTTGATATATGGCTTGATCTGGTTGTGGTTTATTGTTGTTTGCACAAAAAAACAATTTTTCGCCTATGGTTCCTGTAGCAGCAAACCTATAGGTCCCCATGTTATTTATATGGAAAATACTTAAAATGTTATATATCGCTTATTTATGAATGTATATGGATGAAACTTGGTATGTGACTTCACTAAGATGAGTTCTATTGATTTTTGCATAAAAACCAATTATTTTGTGTGCCTTGTTGCAGGAAACCTGCGTACTCATCCCCAATGTTATTCTTATGGAGAATAATTAATATTTTAAATATCGCTTGTTTGTGAATAGATTTCTTATGAATCCTGTTAAGTTTTTTAATGTGTTATGTTACATATTCATTGGAAATTCGCTGAGTATGCAGGTTTGCTGCGACGGGGGTATTTGTTAAGTGTTCCTCTGTAGCGGCGCTCTGCAGGATGCCCCTATGTGCTTATCTGGATGTTTGAACACGGTGACTTATACGATTTTAAGGGAGCAGATGCGTAGAAAAGTTTGTGTTTATTTATTATACAGTTGTTTATTTTAGTCGTTTTAAACGAATCAACGTATGTTTGCACCGTAGCAGTCGTATTTTCCCCCGCCGTGTCGCTTCAAAATTGGTAGAGACTCTCCTTTCTATAATTAGTTGTACAATTTTATTGGGAAAAAATCTGATAACACTTTTTGGGGATTATAATAAATAGTTTCTTGAGTAGCAACACTACACAATATATTTACACTTATACTGTACTTACATACAAGACCGTAAATATACAAATAGATGGTACAAGGCGATCGATTTCGACCAGTCACACCGGTCATCATCAGGCCCAATCAGTGCCTTGTACCTTTTTTTTGTATATTTACCGTATTGTATGTAAGTACAGTATAAGTGTAAATATATTGTGTAGTGTTGTGAGACGTAGTTTTATTTTATTCTGTGGATTATAATATTTTTAATATTAAAATGTCGAGTTTTTGGGCACAAAAATGGTCAAAACGCCTAAAATTAATACATTTAAAACAATAGAACGTAAACAAAAGTTTTAAGCGCTTCCCTATCATTGTAGCACAAGTTTTATCCGAGTTATCGAAAATAATTTTAAGTGATTAAATACAGTACGTTGTTTCACGGGGATTTTACATTACTGTAAATTTACGTAAATTGTTAATCTAGAATGAATGTATCATTTTCATCGAGTGTCTCACTTTTATTGTTTCAGTGAATGGGTTTTCTTCAAATGATAAAAGGGTTGATAAAAAACACCATTTAATGCAATATGTGTGTAATTTTTACGCATTTATAATTATCGATTGCTTCTTAAAATTAAATATTGTGGCGGGGGGAGTGGACATGTCCATTATCCTATGGTTACAATCTGGAAATGGAATGCCTGAGATCGATATGACGCAAAATCGAAGTCAGGACTATAAAATGACTCTTAATTTGGTTTTTTTGTCGATTCCCCTTCGATGCAACTAGTCTTTCGCTAGGTCCACCAGTTTATATACCTCTATATAACATTCTCGGTAATTTAATTTCTTGAATTTACAGCATTCATGAACTAAATCAGAGACAATATTCTGTATTCGATATATACTGGAACCAAGTATTTTCATTAGTTTCTGTCACCCTGAGTCTTGATCGCCAGTAAGTAGCAAACATCATTATGTTTTAATTACCGTTGTTAAACGTAAACAAATTAGACACCGTAAACAAGTGACAATGACTTTTTCGCGTATATATCACATTGAAAGGACCCATATTTGGAAAATTCACACTTGTGAACTCAAGGAATGAACTAATTAACAAGGTAAATGCTACAAGCGGTTATATGTTTGATACATTTTCTACAGAGGACATACATTTTCTTAGTTCTTAAATATCTCTTAAAAAGTTTCTGCGTAAACTGATCCATCCTTAATTTATACATTTTCCCGGCCCCAAATGGAACTTACGATAGAAACGTAAGCTGTGGTGAGGGGGGGGCTAGTTAGTCCGATATTACGTAGCGAAGCTGGATAATTTAACCGACCGAATTTCGACCTTTCGGTATCGATGTTTTCGATATATCGACTATCGATTAAATCTGTCACGGCGATGCATGCACTTTCCAAGATTTGGTCTTTTAAGCACCGGATTTGGACTTGCGAAAACGCTCGACCTCGAGTCCAAGCCTTTCGGTATCGATATCTACGATGTATTATCGACTATGGACCTACCAGTATCATCTGCGATGAGTGCACAGTCCAATATTAGGACTTAACCACCGGAAATTGACTAGTGAGAATACTCGACCTCAAGCATCGATCTTGCTGTATCAATGTTTTTAATATATCCTATACTCTATTATGAGTAAGGTTTGCTTGCTTGCTTGCGACACTGATCTCAAAAACGGCTCCAACGATTTCCTTCAAATGTTCGAAATAACTAATTTCTGGGATAGAAATAAGTTCTAGACAGGTCTCATCCCCAGGAAAAATCAAATACAGTAATGTAAAAAAACTAAAATGAAAAGTTAAAACAATTAACATTGGGCTTATGGAGTTTCAAATCAAAACAAAAGAATTTTAGCTGTTCATAATCAAGCAGGGAACTGTCAAAGTAATACTCATGTTGTTTATGATTATGAACATGTGGTTTCCTGAGAGCAGAGATTAACAGATTTGAGTGAAGATGACATATATAGAGTAGTAAAATAAATCAAAGGGGCATTGAGCTATATATAGAAACTGGAGGGACCTTATAAATGTAGAAAAGAGGCAAATGAGTTATAAAAATCTGATTATCAGTAGGGGGAAGTGGTGAAATATTACTCCGAGTGTTCTAAACAACCTGACTGGCCTTCCCCCGAGCAAAGCTCGGCCCCCAGGTTCTATATTATAGATTAGATCACTTACCATCGCAGTATCGACTGCACCTCCTGCAATTTCAAAGATTTGCACATCTAACCACCGAATGGACATTTGAAAACACTCTAACTCTAGTATCGACCTTCCGGTAGGCATTTTCGATATATCGATTATCGATTAAGAGTCCTTCTGTAAAGCCTGTACTTTCCATGATTTAGCTTTACCTAGAAAGGTGAACTGTTCGCAATGCTAGGTAGGTGTCTAAACCTTGAGCGTTGTTGTTGCCTCGTCGCCACAGCGGATATTGGCAGCGGGCGATCCTGTGGAATAATACCAGCCATCGATGTAAGTGCCTCTGTTAACCGGCTTGGAGTTCTGCGGTGGCCAACCAGGCGCCGCGGGCTGAGGTTATTATGAATCCTGTGGTCACGTTCAAGGTCGGGTGCGAAGAAACAACAAACTCTTTATGCCTTCGGGTCTGTGTTTATCTAAATCCGTATTATACTTTTGTTGTGATTCGGTCCATTAGGTTGAATAACTCGGTGACTCAAGGATCCCGGGGATTAGCAATTCTGCAGCGTGTTTACTGTGCTGAATTGTAAACAGTGAAATGGCGAGAGAGTTTAAAAATAAAATGTCTACCCTTGTGGCTCCGGTCTATCCTACAGAAAAATGTACGCCGCCGCGTAAAATAGCATTGTTAACGACCTTTATACATGCTGAACTGTTAAGTTCCGTCTAGGCCTTTTTGTCAGACTGTGGCAGTTATCGTTGCAGTTAGTCTTTCAAACGAACAATAATAGCATTGTTCGTTACTATTTACTGAAGGATACATCCCATCTATATGGCCCAGCTGTCTCACTTTTAGTCTTAGCCAGAGTTTGAAGTGGACGCAGTTTGATTAAGTCACCGACAGATTGTGCTGCTGGTCAAGTTCTAGACAGGCCTCATCCCCAGAAAAAATCAAATAATGTAAAAAAAACTAAAATGAAAAGTTAAAAAAATTAACATTGGGCTTATGGAGTTTCAAATCAAAGCAAAAGAATTGTAACAGCTGTTCATAATCAACCAGGGAACTGTCAAAGTAATACTTGTGTTGTATATGATTATAACATGTGGTTTCCTGAGAGCAGAGATTAAAATATTTGAGTGAAGATTACATAAATAGAGTAGTAAAATAAATTAAAGGTACATTGAGCTATAAATAACAACTGGAGTGACCTTAAAAATGTAGAAAAGAGGCAAATGAGTTATACAAATCTGATTATCAATAGGGGGAAGTGGTGAAATATTACTCCAAGTCATCTAAACAAACTAACTGGCCTTCCCCCTAGCAAAGCTCGGCCCCCCAGGTACTCATTATATTAAAAGAATAAGGCGATTTTTGTGCAGAAGGCCAAACTACTGGGTCGATTTTGATGATTTACGTGTCGTTTGAAAGCCCTTAACGTCTAGATGTGCCTTTTGGGGTCTCAAGTCAGTGCGTGGAACCAGAAACCCTTGGGAAGCCCTCAAAGTACGGTTTTGGCCCGTTTAAATAACATTGGACAGCAAATCAAAACAAAAGAAGCAGAACAGCTGGGATTAAAGATACAAACATATGGTTTGCTGGTCCTTTTCAAAAGAATATCTTGATTTCTGTTCGGCAATTTCTGACCCTTAAAACCATTATTTTGTATACATATTTAGTATCAGTCGAAAGCTGTTACGCTCTAGATGTGCCTTTTGGGGGGTTTAAAACATCTACTTATAAGGCGTCACCCCACAGGCCTTCAAACTTCCAGTTCTAATCTTATGGAGTTATATTTTATTACGGTAGTCAGCTGATAATAATATAAACTTTTCAAAACATATGTATACGTAGAGCGCCTGCTAGCTGCTTGATTCCCGAGCGTAGAACGAGTTCAATTACGGGAAGTGCCTCATAGTTTATGTCAGTGAATGAGTGAGTGAGTGAACTGGTCTAACTTTATATAAGTATATATATATATATATATATATATATATATATATATATATATATATATATATGTCTATATATATATATATACAATTTTGAACGACCCCCCAAAACGTGTTCAGGGGGTCACATTAGGAACTTCTATGGTGGTCTCGGGCTTAAGTTTCACCGTGCGGGTCATGCTAATAGTTCACTTTCCAAAGGAAATTCACTAACAACAATCTAAGCGAAGCTGGATGTTAATTAAAACATGTTTAAGCCGATAACTGTCCATCAAAAGTTTAGAAAGAAAAGTTCGCATACGCCGTACTGCTGCACAGCTACATTATAGCGCAATGTCACGAGCGATGTCCTACAGTGCGCTATGAATCTCCTGTGTGATTTATCCGGTACAAACCCGACTTAGGACCGCTTTACCTAAGTATAAGAACAATACGGCTTTCCAACTTGTAGTGGATAGTTTAAACTTAGTTTAAGTTAAACCATTGACTATGAAAACCCATCGGGAAGTTTCGTCATATGGATGGGATGAAGGAGACATCCCATCCATATGGTCCAGCTGTCCCACTTTTAGTGTATGCTAGAATTTAAAATTGAAGTAGTTTGATTGGGTCACTGACAGATTAACCTGCTGTCAACTTTTTATTTTAGTTATTTACGTTAACTTGTAAAATAACTCCACCCCATAAAGTAGGATGATTGCTTCCTGACACACCAACTGTTTCCTCTCCTTGAGCCTCTTTGAATCCTGGCACACACAAAACTAGGGACAGCTTTTACTATGGCAATGGAAAGTCTACTTCAGTCAGTGATACTAGTCTACATCGGCAATCGATACGACTTCATTAAGAAGCATGCATTTTAATGTGTACGTTTATCAAAATGTTATGTTTTAGAATAAATTTTTATTTTATTTTCGTGAATTATTATTGTAAATGTACCTAATGCAACTCTTTCAAACATAAACAAATTATGTTTTTCTTATTTTTCTACTTTGTTATTGTATTTGACATCGCATCTAACGGGTTGTTCTCAGAAGTTGACTGGGCTACTTAAAGACATTGTTTACACATCTGAATATCAGCTGATATTTTGTTTTAGCGAATTTCCCCTATAGGGAAGAAGCTATTACCGTAGTCGGCATGGTAAGACCTAGGCCCGGGACCATGATAACTTTTCGTTTTGAGGTCCCCAGACCCCAAAAACACCATTCTTTCGAAACTGTATATATATATATATGTGTGTGTGTGTGTGTGTGTGTGTGTGTGTGTGTGTGTGTGTGTGTGTGTGTGTGTGTGTGTGTGTTTGTGTGTGTGTGTCCGTGAGCACGAGCACTCTCGTAAAAATTATCCGATTTTGATGAAATTTGGTATGAACGTGTAAAGCAACATTTATGACTTTTAAGTTCGAAAACCAGCCAGATCAGTTTATCCGAAGGGGTATTTTTGGGGGGGTTTTGTACCCCAAAAATGTTTTTTGAAATTTTACATAAAATTTTGGAAATAGTCAAATTTTAGTTTTCACCATTGTATTCAGCTTAAAAAACACACAATTTGGTATTTTGATCACTCCTCTACGTCAATTGGTTACCGAGATATTGAAAGTGCTAAACACAGTACGTTGTCTAATGTTATTCTTATGGAGGAAAAGAAAAATTTTATATCTCGCTTATCTATGAACGTACACTGATGAAACTTGGTATACGGCTTCATCTAGTTGTGGTGCTTTGGTATTTGCTCAAAAAAAGATTTTTTTTCAAAGGCTCTTGTAGCAGCAAACCTGCGTACTCAGCCCCAATGTTATTCTTATGGGGAATAATTAAAATTGTATATATTGCTTATTTGAGAATATATTTTTATGAAACTTGGTAAGTAACTTTATGTAGTATTAAGACATTTATATCTCCATTTGAAATTCGCTGAGTATGCAGGTTTGCTGCTACGGGAGTATTTAACCATTAGAGTTTTTTTGTATTAATAAAATAGTTTCATTGCTTATCCTTAAAGCTTGTCACACAATACTCCCCTACACGCCCGAATATTCGGTCCAATTCCTAATGTTCGACGTACTCGCGAATAGCGTGGGACTTGCACCAACGCCGAATGCAGCATTTTTACATTGTTGGAAAGCAATGCCGAATGTTCACCCGAATTTTCGCTCAATGTTCGGGTCTAGGGCTTTAAGAAAAAGTTTCCTGAGAAGCTCCACTTCCAGTAAGTAGTGTCTTTGTAATTTGTAATACAGTAATACTATAATAGCGGACAAATAAATTGACAGATGGACTGTAGCCAATAGCGTGGTTGTACGCTGTTACTATTGCCATTTTGCCATAGAAATTTTCCCTCTAATTATATTTCGATCAGCAGGTTTGGAATTTTGGCAATGCAGCACGTCTACTATTGGCTTATATTGGTTGGTAGCCCGGCATACCACGCCATCAACTGGCAATTTATTTGCCCGCTGTTATAGTTAAGTTTACCTATTCCAAAGGCCAAATTTTTAACTACACAACTAATTTAAAATTTTGATTTTAAAATTTTGTTCAATTTCGTAGACATTGTCGTGTTTTAATAAGCCTAATTATTTGTCGAGACATTTTTTAATTTCTGTAATCCAAACATGAAAACCGAATAATCTCCAGATTTTTACGGTGTAAAAATTAAAGCACACCTCTATCGGTTTCAAAAAAAGTTATCCTTCGAGCCGGATTTGAACCAGCGACCTATGGATTTCAGCCGTGCACGCCTCTACAGTCCACCGCTCTACCAACTGAGCTATCGAAGGAGCTGAGAGTCGGAGCGCTCATCATAGGTTATAACCGTGTTACGTCTTTGCTACCTCAAGATTTCGCCTTAGGTAACCAGTATCAATGTGCCAGTATGTACTGTGTGTAAATAGTAGTTATTCCTCGTTGATTATTTTTTTGCACTTTATATTTATATTTTACAAATATACCTAATGGTAGTTCATCATTGTTTTGGTTTATTTTAGTATCAATAAGTAGCGTGTTTTCGGCAATTAGAACAGCAAGTCCGCCTGGTTTATATGTATGGATGTAGGTTATGTAGTTGTCACTCGCTTAGTAAAAGATATTTTTTATTTTTTATAGCTTCATTAACAATACAATTTTTAAATTGTCGACTGTTGTTTATATGCCATCGTCCATCGTATTTACTCATGAATACGTTAACCATGTGTGACAGTTTATTTCAGTAATTATGTCGTATTCGTTAAAAAACACCTAGCCTACTTCAATGCATTTCTTGATTTTATGCAGTGAGTGTTTCATCTCACATAGATTTTTACCAGCAGATAACAAAGTGACGCCGGCCGTTAAATTAATCTCTTGCAATAGCAATTAGGACGGGAAGGTGTGCATGTGATCCGTGGGTCTGAGTTCTTGTGCCTTATTGACATTTTTCACTTCCGAAAAACATTTTTTTTATTTATCTTTGTCTTTCGAGTCGTTAAACTCGTTTGTTTCGTCATTACAAATTTGTTGGTGTTTTTCAGTGGGAAATAATATCAATCAGTATGTTGTTAATTTGTTAACATCTATTTCAAACTAATAAACGTTTTAGATTTTCTAATAAAATCATTGTGCACTATTTTTATACAAATAAATTATAAACTTTGAACTAAACTTGATTTAAATTGCATATACCATAAATCTTCATACTGATTTTCAGCGTTCGATAACGGCGAGAACATGTGAAAGAGTAATAGAGGTTAGACTGCGCAGAGAGACAAGTTTAGCTTTGTCAATCGTTGCATGACGATAAAGTTTGCAAACGTAAATACACTTTCGTTCACTAATATGATTTCAGTACAAAATTTGCGTTATTCAACAATATTTTGGTAAAAATTTTAAAATGAGAATTTTAATTCTTACGTAAATTCCCCTGACCTATATTTTTACCCTCAAAATCCGGTAATCTCCGGGGAAATCCGGTGATATGGCAACTCTACCTGCAGTATTTTATAGTTTTCATTACCCCTATTGTCACTAGGCCTACTACAGGCGATTGATAAGCACAGGTGATTGTTATCAGCGGGCTTGTGACGTCATCGGGAAGTTTCTGTGTCGATCAGGCGGTGGGGAAATGTCGCTCATTTGGTAATCTCCGGGCCGATGTTTGCACATACCGGGGAATTTGTTAATGTAATCCCTTCTGCGTCAACCGGTAGAACTCTCTACGCATCTATCACGTGCAGGCGTTTGAAACTGCACAATTTATGCACATTTATAAGTGGTTTTGTAATTGGAGCGAGGTTAGTTTTATCGTGGTGATTTCATTGTTTTACAATTATGTTTACGTTGCAGCTAAGCCTCTTCTAAGGTGGGTACCGTAGGAGAATTTGAATACTTTCTATAATGAAGTAGATCTCTTAAGAGGGGGCTCCAATCACGTAACATTTCGTGAGCGCAACTGCCTCTTCCGTAAGGCCAGTGTTAACTGTCAAATACCGTCCCTCGTTAACTGATTTTTCGTAATCGTTGCTCAATTTAAAAAGCAAAAAATACCAAGCGATTTCAGTGAGCATACTTTTGATATAAAAATTAGTTGTCAATAACAAAAATCTGAAATATTGAATTTTTTAATTTTATTGATGGAATTTTTTATTTGTGATGTTAAAATTCTTCTAACTGAAATTGCTTTTTTATCGATAAACTGAGCCGTAAACCTACTATTTTGGATAATCCGTTGAGGAGGGACGGGATTGGAGAAGCAGGTGACTGTAGCCCCAAGACTTTTTGCTAGGTTTATTTATAACTAGCTGCTAATCCCGTGCTTCGCAATGGGGGAAAAAACTCAGAGTAGAAAAACTAAGCAGTTATGTGTGCTGCATTCGTGGTTAGCCCGTGGAACTACTACGAATCAAGATCAGCTGTTTGTATTTTCATTAATTCAACAAAAATTAATGTCCATAAGGAATACATGGGAACTTTGAACTCCCGTGGGGCAAAGCCCTATAGGATTTTCAAAACGAAAATAGGCCTTTGTGTTTATTTGGTATATAAGGAAAATTCCTGTAAATTTTCAAGCCAATCGGTTCAGTATTTTTTTGAGTGATTGAGGAGCAAAAAGCAGACAGATAGACAGACAGACAGACAGACAGACAGACAGACAGGCAGGCAGAATCGTACCAACTGAAATATCTTTGGGTCGTGTAAAAATATAAATGCATTTTCCAAATCCATTCCGCTGTCGTATTCTCTTAATTGATGAACGAAGTGAATCACTGTATTGATGAAGAAGTTTCAGTGGCCGTGTGTGGGTGTGTGTGTGTGTGGGTGTGTTATCGAAATACTAAATAACTGTAAAACATTTCTTAATGAAATTTTGAAGGAGTCATTTGGGATACAAAAGGGATGTTTTAACACAGCATTTGTATTTTATTTTTGATTATTAATCATTATTAAAACTAATTTAAATGTTTCATATTCAGTAGTTGAATTGGTTTTCGTAGTAAGCTATTGACTATGGTTGTCTTTAAAATGTCAGCTGGGATTTGTCTGTGTTTCACTTGAGGGATTTTTATCCCCTATATGGGATATTTTGACTGCTTGTGGGATAAAATGGGATTGTGGGATAAAGTGAGATTTTTTTTGAAATCGGCATTACGTCTGCTAGTTTGCTTACAACTTACGACCAGAGCACCTTAGCAGTAGCACTTCTAGTGGATTTTCTCGCCGTACTGGCAGTTGCGGGGTTTCCCATTTTTAACCTCGCTGTCCGCACCTATTATGATTTTATAAACGTCACAGAACGAACACTGAATCATGTCAATTTCGCTGGCCGAGCCATGTTAGAATTAACAAGCAAACTATTTGCCATTATTTAGTACCTACTTCGTACTCTTTAGTACTACCATTAAAAATATTAGTACCTCTCACGTAAATAAATTATTTAATTTAGTTAATTCACCGTATCATTTAACCTATGTCGCATTGCTCAAAATCCTTTGAGGTACTAAAATGTAAAATACCTATAGGTAATTAGTAGATCTAAATAAGCTCTATCTAACGGTATAAATATTGTACTAATACATTATTCAATAATGATATAATATTTAACATTAATTGTGTTGCAATGTTTAACAAATCAGTGGGAAAGTGTGGGATATGACGAGGGATACTTTAAGGGAGAGTCTGGGATAAAGTGGGATTTTTTGTATCAGTGCGTGGCATATTTTTACCGTAGAGTGGAAACACTGCATATTTGTTTATAAATTACTCAAATGTAAACATAACCAAAACTATGGATTTGGTTATGTCTTGTTCCATCAATTTTTTTTATTTCGAAATAGTTTAAAATGTGAGTGTTATGTAAATTAATAGTATTTTGTCGTGTTTAAAACAATGCTTGTATCTATTTAGATTTATTATCAGTTTATTATTTACTGGAAAACTTCGATGTAAAAGCTAAGTGTTTGGACTAGTGATGATAAATTAATACAATAGGTTTTGGGATTTTTGAATTACTGGTACAGTATAACTCTGTAACACGACTGACTGTGATTGATAATCAAGCGTGTTGTAGACCTATAGTAGTTTATTTACATTGTGAACAAATTACTTGATGGCAGACTTACTAAACTATCATACGTGCTAACTATCTTTATTACATGTAATGTACCAAATAAGCCTCACTGTCACCTAATGACATGGGATTAAAGTTTTGTAATCTACCGGTCAGTAAAATAGTCTGGTTACAGTTTATATTTGTTTGCATTTTCTGTGGTTAATATTGATTTTCATAAACAATCAAGATGTCCCAAAACTCCGTAATCCCAACCGTCTACATTGTTCAACTAATTACGATGTAGACAGATTGCCCTCCTGAAAAATTGGCATTAATGTAGATGTTGGATTTTGCTTTTAAATCTCTCGTGCTGCGATTTCAGTAGCTTGTGTATTTAAATTCAAACTAACATATATTAATGATGTAAACATTTTTAAATTTAAGGTATGAATTTTATAAGATACTGTTATATAAATAAATCATTGAATACCTTTTTTACATTAAATGGGTTTAAAACAAATATATTTCTGTATGTTTAACCCCCTGATTTTGGAGCTGGAAATTAATAGGTCTAATAATTATTGGCAACTTTTCTCTCAGGTTATATATTTAAAACTCGTCGAAAACCATCCGGTACCAAAAATATATTAAAGTCATTGGCCGAGTCTTAAAAAAGCGTGAACAGGAGCTAGGACATGTGACCAAATAAACGCAATCAGTTTAATCTAATTTTCTAGGTACACACGGTGGTTTTAAGAGGTTAATTGCTCCACCTCACCCTCCAGGGTTGGATGGAAACGTATTCCGCATATTCTTTATTCATTGTTGCTAGATTAGGAAACCCCAGCATAGCTGCTATAGGCACGTTTTCCATAAGCGGGAATTTTGCGCAGGTTACCAGAAGGTTAGGATATAGCAGGAAAGGAAAGGGTGGGATGGGACAGGTAGCCAAATTGGCCTTTCAGAGTACCAACTCCCGTGCCTTGTGACAGCTGTGATCAGGCTCAATGTGGACCCGCTCTGCCCTCCAACTGGCCAACTCAACGGATGGGGTTCATGTACAACAGCCAGGGACCATACATTCTCAGGTTGGGGACCAACCCCTGAGTTTCCGCCCCGAGCCGCTGCAAGTGGAGGGACCAAAGGTGAAAGGGAAGTTTGTCATAATGGACATCCAAAAAACTTCATATGTAATGACAATTTCATTTGCTGTACCCAAGTCAGCATCCAAACTGGTATAGACCAGTTTTAAGGTTGTCCTGGGACGAATATTCTCTATTGGTTAATGCTAACACACCAAGTTTTAATAAAATTAATAAGTATACGAGAGATATATGTTTTTTATCTCTTATAAGAATAACATCGGACAATATACTTAGTTTACTGCTGAATGGAAATTGAAATATTCTCCACAACCATTAGCCGAATATCCTACTAACGAAATACTAATTTAACCGTGTGTGGATTGGAGTACTAATTTTTCATCTTTTAGAGCTTTTTATGGCAATGAGATAAAACTGTTGAAACCTGCTAAAAATATTTAAAGTTTATGGTACTGAGAAAGGTAAAAAGACTGAAGTTTGGGATCTCTTAAGCCCTGTAATTTCTGAACCCAAATTTTTCTAAAAAATCAGGTGGTATATTTTATTAGAAACCTAATATAAACCACCAAATAAAAAATCCAAAGATTTCGAAAGCGGCTCCTCAAAACTGCTCCAGACCTATATACTACGTTGTTGGGTACCAAAATATTATGGATACCTCTTTGTTCTTCCCTCAGGGCTCTGCCTTTACTATCACTCCCAACTTTTAATTTTAACGTATGATTCGTTGGATTTATTTTGTTAAAGCAGCATCTCGTGAAAGATGTGTTCACGTTTGATACGCCGCCCTACTCAACCATAGACCTCCACCACACAGGAAAATTTTCTTTGTTATTATTTACACCTTTTTTAGTAATTTTAGAAAATTTTCAATTATACAAAAAATTGTTGTTATTTTCTTTTAACCCCGACCTTAGAGCTCCGCCTCGCTGGCTTTAAAAGTTGCCTTGTTAAATTTATGGAGGAAAGATGATCCTTGGGTAAGCGTTCGGGAGTTCGGGTCAGCGTTCGGGTTGAGTACTACTAGCTGGTCAGACAGACATTATTCTGACCTAATGTCACTGAATTTGTTTTATGTCAAAGATTCTCGTTCTTTTTCAAGATGAGCTCGTTAGCTACGCTCACTTGCCTATGTTTATATAGAGCTTGCTTCGGTATTGAAAATGAGTTGCTATTCAAATAGATTTATTATGTCTATAATAAACATATGTTTATATGCTTTTCAAGTATGTTTAGATATCATCCTTATAACAGCTGTTTGATGAAACTAAATAACTAACATACAATCCTGACTTTGTTTTATGTATTTAGATAATGAAAATCACTTAATAATATCTTGCCATGACAACGTTAATATACACTAGGCAGCAATACGGATTTTAGCAATTTGAAATTTAAGTAACTGCACAACGCCATCTGTAGAGCCTGATATAAGCGTAGGTTATATTATATAAATCAAACAGGAAAGTTGGCCGGGCTGGTAAGGGCCCGCACTTGCATTTAGGGTGTAGATCAGAGCCTGTACAGACCTAAATTCAGCCCTGGCCGTCTGTATGCAGAACTTCAAACATGCTAGAATCCAGAATCATTGTTCCTGTCTCGTGTACATTCTATGTGCCTAAGAGTAAAAATATGTTATAGTCAATCAATACAAATGCCGAATTATTTTGACTCAATCCTATCCTACACTATAATATGAGTAAGGTTTGCATGCTCGCTTGCTTGGTTGATTGCTTGCAACTCTTATCTCAAAAACGGCTCCAACGATTTTCTTAAAAAATAACTAATGTGTCCTTCCAACTACTTGTGTTGTAAAACCTGATATCTGGGTTAAAAATAAGTTCTAGACATGTCCCATCCCCCCAAAAAATCAAATAATGTAAAAATCCGCTATGGAAAATTGAAAAAATCACATTGGGCTTTTGGAGATTAAAATAAAAGCAAAAGAGTCATAACAGCTGTTCAAAATCTTTCAGCGAACTCTCAAAGTTATACTCATATAGTTTAAGTACTACCTGGGACTGAGCTTTGCTAGGGAAAGGTCAATCTTGTTTATGACTTGGAGTTGTTTTTCACCATGTACCCTACTAACGAGCATTTTTGAGGTCACAACAGTTGTTATTATAATGCACCTTAGAGTCATTCTGGATATGACCACTCTACATGTAATCTTCATTCAAAGAATTTATTATCTGATTTTATGGAACCACATGGAACTCATGTTGTTTATGATTATTAACATGTGGTTTCCTGAGAGCAGAGATTAAAAGATTTGAGAGAAGATTACATACATAGATTAGTAAAATAAATCAAAGGGATATTGAGCTATAAATAACAACTAGAGTGACCTTAAAAATGTAGAAAAGAGGCAAATGAGTTATACAAATCTGATTATCAGTAGGGGGAAGTGGTGAAATAAGCTCCAAGTCATCTAAACAAACTGACTGGCCTTCCCCGAGCAAAGTTCGGCCCCCAGGTATCATATACTCTAATATGAGTAAGGTTTGCTTGTATGTTTGCTTGCTTGCGACACTAATCTCAAAAACGGCTCCAACGATTTCCTTCAAATGTTCAAAATAACTAATTTCTGGGATAAAAATAAGTTCTAGACAGGTCTCATCCCCAGGAAAAATCAAATAATGTAAAAAAAAAATAAAATGAAAAGTTAAAAAATTAACATTGGGCTTATGGAGTTTTAAATCAACACAAAAGAATGTTATCAGCTGTTCATAATCAACCAGGGAACTGTCAAAGTATTTTTTTGTTAAAAAAAAATACTTTGACAGTTCCCTGGTTGATTATGAACAGCTGATAAAAATACTCATGTGTTTTATGATTATTAACATGTGGTTTCCTGAGAACAGAGATTAAAAGATTTGAGTGAAGATTATATATATAGAGTAGTAAAATAAATGAAAAGGACATTGAGCTATAAATAGCAACTGGAGGAACCTTAAAAATGTAGAAAAGAGGCAAATGAGTTACACAAATCTGATTATCAGTAGGGGAAAGTGATGAAATATTACTCCAGGTCATCTAAACTGACTGATTGGCCCTCCCCCGAGCAAAGCTGGGCCCCCCAGGTACTGTCGTGTTAAAACGGATATGAGAAGGGTGTTACCACTCCAGTAGTCAGTAGTATTTTTTATTTACATTAGTCCTAAATTATCTGTTCTTGCCGTTGTGGAGTTAAAACGGATATGGGAATGGTGTTACCATTCCATTAGTAAAATGTTTGGTTTATTAATTATCTGTTCTTGTTGTTGTGGAGTTATAACGGATAACAGAAGAGTGTTACCAATCCAGTACCTGCCTACATATCTTTAAAAATTCAGTCTTCGTTCATCCTCTTACGGGAAGAATGAGCGTACACCTAGTTTTAGCTTCGAGACAACGATCTTGTCTTTCGATCGACATCGAAAGTTGTTCTCACCTGTTGACGTTGGACTACACATTTTCCCTTAGTTATGTTTTTAGTGTGTCCGCTTTTCATTAACTGCGAATGAGTTTGACGTTGATATTTAAAATGGCTGAGTTACTTTTTAGCTACAGTTATGTATTATTTTGGCCGATTTGTTAGCCTGTTTGGTTTTTGCAGTTTTGTTGTCGGAGATCGAAGGAGTTTTCCTTGTGATTTGACGGAATATTTGCCAAGTCAGTAGGGCCGGTCGTCAGCTCCGCGATACGAGCGGTAGAAAATACATTACCTATTTTCCCCAGGAAAACAGTCGCTTTATCGTGCGAAACTCGCGTTTAATTTTCCACATCGTAATGTTATGTCGCTCCTCGAAAACAACACATTATAGTAACTGGAACGTCACGGCGGTTTTTGTAGAATATTTGTGTTTGCGAAGTAAAGTAGCACTCGCTATTTGTTGTGAGCTGAGCGGCCCAGCGTAAATATTTTTGTATATTGTTTTCGTTATGTTGCTAATTTATTAGTTTGTTGAAGTAACTGTTGATTTGAAGTTCCCGACGGAAGCCCAAATTCAATTTGGAAACTTTTAAGTTTTTTCAATATGCTAGGGGTTGAAATTGACAATTGTGAAATGTTCACCTAATTTTGACGTTATATGTGTAAGCTGGATAAGTCTAAACCTAAAGTTATTAGTACCCACATTGCGTAAGGCCGTGTGTGGGCGTGTTTTAGGGGATGTGTTATTTCGTATTGTTGATTAAAAACTATGTTCAGATATGCAAAAAGATATCTTGACTTCCCTCACGTATCCTCCCACTTCCTACAATGTGCAAATATCCGATGATTTCTACATTATGATCAGTCAACGGTCCAGACCCCCCCCCCCCCACTCTTTTCAGGAAACATTCAAACCAAGGACAAAGTTGCAATAATCTGATTCAGAGCAGGATAAACGCCACCGATGATTGGCTGTGCGTCAGCGCCAGTGCCGTTCTGAGGTATTTATCAATGACTACATAAACTTAGATAGGCAACAAGTTGCAGTACGTTGGCAGTGATCAATGTAACTAGTTTCGCTGATTACTAGATGTAGGTCAAATAAAACTGATCTTGAATCTTGTCTGTAGAGTTGTATCTACTAGATGTAGGTCAAATAAAACTGATCTTGAATCTTGTCTGTAGAGTTGTATCTACTAGATTTAGGTCAAATAAAACTGATCTTGAATCTTGTCTGTAGAGTTGTATCTACTAGATGTAGGTCAAATAAAACTGATCTTGAATCTTGTCTGTAGAGTTGTATCTACTAGATGTAGGTCAAATAAAACTGATCTTGAATCTTGTCTGTAGAGTTGGATCTCGCCTTTGGCGTCGGAGCAATTTCGTAAATGTTTTAGTGTATTCTTATGTTCAACATCAAGACGACAGGAACGATTTAATTCGACGATGATTTAGAAACGATACTTCTAAATCCGGGAACTATAAATCACTAACTGCATCGACGACACCAAGGTGCTCTTACCAAGGTTTATATTTATTCCAATATTTATCCTATAGATGAATAATAATTAATTGAATTGGATATTTAATAACAGTTTTGTTTCCTTAAACAATCACAGCATAACAGCAATAACGTGTTTTAAACATATTATGAATCAAGTATACCCCCGTCGCAGCAAACCTGCATACTCAGCGAATTTCCAATGAATATATAACATAACACATCATAACACTTAACAGGATTCATAAGAAATGTATTCACAAACGAGCGATATTTAAAATATTAATTATTTTCCATAAGAATAACATGGGGACCAAGTTCCTAGGTTTGCTGCTACAGGAGCCATAGGCGAAAAATTGTTTTTTTGTGCAAACAACAATAAACCATAACCAGATCAAGCCATATACCAAATTTCGCCAGTTTATGTTCATAAATAAGCGTGATATACAATTTTTCTTTTTCTCCATAAGAATAACATTAGACAACGTACTGTGTTTAGCACTTTCAATATCTCGGTAACCAATTGACGTAGAGCAATGATCAAAATACCAAATTGTTTGTATTTTTAAGCTGAATTCAATGGTATAAATTAAAATTGGATTTAAATTAAAATTAAACTGAAAACCCCAAAAAACACATTTTTGGGGTACAAAACCCCCCTTCAGATGGTGCGATTCACCTGGTTTTCGAACTCGTTCAAATAAATGGTACTTTACACATTTGTACCAAATTTCATTAAGATCGGACCTTTTTTACGAGAGTTAAAACATATATATATAAATTTGAACGAATGGTGTTTTTGGCATCTGGGGACTTCAAAACGAAATCATGGTCTCGGGCTTAAGTCTTATCATGAGACCTACGGTAATAGCTTCTTCCCTATAGGGGAAATTCGCTAATACGGCATTTGTGAAAAATATGTGATTGAATTTGAGCAACTGGATCCAATCTAACTTACAATTGCATAACTAATATGTCACCGGTAAGAGGTAAAAACTTGTACTGTTATATTATATGCTATACGTTTCTTAAATGGTACTATGAAGTCCAGTCGTTAGCTAATTTTAATGCATTTATTTACTACGTTTCATAGTGCTATATGCTTTTAAACTATGTATTAGTACAGTGTAGGTACTATTACAAAAAATGATACTTTCCATGCTAATCCATTATCGAGCGTTAGGCAAACTTAGTTCAACTTGGATGATAGATCTAACACCTGCACCGCGGACGGCAAACCTGGAGGCTTAAACAGGAGGGACCAGCATTAGTGTTAGGGAATTAGCAAGTAATATATTTAACAATACAAGTTATTTAAATAAGTAAAATTGTGTTGTGTAACTCTTTTTACATTACGGCTTGGTAAAAGTTATATGTATTGTAAATGTGTTTCAAGACGAGTTCCATATTTTTCAATAATTCCTGTGAGACAATTTTTGAAAAGCCACCAAGTTCCTTTGGCACTTTTTCACTTACCTTTGGCATTGTTTTGGAGTATTTAATGTTAAACATTGACTAGGTGATGTTCTCCCTTTCTGCGTCAGTAATTTCACAAGAGTTCGCAACCCATAAAATCGGTGTAATTTGCTTCTAACCAAAAAGATTGCATCAGTCATTGTAATAATATCAGGGGTTTGTATAGTGTTTGAATACTAACGAGTTCGCACGCAGCATGCTGACGTGAGGGAAGTGAATTTCCACATAAAAAACTATAAAAACACAAAATCAGTTAAAAACATACATTAATTCCAATTTTTATTCAAATCTGAAAATATGAATTTTTTGGCTGTTCTGATGCTCCTGGTTCTATTTACCTGCAATGCTGGTAATACAAATTTGCGCATTATTAGGTTAGGAGAAGGTCCAGTCAGGCTTTAAAGTAGGCGTGAGGTTGTTGGGGATTATAAAAGTACACCAACAAATGAATAAAAGGCTTTTCTAATGTAAAAACCCCATAAGACAAGTACTGTGTTTGGTCGATACACATTTTATTTAAAATAAAAGTAAATAAGTCAAATAAGTAATAAAAGTTTTATAAGTCGGTAAATATTTATGCTAGAATGACGAGAGAGGGCTTAAAAGTTTCGCCACACGAATTCCCATCTTTTTACATGCGTTAATTTCACATCCGTAGCTTTTCTGACCCTTTTTTGGTCCAAAAACTCGAAATTTGAAAGATTAACCCCCAAAAAAGGGGTTTAGAGTTTTCCGATTGTTTTGCCCAACGAACTTGTCCAACAGATTATAGAAAGGAACGTCCCTACCAAATTTGAAGTAAATCGGACAAAAAATGCGACCGCTAGAGTACATACACACACACACACACACATATATATATATATATATATATATATATATATATATAATTTTGAACGAACCCCCAAAACGTGTTTAGGGGGTCACGTTAGGAACTTCTATGGTGGTACCGGGCTTAAGTTTCAACGTGCAGGTCATGCTAATAGTTCACTTTCCAAAGGAAATTCACTAATAATAAAGATAAATTACTAGTCAAAGTCAGGTTAAATTAAGATCAATATACATTTAACAATTAATATGTAATGTGAAGTTTTTAAAAAATGTAATGCAAATTGTACTGACGTAATACGATTTATCTGGTGCGTTTAAATTCCATCTCACGATAAAACAGGAGGAATTCTTTTATTTGGACGGATGTTATTCAGTGGTCACTTAATAGGGATTTTAACTCTTTCCCGTCTAGCCGAGGTCGTAGAACTTCCGATGGGAAATGTTGTTTATTTCGGAGACTTTGAACAAACAGTTTAATAGTGAGTGGGGCTTTTAACGTTTAATTAGGGTCTCAGTTAAAGCTAAGTATTGTTTACATAATCGCAGCACATTTATCTGTACTTTTTGTTTTGACTTTGAAAAACATATCGGAAAAGACAAACTTTTTATTTAGTCGGTATATATTTCTTGTAGATAGCAAAGTTTTAGTTCTTTTATATTTGTTGTTGTTACGTTAAAGCACAAAATGCATGAATATACCTTTTTATATGGTAATTATGGGAGAAAGAGAGCATGAAGCAGCACGACTCCTGTTTTTATACGATTGTCACTAATTATCTCTAAAAAGTGATATCCCCTGTAAATGTTGCATACAAACCAAATTAGTTTCGTACACAATGTTGTAACGTTACGAGGCGGACATAACCTTCAGCGTGGGGAAGCTATATTCGCGGCTGCCTTGTTAATTATGTTCACAATTGCCTATTTTGAACACTATCAGAGCGTTGAACATACAATTTAGGTTCAAGTGTATTAATTTGTAATGACTTACACCACATATATTGTAATTTGTTTGTAATGATACACCACATGTAATGAAGGTTAGTCAACGCGAACGCGTCTAGTAATGTACTTCCTCGACCGTTTCTTGGCGTCTTCTTACAATTTGCCACTTGTAAAGCCCTTTTGTTATTGGCCGTAAGTTTTACGGCTAGTACAATTTTAAATTAAATTAGTTTTACTAGTCTTTTATAATTTAATTATTTTAAACAATTTTCGTTTTAGTTTAGAATTGTACCGCCATTGTAAAATGTGTCCCTAGTTTTGGGTATGCCAGGATTGAAAGAGGTCGTAGTTTACACTAATCACCGACAGAGTATACTGCTGTCAACTATTACTTATCTTCTCAAGGAGGGGATAATACAACAGTTGGTGTGTCAGGAAGCAAACATAAGTTGATTATCACTTACTTTCTGGGGTGGAGATATTTTAAAAGTCAACGTAAATTACTAAAATAAAAAGTTGACAGCAGCACAATCTGTCGGTGACCCAATCAAACTACTTCAATTTTAAATTCTAGCATACAGTAAAAGTGGGACAGCTGGACCATATGGATGGGATGTCTCCTTCAGTATTTATAGTCAATGATTGTACGATTGAGTCAGCTGATACTACCTGAATGAACTATCGGATGATTCTAGTACGCAGAAATATAAATTATTTTAAATGTTATACATAATAAAACTTCCTGTAGTAAAATTACTACCTGAGATGTATAAGAACAAGATACAAATTTGTAATTAAAAATTCTATTTGGAGTTACGGTTATATTTACGTGAAACTTCAGTTTCAATATATCAGAGGTACTTTCATCATGTTATTGCGAGTGTTTTGATAACGTTATTTCCTAGGGTACACTGAGTTTACTGGCTCTTCGGATGAATGGAGTACGGATAGTATAGCATAACTACTTACCTTATTAGCAATAAAATAATAAAGGGTACTTTTATTTATTTAAGTCAAAGTTTTTCTTGAGATCGTAATGTTTCAGGTACTGTGCAAGTTAAGCAAATCGCTATCTGGGCTTTCTCATCTAGTTCGGATAGTCGTTATCCGTTATTAGAAAATGCCTAAGTAAACATCAGGGTCTTAACACTTAGCAGGTACGAAGCCAAATTATAGAGATCCTTTCGGCTGCTAGTAATAGGACTAGTAATAATGCCATTGAATATACAGGGACGAATACTATATACTCGATGATAAAACGTAAGCAAGTGAATTGCAGACGAACGAACGGAAGTTGATATATTTCCACGTAAATAATGTAACAGAGGCATAATTCTGGCGTCGCGTGTTTCGTCGCTCGTTAAATAATTATAAGCCGTAACTAGCTCTGGGGTTTGGGACCTTGGCGGTGTTTGTTCACTGCGCCTCGTCCTAGGTCTGGCAAGACTACACCCAAAACTTTATTCGCGTTTGAGATATTTTCATTCAAGGGGGGGGGCCCAGTCCTCTGCGTCTACCTGCCTCTCCCATAAGACCAATGTTAACATTCAAAGCCCAACCTTCCTCAACGGATCACCCGAAATCAATGATTTTTATCCTGTACTCTAATATAAGTAAGGTTTGCTTGCTTGCTTGCGACACGGATCTCAAAAACGACTTCAACGATTTCCTTCAAATGCTCGAAATAACTAATTTCTGGGATACAAATAAGTTCTAGACAGGCCTCATCCCCAGGAAAAATCAAATAATGTAAAAAAACTAAAATTAAAAATTAAAATAATTAACATTGGGCTTATGCAGTTTCAAATCAAAACAAAAGAATTGTAACAGCTGTTCATAATCATCGACCAGGGAACTGTCAAAGTAATACTCATGATGTATATGATTATTAACATGTGGTTTCCTGAGAGCAGAGATTAAAAGATTTGAGTGAAGATTACATATGCAGAGTAGTAAAATAAATCAAAGGGACATTGAGCTATAAATAACAACTAGAGTGAACTTAAAAATGTATAAAAGAGGCAAATGAGTTATACAAATCTGATTATCAGTTGGGGGAAGTGGTTAAATATTACTCCAAGTCATCTAAACAAACTGACTGGCTTCCCCCGAGCTAAGCTCG
Organism: Allygus modestus; assembly: GCA_963675035.1. Lineage (NCBI taxonomy): Eukaryota > Metazoa > Arthropoda > Insecta > Hemiptera > Cicadellidae > Allygus > Allygus modestus. The sequence continues at coordinate 61,767,497 of OY776114.1, forward strand.
GCCCTAGGTACTTATTTTAAAGAGAAAATAAATAGCAATTTCAGAGAGCAGATGTTCGAGTTCACAAATAGTTCGCCTATAAAAAAACGTAAATATTGACATTTTTTAAATTTTTGACCGATTAAGTTTTATTTATTTAGATCGAGACAACATGTAATAATTAACGGGATCTGTTGTATTAAACCGTGATTAAATGTTATTTTTCATCAAGGTAATCAATTGTTAATTCGAGTGTGTTGAATTCAATTCGTTAACATTTTCATTAGTATATTTTTGGTCGTCAGCTTTTTTCATAGTTCACATTGTAAATCTTACTTGAGAGCATAAATAGTCTCATATAGGACTTCTCGTTACTACATTAACATAGTAGACTTAAATTAATAATTTTTTACTATGTTAACTTTCCTTAAGTTTTTTTAATAGACTTGATTTTGTCAATTAAGTTATATATTAAATAAAAATTATTCCGACGGTATGATTTTGTATGACTTTGTATCGGTATCGGTAGGCAATAATCATGAATTTGTAGCTTAAAAATGTTGTGATATGCAAGAGAGTGTGGAGAATAGTGATGCTTTATGTAGTACCATGTACGGATAGCTAGCGCGGCGCCGTTTTGATTCTGATGCAGTAAGCAGAGCGCGCGCGTCGTCGTTTAGTGGTCTAGACGCCTTGAGCGTGTGGTCGAACGATACATAAACCGACTGGGATGAGCGGTTTTGGGTAGGAAATTAAATCAAATTGGTAGAGCTGAAGAGTTTACTGATTAAAACAATATTCATATTCACTTAAAATAAACTCAAAAGTGGTTTCATTCCCCTTCTTCTACCTGCTTCTCCCATAAGACCAATTTTAACTTTTATATCCCGTCCCACATCAACAGATTGTTCGAAATTGTTGAATTATGGAAACATTTTTAGAACAAGTAAAAATACCCCCGTCGCAGCAAACCTGCATACTCAGCGAATTTCCAATGAATATATAACATAACACATTATAACACTTAACAGGATTCATAAGAAATGTATTCACAAATAAGCGATATTTAACATATTAATTATCCTCCATAAGAATAACATTGGGGATGAGTACGCAGGTTTGCTGCAACAAGGCACACAAAATAATGGGTTTTTATGCAAATATCAATAGAACTCATCTTAGTGAAGTCACATACCAAGTTTCATCCATATACATTCATAAATAAGCGATACATAACATTTTAAGTATTTTCCATAAGAATAACATGGGACCAAGTACCTAGGTTTGCTGCTACAGGAGCCATAGGCGAAAAATTGTTTTTTTGTGCAAACAACAATAAACCATAACCAGATCAAGCCATATACCAAATTTCGCCAGTTTATGTTCATAAATAAGCGAGATATACAATTTTTCTTTTTCTCCATAAGAATAACATTAGACAACGTACTGAGTTTACCACTTTCAATATATCGGTAACAAATTGACGTAGAGCAATGATCAAAATACCAAATTGTTTGTTTTTTTAAGCTAAATTCAATGGTATAAATTAAAATTTGATTTAAATTAAAATTAAATGTGAAAACCCCAAAAAAACACATTTTTGGGGTACAAAACCCCCCAAAAAAACCCCCTTCGGATGGTGCGATTCATCTGGTTTTCGAACTCGTTCAAATAAATGGTACTTTACACATTTGTACCAAATTTCATTAAGATTGGACCTTTTTTACGAGAGTTATCGTGCTTACGGACACACACACACATATATACATATATAAAAATTTGAACGAATGGTGTTTTTGGCATCTGGGGACCTCAAAATGAAAAGTTATCATGGTCTCGGGCTTAAGTCTTACCATGAGACCTTCGGTAATAGCTTCTTCCCTATAGGGGAAATTCGCTAATACCTAGCGATTTCAGTGAGCCACAGATTGTTTACTCATAACAAAAATCGCAAATATTTTACATTTTGGAATTGTATTAAATGATTATTTTTGTGAAATCAAAATTCTGCACACTGAAATTGATATTTTTTGCTCTTAATAATGATCCACGAATAATCTATTTCGGATACGCTGATAAGGAGGGGCGGGCTTTGAAAGTTAACATTGTCCATGTGGGAGAAGCAGGTAGAAACTCGAAATGTTACGTGACTGGAGCCCCTTCTTAATTGATAAACATGGAGGATTTTAGAGGTAAGGGGCACAGAAGTAAAGAAGGGTGACACGGTTTTATGGCATAATTCGGGCGCACGGTGCACAGATACTTTTAGGTGTTCACGCAATCTAATTGTTACTTTTAAATTCCTTAAGGAATGTGTTGGGGATTCAGCTAATTGTCTATTTCATGACTGATGTTCATGACGATTGAGGTGTCAAATTAATGGGATCTTGCGCTAAACGATTCCAAAGGAATCGGAGAGCTCCGCCTCACTGGCCCTCTAAGTTCCTACAATATTCGTATGGAGTAAGTATTGTATTGGGTAAATGACATATGTTTTACTTTTGAGAATTTGATTTAAATTTACAGCTGTTATTAGAAAGTCTCGCTAGATAATTAAACTGGTCGTAAAATCAGAACCTGACTTTTTTCACGGACATATAAGAAATGTGGTTAGTGCGGACGTCAAACTTGTTTCCATTTTGTTGCCGTAATGTCTTCACTATTCACGGGTGTAACCAAATACGCTTCGCTTTGCATTGCACCTCGACTTGAACTTACCAATGTCCCTATTATTTGACAAAGAAACCAATTTACTTTTAGTTGGTGCTATGATCTCTTAGTACAACAACTGTCATTTTCACATATATCCTAAATATTTGTAAAAATAAGTGATGTTGACTCCCAAAAGTATAAGAGCAAGAAGAGTAATTAATCAAGTAACAATTATAAATGGTGCAATTTAGTTTTATCCACATGCGCGTAAGAAGCTGTTGGCACTAGACCAAGCTTATAAAAACTACATTAGCATAGCTAATACCCGAGCGCTGACCGCGCTTCGGTTCGCTCTGTGCGAATTTAAATAAACATAAGGTCAAGTGAGGGTTTGGCGAACATTCTCTTTGAAAGTTCTGTAGAAGAGTATTAACCCAATTACTTAATTGTACTTGAGAAGGAGACAAAACTAAAAGTTCCCTTGAGCATTGTGTTGAGCAAAGTTCTGGAAACAGAACTCAAATGGAACGAAATTCAGGTTAGAAGAAAAAAATTGGAAAGGGATGTAAAACATGATCGATCAGTAACAGTAAAATTGGTATATTTAGTATATACTTGCTGATTGCCCGTGCTTCGCACAAAGAATTCAGGAATGAACAGCTGATTAAAATTGTTGCTGCAACTATATCTGTTTCTGATCTATTAAACAGTACCTGGGGGCCGAGCTTTGCTTGGGGAAGGCCAGTCAGTATGTTAAGATGACTTGGAGTAATATTTCACCACTTTCCCCTGCTGATAATCTGATTTGTATTACTCATTTGCCTCTTTTATACATTTTTAAGGTCACTCCAGTTGTTATTTATAGCTCAATGTCCCGTTGATTTATTTTACTACTCTATGTAATCTTCACTCAAATCTTATAATCTCTGCTCTCAGGAAACCACATGTTAATAATCATATACAACATGAGTATTACTTTGACAGTTCCCTGGTTGATTATGAACAGCTGTTACAATTATTTTGTTTTGATTTGAAACTCCATAAGCCCAATGTTAATTTTTTTAACTTTTCATTTTAGTTTGTTTACATTATTTGATTTTTTCCTGGGGATGAGGCCTGTCTAGAACTTATTTTTATCCCAGAAATTAGTTATTTCGAACATTTGAAGGAAATCGTTGGAGCCGTTTTTGAGATTCGTGTCGCAAGCAAGCAAGCAAACTTACTCATATTAGAGTATAGGATATTGCTCATAAGAATAACATGGAAAATTTAAAGTCCAATGGGGCGAAGCACATTGAACTGAGGGAGACAAAAGTTATTCCATGACTTCTACAGAGAAATCCCTTTAATTTGACACCTCATCATCAAAATCGGCTCATAAACATAAAAGTTTTGCTGTACACAAGAAATTCCTTAGGGAATTAGTATAAAGCCTTGCAGGCTGCAAACAGTCATCCACAGAGCCTGTGTATTTGTATGATGGGATGTAGGTTTGTAAGTGGCGCAGTCGTTTAACCCTGAATTTTGATTTTTTTTAACTAATTCCCCTCGTCGAAGGAAACCTGCGTACTCAGTGAGTTTCCAATTAGGCCTACATGTTCTTATAACCACATGAAACAAGAAAAACATGTTCATAAACCGACGAAATGTATAATTTTATTTATACTCCATGAGGATAACATTATGACGGGGCACGCAGTTTTGCTGCAACGGGGATCAAAAATTTGAGTTTGTTATAAAAATATCGATAGACTACAAATTTAATATATTTTGTTGTTGTTATGAAAATACCAAATAAAGCCACATAATAATAAAAATAACCAAAACCAATGTATTAAAATTTAATTAATTAATTTTGCTTTCTGTTGACAAAAGTATTCTTAACACTAATGGTACTAAGCCAAATAGAGGCGAAAAGTCATTCCAGAGCGTACTCTAACCAGACGCCAAGCACTGTGACCCGAACTGTACAGAGTTTTATCAACATATGTTTATAAACGAACGAGATAAAGAAGTTTATTTATCCTCCATAAGAATTGTATTTGGGAAAACTAACTGTATTTAGCAATTGATTACCTCAGTAGCCAATTGACATTTAGCGGCAAGTCAAATTACACAGTTATTTTAAGCATAATCCAATTTTGAAAGTGAAATTTGTTTTAAAGCTGTAAAACAGAAAAAATATAAAAACCCGTTTTGGAGGGATAACCCCCCCCCGCCCTAAAAAGTCCCTTGAGAGGGTGCGATCTGCTTCGATACCGTACTCGTTTAAATAAATCAACACATTGTTTTTCAAATTTCGTTCAGATCGGACCAATCTGGTATCGGGACCACGAACACTCACACAGTTTATATACACTAAATGAAAATGATAACGAATGGTATTTTTACTATGGGAAGACCACAGAAACTATTAGTTGTTATGATTCTAGGTCTTACCATGCCGACTGCGGAAAGCTACCCTCCTTAATTTCCTTAAAAAACGTTCTAACGGGCTCTACCCTATATTATTAGCGAATTTCCCCTATAGGGAAGAAGCTATTACCGTAGTCGGCATAAGTTAAAGTTGTGATCGGTACTGGAGTGACCTTAAAAATGTAGAAAATAGGCAAATGAGTTATACAAATCAGTAGGGGGAAGTGGTGAAATATTACTCCAAGTCATCTAAACAAACTGACTGGCCTTCCTCCGAGCAAAGCTTGCCCCCCAGGTACTCTTACTCTAATATGAGTAAGGTTTGCGTGCGTCCGTCCGTGCTTGCTTGCGACACTGATCTCAATAACGGCTCCAACGATTTCCTTCAGATGTTGGAAATCATTAATTTCTGGGTTAAAAATAAGTTCTAGACAGGTCTCTTCCTCAGAAAAAATCAAATAATGTAAAAAATCCAAAGTAAAAACTAAAATAAACGGTATCAGGAAACTGACACATACTTTCTCCCTTTTAGCCCAATTTTAATGAATAAATTACTTTTTATTTACTAAATATAGAATACAAAGCACGGTCGAATGTACAGACAATCTTGTAAACAAGTTTTTTTAAAAAACATCCACCCAAATCCCTGCTTGGAGGCCCTACAGAATCCATTGCTACACTCGTGGTTTTAGGAGGGGAAATGCCCCCTATTTCCCCCCAGGGTTGTTAAAGGGGCAACATATTTCGAATTTCCTCTGTTGGTCAATGCTAACTTGACAAGCATATCAAGTTTGAATGAAATTGATCAATAAATAAGAGAGAAATAGTAATTTTTTATTCCCCACAAGAATAACATTGGACAACGTAACCACAAAATGAAAATTTCAATTTTCTCCAAAACCAGCAATCGTAGAATAGTAATTCAAAATACTAAATTATTTAGTTTTTTGAGCTCTTTTTAATGGTGAATAGTAATATTTTGTTATATTTATATCTTTTTATGAAAAATCCAAAAAACTGAATTTTTAATGTTTTAAGTCCTGTAATTTCTGAACCCGAATTGTTACAGGAATGCGGGTGGTGTCATTTTGTTTGAAAACTAAATTTCTACAAACGACCAAAGTTTAATCAAAATCTTTAGAGCAGTTTTTGAGAAATTTGGATTTTTCATGTTTTTTGGCGGTTTTGGGGGGATAATTACCCTTAAAAATCAAAAATTCAAAAAAATGAAAAAACACCTGGAGATATATCGTGAATTAGTACCTACATACCAAATTTCATAAAAATCGGCCATTGGTTATGGCTCTAGCTCTGTACACATCCACACAGACACACACACACACACACACACACACACACACACACACACACACAGACAGACATCACGTAAAAACCACTTTTTGGGTTCAGGGAGCACCAAAACGAATATTTCCACTAACAACTCAAATTCGAAAATTTTGACGAAAACAATACTTTCTCCATATACTATGTATAGAGGGAGAAAGTAAAATAGTGACATTGAGCGTATGGAGTTTAAAATCAAAACAAAAGAATTGTAACAGCTGTTTATAATCAATCAATGAACTGTCAATGTTGTATATGATTATTAACATGTGGTTTCCTGAGAGCAGAGATTAAATGATTTGAGCGAAGATTACATATAGAGTATTAAAATAAATCAAAGGGACATTTAGCTATAAATAACAACTGGAGTGACCTTAAAAAAGTAGAAAAGAGGAAAATGAGCTATCCAAATCCGATTATCAGTTGAGGGAAGTGGTGAAATCTTACTTAAAGTCATCTAAACCAACTGAATTGCCTTTCCGAGCAAAGCTCGGCCCCCAGGACATTTTTTTGTTGAGATGACTGAATTACGTGTTTATAAACTCGCTTCCTTTAGTAAAACATCCCCTCAATACTAAAACCCATGTATATTTCACATTATCGATTAATATCATCTTTTCGTAGATTACGGTGGTAAAATATGCTCTACTTTCGGCGATATTGGCAATAACAGTGGCCGGGCCTTGACACCGTGCTGTGTGTGGTGGCAATGCACGTAGTTGCGCGGTGTGCCGTCGCCGCGGCGGGGCGCTAGTGTCGCCCGTGTCGCTCACACTGCCACACTTGATTGTTATGTCATTTCAGTTAAGTGTCCGCTGTCAGTGTGCACGTTGACTCCCGCTATCAACCTACCATCAGTTCGCATGTCAAGTAAGATAGATAACCTTATCACTTATGATGACAGTTTTCTACAGTTAATCAGTTTTGCACATTAATTTTCCCACTGTAAATTTGATATTATACTAATTTTTTTGTAAGTACATTTATTTATTAGGGCTACTAATATAACAATTAAATGAAACGGTATTTCAACTGAGCACTCTTTAAGGATAAATTTCTTTATTTTCCAGACTTATTCTCATTTTATTCCTTTAATATTTTTATTAGTTTACTTTAAAATTAGAGTTTATTTTATGAACATACAGCCTTTTGTGCGCATATTTTTTGTTTTAAAGTTATTCTAAAAATTAAGTAATTTTTATAATATCATAAATAATTTCTTGTAATAAAACTCCTGATAAATATGGATTACGTTCTGATTTGTAAACATTTGTTTTCCTATCTGTTAAATTATTGTATTTACGTTTGCCCTTTTTAGTTTCCTAAATAGGCTATATGTTTACTTTGTAAACAACCATAAATAGACCATTTATAAATTATACTAACTTAACTTATTGACTTAGTCGAAAATATGAAAAAAAATAAGTTAAATTCTGGAAATATCTTGGCACTGAAAATTGTAGAGACTACACTTATTGAGAAAAACCTTAGGGACGTGGTTTTTATCGAGGAAAATTTCGAGATGTGATGTATAATGTTAAAATAGTGGGGTACCTATGTATCGCGGACGTACTGATTTTATTTTTAATTGTTTATGACGGGTTATTACTTCTTATGTCAGATACTGCTTACCAGAATGTCTGGTATAATATTTTGTATTATTTTCAAATAGCCAAAACTACAACTTTCAGAATTTTGTAAAATTAAGTACGAGTTTTTTTAATTTAGTTTTTTAGCTTTAAAAAACGCATATTGTATTCTTGCATGGCATTACTATGCACTGTTTGGTCACTCTGAAATTGCTGTTTGGAGTATTGAGCTTACGTGCATTTGAGTTTATAGAGAGTACCTGGGGAACGAGCTTTGCTCGGGGAAGGTAAGTCGGTTTGTTTGGATTACTTGGAGTAATTTTTTGTGACATCTCCCTACTGACGAGCAAATTTGATTCGCTCATTCGTTTTTTTCTGCATATTTAGAGTCACTCCAGTCGTTATTATAGCTCACTTCAGGTAGAATTTTGATTATATATGCCTATTAGATTTATTTGGGATATGAACACTCTATATGTAATATTCATTTAATGAATTAAGTCACTGTTTTCAAAACCAAATGTTAATACTTAAACTACTTAAATTACCTTGCTTACTATTGATTATAATCAGCTGTTGCGATTATTTTAATTTTATTTTAAACTCCATGAGTCCAATGTTATTTTTTAACTTTTTAAATTAGTTTTTTTACACTATTCCATTTTTTTCTGGGCATGAGACCTGAATATAACTTAACAGCTTTGCTGCGTTTGTTATGTTTAAACATGAAAATCTCATATATTTCAATGTTAAGCGATGTCCCGATTTCGGGGCACCCGCAGCAATTGCGTTAATTTGAATCCACGAATTAACTATTTCTAACAATTTAAGGGAACAGTAGTTGGAGCCGTTTTTAAGATCAGAGTTGCAAGCAGCAACCACCTAAGCAAGCAACCTTGCTCATAGACGCGTGTAGTACTGTAACGGTAGAATTGTATTTGCTTACCACGGGAAACAAGTTATAAACAACTCGTGTTCAAGTAATCATCTAAATAAAATAAATAATTTTGTATAATGTAGGGTGGACTTATGAGAAGGGGTGGCGAGATTAGGAGATGTGCTAGAACACACGATTGTGCTATATGTGACTGAACAATGCTGCCAACCCCACAGTTGGCGTAACCATCGAGGATTCCAGCAATCACAACAGTCCAGTAAACATCCAGTGACATTCTAGTAAATGTTGTACTACTTTGCTGTTATTTTATAAAAAACAAAATGTTAAGATACTAAAAAAATAATCCATATATTTTTCATGATATTATATAAATTATGTTCTAAAGGCTTGATATTGAAGATTTTATAATGTAATAGAAAAATAATTACAGGTATGCATTTGTATTCCGATTTGAAAATCACAAATGCCACGTTTTCCTGGAGGTGGTGTTCCGCTATCAGTATGCTGCTGGGTGATAAGGCTTATCAGATGTATTTTTTACATTATTGAACGTCAATAAATAAGAACGTCCCCCCACCCCCCTCCCCTCAGCATCAGCACTGGTGTGTGATGACGCCGCGCCGCACCGCCTGTGTGGATAATTATCCTGCTGTAGAATAATAATTGTTTAGATATTTATTTAAACTAGACCAAATGTAAAATGCAACTTCCTATTCATTTAAGTCGGTTGAAAATAAGTTAGTTTTTTACGATATTGTTTTTTTTCCAGGTTAACCTTGTTTTGAACAGATGCTGGTTCTGTTTTATGTTCGAGGTTCTTGTTTTATATTCAATGTCCTTGGGCTTGTGTCCTTACTTCTTTTTTATCAATGTTTTACTTTTTTATTCGAAATTACAGGCGAATCAGCTGGTTGATTGAGGCCGACTGGTAATAAAATATTGGGGCCTTATTACGCTGGTAATTACTTCAACCCTGCAGAATGTTTTCTGAGACTTTTTAGCGAATTTCCCCTATAGGGAAGAAGCTATTACCGTAGGTCTCATGGTAAGACTTAAGCCCGAGACCATGATAACTTTTCATTTTGAGGTCCCCAGATGCCAAAAACACCATTCGTTCAAATTTTTATATATGTATATATATATATATATATATATATATATATATATGTGTGTGTGTGTGTCCGTAAGCACGATAACTCTCGTAAAAAAGGTCCGATCTTAATGAAATTTGGTAAAAATGTGTAAAGTACCATTCATTTGAACAAGTTCGAAAACCAGATGAATCGCACCATCCGAAGGGGGGTTTTTGGGGGGTTTTGTACCCCAAAAAAATGTTTTTTGGTGTTTTCACATGTAATTTTAATTTAAATCAAATTTTAATTTATACCATTGAATTTAGCTTAAAAAACAAACAATTTGGTATTTTGATCATTGCTCTACGTCAATTGGTTACCGAGATATTGAAAGTGCTAAACACAGTTCGTTGTCTAATGTTATTCTTATGGAGAAAAAGAAAAATTGTATATCTCGCTTATTTATGAACATAAACTGGCAAAATTTGGTATATGCCTTGATCTGGTTATGGTTTATTCTTGTTTGCACAAAAAAACAATTTTTCGCCTATGGTTCCTGTAGCAGCAAACCTAGGTACTTGGTCCCCATGTTATTCTTATGGAAAATACTTAAAATGTTATATATCGCTTATTTATGAATGTATATGGATGAAACTTGGTATGTGACTTCACTAAGATGAGTTCTATTGATATTTGCATAAAAACCCATTATTTTGCGTGCCTTGTTGCAGCAAACCTGCGTACTCATCCCCAATGTTATTCTTATGGAGATTAATTAATGTTTTAAATATCGCTTGTTTGTGAATACATTTCTTATGAATCCTGTTAAGTGTTATAATGTGTTATGTTATATATTCATTGGAAATTCGCTTAGTATGCAGGTTTGCTGCGACGGGTGTATTTTCTAATTTCGTATCGTTTACTTGATACCCGGAATTTGTTTAGTGTCTGCGTGCTCGTCATTCGCTTTATACATCAAATAAAGAGACATGTGATATTTTCAAATAGTGCTGAAGATGGCGCAAAATAAAATTAGAAACCTGTTTTGTAGTTGCATTATTAGTGAATTTCCTATGGGAAGTGAACTATTAGCATGACCCGCACGGTGAAACTTAAGACCGGGACCACCATAGAAGTTCCTAACGTGACCCCCTGAACACGTTTTGGGGGTTCGTTAAAAATTTTATATATACAGTATGTGTGTGTGTGTGTGTGTGTGTGTGTGTGTGTGTGTGTGTGTGTGTGTGTGTGTGTGTGTGTGTGTGTGTGTGTGTGTGTGTGTGTGTGCAGGCACTCTAGCGGTCGCATTTTTGGTCCGATTTACTTCAAATTTGGTAGGGACGTTCCTTTCCATAATCAGTTGGACAAGTTCGTTGGGAAAACTCTAAACCCCTTTTTTGGGGATTAATCTTTCAAATTTCGAGTTTTTGGGCCCAACAAGGGTCAGAAAAGCCCCTGATGTGAAATTAACGAATTTAAAAAGATGGGAATTACAAAAAAAATGGCAAAACTTTTAAGCCCTCTTTCGTCATTCTAGCATATATATTTACCGAGTTATTAAAGGAAATGTGTATTGAGCAAAACACAGTACGTTGTCTTATGAGGGTTTTACATTAGAAAAGCCTGTTAATCATTTTTGGTGTACTTTTATCATCCCCAACAACCTCACGCCTACTTTAAAGCCTTATTTGACCTTCTCCTAACCTTATAATGCGCACAATTCTATTCCCAGCATTGCAGGTAAATAGAACCAGGAGTATCAGAACAGCCAAAAAATCAATATTTTCAGATTTCAATAAAAATTGGAATAATTGTATGTTTTTAACTGATTTTGAGTTTTATAGTTTTTAAAGTGGAAATTCACTTCCCTCACGTCAGCGTGCTGCGTGCGAACTCGTTTCAATACATCCTACTGCTCTAATTCGAGCAAACGTTTTTCTTGTGTTACGGAATTAATAAGACAAAGTTTTCCAGCTTTAATCAGGTCTTTTAATTTATATCATGGTTTTAAAATATGTTCTTGCAGTTGTGTTGTGTTTTTAGTATATCAATAGCAATTAAATTATACAATCCCAAAAGATTTGCATTGGATATTCTAAAGCCTGTGGGGCTGAGCCGTGAGGATAGATGTAAATTAAAGGATTTCAGCAAATCTATCTGGACCATTGAGTTATATATATAGTCAGTGATCTGGACGGAGACCACTTTGAATTGCCTTTCGACCGTATAGTTATCAAACCATTGGATAGTAATTTTTAAGTTGTTCGTTAGTTATGTGAATCTAAGTTTCTTTCAAAGAAATAATGAGTAGTGTTTGCTGAGTCTTCATTCCCCCGCGAGTTCAGTTAGTTATTAGCTGAGGCCATGTCGCGTCGTTGGTGCCGCTGCCGCTGGCGCCGGTTGTACGGGTTTAGCCTGATGGCAGTATACAACCATTGACTATAAATACTGAAGGAGACATCCCATCCATATGGTCCAGCTGTCCCACTTTTAGTGTATGCTAGAATTTAAAACTGAAGTAGTTTGATTAGGTCACCGACAGATTGTGCTGCTGTCAACTATTTATTTTAGTTATTTACGTTAACTTTTAAAATATTTCCACCCCAGAAAGCAAGTAATAATCAACTTATTTTTGCTTCCTGTAACTGTTGTATTATCCCCTCCTTGAGAGGATAAGTGATAGTTGACAGCAGTACACTCTGTTGGTGATTGGTGTAAACTACGACCTCTTTCAATCCTGGCATACCCAAAACTAGGGACACATCTCAATGGCAATGAGAAGTCTACTTCAGTATTTATAGTCAATGATACAACACTAGGATTTTCCTTGCGCATTGACTCACTTGTTTTGAGTTAGTTGAGATGGTGCCAACAACCTAGACAAATAATTAAGTGGGAATATCCCATTAAATAATATATATATATTTTTCTATTGATTGCTTATTTTAGCGAATTTCCCCTATAGGGAAGAAGCTATTGCCGTAGTCGGCATGGTAAGACCTAGGCCCGGGACCATGATAACTTTTCGTTTTGAGGTCCCCAGACCCCAAAAACACCATTCGTTCGAAACTGTATATATATATATATATATATATATATATATATATATATATATATATACGAGTACATATATATATATATATATATATGTGTGTGTGTGTGTGTGTGTGTGTGTCCGTGAGCACGATAACTCTCGTAAAAATTATCCGATTTTGATGAAATTTGGTATAAACGTGTAAAGCAACATTTATGACTTTAAGTTCGAAAACCAGCCAGATCGCTCTATCCGAAGGGGTATTTTGGGCTGGTTTTGTACCCCAAAAATGGGTTTTTCGAATTTTTTACATATAATTTTGGAAATAGTCAAATTTTTCCCATTCGATTCAGCTTAAAAAAACACACAATTTGGTATTTTGATCATTTCTCTACGTCAATTGGTTACCGAGATATTGAAAGTGCTAAACACAGTTCGTTGTCTAATGTTATTCTTATGGAGGAAAAGAAAAAAATTGTATATCTTGCTTATTTATGAACGTATACTGACGAAACTTGGTATAAGACTTCATCTGGTTGTGGACCATTGATATTTGCTCAAAAAAAATTTTACCAATGGCTCCCGTAGCAGCAAACCTGCGTACTCAGCCCCATGTTATTCTTATGGAGAATAAGTAACATGTTATCTCCCTTCATTATGAAAATAAATTAATGAAATTTGGTTTGTGGCTTTACCTACATGAGTTATATTGATATTTGTATAAAACCCCATTTTTTGTACTCCTTGCTTCAGCAAACCTGCATACTCAGCCGCCATGTTATTCTTATGGAGAATAATTAAAATGTCATAAATCGTTTATTTATGAATTTATATTGATGAAACTTGGTATGTGGCTTTATGTGGTATTAAGATACATATATATGTGCATTGGAAATTCGCTGAGTATGCAGGTTTGCTGCTACGGGGGTATTTCGCATTTAGCGGTGAAATCGATCTTCAAAATAATGGCTTAACTGTTGACTTTGATGAAGTAGTCTGAGTGATATGGCCTACCGACAAAACACCCTCCAGAAAAAATATCTAAAGATTTATCTAGGTGTTTTTGTCGGTAGGCCACATCTCTCTTGCTAGCCTACTTCAAAAAACTAATAACTAAGCTATCATTTTAAAGATTATCTCCACCGTAAAATGCGATAAATATGCAAGGTATTCATAACTATGAAAATTATTATTTAAGGGATGATTCACACTTGTTTATTTGTCGACTTATTGCTGTCATCATCTTACAGCTACAAGTTCAACGACCTCATAACAGTTGTTTTAATACGTAAGCTGCGCATGGACGATGAATAATCACAAACACATACATGTAAAAGAAAAAGGTTACATGTAATGGTAAAATTGCAGACACAAATAGTGAATTTCCCCTATAGGGAAGAAGCTATTACCGTAATCGGGATGGTAAGACCTAGGCCCGGGACCATGATAACTTTTCGTTTTGAGGTCCCCAGACCCCAAAAACACCATTCGTTCGAAACTCTATGTGTGTGTGTGTGTGTGTGTGTGTGTGTGTGTGTGTGTGTGTGTGTGTGTGTGTGTGTGTGTCCGTGAGCACGATAACTCTCGTAAAAATTATACGATTTTAATAAAACTTGGTATAAACATGTAAAGCAACATTTATGACTTTAAGTTCGAAAACCAGCCTTATCGCTCTATCCGAAGGGGTATTTTGGGGGGGTTTTGTACCCCAAAAATGGGTGTTTTGAATTTTTACATATAATTTTTGAAATAATCAAATTTTAGTTTTCACCATTCTATTCAGCTTAAAAACACACAATTTGGTATTTTGATCATTCCTCTACGTCAATTGGTTACCGAGATATTGAAAGTGCTAAACACAGTACGTTGTCTAATGTTATTCTTATGGAGGAAAAGAAAATGTTTATATCTCGCTTATTTATGAACATATACTGACGAATCTTGGTATACAGCTTCATCTCGATGTGGTCTATTGATTTTTGCTAATCAAACTTTTGCCAAAGTCTCCCGTAGCAGCAAACCTGCGTACTCAGCCCCATGTTATTCTCATGGAGAATAATTAAATGCTCTAACTCCCTTAATTATGGACATTAATGAATAAAAAAACTGGTATACCTAGTTGAGTTATATTGATATGAGCATAAAAACCCATTTTTTGTGTTCCTTGTTGCCTCAAACCTGCGTACTCAGCCCCAATGTTATTCTCATGGAGAATAATTAAAATTGTATATATCGCTTATTTATGAATATATTTTTATGAAACTTGGTAAGTAGCTTTATGTAGTATTAAGACATTTATATCTCAATTGGAAATTCGCCGAGTATGCAGGTTTGCTGCGACGGGGGTATTTTACCGCTTGGAGCGTTGTATATCTTTTTTCTGCACTAAAATAAAATCTAGCGTCAGCGGTGCGTTTATAATACCAGATGTTGTCTTTCTCGTGCGCTATCTGTCTATCTGCAAAACTAAATGGGACTGGTAAAACAGTTGGTTGCATTTTGCCAATGAGACCTGACCTTCCAGTGTTGTGTATTAATTGGCATGGAAAATTCTAGTAACATATAACGATCCTATAAACGTAGCAGAATCAAAGTTAATAATATTCGCTCGCTGGAACAAAACTATTGCAATTGTAATTTAGAATTAATCGTGCGTCGAATTTGTTTTTAGATCATAAGTTATAATTTGATCTTGAGTGAACGCATATAATGACCCGTTTGGATAACCTGTCGGTTATGCCTCATGACTCATAAATAAGTATACTAATTTCCGATTTGGAACTTAACAATGGAAAATAAAATGATTGGTGCATCGTAGTTTTCAACCTTGAGGTGGTGATTGTTAGTGAATATAGTGTGTTTTATATAGGCCTACACATAATCATAGTGGTGATTTTTAATTTTCCGTTTCAAATTGTTTAATAATGATGTTTTAAAATTGCAATCAATTAGCTACAATTTTATCAATCTATATGTAATATAAAATTGTATTGTGAACGTTCTGAATGCATAGGTTTAGTATGCTCTACGTTTAGTAGAATTAGTTTTTTATTTTATTTTTATTTTTAAATTGATTTGTTGTGTTTTCAGGTTAGCATAGGCCGCGTTCCTCCTCTGCTATAGGAGTCTCTGCCCCCAAATCGTATTGTTTTGGTAAGTTTTTACACATTCTATCATGATTTATTCATCCTTTGTGTAAAATTCGTTGTGGGTGATGGTGAGTTTTTGTGATAGGCGCAAATAAGTTTCTCGACGTTTCAGTATATGTGGTCTGATCCCGTCATCAGGTGGGAAGATTACCTAAAATTAATAACATTATTAGCACAATTCAGGCCTAGCTTGAAAATCACAGGAATGATAAACAGAGAACTCTGAAATCATACACACAAGTGTCATTAATTTTGTTGTTTTAGGTATTTTTCTCACCTGATGCAGGGATCAGATTCCAGATCTCGAAACGTCGTGAAACCTGTGATGGAAAATGTCCGCATTAATTTCTTAAATGATGAGTCTTGGGTCTTAAAAGAGGGACGAAACTTTTAACAAATATTTACCGCCATTCAGCGCTTTGTGGGGAAGGTTAGGCCAGTTTATATAATAAATAAATACTTATTATCTGTATCTGGTAAATAATTAAATTTGTATTTATGATAAACCTAATTCCGCAGAGCGCTGGATGGTGGTAAACAAGTGGTGGCCCTCTCATAGAAAAGCCACCACATAACTACAACAATAACTCAGAAATATTATAACTCAGAAATAAGTTTGTTTTAATTCATGCATTGCAAGGCCTGTACGAATTGAAAGCTTTAAGCTGGATTTATTATCACGACATTTCTCCTTCCACTACCGTTGAGATGTTCCATCTACGAGCCCCCCTCCTCCTCAATAAGTTGTATTTAGATAATGTCATTCTTCTATTTAGACCAAAGAATCACTCGGCTGTGATAAACACTAATCAGTTCCGCTAATACCGCCCGATAGTTGGAGAGCTGCTTAAAATAGTGATAACACAGTGACAAGTCAAAGTGTTATCGGAAGGGGCTTCAGTTAACTTTGTGTTGTACTGTCTTCAGATAATTATAAATTGATTCAACCCCTTTTACAGCACTGGGATGGTTGCATGGACTAATATACAAATCAGCTGGATACGAATCATTTCATACTTGTTAAACAATTATATTTAATAAACACAATTAAACAATTAAATAGTGGCTCATTTATCATTTTAAGGTATTTATTTTGGCAATACTGTACTTGTAATTTGCTAATGTTTAAAACTTTCATAATAGTATTTTTTTAGTTTTATTGTTTTAAATCAATCTTGCCAATCCTTGTCTATTTTTAAAGTTCAAATTTGAGAAAGGAAATATTAGTTTGTTTGGGAGTCCGACCCATACTCGGTGATAATTGATTAGATTCGTAGGCAACTTCCTCTCTATATGCAATCCTTAGTCAATGGTTCTAGTCACTGGTTTCAAGAAATCGTTTTTTAACATGTTATCTTGTATAAGAGCTACTTATAAAGTTCACAGCTGCTATGAATCTTTTTTTTATTTGAAACTTCATAAGTCCAATTTTGAAATTTCCAATTTTATAGTGATATTTTTTGTAATGTGAATTTTCCTGGGTTTGATGTTGTAGCAATCACATTTGTAGGTCCAAAATCGCCAGATTCCAATGTTTAGAAACATTGTTCCGCTGGATTCCGGGATAAATTTGCAACCAAACAGACAGACATTGCTCATAATTACAGTATAGGATTATGTAAGAGCGCAATTTGATACAGTTGTTTGAAATCTGTATCAAATTAAGTATAATCACAGTTGCAGCGGGTAATTGTGCTACAAACGATTATGTTGCTGCTACTCAGGTAAATTATAACGTGCAAGCGAATTCAGTCGCAGAAATTCGAGAAAATAAGTTAATTTTCTAACTACCCATCTTATAAATATGAAGTCCTTTTTTTACTTTCTCCCCCTATACATAGTATACGTATATGGAGAAAGTATTGTTTTCGTCAAAATTTTCGAATTTGAGTTGTTAGTGGAAATATTCGTTTTGGTGCTCCCTGAACCCAAAAAAGTGGTTTTTACGTGATGTCTGTCTGTCTGTGTGTGTGTCTCCGTGTGTGTGTGTGTGTGTGTGTGTGTGTGTGTGTGTGTGTGTGTGTGTGTGTGTGTGTGTGTGGGGGGGGGGGTGTCTGGGTAGATGTGTACAGAGCTAGCGCCCTAACCAATGGGCCGATTTTTATGAAATTTGGTATGTAGGTACTAATCCACGATATCTCCAGGCGTTTTTTCTTTTTTTTGAATTTTTGATTTTTAAGGGTAATTATCCCCCAAAAACCACAAAAAAAGATGAAAAATCAAAATTTCTCAAAAACGGCTCTAACGATTTTTATCAAACTTTAGTCGTTTGTAGAACTTTAGTTCTCCAACAAAATGACACCACCCGCATTTCTGTAAAAATTCGGGTTCAGAAATTACAGGACCTAAAACATTAAAAATTCTGTTTTTTGTTTTTTTTTTCATAGAAAAAAATATATAAAAAATTAATATTCACCATTAAAAAGAGCTCAAAAACTAAATAATTTAGTATTTTTAATTACTATTCTACGATTGCTGGTTGTAGAGAAAATTGAAATTTTCATTTTGCGGTAAACACAGTACGTTGTCCAATGTTATTCTTATGGGGAATAAAAAAATTACTATTTCTCTCTTATTTACTGATCAATATCATTCAAACTTGATATGCTTGTCTAGTTAGCATTGACCAACAGAGGAAATTCGAAATATGTTGCCCCTTAATAACCCTGGGGGGGAATAGGGGGCATTTCCCCTCTTAAAACCACGAGTGTAGCAACGGATTCTGTAGGGCCTCCAAAGCAGGGATTTGGGTGGATGTTTTGTAAAACAACTTGTTTACAAGATTTTCTGTACATTCGACCGTGCTTTGTATTCTATATTTAGGTAATAAAAAGTAATTTATTCATTACAGTTGGGCTAAAAGGGATAAAGTATTGTGTCAGTTTCCTGATACCGTTTATTAGCGAATTTACCCTATAGGGAAGAAGCTATTACCGTAGGTCTCATGGTAAGACTTAAGCCCGAGACCATGATAACTTTTCGTTTTGAGGTCCCCAGATGCCAAAAACACCATTCGTTCAAATTTTTATATATGTGTATATATATATATATATATGTGTGTGTCCGTAAGCACGATAACTCTCGTAAAAGATGTCCGATCTTAATGAAATTTGGTACAAATGTGTAAAGTACCATTTATTTGAACGAGTTCGAAAACCAGACAAATCGCACCATCCGAAGGGGGGTTTTGGGGGGGTTTTGTACCTCAAAAATTTTTTTTTGGAGTTTTCACATGTAATAATCATTTAAATCAAAATTGAATTTACACCATTGGATTCAGCTTAAAAAAAACAAACAATTTGATATTTTGATCATTGCTCTACGTCAATTGGTTACTGAGATATTGAAAGTGCTAAACACAGTAGGTTGTCCAATGTTATTCTTATGGAGAAAAAGAAAAATTTTATATCTCGGTTGTTTATGAACATAAACTGACGAAACTTGGTATATCGCTTCATCTGGTTGTGGTTTGTTGTTGTTTGAACAAAAAACTACTTTTTCGCCCATGGTTCCCGTAGCAGCAAACCTAGGTACTCGGTCCCCATGTTATTCTTATGGAGAATAATAAATATGTTATATATCGCTTATTTATGAATGTATATGGATGAAACTTGGTATGTGACTTCACTTAGATTAGTTATATTGATATTTGCATAAAAACCCATTATTTTGTTTTCCTTGTTGCAGCAAACCTGCGTACTCATCCCTAATGTTATTCTAATGGAGAATAATGAATATTTTAAATATCGCTTATTTATGAATATATTTCTTATGAATTCTGGTAAGAGGCAGAATGTGTTATTAAGACATATATATTCATTGGAAATTCGCTGAGTACGCAGGTTTGCTGCGACGGGGGTATTTTATATTGTGATGTCCTGACATATAATAATATTAACATTGGGAATTTGAAAGTACAGGGACACATCTACGTTAAGGGCTTTCAAATAGCACGTAAACAATCATACAGCAATAGTTTCACAAGTGGCGTTTCCACAAAAATCCGATTGCCCTCTTAATTAATAGACAAATGTTTTTACCACCAGCATTTAAATATTGCAATTTCATAGCTTAAAAAATAAACTTTAATTTATTAGTGTCCTGCAACATCATATACACGTAACCAAAATAAACGCATTCCTCTCGATGTGGCAATTGAGAGTATAGGCTAAAGATAATTCGTTGCTTTCTAGATTTTACTTTTTTAGGTATACGAAGCCAATGTACTCCGCGGTAAAAAAATTCCGGAGATTACGTAAATAAAATTCCCACTTTATCCCTCAATCTCGTAGTTGTAGTTATGTATATACTTTGTAAAGTTGTTAAAGTTGTAAATACTTTGTAAACCCACTCTACCCACCGACACACCATATGAAACCTGTTTCGAAGAAGTATGACTTTTATTAACGTTAGATTTGACGGCTGACAGCCACCGTAAATGATTATATTGCAAATGTTTTGCGATTTTGTAAAATTTGTTAAGAATTTAAGAAAGAAACAAAGTTGTACATAGTTGAGGGTATGTAAAAATGATTATCGTCCAAAATATAATTTTTGCCCACAATCCCATTTTATCCCAAGGAATGTTAAAATATCCCTTAAATGGTATAAGAATAATACCCTAGTGAAAACACTGACTCGAGTGTAGGCTACCTATAATCTTTAATACCGACTTGAGCTGCTAGAACATCCCTAAAATGGTATAAGAATAATACCCTAGTGAAAACACTGACTCGAGTGTAGGCTACCTATAATCTTTAATACCGACTTGAGCTGCTAGAATATCCCTAAAATGGTATAAGAATAATACCCTAGTGAAAACACTGTCTCGAGTGTAGGCTACCTATAATCTTTAATACCGACTTGAGCTGCTAGAACGCTCCCTAAAATGGGATAAGAATAATACCCTAGTGAAAACACTGACTCGAGTGTAGGCTACCTATAATCTTTAATACCGACTTGAGCTGCTAGAACATCCCTAAAATGGTATAAGAATAATACCCTAGTGAAAACACTGACTCGAGTGTAGGCTACCTATAATCTTTAATACCGACTTGAGCTGCTAGAACATCCCTAAAATGGTATAAGAATAATACCCTAGTGAAAACACTGACTCGAGTACCGACTTGAGCTGCTAGAACGCTCTGTGACGCGACGAGCGAGTCTAGTGTGGTGTTTATGCATGGGAAAGCCCGAGGATTCATGAATGAAGGTGACAATTGTTGTGTACACAAAACAGCCCACCTTAGCGTTGATGTTCGCGAACCTGTTACTCCAAACATCGCTCTGTGTAATAAACCATCTGGATGTTTAGTGTTTGGTAGTAGTCTCTTCCAAAATGGAAATACATGTTCAGATTCGGAGAACTATTGTACTGTTTGTACGGAAGCTAAATGGTATACCCCCGTCGCAGCAAACCTGCGTACTCAGCGAATTTCCAATGCATATATATGTGACTCACTACTATATAGAGCTATTTACCAAGTTTCACAAAAATACATCCATAAATAAGTGATATATAGCATTTTATTTATTCTCCATAAGAATAACATTAGGGTTGAGGACGCAGGTTTGCTGCAACGGGGAAGATATGTAATGTGTTTTTTTTTGCAATTATCAATACAACTGGACCAGGTGAAGCTACATACCAAGTTCCCTTAATGTAGGTTCATAATTAAGGGAGATATACAACTTTACTTAATCTCCATATGGACAACATGGGGGCCGAGTATGCAGGTTTGCTGCTACGGGGACTATCAACAAAAAACTTGTTTTTTGTGCTAATATCAATATACCACAACTAGTTTAAGCCACATTCCAAGTTTCATCAATATACATTCATAAATAATCGAGATATAGAATTTTATTTATTCTCCATAAGGATAACATTGGATAACGTACTGTGTTTAGCACTTTGAATATCTCTGCAACGGTTGGACGTAGAACAACGATTAAAACACCAAAATGTTTGTTTTGTTGAGCTAAACACATTAACAAACAGAAATGTGAAGTTTTTAGTAAAACTATCTGAGAAAAATCTAAAAACCTTTTCCCATAAGATTAACATGGGAAACGTTTTTTTGATTTTTCCACAACCACTTAACCTAGGTTAATGATTCAAAATACTAAATTATTTGTTTCTTTAAGCTCTATAAAATGGCTATAATCAAAATTGAGTGTTTTTAACATTTTTGGGTCAAATTTGCAAAAAACCGATTTTTGGAAAATTGTAAACCCCCATAAAACCCCCTTCCCATAGACCGATCGATCTGGTTTTCGAACTTAAAAGTCATAAATGCTACTCTCCACATTTGTGCCAAATTTCATCAAAATCGGGCGTTTCTTTCAAAAGTTATCGCGGTAACGGACACACACACACACACACACACACACACACACACACACACACACACACACACACACACACACACACACACACACACACACATATATATATATATATAAATTTGAACGAATAGTGTTTTTGGCATCTGGGGACCTCAAAACGAAAAGTTATCATGGTCTCGGGCTTAAGTCTTACCATGCCACCTACGGTAATAGCTTCTTCCCTATAGGGGAAATTCGCTAAAACCAGGCTGACAGACGACTCCAAGTGTTTGTACTCAACAGGATTTGCAAGTGGATGCTCCTTGTGATCGCGAGAAAAGTAATCGGTAGTCTGTGTTAGCATTTGAATGGTCCTGTAAAGTTGTAACCTCCATGAATCCTGAAGAAGAAGTTCGCTAAAGTACTGAAACGTCAGTTCGCGTATTTGAATTTCAAAATTGATATCGGTGTAAGGGGCACCACTCTAGTATTATTCATTATGATAGATACTGAATAATATCGATCCGTTATTGTCGATCAAAGATTAATCGATCAATCGATGTGGTCTCAAAGCGGAGTTTTAACAATGGAGAGATAAAGGTGAAAAGTGACAAACAAGTTTTGGTTTCAGTTTGTTGTCCAGATGGTGGTTAACACTCGGACGAGACGTCCAAAGTTAGGTAAACCCCCGATTACCTTATCAGTATCCTCTGTTGAGGCGGATTGATAAGGGGGACGTGCCTATTACCTCCTCCGGGGCTCCGCAGAACGTCGCGCGTCGTAGTGTTTACCCTAACTGATAGAGTTTTAATGGGCTTAAACTATCCTGATGGTCCTACGTCGTCCCTGAACCAGAGTGTGCTTGAGGATGAGCGCGTCAACTCACTAGGGGGGTTTATACCTACCCCTGCCCGAGAAACTGTAACATGGAACTATAAACAGAACCAACGATATATTATAAAGGTATATTATACATGGCTCTGTTTACAGTTATGCCCCTGCCGCGAGGCGCTATTATAAGGGTCGCCACAGATATTGACGAGTGAATCGGCGCTACTAGCCATTTTGAAAACTGTTTCGACGTCGCGCTGCCTATTCGGCTCACAAGAAGCGTGTGTACGATTATAAGGTTGTATAAAAGTGAAACTTTATGTAAGAAAAATAAATAATCCCATATATTCGGGGAGGCCCTTACCATACCAACACTTGCCAAACCATCAGTCAAGATCTTTGGCGACCTTTATAGGCAAGGGTTTGCAGGATTTCACGTTATAGCTGCTGCATAAACCATTTAGAGGAACATATACCAATCTACATCTAAATTTATTATTTCTTGAGTTAAATTGCAACTAAAAGCCCTTTTAAATGTTCACAATTGAGCAATTTAAATTTTCAACCAAATACCAAACATGCATACAAAATAATATTTGTACAGGTCGAAAATCGCCATATAGGTAGATAATAATCACAGCTTGCTCCTCAACAGTGAGCTAGCTTTTTTCCATTGCGTTCACTTCGGCTCAGTCGAAGGCTAGACCTCCATAGGCAAGATGCCATCATACATCCCAAGGTGATCAGATAACATTGAGCGAATGGCTATTTTCTTTTCTACTTTGCTTTTCCTTGTCTACGCCAGGGGTAGTTTACAGAGCGAGTTTTACTGTGGATATCTTTAGTTTTGTTACAGGACGATAGTCTAAACCTCTCGAAGTCGTGTGGGCACATCGGGAATCGAATCCGTGATCTCTTGCTCTGAAATGCTCCCACACGGTAACCGCTAGGCCCGTAGTAGAATCGGCCCTGGTTAGGCTAGCGAGACGCTGGTTGCCGGTTGGTGTCATTGTTTTGGGATTTAGCGTCTCTTTGAGTCCTGAATTAGTTTTTAGTATCGCAACACATTGTTAAAGCCCGTTCATGGTAAGCGGTTCTAGCCATTTCATAATCTGAACCCTATGGTGGGAAATTACTAAACATGTGCACTAAGTCCCATTAATCCTTAATCTAATGTTAAAGTGGTATGCATATCTTACTATGTTTGTGGTCTAGCCTAGCGGTTTTCGTAGGTTTCGAATACCTTCGGAAACATTAACCGAAAAACTATACCTGTTATGTGTACCAAACACGTTTTGGAAGTTTAAAATCAATGTTAAAGTCCCAGAGATTTTTTTTAATTTTAAGGGATTCGCCAATTCAACATGCTTTTGAGATATTGCCCCTTCTGTGTTTCCAACAAGTCTAGTGGCTGTAGGTACTCGAAAAGGGGCTTCATAGCGAAATGCATTTTTGAAGTAACCACTTTCCTGTTGGCCAACAGCTGCAGCGACACTGCGACAGGCCGCCGCTGCGGTCTTTTTTGTGTCACAACGACCGTCGTGTGGCAACCTGGCAACGTACTGTTCCGTAACACCGGTACTGATTGACCGGCAACGACTCGCTTTCTTTTGGCGATTTCTGACGTTTTAAGAGTATTCATCACCGGAAGTTGCCGGACGCCATCTCAAAGCTTTGCTCCATAAAACCAATGTTAACTGTGTCTCCGTTACTCCCCACCGGATCGTCACATACAATGCATGTTGGTGTCAAATTGAAGGTATCTTCGTCCTCTTGGGGTCGAAATTTAGAATCTGTTTGCAGATGAATAAGTAATATTTCAGTAAAACAATTGAAAATGAAACAATTTACTATAAAATGATAATGCACAAATAAGGAAATCGAAAATGTAACTTGAGAATCACCTCACCTTTACTTTGACCCGTAAACGAGTTTTTTGTGACGATCAACGTGTGAACGGGTGTGGGTGAAGAGCAACGGAGGAACAGAGTAAACATTGGCCTTATGGAACGAAACTCCAAGATGGCGTATGGCAACTTCCGGTGGTGAAGACTCTTTAGAACATTGCCTCTTGGCTGGGGTCTTGGCGAAGGCTGTGATGAGACAAGGACCAGAAGGGGTGTATTTGTGTGGAGAATAGAAATCGTCTCAGTCAAAACTTGTAATATTTTCCACCTGTTCTTTAACCTTTCAAAGTGGATAGTGCGGGGTTGTGTTAAGGCACAGTAAACTAAAATACCCCCGTCGCAGCAAACCTGCGTACTCAGCGAATTTCTAATGAATATATATGTCTTAATAACACATTATGCCTCTTACCAGAATTCATAAGAAATATATTCATAAATAAGCGATATTTAAAATATTCATTATTCTCCATTAGAATAACATTAGGGATGAGTACGCAGGTTTGCTGCAACAAGGAACACAAAATAATGGGTTTTTATGCAAATATCAATAGAACTCATCTAAGTGAAGTCACATACCAAGTTTCATCCATATACATTCATAAATAAGCGATATATAAGATCTTTATTAGTCTCCATAAGAATAACATGGGGACCGAGTACCTAGGTTTGCTGCTACGGGGAACCATAGGCGAAAAAGTAGTTTTTTGTTCAAACAACAACAAACCACAACCAGATGAAACGATATACCAAGTTTCGTCAGTTTATGTTCATAAACAACCGAGATATAAAATTTTTCTTTTTCTCCATAAGAATAACATTGGACAGCGTACTGTGTTTAGCACTTTCAATATCTCAGTAACCAATTGACGTAGAGCAATGATCAAAATATTAAATTGTTCGTTTTCTTAAGCTGAATTCAATGGTATAAATTAAAATTTGATTTAAATGATTATTACATGTGAAAACTCCAAAACACCCATTTTTGGGGTACAAAACCCCCCCAAAACCCCCCTTCGGATGGTGCGATTTGTCTGGTTTTCGAACTCGTTCAAATAAATGGTACTTTACATATTTGTTCCAAATTTTATTAATATCGGACCTTTTTTACGAGAGTTATCGTGCTTACGGACACACACACACACACACATATATATAAATATATATATATATACATATATAAAAATTTGAACGAGTGGTGTTTTTGGCATCTGGGGACCTCAAAATGAAAAGTTATCATGGTCTCGGGCCTAAGTCTTACCATGAGACCTACGGTAATAGCTTCTTCCCTATAGGGCAAATTCGCTAAAACTACAAAGGCCAGCTTGAATGGAAGGGTTGCGCTCCCGTGGCAGCGCCTCGAGTCGGGACGCTGTTAGGGGATGCAGCAGCAGGTGGAGTGCGGAATAAGTCGGGCCACCGAAAGATTATGTCAGCGGGTGTCCCCGAATGCACACCCAGAAGTTCATTTACATGCAGTTCTACTGCTTGAAGGTCTCTTGTAAATGATTAATTTTAAAGTCCCCCACTAAGGAATGTGGAGAGCGGTTAGTGCACGGATGAGGGTTGAGCCGCGACCCCACGAAGGTCGGCTTAAACTGTTGTGTCGGCGTGATGAAGATGACGCTGTTTTCCCGGGCTAATAGCGATCGTTTCCTCGGCTCTCGAGGCCAAACCGCCACAACAACAAGGCTTTTCCCATTTCCCACCCCACTGCTGCGAGCGAGGTAGAAAGTCGGGGGCGAGAAAATCTGTTCCTTTTGGAGCAGTTTTGGTCCATTTGATTTTTGCTAGATCTAGCTTTATCAGCTGATATTGTTATTAGCAATGGGACATCAATGTGCCAGTTACTGTACTCCAACTGGTGGCTGGAACTAGATTCTTAGTTCATAAATCCATGCTCAAGTCACTAGGAAATATCAACCGGGAAAGTCCAGTAACATTTGTTATTACTGGAATACCACAGTATCTTACAAACCGTCTTTAATGTGCAATGTTAATTTTTTATGTACAAAAACAAAAACAAAGGACGAATTTGTAATAAATTCTTAAATAACATAAACTCACCATCACCAAAAAATAATTTTAAACGAAGAAATGATTCTCGGTACGGAGCCGGAGTAATCAATTTAGTGAACTTGCAAATACACCTTAAGTTGGCGAGGCATACTCACACTACTTTACTTTCCTTACTAGTGCAAGCTTTTGCAGTTCTCTGTTTTAGCTTTTTTGTAGTTTTTTTGCAGCTGTTCCTGGATTGTGC
This sequence comes from Allygus modestus, assembly GCA_963675035.1. NCBI lineage: Eukaryota > Metazoa > Arthropoda > Insecta > Hemiptera > Cicadellidae > Allygus > Allygus modestus. The sequence goes on from OY776114.1 coordinate 61,794,955, forward strand.
CACAAATTATGTTGTGCTCTATGTATTCATTCATTCTGAGGACGAGATCAGATTCCGAGATTCCAGATCCCGAAACGTCGCGTCGTGAAACTTTGTTTTTACTAATCAGCGATGGGACATGTTCGCAATAATTTCTTAAAGAACAGAAACTCACCATCACCAACAATGAATGTTAAAAATCCAGTAAAATTAGCTTCCAAGACCCAACTCACTGTGCTCAATGAGTTATCCTCCTTATTAATTGTACGCCCATATATTTAACTTATTATATCAGTTTATCATTTTAAGCCTGGACTAGCTAGTGACCCGTTCTCCGCCCGGGGATCCAACAGGCCTTAGAGCCTGATGTTTTGTAAATGTTACGTATATTATAATTACCTGACTACCTAAACAAAATAACTCCGTAAGCTTATCATTGGAACTTCGAAGACCTGCGGGGCGAATCTCTAAAGGTGGATGTTTTTCTACTTCTGAAAGGCAAATCTACTGGGTAAAAGTTCTCGATTGATACCAAATATATTATGCAGTAATGGTTTTCGGGGTTAACAATTTGCGAACAAAAATCAGGAAATTCTTTTTATAATGTAGATATTATAGTAACGTAACACTCACAACATAGTAAACAGAATGTTGAATGAAAGTACTTACATTATAATAATTATAAATTTGTTGCTGAAAGAACAAATCGTGTTTATCTCCGATAGTGAATAGTGATTAGTATGAGTGCAAGTGTGAGTCTTTTTCCTTGTTCAAGGCCCCAGACCTGTATGTTTGACCATCGTCGGTCGCTCACATGTCAGTTGCGTGTGTACTGTCCCCCGCCGACCAAGAGCTCGCGCACGCTTCCACCGGCAGCGCTGTAGCTGTAATGGCCCAACCTCACGCTCATCTTGCAGCCACTACTCCGCGTGTTGATCACTTATTTTTTCTTACACCGTTCCCGCCTCGCGGGCGTTTCCAGCGAAAGTATCTCGAGGGGTTTTCCTCTTTGGCAATCGCCTGTTCCTTGCAAGTAGTTTGATTAATGATGTCGATAAGTTATCTTTCCTGTTCGTCCGGTATCCACGTATGTAACACTGTGAGGTGAAGTCCTTGTTATTACCACACCAGAGCGCGATGGTTTAAACTTAATGATGGTAAGCGCCAAGTGTATCAGCCTTTTAAAACAATCTGAATGCGATTGAGCAGTACTAACTAACATTTCCCATAAGCATGGGGAAGAAGGACCTGAACAACCCTGTAATAAGCTGATGTATCCTATACTCTAATATGAGTAAGGTTTGCTTGCGACACTGATCTCAAAAACGGCTCCAACGATTTCCTTAAAATGTTCAAAATAACTTATTTCTGGGGTAAAAATAAGTTATTTTCAGGCCTCATCCCCAGGAAAAATCGAATAATGTAAAAAACTTAAATGAAAAGTTAAAAAAAAATAACATTGGGCTTATGGAGTTTCAAATCAAAACAAAAGAATTGTAACAGCTGTTCATAATCAACCATGGAACTGCCAAAGCAATACCCATGTTGTATATGATTATTAACATGTGGGTTCCTGAGAGCAGAGATTAAAATATTTGAGTGAAGATTACATATATAGAGTAGTAAAATAAATCAAAGGGACATTGAGCTATAAGATTTATAAATAACAACTGGAGGGACCTTAAAAATTTATAAAAGAGGCAAATGAGTTATACAAATCTGATTATCAGTAGGGGGAAGTGGTAAAATATTAAACAAAGAGTTGAGGGGGATTTACCCTCTCCACTAGTCCTACACTGTTGAAAAGCCAACCAAGAATCAAACAATAAAACGTGATGTATAACTTGCAACGCGCAACTTGCAATATAAATAAATCTAATTACTTTGACAATGGCGTAATTATAGAAGGATAGTGGTGTACTATCCTGCCCCCCCCACTCTCTCCGTTTACTAGCTGGCCAATCAAGTCATCTCCGTACGTAAGTTTGGAAACACAATTTCCTATGAGAACGCCGCTTTTCAAACAAATATGGAGCCAAAAGCGCTTATTGCTCAACCCTGTTGGTACGGATTTAAGAGGTCACTGACGCAAACAATTTACAGCTGGTTAAAATGTATACCAAGAGGTGTTTGTAGAAGGGAGCCGGAAATAAAAAATAAAAAACCTATAATATATTCTTATATGAGCAATATCTACCTGTAATTTGGTACAGACAACGCGAATTAGAACCCTGTACATCTTGGCAAAAAACGGCGGAGGTACAAAAACCCATAAATCTGTATTTAGTCGTATCGCAAATCCTATACTGTTATCAAGCAATGTATGTTTGTTTGTTTGAACAATTTATCTCGGAATCCAGCGGAACGATTTAGTCAAAACTTAAGAATTAGGGTTTTTTGGACCTAAACAATGGATTGGTAAAAGCCTCAACCCCAGGAAAACCCACATTTTGTTAAATTTCTCATTTGAAAATTGGAAATGTTACATTTGTCTTATGGAGTTTAAAATAAAAACAAAAGAATCATAACATCTGTAAATAAATTAACACAGTGTAAAGGTTCGACGTGATTTTATGAAAAGAGTAACTATAACCATTGAATAAAGATTGAATATAGACATATTTTTCACCCCCGAAACGAGTCAAATATCACCGAGCATGGCTCGGTGTCTCCGGTACTAACTAATATATATATATATATATATATAAATAAATAAATAAAATATGTTATGTATCACGTTTTGACGGGCTTACAGACAGCGCCTGCAGATAAATAATAGGAACGACTTTGATATTTTCTCGTTAAGCGCTCTCATTACTAGCAAACCGTTATCACGGGTGGATGGGGTATTGACTCGCTCTCAAGGACGATGATAAGCGGACTGATAACAGAGACATCCGAGCACCGCGGTCGGCACAAGCAGGTGAGACAGTCGCCGTGTTACAGCGTGGAACCGCGCGTATTCTCGGTTTGACCCAAAGGGGCTCAAGTCTGGAAACCTTTCTCGTTTCTAGCTGCGTCCCCCACAAGGCCACAACGTTAGCTTTCAAAGTCTGTCGGACGGATATCGGGATATCCGATATCGTTTATTTATGGCTCATTTTAAACAGCAAAATGTTACCTAGCGATTTTAACGAGAATTTTGGTATCACAAATAATTTTTAATCCGTAATACAAATTGAAAATGTTGAACATTTAAGCATTTTTTTGAGCGATTATGATTTGTGAAATGAAAATCCGACTCAATGAAATCACTAGGTATTTCTTTTATCCATAACAAGAGTCGTAAGTCAAGAATTTCGGATAATCCGTTAATGAGGGACGTTATTTGAAACTTAACATCGGTCTTCTAGGAGTAGACGTTAGAAGCAGAGGACTGAAGCCCTCTCTCTCTCTTAGATAAATTCATTATTAATGCATTTCAAATTGGGTTGTACGATGCCCCTGCCAATTTATCCAAGAACCAATTCCAACTGGAAAGCTGTACCTTGACACGTTGTTCCTCAAATTACTCTTAACATGGTAATCGAGAAGGTGAATGATTGCTTGCATTGTTAGAAATTAATTTTGACTTAGAATGTATGTTTGTTTGTTTGTTTGAAAAATTTATCTCAGAATCCAGCGGAACGATTTAGTCAAAACTTAAGAATTAGGGTTTTTTGGACCTAAACAATGGATTGGTAAAAGCCTCAACCCCAGGAAACCCCACATTTTGTTAAATTTCTCATTTGAAAATTGGAAATGTTACATTTGTCTTATGGAGTTTAAAATAAAAACAAAAGAATCAAAACATCTGCAAATAAATGAACACAATGTAAAGGTTGGACGTGATTTTATGAAAACAGTAACTATAACCATTGAATAAAGATTCAATTTAGACATATTTTTCACCTCCGAAACGAATCAAATATCACCGAGCATGGCTCGGTGTCTCGGGTACTAACTAATATATATATAATATGTTATGTATCACGTTTTGACGGGCTTACAGACAGCGCCTGCAGATAAATAATAGGAACGACTTTGATATTTTCTCGTTAAGCGCTCTCATTACTAGCAAACCGTTATCAAAGTCGTAAAGTTGTAGCTTAGGACAGATACACTGCTACGTAAGTGTCGCGGGATGCTTGGGAACAAATAAAATCAATTGTAAACGCGTTAAAACGACCCCGGGATTAACAACACTATTCCTGTATGTTTGTAAATGACCTGCGTAAACGAAATGAAAAAATCATGGGTTTGTGGCGTTGTGATTTCTAGGAATTCGACGCAGCCGAAGTTGATGAGTTGAACGATTGAGGCCGTATAAACTGTTAATTTATATTTAACTGTTGTAAACACCTTCGTAAATTATACATATTTAGCCTAGTTGATTTGTATAAAGCTCTGAGATAGCGTCCGGCAACTTCCAGCGATGAAGACTCCTAAGATTTAGTTTCCGAGAATAGTGAAAAATACTTACATGTAATTGATAATTATAGGCAATTAGGTCTTTTGGAAGTATCCAGTAACTGAACCACGACGATCGGACGGTTTGAATGTAGAACTGCCAGAACGTGTCGCACGTGTCGGGAACGTGACCGCGTCAGGTAGTGGAAACACGTAGCCTCGTGCAACGCCGTTTACGTGATGCACGTCCGATTATTCTCTCAATTATAACAACAGGCCGGCAATTAGTCGCAGCGCTCCTCGTGCCACAGTCCCCACTCCGCGATAGAAAACATATTCCACAGAATTTGTTCAAACGATCCCACTTTATCCCACAATTTGCTTTGGAGCATCCCTCATTTACATTTGAGTTTCTAAAAATACTATTTTATCTATCAAGGGCTGCTTTCCCCAAGTACAGTTTGGCTTAAACTTCAGTTTAAACTTAAGTTTATGAGACATTGTGCTTTTCCAATGTGTTATGGGCGGTTTAAACCTTGTTTATGTTAAAACTACAGAGCAAACAACACTGTTTAATGATCTTATCCTATGATAATATAATCTTAAATCCTGTGTAATAAATATTTGTGCTGAATTTAACTTGAGGGTAAACAAACAAACAAAATTATGTAACATTGTTGCCAACTTAATATTTTATGGATCACATTTTTGGGTAAAACGAATTGTGCCTTAATCTCATGTTCAAAATAACCCCAGTTTTAGTTTAAACTTGAGTTGGGGAAAGCGGCTTTTATAATTCAGTATAATTTTGTTAAATCACCTTGTACTCTTTGATTTAAAATAAGTATTTTTAATCAAGTATTTTAAACCTTTGACTTGAAAATCCCTCTGTTGGAAACAATGCCTCGTACATCTCGTCGATTGCATCAGTTTATCTGTGGTTGTATATATAACCCGGCCGCTTTCCCATAAACACTTAAAGCACCTGATCTATTGTTATTCACCGCCTGCGGTCCCGCTACAGTTTTTACTTAGGATGAAAGTGTAACGTTATTTTTGCAGCTATTTTATCCTCGTGGTCGACTGGAATGTGTCAACAGCCTAGGAATGCTAAGGGGTTATTTCAAGGTCTTGCGTTGTCCCGGTAAATACGGTGTCTTTCCTATGGATACGGATTATCGGGAGACTGCGGCGACGCGCGTCCGAATTTAAACTGGATTGGGCAATAAACGACCGGCTCGCTAATCTCTACTCTTTGATTTCTGTTTGAGCGTTGAGCGGTGTCGCTCGCTGGGGGTTAAACCTGCTTAGGGAAACTGCTGATCAAATTGAGCGGTGAAGTGTGGGCTCCAGTCACGAAACATTTCGAGTTTCTACCGGCTTCCCCCATAAGGCCAGTGTTAACTTTCAAAGCCCGTCCCTCCTCAACGGGTCATCCCATATTGTTGACTTACGGCTAATTTTAAAGAAGAAAAAATAGCAATTTCAGTGTGCAAAATTTCGATACCATAAATAAGGCGATTTTTCTGAATTTTCTACCGGCGAAACTATTAAGTCTTGAATTATTGTTTGTGTTATTGGAAAGCCCTTGGCGTCTAGATGCGCCTTTTGGGGGTTTGGATACATCCACTGGCTTTGCCCCTGGGCTTTCAAAGTACCAATGGAAGAATATAAATCAATTCAACTAGTAGCCCAATTGGCTTCCGCTCGCGATCACAATTTTATGTTTGAGAAGTTAGTTACCATTTGTTAAAGCACCTGGGGGACAGAGCATTGCTTGAGAAGCCAGTCGGTTTGTTAAAAATGGCTAGAGTTCTTATATTCACGGTTCCTCTCCAAGGCCAGCATATTTGTTTTGTTTATTTGATCGATTATTTTCATTATGGACATGTCGCTTAGTATTCGATCTTCAGATGTAGTGGTTCTCGCGATCTATAAATAACCTAATCGTGTATATTCAATGTTAAATGTACACATTGGTTCTAATCACTATTCTCACAAAAAATCACATGCACTTTACCGAGTTAGTGTTATTTTTACAATTAAATGGTTGATTTTGAACAGCTGTTACGATTCTTTTGTTTTTATTTACAATCTTAACCATAACCACAATGTTGGTTTTTAGACTAATTTTCTATACAAAACCATAACCCATAAATTCGATGGCTCCAACATTTGGAGAGCCCTAAAGTAAAGCATATTTGGAGCAGGAGTAGGAAAAAGTTTAATTATAATGTACTAACTATCCTCCTAACAACAAAATTGCTCAATCTGTCCAGTTAACTACTACCACAGACAAGGGAATCTATAGATTCGTTTCTCTGTGCTACTACTAATGTCACTGGTGATTAAATTAAAGTTTCAAAGACCGACGGAGCAGATAACTCTCAAAGGACAGACGGGACGGAAATTACTGGCATGTTTCTGATTATAGTGCATTGCCTGCTGTCAAATATTTGCTCAATCTGTCTAGGAAGTATATTATTAATATGCAAATGCTGAAGGTCATTAGAGCCGAGCCTCTTTGGAACGGGAATAAGCCTACAACTGTTTTTTTTATTTTGTTTGATGGACCCAGCTTCTTCCAAATAGCTGCTCAAAAACTCTTGTAGTTTGTTATTTTTATTGATGGTGGACTTAAAACACATAAAATATTCAGTATTATAATCACAATGACTACCGAGACAAACTGAGCTTTAAATACCATTTTAGCGAATTTCCCCTATAGGGAAGAAGCTATTACCGTAGTCGGCATGGTAAGACCTAGGCCCGGGACCATGATAACTTTCCGTTTTGAGGTCCCCAGACCCCAAAAACACCATTCGTTCGAAACTGTATATATATATATATATATATATATATATATATATATATATATATATGTGTGTGTGTGTGTGTATCCGTGAGCACGATAACTCTCGTAAAAATTATCCGATTTTGATGAAATTTGGTATAAACGTGTAAAGCAACATTTATGACTTTAAGTTCGAAAACCAGCCAGATCGCTTTACCCGAAGGGGTATTTTGGGGGGGTTTTGTACCCCAAAAATGGGTTTTTCGAATTTTTTACATATAATTTTGGAAATAGTCAAACTTTACTTTTTCCCATTGGATTCAGCTTAAAAAAAACACACAATTTGGTATTTTGATAATTTCTCTACGTCAATTGGTTACCGAGATATTGAAAGTGCTAAACACAGTACGTTGTCTAATGTTATTCTTATGGAGGAAAATAAAAATTTTATATCTCGCTTATTTATGAAGGTATACTGACGAAACTTGGTATACGGCTTCATCTGGTTGTGGACCATTGATATTTGCTAAAAAAAAACATTTTTTACCAAAGGCTCCCGTAGCAGCAAACCTGCCTACTCAGCCCCATGTTATTCTTATGGAGAATAAGTAACGTGTTATCTGCCTTCATTATGAAAATAAATTAATGAAATTTGGTATGTGGCTTTACCTACATGAGTTATATTGATATTTGTGTGAAACCCCATTTTTTGTGTTCCTTGCTTCAGCAAACCTGCATACTCAGCCGCCATGTTATTCTTATGGAGAATAATTAAAATGTCATAAATAGTTTATTTATGAATGTATATTGATAAAACTTGTTATGTGGCTTTATGTGGTATTAAGATACATATATATATGCATTGGAAATTCGCTGAGTACGCAGGTTTGCTGCTACGGGGGTGTTTAAGGCCTTATGTGTTCCGCACCCAATGTTTCACTTCTGTGCCGTTATTTTATATGGTTTAGTGTACCGTGGAGTAATGAAGCGGCGTGTTTCCTCCGTTCTGTGATAAAAAATAGCTAACTAAATACTCATTGGAACAAAAATATGGTGCATTCTGTAGTGAAAGGTTCAGTAACCTGGACCCTTAAGATCTACTTTGTAGCAGTGCCGGACAAAGGGGCATCACTCTAAGGACGAAATCAGATCTAAAACAGCCTAAACGTTTCCTCCTCCACACGAAAGTGGGCAACATGTTTTATTAAATTCATTACAGTTTTGTATGTGGAACAAATATCTCCCATAAACTGACAGACAGATAAACAAATTTTAACGACAATTTAAATATCTCCGGTGCATTCTACATTGCAATGCTCAAAGCGATGTAGAAAAAGCATATTTTATTGAGATAGATAAATTATTTTCCACACCTGTAACATATGGTATTACTATTAACCTGTCCCTAATTATTAACAGATGTAAATCAAATAAAACAAGTGGCTTACAGGGGCTATAGCTCCTAACATATGGTTTTTGTGTAAGTGGATAATCACAGCTGGTCATTAGTTCATTTTGCTTGTTAATAAAAACACTGTGTAGTGATATTTTCATAAGAAAATCATTGGCTCTTTGAAGTCCAGTGGGGCGAAGCCCACGTAATTTTTGACATTTCTAATATTTTTCCCACCGTCCTTGGCCCTCAAGCTTTAAAATGAATCGTCATAACCTAAATCGTCTTCTTCCTAGCTCTAGATATTTCGTGGGGACCGATTCGCTTACGGAATTAAAAATATAAAGATTATGGTTCCCCATGTTAATCTAATGGGCAAAACACTAGCTTTGAGGGTGGCCCGTGCCCTTCAAATTGAAAATATCGAAAAATGAATACCGTTAAGGACAACTACAACTCAGGACGAATACTTTTGTACCTCAATCGTCAAAATCGGTGCAGAAATAACGGAGTACATAGTTCTCTTAACAAAAATCTCCTTAGCGTATTAATATATCAGATTTACATTACTATCAGCTGAGTAACGAAATCAAATATAACTCCATAAGATTAACATTACAACTTTGAGAGCTCGTGGGGCAAAGCCCTGTGGTCAAGAGTTTATGGAAACCCAAAAGTCACATCTAGAGGTTAAGAGCTTTCGATTGATACCAAATATGTATATTAAATAATAGTTTTAGGGATCGAAAATCGTCGAACAAAATTCAAGAAATTCTTTTAATAATATAGATAGAGCATTTGACAGCTGTTGATTGTAACAAAACACTGTACAGAAGTAAGCTCAGCCATTTTAAGCTAATTTCTAGAACGGCATCACCATTTAAACTTATAAGAGGTATAAAGGTTGGATAGTCCCAAAAGGGAGGACTTCATGCAACTGGATTTGCTTGTATAAATAATGCAATACAAGCCCAAAATATTCAATATTCACAAGTTGTTTGGGTGAACTATTTGTAGATTGAAATTCTGGAGCCCATTATTAAAAATCAATCTTGTAAATTATCTTGTATTATCAATCTTGTAATCATACCGCGGCTCCAAAGTGGTAGTCAGTCATACGGGCAGGATTAACGTAGCGGCGAAGCGTGTGGACGGATACGTACCGTTCACCGCTCCTACACCGCATTGCCACCGCCACCATACCGCGGCTCCAAAGTGGTAGTCAGTCATACGGGCAGGATTAACTTAGCGGCGAAGCGTGTGGACGGATACGTACCGTTCACCGCTCCTACACCGCATTGCCACCGCCACCATACCGCGGCTCCAAAGTGGTAGTCAGTCATACGGGCAGGATTGACGTAGCGGCGAAGCGTGTGGACGGATACATACCGTTCACCGCTCCTACACCGCATTGCCACCGCCACCATACCGCGGCTCCAAAGTGGTAGTCAGTCATACGGGCAGGATTGACGTAGCGGCGAAGCGTGTGGACGGATACATACCGTTCACCGCTCCTACACCGCATTGCCACCGCCACCATACCGCGGCTCCAAAGTGGTAGTCAGTCATACGGGCAGGATTAACATAGCGGCGAAGCGTGTGGACGGATACATACCGTTCACCGCTCCTACACCACATTGCCACCGCCACCATATCGCGGCAAGGTGAACCCGGCGGCGGCGGCGGCGGCGGGGTCCGGTCCCAGTGAACTTGGCCGCGACGACAACTGGTTGTCCGCGGAGGACTCTAGCCTCGCCCCGCAACCTGCCAGACTCCCACGGCTGTATCCTTCGATTCCGATGTTTTCTAATGTTCCATTTCAGGGATTTCTTCCCTTTTCTGGAAATTTTGGGGCATCGGATGGGGCAAAGAGATATTTAGAAAGGGCTTAAGAGTTTTCATCACCGGAAGTTGCTTGATGCCGTGTTGGGGGTTTGTTTTTTAAAGCCAGTGTTTACTTTGTGCCTCGGTTACTTTTACTCCGTTGCTCCTAAAACATTATTTTATTATTTCAGTCAATGTAAAGGTGTAGTGTTTATCAAGGGAATTGCATTTTCGATTTCCTTAATTTGGGATTTATGGTTTCATAAATAAATTGTTTGATTTTAAACTGTATTACTGCACTTTCTCATTAATTTGTAAAAAATCTAAATTATAAATTGTATTTCACTAGAGGACAACAAAACCTTTAATTTGACACCAACATGAATTGTTTGTGACGATCAGGTGAGGAGTAACGGAGGCACAGATCTTATGGAACCAACCTCTTGAGAATGCGTCCGGTGATGAAGATTATTAAGTTAAAATTAGGTCTTATGCTGTTTCATCATTATTCCAGGAATCCGTTCTATGATGGTAAATTTTATTTTTGACGTCAGAGAAAATAAATTGGGATATTAATTTTAAATTGAATGAAATACACAGTGGATTGGAAGTTACTAAGCAAGGCCTCTCATAGCACAGTGTTAGGGGCCATACACATATTACGTAACGCACGTAAGGGGAGGAGGGGGTATGCTGCGTTATGTGGAGGAGGGGGTTGGATCAACGTTACGTTACTCACACATACTAACCTTAAGAGCTGGCGCACTCCCGTATCTATTGACATTGTTATAAAGCTTTCTAAATTAAAAAATAATCAAATTGATATATAAATCAAGGTTACAGTTTGTTATATAAAAAATACTTCCGTCATACTATTTTAATTTAATAACAGTTAAACTAAAAATAAATACATAACGTTTTTTGAGTAAGTTCTGTATTGTTTTACACACCTATGTTTTGTGTTGTTTTAGAGTGTAAAATCATGACTTGATACAGCAATGCCGCCCACACCTTTATTTTTTTAAGTTGTTTTGTATTTGTATTAGTTATAAATTAAATTTGGTACGTTTTAGCTGAGATAATTTATTTTGTTGTTTATATTATTAGTAACATTCTTGTTTGTTTGTATACATTTTGCATTGAAATAGGTTATTAAAAAATGTTTTTAAAAGAAAGTCATTTAAAGTTTAATGATTCATTGAAATCCATACTCCAAATTGCTAATAAGACGATGTTTAAAAGGTTTAAGCTGTTTTAAAGCCTACTACGATTGAGTTACGTAAAACCTGGGAGGATGGGGGTTATGGTAAAGCGTTATGGGGCGTTATATGGGGGAGGGGGGATCTGAAATGACGAAAAAAGTGTTACGTAAGATGTGTATGGTCCCTTAGTTTTGAAGGTAATACGTCCCGATGTGAAGTTTTGAGAGGAGAGATGAGGGATTTTTGAGACTGAGAAATTCATTATTTTCAAATAACGAATTGTATTGTATTGTATTGTGATTTTAGCACGCCTTGTGTGAAAAGAATTGCATGAGTTTTCTTAATTCGGGATACTTTAAGGGTATTAATTATGAACTTATTTACCGTCGGCAGTAGAGTTTTTCGTTAATATAGGGGTCACTAACGCTTTTAGGGAACGGACCAATCACACACGTTTCTGGGCACCCCGGTAATCGACCCCGTCATCTTTTTAACCTAAGTCAAAAACGTTAAATGAAATTGTTGATTTAGTTAAAATATACCTTGTCTTAACCATACATATGGCGAAACTCATGTAAATAAACGAGTTCGCACGCAGCACGCTGACGTGAGGGAAGTGAATTTCCACATAAAAACTTTTAAAACTCAAAATCAGTGTAAAAATATACATGTATTCTAATTTTTATTGAAATCTGAAATCATTGATTTTTTGGCTGTTCTGATGCTCCTGGATTCATTTACCTGCAAAGCTGGGAATACAATTTTTCGCATTATAATGTTAGGAGAAGGTCCAGGCAGGCTTAAAAGTAGGCGTGAGGTTGCTGGGGATGATAAAAGTACTCTAACAAAGGAATAACAGGCTTTTCTAGTGTAAAACCCCCATAACACAACGTACTGTGTTTAGTCGAAACACATTTTCTTTAATACCTCGGTAAATATTTATGCTAAAATGACGAGAGAGGGCTTAAAACTTTCGCCTCACTAATTCCCATCTTTTTACATGCATTAATTTTAAATCTGGGGCTTTTCTGACCCTTTTTGGGCCCAAAAACTCGAAATTTGAAATATTAATCCCCAAAAAAGGAGTTTAGAGTTTTCCGATTGTTTTTCCCAACGAACTTGTCCAACTGATTACAGAAAGGAACGTTCCTACCAAATTTGAAGTTAACCGGACAAAAAATGCGACCGCTAGAGTGCAAACACACACACACACACACATATAAAATTTTGAACGACCCCCCAAAACGTGTGCAGGGGGTCACGTTAGGAACTTCTATGGTGGTCCCGGGCTTAAGTTTCACCGTGCGGGTCATGCTAATAGTTCACTTTCCAAAGGAAATTCACTAATAAACACTAGTGAGGCGCTCAGGAAGACTTGAAATATACACAGTATTCTTTAGGTGCGTGGATATAATAAGGTGATATTTTGAGTTGGAGTTGATTAGGCAGCCGCGCCACCGGCGCCGCACATTGGGGTATTTGCATGAATTTCCTGGACAAAACTATTTATTTTATTTAAGTGCACCCAAAAATGTCTTAGTCGTAAACAGAGTTTCACACAATGCCATACGAGTTGGATTTCAGCCAATAATTGATTGTATTCAATTATTGTGTCCTCCATCTCGATGTATAGTGAGAGTCAGTGTTGTGTTTGCACACAGTGGCTGATAATAAACACGGTTGTTTAATGGATATTATTTATTTACCTAATGTATACAAAGAATACATTACATTAAATTTTTTTGAGGTTATGTGCAGCAAAAAACAATGCTAAATGCTTTAGAATTTAATTGTTTAACGTTGAGTACTTATTAACAAAACCATAATAGAATAAATATTAAATCATGCAACTAAAATTCCAACCATACAGATAAAATAATGTAGTTAAAAAGAGTATTCTTCAGGAAATTCTCAAAGTGAAATTAAATCATATGTTACCTATTTAAGTACATTAATATGTTTTAAACCATGAAAAATAAACTTTAAACTTAGTTATTGTTCGTTATCAAAATGTTACATGAAAAGTGTTTGCGCGATTGTTGGTTTTGTAGTCACTTAATTTAATGAAAAATCGTTAAGACCTTCCACAAAAATCCGGAAAATAAATTAATCTATTACCTATCAAATAAGACCAAAATAAATCTCGGGAAGTACAAGAAAATAAATATTGTGTTTTTATATTTCACATGATTGAGCTTTGTAAAACTATCCTCATTATTGGCGCTTTACGCCCCTATATATATATATATATATATATATATATATATATATATATATATATATATATTTAACTCTAGCTTCATACATTATTGTTGTGATTTTTACCTGGGGAATAAGGACCCATAGTAGTTATCCAACTGATTTCAACTACAACGAAACAGTAACCTTCAATAACTGTGTATCGAAGAAGACTGTGACCAGTTGAAAACTGCAGATGGATTATCAGTGGGATTTCCCGTGACGCGGCCGGCTAGGGAACAATACAAGCGGAGGGAATAGGTTGTAGTGGAGCTGCTTGACTATTTGGCTTTTCAAAATTAATTATAGTCTCTGTTAACCTGCTGCAACTTTCAAAAAATGACTTTAGTCCAGTTAAATTGGCCAAATGCCCCACTGTGCGCCGTCCGCCGAAATGAATTGCCGTGAAATTTAAAGTGTACATTTTTCAACTTCAGTCGACCCGGATAATGATTTGGCATGTATATTTTTATATCACACATTACTGTTGTATCTAGAAATATCGGAAGTTAAATGAATAAATAAAATGTTGACAACGAGTTTGGTGAGTAAAACGGGAATAATGAAGAAGAATAAAGAAATGTGAAGAATAATGAAGAAAGAATACACAGATATGAGGAATAAAGAAGAAAATAATGACCTCGTATGGGATTAATGAGTTGGCGGAAAATTCCATTGTATTCTCGTCAATCAAAATTCCAAAGTTGCATCTCGGAAATCAGGTTTTGTCAGAGCGAAAACGGGTTCTCGGAGGAGTAATAAAAAATGAAACTTGACTCTGAAATCGAAAGTGGCTTCGGTCCCGTACGCTGGCTGAGCGCATTCTTTACGACCGGGTTATCGTGCTGGCTGTCGCGAGTTGGTGCTGTGGTGATGTCAAGCTGTATCATAGGCCTATCTGTGTGTTGATTTGCCTTTTGATTCTGTCATTTACCTGACGGATGGCTATGTGAGGCTGGTAGTTTGCCATCTCAGCTTGTCGGGGCTTTCCTCATGTAGATTCTTCCTATCTATAGGGAAACTATTAATTGTCACACTAAAACCTGATAAGTTAGTCTAACTGTGATTTTGTGATGGAAAAACAATGGCATTGGTCGATAAAAATTAGCGTAAAGAATTTCTTCTTTTCGTCTAATCCATGAAAACACGGACACTGTGGCTAGAAGAGAGTTTGGTCGAATTCCAGAATATGTAGAAACCTAAAACGTCGTTTATCGCAGGTTCGGTTACGAAGGCACAGTGCCCATTGGATCTTAGTTATCTGAGGCATGAAAGTGATAGGCCACTAATAGCGCATCGCCTTTGGGCTGTTGGTGTAATACGGAACTGAGACTGGTTGCGTGGCTTTCCTCGTTCATTACTGTACTTTCAACCTGGTTTAAAAACCTTGGATCGGCGAGATGTTGAAGGCTATACCCGCTTCGGTATTGGAACGCATATGGAAAAACAAGATCGGTATGTGGACGGGGAACTTTTCGTGCAAAAAGTACGTGCGTTAAATAAGTAAATAAACTTCAAGGCAGGTAACGTCTAAGACCTTCGAACTGTTATGTTACGCTTTAAAATTATCCGTAGGAAAGTTCCAATGAGACGACGGTATGTAGCGTTTTGAGACCACAGCGTGGGCACTGACATTGAACACGACTTGAATAACAAAATCTGTGATTATGACTGTGGAAATGTTGATAATTTTAGAATTTATGAGCTCGATAAAATATGTTGATGTTAAATTTAAGAATTAGAATCTATGAAATGCTACATCAACATTTTCATATATTTTAAAGCTGTTTATCTTTGCTCTACGATTTAGGTAGTCCTAGAGTCAGCTCGTGGGTACGTCTATATAGTGTAATAGCTGTTACCCGGCAGACGTCATGCCTTTGACTATTACCAACTAAAGCCAATATTACCAAGATCACCTGTTCAAGTAAACATGTCATTAGCTGTTATGTAAACAACATCTTTCCAAGAACCCTTTTGGGCCTGTTGGGAGGAACCCAATTGAGTTAGAGCGGAATGGATGGCTTAAAAACCTTATCCCGTTATCATTATTGCTGAAAGTCCTTCATAGTAATCTAATCATCTATTCAGGGTAATATATGCTAGAGTAATCATTCTTTATTGGGAATATATCACGTTTATTAAAGGCGCTTGTTAGAGACTTAAATGACCGGTTTCAATGAAGTTAAAGAATCGACAGATAACTAAACCTTTTGACATGCGAATTGTGAATTGCTTCAGTACATTGTAATGTTATTTTATCGCATAAAAAATTAACTGTTAGGGTAAAAATTAATTTCAACATTTAATGCAGTTTATGCAGTTCTAAAGGTGGGTCTTTATTTTTAACACAATGTGATTAAAGACTTGTGTGCATTTGTTTTCACAAACTTTTTTGCGATGAGCATCGTGTTGCCCGGTTGACCGCCCCATTAATGACGTCCGTCGTCGCGGCGTCCGCGTCGCACCCACAGGTGGTTTGGAGGAGACGCGTCACAGCTCTACGCCCACGGAATTCCTACGACCACTTAATGCCAATTACGACGTGAACCTCTCGTGGCATCCTCAGTGTGCACTATCGGTTTAATGCTTGGCAGAGACTACGTACACGTCCGACGTGAGCCGCTACTGTTCACGTCCGTTCCAAATTATGCACCGTACGTTACTTTTCCTGAGATTTTTAAAACAAATTGAGAGCCAGAAAACCTCCTAACCTAACCTAACGTAACCTAACCTATCCTAACCTAATGTAACATAACCTAACGTAACCTAACCCAAGCTAACCTAAGCGGTAGCGAAGTGAATTTGCCCTTACATTGGACGTGTACGCAGTCACTTCGTTAATGCTTTGGGACACTAAGTAAAACGTACATTCTTCAAGGCACGAAGGTGAAGAAGGGGTTTCTTCTTTAATTTTATTGTTTAATTGAGTCCCACTTATGACTCGGAACTAAAGGTAATGATATCGCATCTATCGAGATATGTGATAATAAAGTATTGACAATAATCATATAATTAAATAATACAATGTATTTGTCAGTTGGATCTCAAAAACTAGTGTATTGATGTACAAGGACCGCCACTTAATGCCCTTGGCTATCCTGATCGCGTTCGAGCTATTTTTAAAGACTGTAATTTTTGTGATTCATATACTTGCCAGGTTTGTTCTCCGTTTGTTTTGTAGGATAAATCCCAGTATTTCACAGACCTATACCACGAAAAAACTTAAATAAAAACAAATATCGTATTTTACTACATTCGGTATCAAAAAGCGTCAAATTAATCAGTGTAATTGATTGTTGTTGTTTTACTGACAGGCGAAGCGATGCCGCTCTTTACGTGCCGATGAAATTGATACGACAAACTGTATACATTGGGGAAACCGCGGGTGAAACTGATTCCCTAATGAGGTCCGGTGACCAATAAACTAATGGGTTTCCGATGCTGTGTATATAGCAGTGACGCGGGCGATTCGGATCCTTTCAGACCAGGATCTGTCACCTTTGTGGTGCCCTGCCATCACCCTCGTGTGTGTGTGTGTGTGTGTGTGCGTGTGTGTGTGGGGCGCTGTTATCGCGGCTCAACATGCGCTAAAAGCTCGTCTCGTTATCAACGTAAGTAGTTTCCTCATTGCATGCAATTTAGTTTTATTCCAGTCGGGGACTTCGGGGACCTCTAAAATTAAAACTGCTTCACCTTGAACTTTTTCTGTGGAATTTGTTTTTACTGCTGATTGAATTTTATGATTCCCACCGCTATTTATTGTAGTTACGTAAATACCTTTTGGCGCTGACCTTTTGTCGATGGAGGATTTTTTGCACAGTTTCATAAAATACGTGGATAAAGATATTCGTTTATTGCTAAATGAATTTGCGTTGTGGACGTTTTACTTCTTGTCCGATAACCTACATAGTGTAAAACGATTCAAGTTCCTTTCACATATCCTTTTAACGTCAGAAGCCCCAAATTTATAGGTATTGTTAAATTTAATTTTCAAGAGTCAAACCGTCCCGTTGTTGTGAGTTTGACGGTTTGGGGAATGAAAAATGTTTTGTCAAATGAAAAATTGGTTTTAAAACGTTCATACTTGCAGACTCAAAAACTCACTAGACATTCGTACTATACATCAATAAATATACATTGTGGTCAACAGACGCTGAAAATTTTGAAACAACTTTATGCAGAGTTCGGTACTAAAAATCATTGAAACGGTGATTTACATAACCGTTGAATAAAACATGAGGGACGGTTTGATTTACGCTCGACCTCGGACGAGGTTTTGAGAATCATTGCCGTCTGCAATGTCATCTGGGCGAACTGGGAAACAAGGATGTCGTTAGGATTGGCGGCGTATCTGCCACAATAACATGTTTTATCGGACGCGTAGTAATGATGATGTCGGTTTCTCGGTATTGTCGGCCTAGTGGATTACCGGGATGAATCAGTGCGCTCGCTGCTAGGAAACCGCCGCTGGTATGGATGGATCGCTGTATCGGCGGTATTGAACAAATGCAGTGGTCAGCGGCGCAAGTATTCACTTCGTCACCATTCCTTTGCTCTGTAGATCTGTATTTATATGGGTTTCACTGAATTGTGTTTACGTAATGCTCCGGTGCCAGACACCTAATCAGTAACCTTGAATTGCGACTAAGTTACTGTCGCGAGATTCTGGAGATGCGATTCGCAGCGTTCAAAATTCATGACGTTGGAGAAGGGAGTCGAAAAAGGTCCTTAATGACATCTAGTGGGGGACGAGCCGATAGCGGAACACAATACAGCTATTATATCTTTGGCAGTGTTTTGACGCGGCTAATGAGCTACGCCCGCGGTGACGCGTAAAATGAGAGAATTCTGGAGACCGATAGCCGGTCCAGGCGCTGGAATGTTCCTGGTGGTTGCGCTCGCTAGTCGGTCTTGATACTGTTTACTGAACAGATTACTTCCGGCTCTTGGAGTAAGTTTTCTGCTCGTCCCCCTACTGACGAGCACATTTGCTTAGCTAATCTGCCTCTTTTCTGCATGTAAGGTCACTCCAGTTGTTACAGCTCAATGTCCCTTCAGGTAGTATTTTGATGATATGCACAATTGTTTTATTTTATGACTGACCACTCTCTATGTAATCTCCATTCTATGGTTTTAGTCAAACTGCTCTCATGAAACCAAATTATTATAATTAGAACTAAACTTTTTTAATTTTACTTTCACAGTTCACTGATTGATTATAAACAGCTGTTAATTCTTTTGTTTTGATTTTAGACACCATAAGCCCAATGTTTATTTTTTAACTTTTCATATTCGTTTTGTACATTATTTAATTTTTCCTGATGATGATACCTGTCTATAACTTATTTTATATCAGTAATTAGTTAGGTTTAACATTTGAAGAAATCGTTGGAGCAGTTTTTAGATCATATCAGGGTTGCAAGCAAGCACAACCTTCTTCACACCCGTAGGATTAACACGTGGTTTCCTGAGAGCAGTGACTGAAACCATTGAACGAAAATTAAATATAGAATATATGGTCATATCCAAAATGAATCAAAGGGACATTGAACTATAATGTTATATGGAGTGACCTTAAACTTGAAAAACCCAATATGAGCTAAACATACTCACCGACCTTTCCCGATCAGAGCTCGGTCCTCCAGGTACTTTGTTTAAAACTTGAGGTTTTTGTTGTATTTTCAACCCCGGATAACAATTGGAGCAGTGCGGAGATGCCTGGCGGTGTGTCCTGCGCCGGGGGCGGTGTGGCAACTGCGGTGTGCACTTATCCAACGATTACATTACCCGGTGAAAGCGCCGCGGCGCCGGTGACATCCATACTGATGGGTGAAGTAACACGCAAGGTCCCGGCCCGCGAATTTGTGGTGTACCCTTGGACGCCGCAGTGTGGCTGGCTACCGCGTCGAGGCGTGGCGGAACGTCCCAACCCCGGAAGATTCAACGTTCCAGCGGTCCAGCGTATTTTGTGACGAACATTTTTGGAGAGTGGCGTACCTTATATGGGCATTTGGATCCTTGGTAAAGAGAGGGTGTTTTATACCTGGTTCGCCAGACGTTTGGGAGCATTAAATAAATAAATTTGGAAGATCTACGTGGAAATATTTTCATATTTTTGAGTTTTACTTACGAGGTCGCATGAGAGGTGTAGTGGATAGAGCTTGACTGGTACGCGAGATACGGGGTTTGATCCCCCTTCATTGTGCGTTGGCGTAGTAGCCAAGGCGACGGACTCCGGAACCACGGCAGCGGCCATGTCGTGGGTGAATCCCAGCCCTGACATGTTTGTTCAGTACTGTAAAACTCGAGCGGCTCACCGCTTGACATGCTGGAGACATTCCAAGCACAGATGCTTAGTCTATGTGGACGGGCAAAGTAAGGGAAATAGAGGCTGCTGACCTCTTTAATAACAACAAATAAAAAATACCCCCGTCGCAGCAAACCTGCATACTCAGCGAATTTCCAATGGAGATATAAATATCTTAAGACTACATAAAGCCACTTACCAAGTTTCATAAAAATATAGCGGTACGACTACATAAAGCCACTTACCAAGTTTCATAAAAATATAGCGGTACAAATAAGCGGTACATACAATTTTAATTATCCTCCGTAAGAATAACATTGGGGCTTAGTACGCAGGTTTGCTGCAACAAGGAGCACAAAAAATGTGTTTTTATGCTAATATCAATATATATTAGTAAGGTGAAGTCGTATATCAGTTGTTATTAATTTATGTTCATAATTAACGGAGACATAGCATTTAATTATTCTCCATAAGAATAACATGGGGCTGAGTACGCAGGTTTGCTGCTACGGGAGCCTTTGGAAAAAAATTGATTTTTTGAGCAAATATCATTAAACCACAACCATATGAAGTCGTATACCAAGTTTCGTCATTATACGATCATAAATAAGCGAGATATAAAATTTTTCTTGTCCTCCATAAGAATAACATTAGGCAACGTACTGTGTTTAGCACATTCAATATCTCGGTAACCAATTGACGTAGAGGAATGATCAAAATACCAAATTGTGTGTTTTTAAGCTGCATCCAATGGTAAATACTAAAATTTGACTTTCTCAAAAATTATATGTAAAAAATTCAAAAACAGATTTTTGGGGTACAAAACCCCCCAAAATACCCCTTCGGATGGAGCAATCTGGCTGATTTTCGAACTTAAAAGTCATAAATGTTGCTTTACATGTTTATACCAAATTTAATCTAAATCGGATCATTTTTACGAGAGTTTTCGTGCTCACGGACATATATATATACTATATATATATATAGTTTCGAACGAATGGTGTTTTTGGGGTCTGGGGACCTCAAAACGAAATGTTATTATGGTCCCGGGCCTAGGTCTTACCATGCCGACTACGGTAATAGCTTCTTCCCTATAGGGGAAATTCGCTAATACCATAGTGGTTATGTATATGTATAGCAAAGCCCTAACTCACACACTCACCACGAATTCTCTCTACTTCCCATTTACCTAGAGAGTTGAAATTTTGTACACTGATTCTTTAGGAATGTAATAGGAAAACTAAATGATTTTAATCCTGATCTGACCTAGCCAGAGACCCCGACAAAGTTCCCCAGTATGCCTTATCGACATTTATTTTTGTTTGAGCTGATGAAAATACAAACAGCTGATCTTGATTCGTAGTAGTTCCACGGGCTAACCATACAATGCAGCACACACAACTGTCATAGTTTATTATAAATCGTTTGCGGGGCCAAGCCTGCGGGGAACAACTAGTCAATGATAATTTTATCACATAAATATTTCAAGTTCATAATTGTTTGATTGTGTTAGTAATAAATGTTAAATTTCCTGGCTAAAACTAGCTATGTGAAGTAATTTTTTGTGGATGAGTCAAAAAGCGTATGATTTTAATCATAGTGAAACAATAACAAACCTTTTTGATAAAAAATCATATTTATACCGTTGTTACAAAATAAAGATTTGGATTTATGCGCGCCGGCTTATCGCCATAATACTCCCGGTTGGCCAAGAGAGGAGGTGGGAGCGCGGCGTTAGTGGGGTATTAAGCGGCCAACCGCGACGTCTTATTACAATAGGCGTCAAATTGCTCTTGGATGAAGTACCGTGAAGTTCCGCGGCGCGTGGAATTGTATGGCCACATTACGAAATTTCGTTCGCACCTTGGGAACTTGGGTTGGGTTTTGTGTGTTTTTAACGGCCCGCCGTGTTGCAACTGTGCCACATTGGGTTTGAATCGGGTATTTTGGCTGTGAGGTGACCATGTATCAGGAGTTTATCTTTGCCTAGTGATATAGTACCTGGGGCCGAGTAATATGTCACCACTTCCCCCTATTGATAATCAGATGTGTATAACTCATTTGCCTCTTTTCTACATTTTTAAGGTCACTCCAGTTGTTATTTATAGCTTGTGACTTTTCATAAATTAAAATAATATTACCTCCAAATTATTGGGGGGAGGGGCAACTGCCCCCCCCTTTCCACCCCCGAATTACGCTTATGATTATAGATAAAGGTAATTTGACCTTGGTGGTTCCTGAGATACTGGCGAAATTTTGCCTTATCCCTAAGTTGTGAGGTTTGTATTTGAACCAGTAGTTTGTGAATCGTGACAAACTAATCCCTGCTGAAATTTTAATTTTTAATTTGTTAAAGCTTATTGAGTAAATTTTTTGCTGGACCCACTGCTTGTTCTATAGATCATAGGGTGGTTTTATTACCTAGATTTATTTAAACCAGTTTTGAAGGTTAAATTAAATTACAGTAGTACTACTTTTTCCTAATGCGTCATAATACTTTCTTTTTTATGCGCGGACTCACTTTGTAACCACAACCTTCACTCCCCGGTAAAATCTCGTCCAATGAAACATGCTTAGATACTTACTGGCAATCAATTTTTTCCAGCTTCCTGGCAACTGACACCTTATTATCGGGGGAAATGGGAAGTTTTGTAGAAAAAGCGAGCGGTAGAGGTCATCGAAGAGGTGAAGAAGTGGAGTAAGAACTGCACAGAAGGGAAGGTCGCCCGGGCGAAGACCTTGCGAGGTCGAGGGTGTGTGGCGTGGACAGCTGGGTGTACCAACCGGGGTCGAGACGCGAGGTCGGAGGGGGGTTTCCATGTTGCCCGAAACGGGTGACTACTAGGGTAGTAGTCTGCTAGGGTAGTAGGGAGTCTGCTGGGGAGAGGCAGCGGGTGGATTGATGTTTCTGGGGTCGAGACGCGAAGTCGGAGAGGGGTTTCCATGTTGCCCAAAACGGGTGACTACTAGGGCAGTAGTCTGCTAGGGTAGTAGGGAGTTTGCAGGGGAGAGGCAGCGGCTGGATTGATGTTTCTGGAGTCGAGACGTGAGGTCGGAGAGGGGTTTCCATGTTGCCCGAAACGGGTGACTACTAGGGCAGTAGTCTGCTAGGATAGTAGGGAGTCTGCTGGGGAGAGGCAGCGGCTGGATTGATGTTTCTGGGGTCGAGACGCGAGGTCGGAGAGGGGTTTCCATGTTGCGCGAAACGGGTGACTACTAGGGCAGTAGTCTGCTAGGATAGTAGGGAGTCTGCTGGGGAGAGGCAGCGGCTGGATTGATGTTTCTGGAGTCGAGACGTGAGGTCGGAGAGGGGTTTCCATGTTGCCCGAAACGGGTGACTACTAGGGCAGTAGTCTGCTAGGATAGTAGGGAGTCTGCTGGGGAGAGGCAGCGGCTGGATTGATGTTTCTGGGGTCGAGACGCGAGGTCGGAGAGGGGTTTCCATGTTGCCCGAAACGGGTGACTACTAGGGCAGTAGTCTGCTAGGGTAGTAGGGAGTTTGCAGGGGAGAGGCAGCGGCTGGATTGATGTTTCTGGGGTCGAGACGCGAGGTCGGAGAGGGGTTTCCATGTTGCCCGAAACGGGTGACTACTAGGGCAGTAGTCTGCTAGGATAGTAGGGAGTCTGCTGGGGAGAGGCAGCGGCTGGATTGATGTTTCTGGGGTCGAGACGCGAGGTCGGAGAGGGGTTTCCATGTTGCCCGAAACGGGTGACTACTAGGGCAGTAGTCTGCTAGGATAGTAGGGAGTCTGCTGGGGAGAGGCAGCGGCTGGATTGATGTTTCTGGGGTCGAGACGCGAGGTCGGAGGGGGGTTTCCATGTTGCGCGAAACCGGTGACTACTAGGGCAGTAGTCTGCTAGGATAGTAGGGAGTCTGCTGGGGAGAGGCAGCGGCTGGATTGATGTTTCTATCTAGTTCAGCGCAAGAACGACATTTGTTTGCCGAGTATCTGTAAAAAGACACTGTATAATTATCGTAACTGGACATTTGTACTCTTTAGCCAAATTGAAACTATTATCATGTAGATCTAGGATGTTGATCCCCTATTGTTTAATTAGACCTTGACCTGATTAAAATGGCAGTTTGACAATAGCACTTAAATATTCAAGGTTGGTTCAATTTTGAAAAAGTTCATAAAACGTGTTCTTTGCTTTTAAGGGCGTTGTTGTCATTGGTTGCGTTTCAACATATGATTACCTCATATTTCCTCTTCAAGAGTTTTGATGACAGAGGAGCATGTTTCGTAAACTGATGATAGTACAAGTAATCCAAACGCTAATTTATTTGTAGTGTCATCCTATTATATGTCTATAAATCACATTTATTTCCTACTCACAAATAAAATCTCAAAAACAAATTGAGCGTTGCGAAAATTTACCACATATTCGTCATCACAGTTGATTGTCTATACTAATTATATGGTGTTTTTCTCTTCCCGCCATTTTTCTGCCCCCGGTTTAACCCGCGCGCGTGTATACTAATTATATGGCGTTTTTCTCTTCCCGCCATTTTTCTTCCCCCGGTTTAACCCGCGCGCGCCACGTGACGTCACGCGTGTTCGCTGACGCCGCGATATCGTCACGTCTCATGACCGGGCGGTTTTCACGTCGACACGTCTACTTTAGTAGGTCACATTCGTCGTTTGCTCTTCTCCGATCACGCGTGCACCGCCCTCTTCCTGTCTGTTTCTTCACTCTTTATTTGGTATTGTGTTCCATTCGTTCGTAT
Organism: Allygus modestus; assembly: GCA_963675035.1. NCBI lineage: Eukaryota > Metazoa > Arthropoda > Insecta > Hemiptera > Cicadellidae > Allygus > Allygus modestus. Next base: position 61,819,813 of record OY776114.1, read on the forward strand.
TCTGTTTCGTTTGTGCGTTGTTCATGGATCTTACCACGTCTAATACTGTGCTGTGTTGGGGTTGGATTTTTTGACGTAATTTTAAAGTAGGTGAGTTTATGGTTGGTTTATTTTCTCGAACTTTTTATTTTTCACGTACTTTTCTGTTTGTTGACACACAAGATACGTTAAAGGGTTCGAATTAATATATTTTCGGTATTCGCTGAATTGTTTGCTTTCTGCCTCTGACTGTTTTGGAAATGATGCGTTTTTGTTTATTCTGCCACGTGCAGAGTGTACAGTGGCATTTGTTGGCGAGAGTTGAATCTTGGGCAACGATGAGATGATGTTTATCTTGTTGGTAGGCCACTGCATTGATGTACAGAAAAGCGCGAAGTCATTGTTTCTTCTAGGCACTCCCCAAGTTGCAAACTGTTTTTAATGTTTGAGAGGTAAGATCTATTGGTTAACCTTTTTTTCTTTATAGTTCGGTTATAATTATAAATGTTTATTGTACGAACAATATATTTTGCATATTTCTATAGTGACAGCATGACTTTGAGGCAATTCGTAATGTAGAACACATTATTTGCGGGAGTAACAAAGTTATTGCTCAATTATTAAATGTGAATCCATTAACACCACGGATGGATTCATTCATTTTTTGTACAGGCTACGAGAAACCCATTATTCCCAATTATTAAACCAATTAAAATGTAAAGGCCAGTTTTTTCTTGTAACCGGAGATAATTGCAGTTTCCTCTACATCAAACGATAGATCAATTTCTTTACCGTGTTTTTCCCAATAGCAATTAACCAATATCAGTAATCGTTTCATTTCCTTATTCGGTCTCATTCACGGTTTGTCTCATTCTCGTCGCGGCTAATTGACTTGCGTAAGGTTAGTTAATTCATAATCCTTGACCCAGTTACGCCGTGTTAACGGTGTAGTGATACAGGAACTCGCTGTGGGCGTGTTGATGTTTCGCAACGTATATATTAGTATCGGAGAGCAAGATAAGCTGATTAGAAGATCGGGTAATTTTATTGGGTAGTTTGTACTTGACCGTAGTGTTAAAGCGTTTATTAGTGAATTTCCTTTGGAAAAGTGAACTATTAGCATGACCCGCACGGTGAGACTTAAGCCCGGGACCACCCAAAGTTCCTAACGTGACCCCCTGAACACGTTTTGGGGGGTCGCTAAGAACTTTATATATATATGTATATATGTGTGTTCCCACTCTAGCGGTCGCAATTGTCCGTTTTACTTCAAATTTGGTATGGACATTCCTTTCTATAATCAGTTGGACAAGTTCGTGGGCAAAACAATCGGAAAACTCTAACCCCCTTTTTTGGGGATTTTAAGTTTTCTAATTTTGAGTTTTTGGGCCAAAAAGGGTCAGAAAAGCCCCGAATGTAAAACTAATGCATGTGAAAAGATCAAGACTAATGAGGCGAAACTTATAAGCACAACTTCTAGCACTAGTATTTAATTGTCGCAAGACAGTACATTGTCTTACGGGGATTTTACACCGGAAAAGGCTGTCTTTCATATCTTGATGTAACCCCAATACCCCTACACCGACTTGTTATGCTGACTATACCTCCTCCTAACCTTACAATGTGCACCATTGCCATCCTAATAGTGAATTGAAATCTAACCAGGAGTATCAGAACAGCCAAAAAATAACATTTTTCAATTTTTCCAAAAAATGTTACCAGTGTTGTTTTAAACCCTTTATTAGATTTTTCTAAAGGTTTTAATGCGAAAATTCACTTCCCCACTTCAGCGTGCAGCGTGAGAACTCGTTAAATATGCAATCATTGAGGATAACTTGTAAGAAAACTCCTTTTGATCAATGTTAACTCCTGTATGGGAATGGCTTGAAATATTTATATTGTTGCTTTAGCATTGAGTAGGTATTGACAGTTCGTAACAAGTATGACTTACAGCTTTCTTTACCTTGATCTCTCTGAGGCCATTCGCTTGTCCTCGCCCGTTTATTATGCACGTCAGCCGTAATTTATTGTTATTTATTAACATCGACGGATTGTAAGACTTCGTATATTTAGTCGCGAGTAAAATTTAATACCGAAAATATAAATTTAAAATTTAAAATTATATATTAATAGGTTCAATGAAGGTCATTATTATTTAAAAGTTATTTTGTTATATGTTATACGGATTATTTTGTACCTTTATGAAACGAACTAATAAATGACCTGTGATTCAAAGGTTCAAAGGTAGATTTCGGTTCAGTCCTACTATAAAACAATAATGCTAGCTTTCGTACCTAGTTTCCTTCAACCATGGTTGCGTGATTTACTCGTTCTAATATCCTATACTCTTATATGAGCAATGTTTGCTTGATTGGTTGGTTGGTTGCACAATTATCTCGAAAACGGCTCCGATTTCCTTAAAATTTTGGAAATAATTACAAGTCCTGGTATAAAAATATCTTCTAGACAGGTCTCATCTCCAATAAAAATCAAATAATGCTAAAAAACGAAATTGAAAACTTAAAAAATTAACATTGGGCTTATGGAGTTTCAAATCAAAACAAAAGAATTGTAACAGCTGTTCATAATCAACCAGGGAACTGTCAAAGTAATACTCTTGTTGTTTATGATTATTAACTTGTGGTTTCCTGAGAGTAGAGATTAAAACATTTGAGTTAAGATTACATATATAGAGTAGTAAAATAAATCAAAGGGACATTGAGCTATAAATAACAACTGGAGTGAACTTAAAAATGTAGAAAAGACGCAGATGAGTTATACAAATCTGAAATGGTAAAATATTACTCCGAGTCATCTAAACAAACTGACTGGCCTTTCCCCGAGCAAAGCTCGGCCCCCATGTACTTTTCATTCATATAAATATCTTCCGTTCCCTTAAAAATTCCGAAACGTTAAATAATTGTGATTCTAAGTGAGATAAAGGAAAACAATATGTTACACTTATTTTAGTTAGTAAAAAGCAACTTGATTGTGAATTGAATAGTCATTTGTAATTTCGAGATGGTCACAATTTTGGATTGGAGCAAGATACCGACCTCGTGGTGCGCCGTTGGGTTTTACATTCGTTGGGTCTTAAAACAGAGCAACATGTTGAGGGAGGATCTGATAATAGCCTCTAAATATTTCTGGCGGACATAACGTAACACCTTTGTGTGAAGGGTGTTAAGATCACCTTAGGGACTGATGCATGTGGCTGCCGCGTCCAAGAATAGATGTTACCAATTCAGACAATTTAGGGGTAGTACTAATACTAATATACCAACCTAAAGATTACTCAAATTTAATGTATAAGTTTATTTGTTGTTTACGTCACGGTGTCCAGATGAGTGCGGCTTGTTATTACTTACGGCGTAAATTAGTTTGTTTTCTACGATTAAAGTTCGCAACGTGAACGGATGTGTGTTTAAATTGATTAACCAAAGGGTGAGGTTTTCACCCTGAGGTTGGAAACCTGCGTTAAATATTCAGTGAGTGAACCCAATATTGGGGGATCTTCTTTTCGTACTACAAATAAGGAGGGCTTGTGATTTTTATTTTGAGGGTGCTTAAAAAAAGATTTAACCTCTCTGGTACTTTTTGGACAGTTCGTATAATCCCAGGTTGTCTCCTAGCTTGCCAGTTTGATCATATATTATTAGTGAATTTCCTCTGGAAAGTGAACTGTTAGCATGACCCGCACGGTGAAACTTAAGCCCTGGACCACCATAGAAGTTCCTAACGTGACCCCCTAAACACGTTTTGGGGGTCTTTCAAAATTATATATATATATATATATATATATATATATATATATATATATGTGTGTGTGTGTGTTTGCACTCTAGCGGTTGCATTTTTTGTCCGATTTACTTCAAATTTGGTAGGGACGTTCCTTTCTGTAATCAGTTGGACAAGTTCGTTGGGCAAAACAATCGGAAAACTCTAAACCCCTTTTTTGGGGATTAATCTTTCAAATTTCGAGTTTTTGGGCCCAAAAAGGGTCATAAAAGCCCCAGGTGTAAAATTAATGCACGTAAAAAGATGGGAATTAGTGAGGCGAAAGTTTTAAGCCCTCTCTCGTCATTCTAGCATAAATATTTACCGAGTTATTAAAGAAAATGTGTATCGACTAAACACAGTACGTTGTCTTATGGGGGTTTTACACTAGAGAAGCCTGTTATTCCTTTGTTAGAGTACTTTTATCATCCCCAGCAACCTCACGCCTACTTTCAAGCCTGTCTGGACCTTTTCCTAACCTTATAATGCGCAAAATTGTATTCCCAGCTTTGCAAGTAAATGAAACCAGGAGTATCAGAACAGCCAAAAAATCAATGTTTTCAGATTTCATTAAAAATTGGACAAATGTATGTTTTCACACTTATTTCGAGTTTTACAAGTTTTTATGTGGAAATTCACTTCCCTCACGTCAGCGTGCTGCGTGCGAACTCGTCTTAGTAATTGTGTCATCACTTGTGACTGCCAAAGAAGAGACTATTGAATTTTGAGTGCTCATAATTGAAATTGTCCATCGAACACTGTTGCTGTCCCAATCGGGCTTTTGACAGGAGATGGTGAGCAGTGAGGGTTGTGCAAGCGCAAGTACATTGTCATCAACTGGGTCGCGACTCGCGGGGCCTAAGGACTGATCGAGGCCGCTTTCCTCGTGGTGTAACAAGTCACAGACTCTCGCTTCCGACTCTATTGTAGCCACTTTGAAACATCGATGTACATTGCTGAGTCGTGTGTTCGTCAGAAAACGCATAATTTATCACACAATAACATCTATGAAAACGCAAGTGTTCCTAACATCCATTGTTGAGTATTTTTCATAAGCATTATGTTAATTGTGGTATGATGATTACAGCCTCATACTATTTACTGTATCCCATTGTATAAAGTGTAAGCCATTTTCATTTGCGCCTTTTTAGCGAATTTCCCCTATAGGGAAGAAGCTATTACCGTAGGTCTCATGGTAAGACTTCAGCCCGAGACCTTTCGTTTTGAGGTCCCCAGATGCCAAAAACACCATTCGTTCAAATTTTTATATGTGTGTGTGTGTGTGTGTGTGTGTGTGTGTGTGTGTGTGTGTGTGTGCGTACGCATCCATATCTTTGTCGGGACACACACCTGCATGGGAGCAGACAGTCGGGCAAACACCCAATTGTCGGGACTCACACACGTCCCGACAACCAATACTGCATCAAACGTTTTAGTTGGTCTCCAGAAAGACTTAGAAACAAAATTTGAAAATGACCCGACAGGCTCTGTACGAAACCGGTTTCACGTTTGCATATCTTTGTCGGGCCCAAAATATCACTGTACAGTGGTGCGCCAGTGGCGTTGCGGCGAACTACCCGAACTAGAGTGTGTGGCCCGACACTCGCTTCAAATGCTGACTTAAATAAACGCTTGTGATTGGTTGGAAACTCTTTACGTAATACAGCGTTGCCAATTCGATCTATTCCCTTGAGAAGGATTGGAAATTGGAAATTTTGCTTATGACAAGTGCCAGTTGGGCAGTTGCCAGTGTCAGTCGTCACTGTTGTAAGGTGAGTAATGTAACGTAATTACCTACTACACTACTGATAATTAATTACATGTCATGGATATGATTTTGCCTATATACAGTGTGTTAATTTTTACTTTCTCCCCCTTATACATTTGGAGAAAGTATTGTTTTCGTCAAAATTTTCGAATTTGAGTTGTTAGTTGAAATATTCGTTTTGGTGCACCCTGAACCCAAAAAAGTGATTTTTACGTGATGTCTGTGTGTCTGTCTGTTTGTATGGATGTGTACAGAGCTAGAGCCCAAACCAATGGTCCGATTTTTATGAAATTTGGTATGTAGGTACTAATCCACGATATCTCCAGGCGGTTTTTTCATTTTGGAATTTTTTTATTTTTAAGGGTAATTATCCCCCAAAAAACAGCCAAAAATCATGAAAAATTCAGATTTCTAAAAAACGGCTCTACCGATCTTGATTAAACATTAGTCGTTTGTATAAATTTAGTTTTCCAACAAAATGACACCACCCGAATTTCTATAAAACTTTGGGTTCAGAAATTACAAGACTTAAAATATCAAATATTCATTTTTTTATAAAAAATATTACTTTTCACCATTAAAAAGAGCTCAAAAAACTAAATAATTTAGTATTTTGAATTACTATTCTACGATTACTGGTTGCGGAGAAATTTTAAATTTAAATGTTGCGGTAAACGCAGTACGTTGTCCAGCTTTATTCTTATGGGGAATACAAAAATTACTATTTCTCTCTTATTTATTGATAAATTTCGTTCAAACTTGATATGCGAGTCAAGTTAGCATTGACCAACAGAGGAAATTCAAAATATTTTGCCCCTTAATAAACCTGAAGGGGGGGAAAAGGGGGCATTTCCCCTCTTAAAACCACGTGCGTAGCGATGGATTCTGTAGTGCCTCCTAAACAGGGATTTGGGTGGATATTTTTGAAAGCAACTTGTTTACAAGACTTTCTGTACATTTGATCGTGCTTTGTATTCTATATTTATTAAATCAAAACTAATTGATTCATTAAAGTTGGGCTAAAAGGGAAAAAGTATGTGTCAGTTTCCTGATACCGTTTATTTATGCTCACTATTGGAATCTCGTAAACCTTAATAGTTACAAGGAAGGTTAAACAAGTAAAGTAGTGCGTGACTAAAAACTAAATAAAATAGCAAAAAGAAATCAAAAATATTCACCAAACTCGTTCGCTACGCTCAAAAAAACATTTTTGACCAATAACAAAAATTGCTTATAAAACTCTTATTTTCAAGATACAAAATACCCCCGTAGCAACAAACCTGCGTCCTCAGCAAATTTCCAAAGTATATATATGTATCTTAATACCACAAAAAGCCACATAACAAGATTCATCAATATACATTCATAAATAAACGATTTACGACATTTTTATTATTCTCCATAAGAATAACATGGCGGCTGAGTATGCAGGCTTGCTGAAGCAAGGAACACAAAAAATGGGGTTTTATACAAACATCAGTATAACTCAAGTAGGGAAAGCTACATACCAAATTTTATTAATTTATGTTCATAATTAAGGGAGATAATAGGTTACTTATTTATCATAAGAATAACATGGGGCTGAGTACACAGGTTTGCTGCTACGGGAACTATCGGCCAAAAAATGATTTTTAGTGCAAATATTAATAGACCACAACGATATGAAGCAATATACCAAGTTTCATCAGGAAAAGTTGATAAATATGTGAGAAATACAATGTTTCTTATTCTCCATAAGAATAACATTGGACAACGTACTGTGTTTAGCACTTTCAATATCTCTGTACCATTTGACGTAGAGGAATGATCAGAATACCAAATTGTGTGTTTTTAAGCTGAATCCAATGGTAAAAACAAATATTTGACTTTTTCAAAAAATATATGTAAAAAATTCAAAAAAACATTTTTGGGGTACAAAAACCCCCCCAAAATCCCACTTTGGATGGGTCGATCTGTCTGGTTTTCGAACTTAAAGTGATAAATGTTGCTTTACGCGTTTGCACCAAATTTTATCAAATCGGACCTTTTTACGCGAGTTATCGCACCCACCGACACACACACACATATACATGTATATGTACAATTTCGAACGAATGGTGTTTTTGGGGTCTGGGACCTCGAAACGAAAAGTTATCATTGTCCCGGGCCTAGGTCTTGCCATGCCGACTACGGTAATAGCTTCTTCCCTATAGAGGAAATTCGCTAAAAATGAACACACTGTACACCTACAGGCTAGAAATCTTTGCTCTGAGATTGTATTTGGTCAATTAATTGCTAATAATGTTACTTTCTGTTGATATTTTAAACTTGCTGATAGTAACCGTAGTATTTTCATAAACCTAATTTCAAAGTTCACAAAGAAACAATATTTTTTTAGTTGGAGGGAATATTGTCAGGTTTATTGGTGCAAAAAATTAGAATTATTTTTGCTCTCTTCTAAGTCAGTATTTTCATAGAAAAATGTAGCAAGTTAATTTTTTATCTTGGCCTGTAGGGCTATTCTGTAAAAATCTACCAAGTTACCAAGTTTCCTCTCAAATTCTCTAAAGAAGGCTAACCTAGAACCTAGGTTCTGATTTATTTTTTATTATTCCCCAAAAGGGAAGTAAGTTACATTATAAACCTCATAGAAGGTGAGAAAAACCCTTATTCGAATTTTTTTATCATACAGTTATGTGGTTAAACACTAAGTTATCTGCTTTATAACATTAAAATGTATTGTTAAATTAATATAATATTCATTACAGTGTGCATAAAAGTATTACAATAAATCACAAACATCAGTGTAGGCTATTAAACTTAATTAATAATGGAGTGTGTTTGATTGACTTAGACACATTATAGATTGAACTTAAAAGCTCAAACATAAGGCCTCTGTTGGAATTACTGTCTATTAGGCTAGACTGTAGTTGGCAATGTTGGTTGAACTGTCTGCAAATGTACATCATTTATTGGCTCTCTTTATTATTTCATCTGAAGTTTTATAGTTTCTAGGTATCAGTTCTTAAACTTAATTATTAAAGTTGAATGACATTGAAAAGTGCTAAAGCCGTTTAATTTAAACCAGTGCCAATTTAAAATTGCTAAGAAAATAAATGTGATGTTATCAAACCTTGAGCTTAAAGCCATTATAAGCTGTAACTTATGCAGCCATCCTCTAACTTAAAAAGAGGAACCATCCACAGATCATGCATTATTAATTTACATCTCTTCTTAACTATCAACAGACGACTAAAAATCTACTTAAAAGAGGTATGAAAAAGCACCTAATTCTATTGAGTTGACACCCACATTCAAGTGAACAAAAATGAATTTGACCTTGTACAAACATAACCTTAGAAGTGAACAAACATAACCTTGTACTTGGCATCCTTGGAAGTAAAGTTACGTTAGGTTAGGGTTTTTAAGGTTTGGTATGGTAAACTAAACTTACCTGACCTTTTCCAACCCAAGAAACCTAACCTAACAATACCTAACCTAACAATACCTAACCTAAAATAACCTTTCCTGTATTTTTGGGGTAAACATAGGTCGGATGCAAAAAATAATATTATGATGAGGTTCAGCGTTGAACGGCAGTTTTATTTGACTACCCACATGCCATCCCCCAAACAAATTTTTTGAGCAATTTTCCAGAATTCCCCTACACTTTTCCGGCCATATATCCGTTGTTTTACGTCGAATCGGACAAATTCGTTGATATTCTTAATCTACTCGCTGTCCCGGTATCATTTTCGTGTATCCACATGTGCCATTTTCGACGAGATTTTTTAATATTCCAGGGTGTTCCTAGCTTTTCCGCTAAAAAAAAATATAATTTCCAGAATCCAGAATCCACCGTGAAATTCCCTACATTTGGGTAAAACAATTTTCAAATTCGAATGAGATCGTTGATCGATGGTTTAACCTCTGAAAAATTATGGTTTTCTCTCTTTGTATTAATATATTAACATATAAATGTAAGACTTATATTAATGTCGTAAACAATCTTTACAAATCCAAAATATGTTTAAGACTATTTTACAAAAATAAATATCTTACGTCTTAATTTAACCTAGGGTGAAGTGGAGTGTTGTAATCAGGAAATCAGTCTTGAAAAAGTAAAAACAGATTCCTAACCTTTCCAAAAATAAAATAGACATAGCCTACATTTTTGAATAAACCAAAAAATATTTCAAAAGGATTTGGAAACCATTTTAAAACTGATATAATGGAATAAATACACAGTGTGTCTCAAAACTCCCCCCTCCCCCATATTATGTTTTATGTTTTTATTAATGGAGATAGAAAGCTTTACTGTGAGGAATGTTTATGTGACCGAAGAAAGAGGTTTTTCTAGTATACAATTTTCAAGCCCTATTTTGGAAATGGGGTAATTTGGGGGCAAGTCTAAGTAAACAATTTAAACGTAAACCCCTTACATTATGTGATCATCACTTTTAAGTCCTTGTTAAAAGAGGAAGAATGGTGCAAATTAAAGGACTCTATGTTGTTCCTATCCAAAATGGCGGCCATTTCAATTTCGGATTTTCTATGCAATACCCCTTAAATAGTATTTTATAGGGATAAAACCCACGAAAATGTACGTAATTTGCACTCAAAGTACCCAAAGTGACTTCGAGTTGACAGAATCACATCCAGGACTTTATACCATACCCTAAATTTCCTAAATGTTACCTTATTTTGCTTTTTTCTAAATAATGAAAATTTGAGTTACGACCTGATTTGAGTCCTGGGTATGATTCTATCATGACTTCAGGTACCTAACTTGAATGCAATTCACGTACATTTCCGTGGGGTTTACCCCTTTAAAATGCTTTTTATTGGCAATTTTATTAAAAAATTTCAACTTTAAATTAGTGCCATTTTGGATAGGGTCAACATACAGACCTCTAAATTGTGTCATTCTTCTTATTTTATCAAGAGCTTTAAAATTAAGTATCACAAGGTAGGGGTTTGCATTTAAAATCTTTGGCTTACCCACAAATTTTAAATGTTTTTAACAAAATAGGGTTGAAAATGTGTATACTTAAGAAAGTCCCTTTGGTAACATAAAAATTCCACAAAGTAGTTTACCTCCATTAATACAAAATAAAGTTATAATGTGGGGTGGGACTTTTCAGACACACGGTATAGTGTATTTGTTTAGATTTTTTATCAATAAAATTAATTTTTGTAAAACATATTCTCCACTATTACTGTTACCACACTTCACCTAAATTAACATTTTTTTAAACTCTGATTTTCCTATTCATATATTTAAAATTGTAAGAATTAAAAAGTGAGGCTAGAAAATAACTAAACTGGTTACTTACAAGAGAAACAACACCGATGTTAATCCCTTTTTCATGCCTTTTAACATCCCCTCTTCTCCCTGGTATGATTGCGATAAAGTATAGTTTGTCTTAAAAAAATTCGGGATATTTTCTAGTTTTACCTCGTTTATAGTTATTATATTGTTGAATATATGAACTTAGTTGAAGTTTTTGTAAAACCTATATTTTACACTAGAACATATAAAACACAATTTTAAATTGTTAGTTGTATGACTATTTTCATTTTGTAGAGTAATAAACTTTTTCTATATGTAAATTTATCTGCATTATTTAACACTTACATTTTACTTCCTGATTCTCCCTCTGTAATAAAAAAATCAATCATCCTAAACAATTGAGATCCAGTTGTCTGTCCAGTTCAGGTAATCAAATTTCACTTTTTAAGTCCTAATTAATGTTAAGAGAAACTGCAAATTCAAATTTAAAATTTTGAAAAGTTTTGTCTAAGCTCACTCAGACAAAATGGAGGTAACAAAAATCTGACCACACATAAGGAATCTGTCCATGGATCACTACATGATCTATGGATATACTTATATTTCCCTGCTGATCAGATTATGCCACTTTATTCCATTGAAAGAATATGAGGACAAGGAAGAAATGCCTTATGTTTATCACAGTATACAAGAATTAAATACACTGCAAGCTGCTTTTATTTAGCACAATTAAAATAAATCAAGGGTTTGGATTATTTAAGTTAAGATTGACTCTTCATACTCTCTACCAGTGCTACCTTGCATTACAGTTTACTTTTTGAGCCTACAATACAACTCTCATAGAGAACATTTTAGGAGTTAATAAATTGAAACTGTACAATATTTATTTCATTACCAGTTTGGTTTTAGAAATAATAACAATCATCTTCCTGCCTGTAATCTGTTATGAAATTGGTAAGGTTAAAGAATTTTTCATAAAATCATAAGCATACTTCAATAAATAGGTGTTCTAATACAATAGTGTATTATGCTGTTAATTTTTTAATCTCTCTTTAACAAGACACGGAAGGCCATGCTGTGTTATTTTAAAGTGAATACATAATTTTTTTGGCTGTTCTGATGCTCCTGGTTCTATTTACCTGCAATGCTGAGAATACAATGCTGCGCATTATAAGGTTAGGAGAGTGTCCAGTCAGGATTGAAAGTAGGTGTATGGATTACGGGGATGATAAAATACACCAACTTATGAATAACAGGTTGTTCTAATGTAAAACGCCCATTAGACAACGTACTGTGTTTAGTCCACATACATTTTCTTTAATAACTCGGTAAATAATTGTGCTAGAATGACGAAAGAGGGCTCTCACGTTTTGCCTCAAAAATCTCCATCATTTTACTTGCATTTTACATCCGGGACTTTTGTTACCCTTTTTGGCCCCAATACCCCAAAATTTTCAACATAAAATCCAAAAAAGGGGGTTAGAGTTTTTCTATTGCTTTGCCCAACGAACTTGTCCAACTGATTATTACAAGGAATGTCCCTATCAAATAAGTTAATCGTAAAAAAATTCGACCGCTAGAATGCAAACTCACACACCCACACACACACACACACACACACACACACATATATATATATATATATAGGGGGCGTGTGGTATATGTATATCCACAATTTCGAGAGACCCCCCAAAACGTGTTCAGGGGGTCACGTTAGGAACTTCTATGGTGGTCCAGGGCTTAATTTTTACCTTGCGGGTCATGCTAATAGTTAAAATTTCCATAGGTAATTCACTAAAAATTTAGTTTAGAAATATTGCACACATTTTTTTCTGTGTGTTTTCAGTAACAGCATTTCTTTTTAATAAAAAAACATAAGATTTATTTCAGGACGATATAAATTGTAATTTTTTCAAGTTTCAAGGGGGGAATATATCCCCCTGACCCCCCCATCCACATCACAGGTGAGGGGGGTGGGGGAAGTAAGGTATGGGCCTACAGAAGCAGACCTCGCTGTAAACGCGGTGGCCGTGGGGCTGCTATTGCCGCGCGCCAAGCTCCAGCTCCAAGCCAAGCGCGCCAAGCTCCAGGGCGATATGGCAACACTGGGATGACTCATCTGGCTACGATTCACCGTATTTTAACACACAAACGGACATGTCCTCGATCTATATGTTTGTCGGGACAATAAACACACTATCGTGTTTGTCGGGACATCCCGACAGTAAGTTTTCCTAGTTCACTCAGACAAAATGGAGTGTAACAAAAATCTGACCACATATAAGGAATCTGTACTTGAGGATGAACATTAAATATGTTTCAGCTTGAAAGTCCCGACAAGTGTGTTATATTCAGGTGTCCCGACTGAGATACGCATGCGGGTATGTGTGTGTGTGTGTGTGTGTGTGTGTGTGTGTGTGTGTGTGTGTGTGTGTGTGTGTGTGTCCGTAAGCACGATAACTCTCGTAAAAAAAGGTCCAATCTTAATGAAATTTGGTACAAATGTGTGAATTACCATTTATTTGAACGAGTTCGAAAACCAGATGAATCGCACCATCCGAAGGGGGATTTTTGGGGGGTTTTGTACCCCAAAAGTGTGTTTTTTGGGTTTTCACATGTAATTTTTTTTCACCATTAAATTCAGCGAAAAAAACAAAGAATTTGGTATTTTGATCATTGTTCTACGTCAATTGGTTACCGAGATATTGAAAGTGCTAAACACAGTACGTTGTCTAATGTTATTCTTATGGAGAAAAAGAAAAATTGTATATCTCACTTATTTATGAACATAAACTGGTGAAATTTGGTAAATGGCTTGATCTGGTTGTGGTTTATTGTTGTTTGCACAAAAAAACAATTTTTCGCCTATGGTTCCTGTAGCAGCAAACCTATAGGTACTTGGTCCCCATGTTATTCATATGGAAAATACTTAAAATGTTATATATCGCTTATTTATGAATGTATATGGATGAAACTTGGTATGTGACTTCACTAAGATGAGTTCTATTGATATTTGCATAAAAACCAATTATTTTGTGTGCCTTGTTGCAGGAAACCTGCGTACTCATCCCCAATGTTATTCTTATGGAGAATAATTAATATTTTAAACATCGCTTGTTTGTGAATACATTTCTTATGAATCCTGTTAAGTGTTTTAATGTGTTATGTTATATATTCATTGGAAATTCGCTGAGTGTGCAGGTTTGCTGCGACGGGGGTATTTTGGTTTGAACAGACTATCCCTTAAAAACCGCAAAGTAATGATGGGAGTGTTATAGAAGGAATCAATATTTTACCCGAGGTTTTCTTGCCAAAATACTTTTTTTAATTCCTACGTTTTATATGCATTTACTTTTTCAATAAGATTTAGGTATTTTAGCATTCAATTACCATAACCCAAATATTATCAATTTTCACAAAGTTATGTTCACCAGCAAAGTTATGTTGGTTTATGGCCAGCTGTAAAACGTCTGTGGCGGCGAAATCAAGAACGAAATTTATCTTCAAGACATTTACAACAGTTTTATACCGTCGGAAATAAAATGCAATCACAAAAGAATAACTATGCGAAATATTTGTCATCGACACAAAAACTCCCCAGTCCTGTTGGCCCGGTTGAGTGAACTTCTGATGGTGTTGCTGCTTGGAAGGAAATTTACAAACAATTTATTCACACGGAGTAAGCCGCACGGAACAGCGTTTATGAGAGTTGGCACTTGTATTAAATCACCAGTCGAGACACCGGTCGCCGTCAATGGACCCACATTCGTATGCTAACCAGACCTCAACCTTTACGCATACTCACCGTAAATCAAAAGTTGAGCGGTCTCGACTGGAAGCGGCCCTTGGCGCGGGTCCCGTCTGTGCGAGTGTCGCGAGGATCAAGTGTGTGCTACCGAGCAGAAGGTCGGGGCCTTCCGAAGGAGTGTTTAGGTTGTTTCGATCGCCCTTGTCACTTTTTGCAGCTCACTTCCTTCAGGTCTTGACCGGAGGACGATTGGACAATGGGACATTGAAGATTTCCGTTATTTCGCAATCGCAAGGTTGAGTCGTCCTTGAAAGCGGTCGTGAGTATGAGTGGGTTTCCAAGCAATTGTAACGTATTGGAAAAACAAACCATGAGATAACTGTGTATAATAAATTGTACAATAACAAAATAAAATATACCCCCGTCGCAGCAAACCTGCATACTCAGCGAATTTCCAATGCATATTAATTTATCTTAATACCACATAAAGCCACATACCAAGTTTCATCAATATACATTCATAAATAAACGATTTATGACATTTTAATTATTCTCCATAAGAATAACATGGCGGCTGAGTATGCAGGTTTGCTGAAGGAAGGAAAACAAAAAATGGGGTTTTATATAAATATCAATATAACTCATTTAGGTAAAGCCACATACCAAATTTCATTAATTTATTATCATAATTAAGGGAGATAACACGTTACTTATTCTCCATAAGAATAACATGGGGCTGAGTATGCAGGTTTGCTGCTACGGGAGCCTTTGGCAAAAAATTGTTTTTTTGAGCAAATATCAATGGTCCACAACCAGATGAAGCCGTATACCAAGTTTCGTCAGTATACGTTCATAAATAAGCAAGATATAAATTTTTCTTTTCCTCCACAAGAATAACATTAGACAACGTACTGTGTTTAGCACTTTCAATATCTCGGTAACCAATTGACGTAGAGAAATTATCAAAATACCAAATTGTGTGTTTTTTAAGCTGAATCCAATGGTAAAAACTAAAATTTGACTATTTCCAAAATTATATGTAAAAAATTTAAAAAAAAAACATTTTTGGGGTACAAAACCCCCCCCCAAAATACCCCTTCGGATAAAGCGATCTGGCTGGATTTCGAACTTAAAATCATAAATGTTGCTTTACATGTTTATACCAAATTTCATCAAAATCTGATAATTTTTACGAGAGTTATCGTGCTCACGGACACACACACACACACACACACACACACACACACACACACACACACACACACACACACACACACACACACATACAGTTTTGAACGAATGGTGTTTTTGGGGTCTGGGGACCTCAAAACGAAAAGTTATCATGGTCCCGGGCCTAGGTCTTACCATGCCGACTACGGTAATAGCTTCTTCCCTATAGGGGAAATTCGCTAAAACGCGAAAGTATAGTTTGTCTGTAACTAGGAGGACGCTCAGATATTCGCGTAATGGGATGACAGAACTCGGAAATGGTAGATGAGAGTTAATGCTGTTAACGTAAGTTCTAATCGAAATTTCATCACAAAATATTAAATAAATAGTCCTGAGGATTCTCTAGGAAAAAAAAACTTTTCTTTTGGTAAATTTAAGTCAGAGGATAAATCGTTCTTAATTACATTAAATCATTTAGAGGTGCAAATTCTTCAACAAAAAATATCACAGTAAGTTGCTTATAACTTGCGGTGGATTATTTATCGAATCGATCTTTTGGTGTTTCAATCAATCACGTTTACCTTAATTAATGTGTTTCATACAATCCTTTTTTTCCAAGAAAATTTCAACTGTAAATACCATCGCTTGAGCAGTTAAAGGAAGGAACAAGCAGCAAGCTACTCGAGAAACTCGGAAACATTTGCGCCAAGTTTTGTCAGAAACCTCTCGTTCCATGTTGAGAATTGGCTCCGGTCACGACACATTAGGCTTTTCTTACTGTTTTCCCCATAAAGCCAATGCAATATTTCAAATCCCGTTCCTCTTCAGCGGATTAATCCGATACCGTTGATTTATAGTTAACTAGATGACCCGACAGACGTTGTCCTGTCTTTAATTTGAATATTAAATGTGAACTGGAATAAATAACAATAAATATATAAAAAAATAAACTCGTTTATTGTAATGCTTTTTGGTATACAACATTATTAGTCTTGTTTTTTGGCGCATAAATAAATAAGTTTGATGGGTTTCCGACACGGGAACAGGCGACAAAGTTATATAAAGATTCTGGTTCACATTATAGCACAGTTAAATGAAAAGATTCCAGCTCAAATTATAACACTTTTTACCTTGGTTATTAAAAAAGCTTTGAACTAAGTACAATTTCTAAATCCTTGACAAAATAAAAACCAAAATGTAAACAAATAAACACATGTTTTTTAACTCATTCAAATCTTAGTATTGATTACATATGATCAAACCAAATGGCATTGGAAATTTTCAAATATCAGGTTCTGCCATCTAGGGGATAAATTGTTAATGGTTAGGGATAAGTCTACAGGAGAACGTTGTCCCTCAAATTCTTATATTAATGATTTATTTGTTCACGAATTATAAATATAAACCCTTTTTCTCATTTGGGGAAAACTTTTCACTATATACTAAGTACGTTATGTTTCATGAAATGTATTTGATTGATATTTAATCATGATAGTTTCTTTGTAATTGGAAATTATCTCTTTTGTATCTCACAGTTTAATAAAAGCATTTTCCACCAATGTTAATTTAAAGGCATTTTTTACAATTTTTAAAGTCAAATTACTAAATAATGGTTGGGTGGATTAAAAATTTTCTTTCATACAAACCTTCCCCTGGCATTAAGGAACACAACAAAAAAAGAATCGTCCAATTTGATGCACTCGTTCTCGAGTTATGGAGTCACGTCAAAAAAAGGGATTGTGATTTATTTATATAGATTTTAAATTGCAAAAATACCTAGCGTTTTCAGTGAGCTGAATTTCGATATCACAAATAGTTTGCGCATAAAAAATGTAAACATTGAATATTTTAGAATGTTATTAAACGATTATTATTTGTGATATCAATATTCTGAAATAGTGAGGAATATTTCCTATTAAGTGAGCTACTAACGATTTCGGATGACGCGTTGAGGTGGGATGAAATTTTGAAGTCAACATTGGTCTTTTGGGAGAAACCGGTAGAATCAGGTGACTGGAGCTCCCTATCATCGGGTTTACCCGAGCTTGTATTTAATATAATCCTTTATACTCAAAGACATTTGCAACTACCATTGCTCCAGTTGTAGGGGGGAGGAATAGCACATTCAAGTTAACTGAAACACGGTTTAAAAAGGCTCCTCGACAAAATATTTGGGTGGAAAGATCAGAAATGCCGTCATCTTCGAAGCCATCCGCTTGTCCACTTTTCCAAAGATTGAGATTTTGTGTGGTTATTCTTTGCGATTGTACCTCAAATATAATCCAACAACATTCGCCAAGTGGAAACTCCCGCTACCTCTAACACCATTACAATGCCCCTTGTTCTCGATCGGGTCACCGTTGCACTGATTGATTCGTCAGAACAATAGCAGTAGCCGCGGCATTGCCCAATGGCGGGGGACAGGCGATGCAAGGGATGAATATGTATGGTTATGCAAGAGCATTGTCGGTATGTAACCGGGCTAATCAGGCGGATTTGCACACGATCGCTGCTTAATTGCCTGTCATAGCGGCTGGGCCGTGGCAGAGGTAAGTTCCAGCAGATTGTCATGTTGTGGTCCCGGGGGTTAAGTGGTCAACAGGTGAGTGTCTTTAACGTGGGTTACAGAATTTGTCAGTCTTGGCATTTAAAACATATTTGGTGATAATGTTTCCTTTCTGTACCTTGTCTTTGGGAAGGGCGCGTTGATATTGTTGCAACCAGTTAGGCTACGATAAGTTTTGTTATGTCATCATGTCTACTATGTTCTTTGAAACACTATATACAGTGATCGTGCTTTTAAACAAATCAGATCGGGCTTTCAGTTATGAATAAAATATCTCGTCTGCTCGCAATAAATAAAATTTACACATGGAAACTGTGCAAATACTTTTAGTATCTGGGGGCCGAGCCATGCTCGGGGAATGTTGATACTTTAACCCCGTGTGATATATTTTGTTTTTTCAACAGTCCACTTTTGAACGACTGGTTGGCTTTGATTTAAAACCCCAAGCCCAAATTTAAATTGAGATTGTCCTGATATTAAGGATTTTGCCAATCAATTACTGACGCCCAAACAAAATCCTTCAAAGTAAAAAAAATCCTTCTGCGGGACCCTAAGGTCCATTTAACACGGAGATATTACTCGTATTAGCGTATAGGTTATATTTGTTATATTATAATACTACACGGGGTTTTGAGTTTTTTTATTAGTTCCATAATCTGCGGATGTTAGTTGCTAGGTTGCGGCACTTCTCGCTCTGCTGTCAGTATTAAGTACGCCTATTCTTCAGGTTGGTTAGCCAACGCTTCCAAGTGTCAATGAGGT
This sequence comes from Allygus modestus, assembly GCA_963675035.1. Taxonomy (NCBI): domain Eukaryota; kingdom Metazoa; phylum Arthropoda; class Insecta; order Hemiptera; family Cicadellidae; genus Allygus; species Allygus modestus. Next base: position 61,838,855 of record OY776114.1, read on the forward strand.
ACCAGAAGAGCCTGCAGCTGTTTCTTTGACATATAGTCGGTAAAGGTTAACGCCATTTATTTCGCTGATTTACTAATCACCGTTTGTCTCGATACAACTTGCAGTGTCTCGAGAATATGTTTGTCTTCGTGTTGGTGAATTACGTAAATCCTACAATCTGCCATTGAAACAGTGTCTAAAGGCCACCTCAGAAGTTTTTATGAAACCCCTGCTCTTTTATGACGGACACCCTTCAGATTTCTTGCGTTTGAAAGTCAACATTTAGTTTTTCACGAGGCTTTCCAGGTGAATGTTCGTGCTACGCCCCCGGTATGTTGGTGAATTTCAGCCGTCACAGTTTGCATTGACATTAAGAGTAACATCAATAACATGTCGATATCGTCGGTCCGCTTGTTTACAATGTGTGATAACACGCGACTACGTTAGTCAGCCATTGACCTCATATGTCAAAAACCCTTTAGATGGCTTGCGTTTGAAAGTCAACATTTAGTTTTTCACGAGGCTTTCCAGGTGAATGTTCGTGCTACGCCCCCGGTATGTTGGTGAATTTCAGCCGTCACAATTTGCAGTGACATTAAGAGTAACATCAATAACATGTCGATATCGTCGGTCCGCTTGTTTACAACGTGTGATAACACGCGGCTACGTTAGTCAGCCATTGACCTCATATGTCAGCCCACACCCCCTCTATACATACTCGCCTCTATACCGTGTGTACACATTTGTTATGTATTATAGATCCTACGTTTACCTTCCAACATTCTAAATTTGTATACTAAATGTATTTATGTATTTTACAGGTAGGTGTTAAAACAGATTCACTGCTTGCTTGTGAGTACACTTACTTGCTCTCGTTATGCGTTAATGGTTTAAGGTATAGAGTTGAACTCTAAGCTTTAAAAGTTTTATTTTTGAATATACAGTTAGCCTATATTATTAAAATTTGTTACATAAGAATTGTTTTACGGCCAATGATTGCGGTGAAAATTGATTTTGTTTTTCAATTACAGTAGCTGTAAACTGGGTACGTTACAATGTACAGTAATAAAGTCAAAGTACAATATTATTTGGATGAATCAATCATTTATAATTTCTCTCACATTTGATAACTAATTGCATCATAAATTTGTATGTAAGTTAATCTATTGATCAATGGAGGATATTAGGAATATTTTGTTGCCACCTAACCCTGGGTGGGAGAAGGGGGATTCCCCCTCTTAAAACCATTGTGAGTAACAAATGAGGCTTTGATGCCTCAAATAATGAACGACATTACAATAAATTAACTGTAATTTATGTTTTTCAGTCAAGGCATTTTAGACCCAGAATAAATTAATTGTTTTGCACTCGAGTTCTTGTAAATTAGTAAAATCATCCAAAAGTTAGAAATATACAAATAATATGTAATTTTAAATAAGATAAGAAATACTATTTAAAAATAAATTAAAAATGTTCAAAATTGTTGTTTTACTAAATGGTAATTGTTGTTTGATTTTATTTGTAAAGTTATTGTAATGTATATAAAATCGTTCCATAGAGTAAGGTAGAATAATATAGCCCTATTAATTTTAAAGCAATAAAACTAAATAAATAAAAATATGCAGGTGAATATTTATCAAAAATATTGTATTCAAAACTTTTGTTATAGACTAGACGTACTTTGTACTAAATGTAAAGGAATTTTTAAATTAAAATTCTGTTTAAAAGGAGATGTATAAATTTGCTGTTATTTATTCGGATAGGTGTAAATCCGTCAACTGTCAGGTTTCATCGGGATTTGCTCAATCAACGGCGTTTCGCTCTAATTCCAACGAATATCGGGATTACACGCACCTGCGGCCGTGAATAAAACTGAATATCGCAATCCCTTGGCGGCTCTGCGGTCTGGGTCGTTATTCTCGACGACCGGTATTTGTTAGTTAGCAGCCACAGCGGCCGTTTGCGGTCCCACGCAGTGTTTATCGCCCATTCAATTGTTGTTCTCGTTATTGGTGGGTTGCGTACAAATTATACATTGTACCAGCGGTTTTCAATCTTGATTGGTCAAGCCTGGATTTGAACACTAGTAATGAAAACGGGATGATTTCATTTCATAATGCAATTTGTTTAGTTAACTGTAATAAAAAAATATTTATTTTGCATAAACCCTCTATTTAAAGAAATTTAAACCTAGATTGCCTAAAAAACTGTTACATTTATGTATTAGAAAATATTTGTTTAATGCTAAGTAAAGATAATTTATAGTTTGTAATTCTACTTATTTGTAGTTGGTTTTGCTCTTGAAGGTACTTCAGCAAAACTTATAAAAATGCCATGAGGCAGGGGAGCTAAAATATGAGCTCCTTATCCCAGCAGAGTTTGCTCAAAGCATTCTAGTTCTAGGCCTAGTGTGCGAATGATAAAACTACACATATAAATTCGAATTTTATACTGAGCTGGGGGCCATATGAACACTGCACTTTCAAAATATAAGATTAATACCCCCGTCGCAGCAAACCTGCATACTCAGCTAATTTCCAATGGAGATATAAATGTCTTAATACTTCATAAAGCCACTTACCAAGTTTCATAAAAATATATTCAAAAATAAGCGATATATACAATTTTAATTATTCTCCATAAGGCACATTGGGGCTGAGTATGCAGGTTTGCTGCATCAAGGAATACAAAAAATGGGTTTTTATGCTGATATAAATATAACTCAACTAGGTGAAGTCATATACCAGTTTATATTCATTTATGTTTATAATTAAGCATAACATAGCATTTAGTTATTATCCATAAGAATAACAAGGGGCTGGGTATGCAGATTTACTGCTACGGGAGCCTTTGGCAAAAAATTATTATTTTGAACAAATACCAATGGTCCACAACCAGATGAAGCCGTATACCAAGTTTCGTCAGTATACGTTCATAAATAGGCGAGATATAAAATTTTTCTTTTCCTCCATAAGAATAACATTAGACAACGTACTGTTTTTAGCACTTTCAATATCTCGGGAACCAATTGACGTAGTGGAATGATCAAAATACCAAATTGTGTGTTTTGTTTAAGCTGAATACAACGGTAAAAACTAAAATTTGACAATAAGAAAAATTATATGTAAAAAATTTAAAAAAAAAATTTTTGGGGTACAAAACCCCCCAAAATACCCCTTCGGATAGAGCGATCTGGCTGGTTTTCGAACTTAAAGTCATAAATGTTGCTTTACACGTTTATACCAAATTTCATCAAAATCGGATCATTTTTACGAGAGTTATCGTGCTCACGGACACACACACACACACACACACACACACACACACACACACACACACACACACACACACACATATATACAGTATCGAACGAATGGTGTTTTTGGGGTCTGGGGACCTCAAAACGAAAAGTTATCATGGTCCCGGGCCTAGGTCTTACCATGCCGACTACGGTAATAGCTTCTTCCCTATAGGGGAAATTCGCTAAAAAGGCATTGATGAGTCAAAGCGTTGATACATTTTTAATAGAAAAACCCCGCAATAGTTTTTAAAATGTAGTTTGTGGTGTTGTCTAGGTGTGTGTTGCCTATAAAAAAATGTTGTAACTTCCAAATAGGAGCATGGACTTTCTTTACGTGACTTATAAAGAAAACCCCTAATCGAACCCCTCTTAGAGGGTCGCGCCCTACATTTGGGATCTACGGGCATAATCTTTAACCACTTCACTTTCTAGTTCCCTTGTGAAACACTGACATGGAAGTCTAAAAATATAGTTTATTTTTTTCCTAGTTTTCCAAAACACTTTAGATTAATTTGTTCACAATAGATTTTCCTCTGTTCATTAGGGAAAATTGTTTGGGTTACCGCACAATCATGTCGCTAATGCGTTCGCATCGGTGAAGGGGGAGGGGGAGGGAAGGCCTGTGACGTCACAGTGCTGGGAGCACTCTGATGGGTGTGATTGGAGTATTAACAAGGCAGTGGCTACGTACACGTCCGACGTGAGCCGCTACTGTTCACGTCCGTTCCAAATTATGCACCGTACGTTACTTTTCCTGTGATTTGTAAAACAAATTGAGAGCCAGAAAACCTCCTAACCTAACCTAACGTAACCTAACCTATCCTAACCTAACGTAACATAACGTAACGTAACCTAACCCAACCCAACCTAACCTAAGCGGTAGCGAAGTTAATTTGCCCTTACATTGGACGTGTACGCAGTCACTTCGTATTAACAACGCGCCGTGCTGTAGAGTCAGTCAAGGTTGGACTGCTGGTACCAAGGTTTGACGGGAAGGATAACGTCGACGGTTTGTAAATTGGTTGTTTTGTATCGGGGAGACCGAGCACGCTCAAGATATTTGATTCGTTTCGTGGGTGAAAAATATATCCACTGCAATCTATGCAATCTATTCAATGCTTCTGATCTCTATTTTTAACAAATTCTTGGTTGATACTTTACCCCCAGTGTGAGTGCTATTTGTCAGTCCACCAGATAATGTATTAGTGAATTTCCTATGGAAAGTGATTAGCATGACCCGCACGGTGAAACTTAAGCCCGGGACCACCATAGAAGTTCTTAACGGGACCCCCTGAACACGTTTTGTGGTGTCGTTCAAAATGATGTGTGTGTGTGTGTGTGTGTGTGTGTGTGTGTGTGTGTGTGTGCGCGCGCGCGCGCGCTCTAGCGGTCGCATTTTTTTGTCCGATTTACTTCAAATTTGGTAGGGACGTTTCTTTCTATAATCAGTTGGACATGTTCGTTGGGCAAAACAATCGGAAAACTCTAAACCCTTTTTTTGGGGATTATTCTTTTATTTTGAGTTTTTGGGCCCAAAAAGGGTCAGAAAAGCCCTGGACGTCGAATTAATGCATGTATTAATATGGGAATTAGCGAAGCGAAAGTTTTAAGCCCTCTCTCGTCATTCTAGCATAAACATTTACCGAGTTATTAAAAAAAATGTATATTGGCTAAACACAGTACGTTGTCTTATGGGGTTTTTACATTAGAAAAGCCTGTTATTCATGTGTCGGTTATTTGTATCATCCCCTGCTACCACGCACCCACTTTTAAGCCTGACTGGACCTTCCCCTAACCTTATAATGCACAAAATTGTACACCTAGCATTGCAGGTAAATTAAACCAGGTGCATCAGAACAGCCAAAAAATCAATGTTTTCATATTTCAACAAAATTGCAATAAATGTATTTTTTACACTGGTTTTGAGTTTTAAAAGTTTTGTCTGTGGAAATTCACTTCCCTCACGTCAGCGTGCTGCGTGCGAACTCATCTGTTATGATTCTTTTGTTTTAATGCGAAACGCCGTAAGCCTAATCTTAAAATTTCAAATTTTCAAAGATGAAATGTATGAATTTTTCTGGGGTTGAGGTTTTTACCAATAGGTTTGTTATGTCCATAAGCACCTGATCCAAAGTTTTGACTAGACCATTCCGCTGGATTCCGAGATAAAGTTTGCAAAAACATAATCAATCAGTCGTTTTACATTATAGAATTTTCGATGTGATTAAATAAAAATTTATGTATTTTTGTACGAACGCCGTTTTTGCTAAGATTTATAAGGTTTAAATTAGCTTTTTCTGTACAAAAATTCGTAATCGTGGTATTCTACGACTTAGTTCAGTAGTTAATTCTATAATTGCTCTGTAATCATGTCGATGATTACTCAATTATTTAATTTAAATGTCACGTGTTGCTACACAGGGTTTAATAAATTGCAGTTTAGACGCTGTAATATATGTTTGTATGCGGTACAACAAGTCATTCTGGCAGGTCCTAGGGACATATGGGTCTGGTCCTTTTTGTGTATTTACCGATTTGATTGTAAGTGCAGTATATCTTATAGTGTGAGAAGTAATTTGTAAATCCTGTGAATATGATTGGTACCAATAAAATGGCTTTCTAAATGAAACTGCAAGTGATGAAATGTTACATTTTTAATGTATTTGAGTAACATGTTTTACAAAGTAAATTGTAAATTATTTTCGTTTTTGTGAAGCGTTTAAAGTTTAAAGTTAGTTTTGGGAACTAAAAGATTCGTTTTCGCGACTTGGCTGTGGAGAATCTCGGCCGGTAGTCGCGCGCCGTGATGCAACAAAGCCAATACCGGATTGTGCAAGTGTGGCCAAAAACCTTAGCTTACTCTCTCTAAACGATAGGCGCTAGCACTAACGCCGGTTTATGAAGCCGTTTCGGTTCAATTGGCGAAAACAATGGGGTTCTTTGTCGTTAAATTGACAGTATTGTGTTGCAAGCGAAGAATTTCAGTTTCGTACTAATACAATATACCGTTATCCTATCCTTGCTTGCTTGTTTGTGTGATTGCTTGCAACTCTGATTCAAAAACGGTTCCAACGATTTCCTCCAAAACTTTTACTTACCTAATATCTGGGTTAAAAATAAGTTGTAGACAAGTACCATCCCCAGGAAAAATCTAATTATCTAAAAATAAAAATTGGTAAAAATTAATAAATTAGCATTTTGGGCTTATGAAGTTTCAAATCAAAACAAAATGATAACAGGTATTTATAATGAAAATGACCTGTCAAAGCAATACACATGTAATTTAATTATTGACATGCGGTTTCCTGAGAGCAGTGACTAAAACCATTGAATGAAGATTGCATAAGAATGGTCATGTCATATACAAAATGACTCAGCTGGACATTAAGCTATACTAACAACTGGAGTGACCTTACACATGCAGAAAAGAGGCGAATGAACTAAGCAAATGTGCTCGTCACTATGGGGACGCGTTGTAAATTTACACCAAGTCATCAAAACAAACGGAATTACCTTCCCCGAGCAAAGGTCGTTCCCCCTAGGTAGTGCTTCACATTATACTAGAGGATACAAATTTTGGTTTCTACCGTAATTACATTAATTTTGCGTCAGGACTTGATTTTATAAAACAATAAAATTACGGGAATCATACTAAAGGGGAATTTACACTGAAGCGTGTATGTTTATGGCCTTATCTAGGTCATAGACGGGACATGGTGGCCACAGGCCAGTCGACGATGCCAGGTTTGGCGCTCAAGGACAATGACACCATCCTTACAATGTATCCATTCTTATGGCTCATTAACAGTTGGTCTACCTGATGGTTTCCTCGGATTGTGCGGGTTGCGGCAGCAATTTAGACGGCAATGCATATCACACGCGTGATTGCTTGGCGTCTTGTTTAAAAATGGGTAAAGAAAAGCACGAAAGGACATAATAAATGTAATTTGGTGTTGCATACCCCTGGTAATCGACGTGACAGTACTAAAGTCGTAATTGTGTAGTTAAAACTATGTTTCACAAAACAGGGAATAACCGTTAAAGATTATAGTTGTTTCTTACATAGTTGTACGTAAATATACTTACAGACTTATACGAGGTCTTTGAAGTTGTTTTAACATTTTATTAAGTCGGCAATTAACTCTGGAGATCTTTAACGGTCGCACTGTGTTTTGTGTGACATCATTTTGACTTAGGGGACGCATACAATCACGACAAACACACAAGACTAATTACAATGGTAAAAAACATTATGTGTTTAAATCTATTTGATGAAAAACAAAGATAATGCAAAATCGTGAATAATTTAGAGATACAATGCTGTAAGAAGATGATGATTAGTTCAACGAGGCATGGAAATCTCCTAACACGATAAAACAATGTTCTTTTAACGACCAGCCTTGTTATATCTATCAGCCTTGTTTTAAGTCACTGACCTGAAGCAGAATTGTCCTTCGTTACCATAGTGGAAGAAAATCTTGACTTCTAAAAATGTTCAAAGAAAGGAATATTTTTAGCGTTGGTTATTAACTACCCCGCAGTCGAGTTGTCTTGTCACGATTTCCTTCAATGTCACAAAACGGATCGTTTCGTGACAAGGATCAAGGCGTTTCGTGGCCCGAGGCGTCGACGATGGCAGATGCGGAAATCCCCCTGGTTGCTGTTGGTAGCGGGAATGAGTGTGCCTGTAGACTGTGGTGTTGAGTGTTGAACAGCATCTGATCTGGGCCCGCGCCAACCCTGCTGACGTCTGTGCAAATCTCGTGATCTAGACAGTTTAGTCACGTGAGCGCCTGGTATTTCAAAAGGTATTCCATCCTGCACACCTGCATTCTTCGTTCTTACAGTGTCCTTCTAGTATTGAGATCCTTCCTGTGCGATAGTGTCTTTGTTACCTACATTAAATGTATTTTATTGTTTATCGGTAGTTTAACTGAAATACACTTCAGAGTGAGGTCGCCGTTTGTCTGCACTAGGGCCTGACTGGAAGCTTGACGCGTGGATCGTGCCACTCGGGTAGAACGGCGGACCATCAATCATCTACCGCACGAGCGAGTAGGAAGCTCTAGCAGACGACAGTTAGCTGGCAACTATAACAAAACGTTCAGCTGAGTTGAGTAGGAGCTGACGAATGGAAGCTACTCCCTTCACTTTATCTCCCTCGAAATACACTCGGTTTTCAATTTGTACAGTCTTAAATTGTGCATCCGCCACGCCATGCGTAGGAGCAAACTGGATAAATATTAAAGAGGTGCTCCAATCAGAAACCTTTCGCGTTTCTACTTAATTCCTCAAAAAGGACAATGTTAATATAATTGGTTATGGTACATTTAATGGACAAATACCTAGTGATTTCAGTGAGTACAATTTCTATACCACACTTTAATTGTTCATCGAATGCATAGACTTATTTAATAGGCGAGCAGGTTTTTTGTGACAATCACTCCTCCTAAACTACTGAACCGATTTTCATGTTTTTTGTTTCATTGGAAAGAGCCTAACGTAAAGTTGTGCAGGAAACGTTTTTTATGGAGATATAATTTGGGAGTGAGGCCCTGGAGCCCCTTAAAATTGAGTTTTTTCCCATAAGCTTAACCTTGGGAAATAACTATAAGTTTTAAGCAATCAGCTGGATAGAGTAAACACAGTTAATCAGCAGGCCATGTTGGCTTTGGAACGGTAACACAATATTTATACGGGAATGTCAGTATAATATTACGTTGTGATCGAGCGAAGCCGCGACAGGCTACTACTATATAAAATACTAGCTGTTACCCGCAGCTTCGCTCTCGAGAAATTAAAACACATTAAACAATTTAACGTAACCAACACTATCAAATCTTTGTTTGGTTTTACCATATGACTTTCCTTTCTCCTAACTTATAAACTACAGCTGGTAATTTTATAAATGATATCCTCCCGTCAGATTTACATTGGAACCTACAGGACCCATGGGGGGAAGCACTAAGGTTGATGTGGACAATATCAGGTCTATATGTTAATGTGACATGTAAGCTACGTTCATACAAAATTTTAGCTTAATTTGTCTAGTAGTTTGTGCGTGATGGAACTCCAAATATCCATATACACACATCCAAACTTTCATATTTACAATATTAGTGGGATATAAGTTTTTATGTGTGAAATGTTTGTGATATCGAAAGTCTGCTAAATAAAACCGCTAGGTATTTTTTGTATTTAAAATGAATCGTAAATCATTTTAGATTATCCGTTGAGGAGCGACGGGCTTTGAAAGTTAACATTTACCTTAGGGGAGGGAGAATCAGGTTGGCGCAGAGGACTGGAGCCCCCACTGAGAGAACAGGCTCGCACGTGTTGGCTGGATTAACGGAAGTAGCACTTAACTACAAATGGTATAACGATTGTGTTTCCAGTCAGCTGAAGCGGTAACGGGCGATCATTAAGTAAGCCATCATCTATCATTACCTGACGCGACACCTAGACAGAACGAATCGATGGTGAAGTAGATTAGTTCTCTGCCACTAGTTTTCTAGTTCCTTTCCGAGGCATGCGGTAACTGACCATGGAAACAGTCCGTGAGGTTTTTAGTTCACGCGATGCATTTCATTTTTCCAAATATATTCAATTCGAGGGTGCATACGAGCATTGTATTTAAGCTAAAACCTACCTTAGTAACGCCTTTTACTTTCTCACCTTATACATAGTATATGGAGAAAGTATTGTTTTCGTAAAAAATTTCGAATTTGAGTTGTTAGTGGAAATATTCGTTTTGGTGCTCCCTGAACCCAAAAAAGTGGTTTTTACATGATGTCTGTCTGTCTGTGTGTGTGTGTGTGTGTGTGTGTGTGTGTGTGTGTGTGTGTGTGTGTGTGTGTGTGTGTGTGTGTGTGTGTGTGTGTGTGTGTGTGTGTGAGTGTGTGTGTGTGTATGTGTGTGTGTGTGTGTGTGTGTGTCTGTGTGGATGTGTACAGAGCTAGAGCCCTAACCAATGGGCCGATTTTGATGAAATTTGGTATTTAGGTACTAATCCACGATATCTCCAGGCGTTTTTTTTTCATTTTTTGAATTTTTGATTTTTAAGGGTAATTATCCCCCAAAAACCGCCAAAAAACATGAAAAATCAAATTTTCTCAAGTGGCTCTAACGATTTTGATTAAACTTTAGTAGTTTGTAGAAATTTAGTTTTCCAACAAAATGACACCACCCTCATTCCTGTAAAAATTCGGGTTCAGAAATTACAGGACTTAAAACATCCAAAATTCAGTTTTTTGGATTTTTCATAAAAATGCATAAATATAAAAAATATTACTATTCACCATTAAAAAGAGCTCAAAAAACTAAATAATTTAGTATTTTGAATTACTATTCTACGATTGCTGGTTGCGGAGAAAATTGAAATTTTCATTTAGCGGTAAACGCAGTACGTTGCCCAATGTTATTCTTATGGGGAATACAAAAATTTCCATTTCTCTCTTATTTACTGATCAATTCCATTCAAACTTGATATGCTTGTCAATTTAGCACTGACCAACAGAGTTAATTTGAAATATGTTGGGGGGGGGGCAATAGGGGGCATTTCCCCTCTTAAAACCACGAGTGTAGCAATGGATTCTGTAGTGCCTCCAAAGCAGGGATTTGGGTGGATGTTTTTTAAAACAACTTGTTTACAAGATTTTCTGTACATTCGACCGTCCTTTGTGTTCTAAATGTAGTAAATAAAAAGTAATTTATTCATTAAAGTTGGGCTAAAAGGGAGAAAGTATGTGTCAGTTTCCTGATACCGTTTATTCCAAATATATCTAATTCGAGCATTGTATTTAAGCTAAAACCTACCTTAGTAACGCCTTTTATCTTGGCGTTGTTTTTCTACTACCCTACAAGCACCGGGGAGACCGAGCCATACTCGGTGATATTTGATTAGTTTTGTGGGTGACAAATACGTCCACTCTATATGCACTCTTTATTCAATGGTTATATTCATTGTTCAAGAAATCATTTTATGATACTTTACCTTGTGTAAGTCGTACTTTGACAGTTCGCTGGTTAATTTATACACAGCTATATATTTCTTGTTTTTTTAGTGAATTTCCTATGGAAAGTGAACTATTAGCATGACACGCACGGTGAAACTTAAGCCCGGGACCACCATAGAAGTTTCTAATGTGACCCCTTGAACACGTTTTGGGGGTTCGTTCAAAATGTTATATATATACAGTATATAGACACATATATATATATATATATATATATATATATATATATATATATGTGTATGCACTCTAGCGGTCGCATTTTTTGTCCGATTTACTTCAAATTTGGTAGGGACATTCCTTTTTGTAATCAGTTGGACAAGTTCGTTGGGCAAAACAATCGGAAAACTCTAACCCCCTTTTTTGGGGATTTTAAATTTAGAAATTTGAGTTTTTGGGCCCAAAAAGGGTCAGAAAAGCCCCGGATGTGAAATTAACGAATGAAAAACTGTGGGAATTAGTGTGGCGAAACTTTTAAGCCCTCTCTCGTCATTCTAGCATATATATTTACTGAGTTATTAAAGAAAATGTGTATTGAACAAACACAGTACGTTGTCTTATGGGGGTTTTACTTTAGAAAAGCCTGTTATTCATTTGTTGGTGTACTTTTATCATCCCCAACAACCTCACGCCTACTTTAAAGCCTGACTGGACCTTCTCCTAAGCTTTTAATGCGCAAAATTGTATTCCCAGCATTGCAGGTAAATAGAACCAGAAGCATCAAAACAGCCAAAAAATCTATATTTTCAGATTTGAATGAAAATTGGAATAATTGTATGTTTTTAACTGATTTTGAGTTTTTATAGTTTTTTTATGTGGAAATTCACTTCCCTCACGTCAGCGTGCTGCGTGCGAACTTGTTTTTATTTGAATCTCCATAAGTGGAATGTTAAAATTTCCAAACGAGATTGTTAACAAAATATGAATTTTCCTGGGGATGAGCTTTTATTAATGGATTTGTCTGTACTTGTGCATTATACCGACCCCCCTGTAACGGCGCACTGCGGTGGCTATGATAGGTCAGGTACTGTAATTGTGTAGAGTACTCTTTTGTCGATGGAATTGATAAGAAGCCGCGTAACCCCTCCTGCCCCCCTCACTTGGTATATAGCTACATCCAATTTTTAAAGAAACTTTGTTTTATGTGGAGAATATACTTACACATCGTGCTGCGGCGGTGATGTTTAGGTATTTTTAATCACAAAATGCATGATGAACTATCCTAACCTAACCACCGCAGCGCGCTGTTTTAATGAAAAGAGACTACATAACACCGATATTGTTGTCATCTGGGAGAGTCAAAAATGTTACGAGTCATTTTAAATGCTCGTGCTTTAGTTGTAGACTTAAGAGGACGTTGGAGTCAGAAGACATATCGTCGTGACCCTAGCGCTACGGGCTATTTCAATGTTAAAACGCACAAAACATGTCTTTACTGAAAAGCATATTTTTTATTACTGTTTGTATTGATTTGGAATAAATTTTGTTTGAATCTTTATAAAGTTTTGATTAGTGTTTGCTGGGAGTTTTATTTTTTAATGACTAGGAAAAACTTCAAAATATGTATAAAAATATAGATTTTAAATTACTATATTTTTGGAAATGTATTATTTTATTTATAAAATAACTAGCAAACCACCTGCGTCTTCAAAATACCTTTAATTTGAGACATCTTTCATAATCCTATGTTGATGAATAAGCGAGATACAGTATATGGTTTTAAGTTTAACATTGTTCTTATGGAGGTATAATCCAACATGGCCGCTCTCCAACGCCCTCTTGATAATAAAACGTCTCTACTTTGTATCCATATAGTTTGTTTGGTTTGTCCCACTAAATTCTCCTAAATGGTGTTGGTCGGTTTAATGCTTAAGTACCGATTTTTAAATCTAAAATTCCTTAAGATTCCAAAAAGTTATAAAAGTCGTTCGTTTGGATTCCGCAAGATAAATTTTGCAGACAAACAGACAGACAACGCAAATATAGGGTTCGCGAAAATGTGTCACTCTCGGAGTGTTTCTCTTCACCTCACAATTCGCAACAAGGTTTCACTCTTGTGGTCTCAGCTTTTCCTCACAGTCCGCAACAAGATCGTTTCTTTGGCAGAGCCGCGTTTTCCCGCCGGGCTCCAGTGGCGGTGACGATGCAGCTAATAAATCTCCACCGCAATTGCCGGAGTGTGAGGCAAGATTGCGAAAATGGCTGTAATTAAGAAGTTTAAAAAGAAAGACGGGTCAGTGCCGGGGTATGAGTTGCATAAGAGTAATAAACTGAAGTCACGAAGCGGCGGAAAGCACACTAATTCCTACGTGCTGTTCGCCGTCGTTCGAGATCTTTTAGATCGATCGCAGGATGGGAACAGTAAAGCCATTTGACCATTTTGTTGGCGTCCCCTTATGAAACAAGCTTCAGTCCCAGTATAAGTTTTATTCGAGATTTCTGAACTTTTCCTATATAGGTTCGCAGTAAACTTGTAAGGTAACGCCGGTTATATGTCGAGGATTTTCAGGTTCCTTGTCGCAATTTCAATTTCGGCTAGAAAATTTTGTTTAGAGTGTGTTACAGACACGAAAATATTGGTATTTATACCCCTTTCCTCAATAAGCCAATTTTAACTGTTAAAGCCCGTCTCTCCTCGCATGAGCCTATAGATTTCAGTGAGCAAAACGTCGATATCACAAACAATAATCGTCCAATAACATTTCAATATTTACGAGTTTTCTTGTGAACTATCTGTTAAATCGAAAATTCGGTCACTGTAATTGCTATGTATTTTTTTGTACTTTAAAATCGCAAAAAATCAACGATTTCGGATAATCCGTTGGGAAGGGAAAGTTTTGGCCTTATGGGGGAAGTAGAAGCCGTTGACTGGAGCCCCTCTTAATATAAAGCTTTTCCACGAGTCAATGATCGTTCGCCCTCTTAATATAAAGCTTTTCCACGAGTCAATGATCGTTCGACCTCTTGGTATAAAGCTTTTCCACGAGTCAATAATCGTTCGCCCTCTTCATATAAAGCTTTTCCACGAGTCAATAATCGTTCGCCCTCTTAATATAAAGCTTTTCCACGAGTCAATAATCGTTACCTTAATCCAGCTGGAATCGTAATGAGGTATGTGGTATCACGATTTACCAGGTCCGTTATTGCCTTCTATTAATAGTGGCTAGGCACGTCGTCCACTTAAGGAAGCCTGCGTGTTCTAAAACCTATGTCTCACCTCAGTCAATGTGAACGCTCTCAAATTCGATGACTTGAAAAAGTTTGTGTACATTCGTAATCTTATTTTGCATAAAATTAACCCGCGTTTGACCTTTGGTGTGTTCTACTTCTCCTTAAAATTGTCCTCAAAACTCGAGTGGGCTCCTTATTTCTCATTAAAAATCGGCCCCTGTAAATGAAAATAGTGTAATTTGTAGTGGCGCTAGAGAACACTGTGCATGCCAGTGGTTAGTGGTGCAGACGTCAGCGAATGATGCCAGTCACTGATGTCAAGCTGAGTCATTAATCGCCTGCAGTGCTAAGTGCTAATCGATGTGCTGTGAATGTAGAACGGCAACAGCTAACCGCTCCTGTCAACAAATATTTCAACTGCCCAGGCGGCTCGTCGTCGTTTAAAATTATTGAAATCGTCCACGCTCGAATTGGAACTCGCATGGTTGACTGTGTGGCAGGAACGGGTGATGTTAATTTAGCCCGGATAACGTTTAGCCCAATTGTAACATTGGTAGTACAAAAATGTATTACTACTTTAATGTTTGACTGGAAATGTATTTGTACTTATTGTTTTGGGAACATTGCACCATCTTTATACAGTTTAAGATCACAAACCTATCCCGAAACCGATAACATGTAGAATAGCCTAATTTATAAAGTTTGTAGTCTGTCTACTTCGTTAACAGTTCGGTACTTATGTTTATAATCCTAGTCATTTTTTCACATTTTACATCCAATTTTTACTTCTAAAAAAGTTCATAAAGATACTTACATATAAAAAACAATACATCATCAAAATCGGTTACAAATTTAACATGAACTATTGCAAAAAAGAGTTAGTATACAAAAATAGTTAAGACAAAAATGTATTGAACAATCAATGATTTTTTTAATATACTTTTACGGATTGACAAAACAACAGCGATAGTTACTGTAATGGTGAGGGCCTTGTTAATAGATTTATAAGTGGTACATTTAAATCAGCCTTGCTGAACAGATTAAATACCGGTTATTTAATCGGTGCGATTCCCCTATTGATTGCTGAGCGAGGTTGATATTGCGTTGATGTCAGCGCGCTGAACGCTGAACTTTGTCCCGCTGATCCGGTGGGTCAGCACAGTCAGTACTCAGTCAGAATTAGGCTGCGACCTGCATTGAACTGTGCAGGTAGAAGACTGATCGGTTTGATGAATTATACGAAATACGAATTAATATTGCATACATGAATAAATGCAGTAATACTGATTCAAAAATTCAGTTCCATTCTCAGATTTTACTTAGTTGAATTAGATACCGCTTTTAAATAAATTTTTGAAATACGAAGTGGGGTATTATAAATCAATATGATTTCGATTCAATTTTAATAGGTCCTAATCCTTTTGTAAGATGCCGAAGCCGACGCAACTAGGCCGTATTTTAAGGCGAATCTGAATAAGTAATGAGTGTAGATGGGTGAGATGCCTTATATAGCCTTGATACTGACTAAGACCGGCGGATTCTTTGGCCAGGATAATTAATTAATAGCTCAATGACCCATGGCAGCTGGACCCAGTTCGAACCTTCAAAATACCTTCCCAGGATTTTGCTCAGGATCGGTCTGGCGAACTTCAGATTATTCATGAGTTATAAATTATAACTGATCGTTTGAGTAATGTGTTTATAATTTAAGGAATATCGTTAGTAAATAATTAGTATATTAATTATCATGACTCTGACCTTATTTATGCACATTTAAAACAAACAATACACAGTCTCACCAGTCTGCACTTACTTGTGTAACATTGAATTGCGATTGCGGTATGTATAACCATAGCCATAATATTATACGATTTATAAATTATCTTCATGAAACCCCTACAGGTTTTGACGCACCAGCTTTAGTAATTGCTGCAAGAGAATACCTGAACACCATCTTTTCTGCCTCTTCTTCAGAGAACAATCTGTGCTTCTTTCTGCTTGCGCTGTATCCCACGGAGGCCGCGGCTCTGCTGAGAAACTAAATATTGATTCTGTAGACACGAAGCCTTACCATTTGTAATCAGATTGGCGAATTCAGCATCCTTCCAAGGTCAACGTGTGACGTGTGAGTGTGGACTGGAAGGCCTTGCCTGTTGGCTATGGCAGTCAGCTGTTAGTCACTTCCGGTCTCTTGGCGGACTTCCGTCCACCTCGTCGCTCCGAGTTGCTCACCTCTAATCACGCCCGAGGGCGGCGCTTGTTCCCATTAGTTTTTTCTGTTAATTCTCGGGAT
Organism: Allygus modestus; assembly: GCA_963675035.1. Classification (NCBI taxonomy): domain Eukaryota; kingdom Metazoa; phylum Arthropoda; class Insecta; order Hemiptera; family Cicadellidae; genus Allygus; species Allygus modestus. Next base: position 61,855,611 of record OY776114.1, read on the forward strand.
TGATAACTGACGTCACGCCACGAGGACACTCCACGGCGACCGGGACTTCGGACGGTAGGGGCTCCAACACGAAACTTTAGCGTTTTTCTCTGGTTCCCCATAAAAACAATGTTAACTGTCAAACGCCCGTCCCCCAACGGATGACGCAAATATTCTTACTCATGGCGCATTTTAAAGAGCAAAATATAGCTAGCGTTCAATGCAATTCCAAAATATTCAGTTTTCCGATTTTTCATGGATGAGGTATTTGTGATGTCGAAATTCTACTCATTTTAATCGCTATGCTATTTTTTTTATTTAAACGAACCATAAATCCACAATTTTGGATAATCCTTGAGGAGGGAGTGGCTTTGAAGGTTGACACTGGACGTATAGGAGAAGCAGGTAGAAGACGGTGGCTGGAGCTACCAAATAGTCAGGCGGGGGGCAGGTGCCGCAGGTGTCGGCCGCGGTCGGTAGCTGATCGGTGACATAACCCCGGTTTCAACAATGAGGCCCGATCAGCTGTGATCCTGACCTACTTTCACACATCCGTCGTCTTGCGTCCACCGAACGTGTCGGGTCTGCTTGTCAGTGCGACATTGCGATACTTTCCTACTTTTCGAACTGTAAAAACTACAGTTTGTCCTGTACGTGATGTAAAATAGACAACGTACTGGTAAGAAAATATAAGTATAGGTTGCTCCAATTGTAATTAAATTTTCGAATTTGAGTATTTGTAAACATTTGCTTAATACGGGGATACACGATTTGGTAATTTATAACATTTGATGACATTTCTTTAACACTTCAAGACGTTTAAGCTTACACTGTACCCACATACAAGGCGAGTGCAGGCGTACAAACGATGGAACAAGAGGATTCGATCGGCAACATTGATCATCACAGAGAAACGATTTGATCAAAAACACTTGCTTTCCCTCTTTAGACTGAATATATCCAAACATTAGTATTTGGTGTTGAGATTTTTGTCAAAGGCGGCGGCATAGCGACAGCTTGTAGCGTACAGCGTTTAGCGAGTGTGCGGAGGGAAGTGTGCAGCGTGTAGCTAGTTTGCGGAGGGCAACGTGCAGCGTTCAGCGAGTGTGCGGATGGCAGCGTGCGGCGTTCAGCGAGTGTGCGGATGGCAGCGTGCGGCGTTCAGCGAGTGTGCAGAGGCCGGCGTTCAGCGAGTGTGCAGAGGCCAGCGTTCAGCCAGTGTGCGGAAGGCAGCGTGCGGCGTTCAGCGAGTATGCGGAGGCAAGCGTTCAGCGAGTGTGCGGATGGCAGCGTGAAAGGATCTAGGCGCGGAGATGGACCGGGCACAGAGGTGCAAGGACGACGGCCGACCTTGCTACAGTTTAACGTAAATAACTTTCACTGGCGGAGCGACGACCGCACGCCTGCTCTCTGCTCTTTGTTCGTTTGGCGGCATTATACCTACTGGTACTTACCTGGAGTGAACCGAATGGAAACGGTCTGATGGAGACTGGGACAGCTGATTCTCTGATTCCCCCTAACCTCCCCTCGCCCACCACTATCGCCGATTCCCACACATTATAATCCAGCGGATGATAACCAACTTGTTTACAACGTAACCAGCTCTTGCCGAAAACCTAACATCGTGTTTTTAGCTGGCGTTTGGCAACATGGCCTTAACTGTTATCGGGCCATTTTTAAGCGTTTAACAATAGTGGATTAGATGATGTATTTGACTTAGATTTTCCAGAACAATGTAAAGTGTACAGCGATCCGAGTTCACCACGTGTGTTCTTTGCGCTAGCCACATATACAAATGACGGATTTTACATTTCGATGGGTTCAACGTAATGGTGCATTTGCATTATGATCTACGTTCTCTTTGATTCGAAGATTGATCGCTTTATTTGTTTGTTTTTTTCGTAAGAAGTTTGTGGTTACAAAATTACACATTTTGCTGAGAGTCGGAATATGCTGTAGAATCTAATGTATCATTAAAACTGACTTTCTGATTGTTTAAGCTATTCTACAAATTCAACATGTTGTAACCTCAAAGTACAGAAATAAAAAAAACGGTACTCAACATTTAGGAATGGATCAGTCGACAGCATGTTAGCGAGCCATATGCGTATTACATATAACTTCCATATGTAATACGATTTTTATCACCTTTATTAATTATGTAAAAAAAAGGTGGCGTGAACTATTATGATATTATCATCGACGTCTGCTGTTATTAGTATATTTTCTTTTCCTAGTCTACTACAATACTAGTAATATATAGGAGTACAATACTAAACTAATAATAACAATTTTGAAGAACATTCAAGTTGTCACACAAATTTCAGGTTTTTTGACACCAATGGCATATGTTAGCATCACTTTCAAATGCTGCAGAGGGAGGGAATGCGGACCAAACACCTAAAATGTTTGTCTTTAATATTCATTATTTTTTATGTTGGGCTTTTTTTTTTGGCCGATAAATGTTTACTTCGGTTATGTCGTTGGGTAAACAATGCAACAAAATATTAGAATTGTAAAACATATCAATGTTCAATGTTTAATTCTTTAATATGTATATATTACATAATATTTTATATTTACATCAAGACAAGATATTCAAAAAGACTTATTTCTTTACAGCAAATGAGTCTGGTCTTACTTAATAAATTCCTCCTGGTTTCCAAGTGTCATTTTTCAATCAGGAGGCCCAATCATTCCATTGAGTTTTCTTTGTGCTGTTGATCTTTCTTCTGGTACGGTTTGGAATGTAGATTGAGTGTTTACATTTATGTGTTGAGTAGTAGAGTAGTAGAATAGTAGAGTAGTAGAGAGTACAGTAGTAGAGTAGTAGAGTAGTAGAGAGTAGTAGAGTACTAGAGTAGTAGTGGTAGTGTGTAGAGTGTGTAGAGAAGTTTTAAAAGCTGAGCTGAAGTAGATCAGCAGGGATTTTAAATATGTTTGATACAGGACGTAATTGATTATAAACATAGTGATTTATTGATCTGTAGTAATTTATTTTTTAAACGTTTTGTAAGAGCTTTTGATTTTCCATTTATTTTCTGTAATTAATTAATTAATTGTATCGTTTATTCTTCCCAAGTTTTTGAATATTTCAATGTTATTATCAAACAATCCCAAAAACAAATGCGCTTTGCGCACAAACACGTTTTGCTGAAACATAACGTTCTTGAGATTTAAATTTTAAGGTTTTAGAAAAGTTTTTTTGTGATATATTTTACATCTAAGATGGCCAATGAATGACTCTATGGTTCTTTATTAATTTAACATGTTCAAGCAAATAATCTGTATTTTCCTTGGTTAGTTGTACACTGCTTGATTACTTCAAAAATTCCCACATAACTCTATTAAATCACACATAAGTTGCTACTTTATTATTGTGACAAAAACAGTTGGTATCTCTATTAAGGAGTTGATTACTTTCAAAATAACAGTAACACAATGAAAATGTGTACGACTAAAGGATTAGAGTACAATTTCTCTGGATATGAACAGTTTTCATGAAAAAATCCTATCTTTCAGAAAAAAACACAAATTTCTCAATTTCAACAATTGGCAATTTTTTGCTTAAGGTGACAGTTTTCAGCTATGTTAACATATACACTTGGAACTGCCTTTCTATTCCTAAGAATGTTGGAAGTTCCTGAAATGTGTTGTAAACAGCAACACCTGCACCTGTGTGTCGCCTTATTTTGTGGTATGGCAACAAAACTGTCGTTTTGCAGATGTCGTAATTTGCACACAAAGCGTCTCAATGTGACAATGGTTTAACTCACACCTCGCAAGGTCTTACATTAATCTCAGCTCTGGCAGTTATAACCTATAATCATAAGTAATTGTAGGGTCTAACTTCTACAAAATGACAACAATTTACGTAGGTTTTCGTTTTAAAATATTAAAACACGCTTTCCTGTAGGTTAGAGATGAATTATGTCAAGACATCATTTATTCATCTATTTTTGTTTTATTAGTGAATTTCCTTTGGAAAGTGAACTATTAGCATGACCCGCACGGTGAAACTTAAGCCCGGGACCACCATATAAGTTCCTAACGTGACCCCCTGAAAATGTTTTGGGGGGTCGTTAAAAATTATATATATATATATATATGTGTGTGTGTGTGTGTGTGTGTGTGTGTGTGTGTGTGTGTGTGTGTGTGTGTGTGTGTGTGTGTGTGTGTGTGTGTGTGTGTGTGTGTGTGTGTGTGTGTGTGTTTGCACTCTAGCGGTCACATTTTTTTTCCGATTAACTTCAAATTTGGTAGGGACGTTCCTTTCTGTAATCAGTTGGACAAGTTCGTTGGGCAAAACAATCGGAAAACTCTAAACCCTTTTTTTGGAGATTAATCTTTCAAATTTCGAAAAGCCCCGGATGTAAAATGAATCATGTAAAAAGATGGGAATTAGTGAGGCGAAAGTTTTAAACCCTCTCTCGTCATTCTTGCATAAATATTTACCGAGGTATTAAAGAAAATGTGTTTAGACTAAACACAGTACGTTGTCTTATGGGGGTTTTACACTAGAAAAGCCTGTTATTCCTTTGTTAAAGTACTTTTATCATCCCCAGCAACCTCTTGCCTACTTTCAAGCCTGCCTGGACCTTCTCCTAACATTATAATGCGAAAAATTGTATTCCCAGCTTTGCAAGTAAATGAAACCAGGAGTATCAGAACAGCCAAACAATTAATGATTTCAGATTTCAATAAAAATTAGAATACATGTATATTTTTACACTGATTTTGAGTTTTAAAAGTTGTTATATGGAAGTTCACTTCCCTTACGTCAGCGTGCTGCGTGCAAACTCGTTTATATTTTTACAATTGTGTAATTTAAAGTGTTAAACTATATTTGAATAATTGATGTCCCTATAATTTAACTTTTTAATTTATTATTGCTAAAATAATATAAAGAAGGGAAATAAATATTTAAAAATAATAAAAAAATAGTAATCAGTTGAGGTTGGAAAATCACTTGTATAGCTGATTGACTGAAGGAGGTTTAAATCAAAAACCTTCACCCAAAAGACTAAAGATGTAAAAAAAAACAATGATTTATCTAAAATGTTGCATTCATGTTGCATTAAAAACTAACTGCCCTTTTAGAAAAGCTTGGGATTGTAAAACATCTGTTTTCTGTACTTCACTTCAAGAGTTCTTAACATATACTTTGTTCGTATTTGAAAGGTATGCGTTGCTTTTTACCACACAGAGTACACCTAAAAGAGAAGTGTAGTAGTAGACTAGAATGTACATTAGAATCGGCATCGCACAATGTATGTACAATCGTATGTCGCATGCCACAGCCACATGAAACATACATTCCGTTTCCCAACTTTGCCTTTCACTCTTCGTGCCGCTCTGTTAATTGGTCTTTGACCTTCTTCTGCTTTGCTCTTCTTCTTCTTACAGTAGCATTTTAGTAACAGCGGCGTGCAACCGATAGGAAACAAGGGCCGTTACAGTTCTGGTGAGATGTTGTAAAATGATTTTGCTCCTTGGGAAGCAAATGGTGCTATTGCATGCGTGAGGTCGGTCCAGAGCTGAAGCATTGAGTAAAAATATTGAAGGAGACATCCCATCCATATGGACCAGCTGTCCCACTTTTAGTGTATGCTAGAATTTAAAATTGAAGTAGTTTAATTGGGTCAAATTGACTGTGCTGCTGTCAATTTGTTATTTGAGTTATTTACGTTAACTTTTAAAATATCTCCACCCCAAAAATCAAGTGATAATAAACTTATGTTTGCTTCCTGACACACCAACTGTTGTATTATCCCCTCCTTGAGAGGATAAGTAAAAGTTGACAGCAGTATACTCTGTTGGTGATTGGTGTAAACTACGACCTCTTTCAATCCTGGCTTAACAAAACTAGGGACACATTTTACAATGGCAATGGGAAGTCTACTTCAGTATTTATACTCAATGGCTGAAGGGATGACGTGTAACACGTAATCGTAAAAATTATAACGTCTTATTGAGGTATTTGTAAATGATTGTCCAATCATTCGGTAGATCAAGGTGATATCTGACTGTCATGTTCTATACAAAAGTACCTGGGGGGCGAGCTTTGCTCGGGGGAAGGCAAGTCAGTTTGTTTAGATGACTCGGAGTAATATTTCACCACTTCCCCCTACTGATAATCAGATTTGTATAACTCATTTGCCTCTTTTCTACATTTTTAAGTCCCTTCAGTTGTTATTTATAGCTTATTTGTTATGTTGTTTGTTGTTATTTGTCGTTTGATTTTGTTTAGTACTCTAATTATGTAATCTTCACTAAAATCTTTTAATCTCTGCTCTCAGGAAACCACATGTTAATAAACATAAACAACATGAGTATTTCTTTGACAGTTCCTTGGTTGATTATGAACAGATATTACAATTCTTTTGTTTTGATTTGAAACTCCATAAACCCAATGTTAATTTTTTAACTTTTCATTTTAGTTTTTTTACATTATTTGATTTTTCATGGGGATGAGGCCTGTCTAGAACTAATTTTTATCCCATAAATTAGTTATTTTGAACATTTGAAGGAAATCGTTGGAGCCGTTTTTAAGATCAGTGTCGCAAGCAAGCAAGCAAACCTTACCAGTATAACATTAGAGTATAGGATATACTTTTATATCATGCTCATTCAATCATATCATTGTCAACCACCACTTATGTTATTGTGTAGACCTCATTGTGTCGCTGATCACTAATGTGAAGCATCGTAATGTGAGGTCGAGTGCCAAAATCTGCAGTGACTCGTGGTTTTCGAGTTGCTTCTATGTTTTGTCTGCACACCAACCAATGAATCATTTTATTAGCAGGTCAAAGATGATAATTAATCCCATTAACAGAGTTTGCCGATGATAACTCTCGTTTCATAGTTGCATAAGTACATGATTTACAGTTGATGTTTTTCAAGCAAGTTCCTTAAAAATGTGGTGTTTCAGACTTGGTTTAAACCCGTAACATAATTTTTTTACTAAACCATAAGTAAAATTTGCGTTATTTTTGAGGAGAATGGTCTCTATTCTACAACTGATTTGTTACACAGTTAATTCTAAAGGAATTGAAAGGATTCATTATTTGGATCAGTTTAAAAACATCCAAAATTTTACTATGTTGAAAATGATAAAGACAGTGTAAACCTTAATGCAATTTATAATGATCTGGGGTACTAAACAATCCAAATCATTGGCTGACCAGTGGAGGTAATAAAATACCTTGATGGAAAACCAATATTCTAGGATCCAAAAGTAAAGACACCCAGATAAAAATGTTACAATACAGTATAAATTTGCTAATGATATGGTCAGCGTTAAGGTCACAAGATGACATTCAAAGTGTAAAGTAGTGTTGGAAGTGGATGACCTCTGGTCCTCCTCCGCTCTGACCTCTGACCTCCGACCTTGCCTCTGACCTACTGCCTCCTCGACTGCCGCTGCGCTGAGATTATCATTCACCAAGACCAATGATTATCATTAGCATTGTCAATGCCTGCTTTCTATACCTGTGTCACATTTTCGAGTGTTGATGATCTAGCAGAGCCTATAGTTAATTGATTGCATGGGAGTCTTTAGTTTGTATAAATATCATATGATATTGCTGTTATATATTATTCTTCATGGTTTTTTTGGCAGTAAACCATATCTCTCCTAATAGTCTACTTCATCAAAATAAAATACCTTATCATTTTGAAATTATCTTCACTGATAAATGCGAAGAATAAGCAAATAATTCAAAACCATAAAAATTATAATTTAATGGGTAATTCTCACGTAGTGGTGACGTGTTACAACGGCAAGGTCAAATAACTCAAAACAGGTGTTTCAGTGTACAAGCTACGCATGGGCAATTCTAGTTTTGCTATTATTTATGTATGCTATCGCTGAGATATAGTTCTGTAAGTGTTTCCCATGTCTATTATATCTCATGAGATGTTAACACAGCTATGTGATTAGTTAGACGAATCTCCAACAAGCAAACTCAGATTAATTACCTACATTTTGTCCTCAGTTCTACAACTGATCAAAATATAATACTGTAATCTGGTTTAATATTCAGTATTGAGTTATTTGTATCTAAGCAGTCAATAGAAGAATTTATTGCTCGTTTCAAAATAAACTTTCTCTTATATTACACGTTTCTCTTGTGATTCTCTTCCGTTAAAAGACGTTATTCTTACACTATCAGGGTAACCAGTACTCAAAGTAAAATCTAATGCATATTAAAACATATTTTAATCAATTTGAAAACCAAAGTAATTTATTTGAGCTCACATTCACCGTGCAGATTTTAAATATAAATCTTTTTAATTTTATCGTTTGATATTAAGAAGTCGAGCTCTGTTGTTTGATAACCAGACCGAATGGTATGTTTATGTTATTTTAATTAATGCGTTTTGTTTGTTTGTTTTAGAGCTGCAGTTGAGGACAGACTGAACCATGGCACTCATACTCAAGTACATTGATGATATGCACCACGTCTTCAACAAACATGGAGGTCAGTTTTGTATAATGTCATATTAATTAAGTGTTATCCTCATTATAACGAACAATCTCATCCTCACTATATTGGCATATTCATAACTGTTTATGGTTCTAGCAGTTATCCTCATTATAACGAACAATCTCATCCTCACTATATTGACACATTCATAACTGTTTATGGTTCTGGCAGTTATCCTCATTATAACAAACAATCTCATCCTCACTATATTGGCATATTCATAACTGTTTATGGTTCTAGCAGTTATCCTCATTATAACGAACAATCTCATCCTCACTATATTGACACATTCATAACTGTTTATGGTTCTGGCAGTTATCCTCATTATAACGAACAATCTCATCCTCACTATATTGACATATTCATAACTGTTTATGGTTCTAGCAGTTATCCTCATTATAACGAACAATCTCATCCTCACTATATTGACACATTCATAACTGTTTATGGTTCTGGCAGTTATCCTCATTATAATGAACAATCTCATCCTCACTATATTGGCATATTCATAACTGTTTATGGTTCTAGCAGTTATCCTCATTATAACGAACAATCTCATCCTCACTATATTGACACATTCATAACTGTTTATGGTTCTAGCAGTTATCCTCATTATAACGAACAATCTCATCCTCACTATATTGGCATATTCATAACTGTTTATGGTTCTGGCAGTTAAATTAGTTGGTCTATTTGAGGTATTGGTTATTTATATGACTTCCCTTCTAATCAGTGTATAGAAAATTATTGTAAAGCGTGTTTGGCATGTCAGTAACATATGTTATTTAAGATGGTAAATAAGTATACTCAAGTAAAGCTACTTTGGGCAAAAGCTTAAAAAAACTTTTCACTAGATGAACCCTCTGGATTTTCATAAAAATTATTTAGGCTTAAGATAAATAAACAGATGTTGACAAATTAGGGGTACTATGATTACCAAAACCAAACTACTGTAATAAAATAAACAATGACTGGGAACCGAGAACAACTTTTTTTCAGGACTGACTGTTTAAAAAATTAATATTGCTCAGATTGAGACCATCGCTGTATAATGAAATATTAGTTCATCTAGGTATTGTCAATAATTGTATATAGCAAATGCTCCGTCAGAGCTTGGGAAGTCTGGGGATTTAGTTTTTGAGCTTTTTGAACAGGGGTGAATATAAGGGAGCGCAGGTCCCTCCCCCCACCGAAATGTAAAACATTAGGAAAAAATGATCTAATCTGAATTATTATAAACATAATGTGCGAGAGAAAATAGCGACACAACGTCAATAGTTGGCAGATAGCAGCACAGAACCTAGGAACGGATCTGTATTATAGGTTCTGTGGATGACTAGGAAGTTAGATATGTTTCTGTTAGTGACGAAGAAGTTCTTGATATGTTAGCAACTGTGCCATGAAACCTGGACTTTGTTTGGTAACCTTTGATAAGCTCGTTGGTTGATACACTAAGTTAAGCTAATTTTTATATGATTCACTCTAGTGTTAATTTTATAATTCATAAATAAACCATTTTTGTGTGTTGTCAATCATTGACTTTGCTTAAACTCTATTAAATCAATAATATCCAAAGAATTTAGCGCTAATTTAGGCCTACCCTCTGAATTTTGCCACCAAAACTAATATAAAATATTGAGTGTCACTATTTTACTAATAACTTATTATTGGTCTCGCCCCCCCCCCCAAAAAAAAAAACTTATTACCAATATTCGCTACTGTTTTTGAATATCTGTAAGATTCTAACTGGTGATGAATTATTTTCATCGTCGGTGGTGTTGCAGATCCGCGCACCAACAACTGGCTGCTCATGTCCAGTCCGTTCCCCACGCTCGCCATCTGCCTGTCGTACGTGTACCTGGTCAAGGTGCTCGGCCCGAGGCTCATGGAGAACCGGAAGCCGTTCGAGCTGCGCAACGTGCTCATCGCCTACAACCTCTTCCAAGTGATCTTCAGCTCGTGGCTGTTCTACGAGGTGAGCCGAGCTTTACGTCTACTGTACTTTTTTACATCTTGTTTTTACTTACTTCGATCAATCTATTAAATCAATATCAATAAAACTGTTTAGGGTAACTTTTGCATCCATCAAAACTCAAAGCGATAAGGAACAATAACAAAATACAATTAAGAGGGCTCCGGTACCTACAATAATTCTAGCTGTTTCTTTTATAATACCATTGTTAACTTTAAACTCCGTCTCTCCTCTACAGATTATCCAATGTCGTTGATTTATAGCTCATTCTATAGAGCAAAAAAAAATACCTAGTGATTTTTAGTGAAAATATATTTTTTTTCTCTTGAGCTAAAATCAACATTGGGTAAGCCATTGAGGAGGAACAGGCTTTGAAAGTTAACATTGGCCTTATGGGGGAAGCAGGTAATAAATTTTTTGTTACTAGAGCCCTCTACTAATATTAATTTACATAGTGAATTTTATTGCAGCATGGATTGTCAATTACCAATACTTGTTTACTAACCTCGATCAATCTTCTTATTCTGGTGTATACGTGGTTCGGCATTCATTTCATCTTCAGCGCTTGGTGTCATGTAGGTTAAGTCATCTATGTTCTCATTATTAGCTGTGTCTAATAAATTTAAAATATTTAAAAACCACACTTAAGTTACAAACAAACAAACGGACGAACATCACAACGATTTTCACTACGTGAATTTTTATTTCCGGTTTCGCCGGGTACGGTTGCAAGCAGACTTGGAGCAACAGGTAGAGTCTGTCTGCAACTGCCTGGGGAGTCTGGACATAAAAATCCACGAGGTGACTATCATTTTGATGTTCGCTCTTTTGTGTTTTTTGTTCGTGTATTTGTAATTTAAGTGTGGATTTTAAATGTTTTAAATTTATTATACACAGCTTCACGGCCGAGAATATAGATTCCGATGGTTTAACCAAATCGACACCAAGGCGCTGAAGATAGCATGAATGCCGAAATAGTATACGCCCTATAGAAGGATTGATAGATGTAAGTAAACAAGTTGTCTTGATAGTTGATGATCCGTCCTGCAATCAAATTAACTGTGTAAATTATTATTAGCAGGGCTCCAGTGATGAAACCTGCCTGCTTCCCCCTTAAGGCAACTTGACTTTGGTTAAAATTCAAAGTCGGTTCCTCCTTATCGGATTACCCGACATTAATTTTTGGCTCAAGACAAAAAAAAAACTCACCTAGCAGAATTTTCATTTTGTGAATATTTTGGAATTTTTGAACGATTATTATTTGCATATTAAAATTATTTTCACTGAAAAATTGCTAGGTATTTTTTGCTCTTTAAAATGAGCTCTAAATCAGCCACATTGGATAATTCATAGAGGAGGGACGGACTGCTAGAAGTAGAGGACTGGAGCCCTTCGTAAGTGTGTTTCGTGATTCTTCCTTATCGCTTTGAGTTTTGATAGATGCCAAGGTGACAGTAAACAGTTTTTCCATGGTCAGCTGTAAATGTTCCAATTTATAATTATACCCGAAAGTGAAAACTAAAATATCTTAACTTGCAGGAAATGTAGTAAAAAACCGTTACCTATCTTCCACGAGTGTGAAACCAATTTACAGTCTTTTCAAATAGTGTTACTAATAAGAATGCACAGTGTACACCTAAAATATTAAAAACTTATTGACACTGACTGTACTTTTTGTACTTGCTGGGAAGCTCAGACGAATTGGTCATTATTTAAATCTTTGTTAAATTGGTTATTCTGAAATCAGACTTTGACAATTTTTGGTTGTGAGATTTTCGATACTCAAATTATTGATATAGATGAATTTTTTTGGTTCAAGGCATTGTAATGTATCTGAGGCAATACTTAAGGATTTAGTTTTGAAAATATGAGTTTTTGTGTTACAGTATTTTCTTTTATGTTAAGGCCTAGTTATATCTGAATTTGGGATGCTGAGAGAACTTGTGCTAGATGTAACCAACAAGCGGTGTAAGACACACGGCTTTACTGGTCCTGTCACCAATTGGTGATCACTTCTCCAACCAAAGCTATCAGTCTTGCACTGATTGTTGCATATCTTGCATAAGTTATGTAATAAGGCTGCTTATTCTGCGGCTCAGTTTTTTATATTACATTTTTAATGTTCAAAATTAGAGATACATGCATGCATACATACATTCATACATGCAAGAGATTAGAATTCAACATTTTAGTTGGATTTATGTTAATGTAAAGTTAAAGAGTTTTAATTTTCCAATATTACCTAACAACTGCAACTTAAATAGACCTGAAAAAATTCAAATTTAAATCATTAGTTACTGTTTTGTTTGACAAATTGTTGATATCAGTTGTTCACAGGTTTTGCAAATAACTAATTCCACTAAAACATACTAACAGTGGTTTTGGATGAAATGTGCTACTATTGTTAGCTAGCACACAAGGGTTTAAAGTTCAAAATTTTAGTTATCATTACATACTCATCTACTTTATCAACAAACAAACTCGGAAACTACACGACTCAGTTGTCTAGTAAAAAATAAAGTCATCTATATTTTTTCCCAGTGTTAATAATCCTTAAACCTTTTAACTATTTGTGTGTTGATTTGTTTTTAACTTTGTTTTGTATCAGTTTTACTGTTTGAAGTGACCTTTAATCACCATTAACAGTTTGTGTTATTAATATGTACACAGCCGTGTTATCAAACAACGCCTTTCTATGATAAGCCTCCCACCAGTCCTGTTCTCTGCATGCTGTGTGTGTGTATATGTTGTAGATCTAGTCCGTGCTTCCGCTAAATATTCTACCCCAATGCTTTGCAGGCTGTCATTGAAACGTGCAACACTATTGTTTGCACTAATGTAAATATATTGCAATCGTTTGAATAATTTTTCACCACTGGTGGTTTTTGAACAAAATATTTGTTTATTAAATACAATCAATTTTACAATGGCAGCGATGTTTTTGGAAAAGTTTCATTTTAGATGTTTAATTATACGGATTGGAATAGTTGCTCTGTCATAAAAGTTGAGGATTAAAAGTAATAATATTTCAATTTACAATTAATTTTTACCAAAACCATTTTCTGCCAGTACCAAAGAACACGACAAAATAAACTACGTCTCACAACACTACAAAATATATATACACTTGTACTGTACTTACATACAATACGGTAAATATACAACAAAGATGGTACAAGGCAATTAATTTCAACGAGTCACACAAGGACACAGGTCATCACGAGGCCCAATCATGTGACCGTGTCAATCGCATTGTACCATCTTTGTTGTATATTTACCGTATTGTATGTAAGCACAGTATAAGTGTAAATATATTTTGTAGTGTTGTGAGACGTAGTTTATTTTATCCTGTTAATTGTAACAGCACTTATTATGCTACTCAAGGAATTATTTAGTACCAAAGAGTAAAAGTATAAAAAAGTAAAAAATTATGTAAATAATGGTTCCAGGAGATTTCATAATTTTTTACCGGTTGTAGTGTAATTATATGAAAACCCACGAAACTTCATAATCACGTTGCCAGAAGTGTGAAACCATATATAAAAAATCACCACTACCTATGTACACTTGTCAGATAGTTGTATTTATTGGGCACTAAACCACTTGGTTAAGCACATCGATCATATAAATTGTTTGTTTAAACATGGCATCGGTAATTACTTTTCAAGGGTATTACTTTTAACCTGAAGTTTAATATTAATTATAGGCTGTTGTATTCACATTTACTAACTAAATATTCATAATATAATCATTTAACATTTTTTCATTTGAACCATCACTTTAATGTACAAAAATCTATAAACTTCAACAATTTTAAATGAGATAAGTTCCATAAACGTTAATTTGATCTGCTATACTGAATAATATGTATATTATTTGAGCCAAATATTCCGCTTATTATTAATATTTTTATTTTAAACCTGTCTGTTGAAAATGATGTCTGAGTTTGTAAAGATTAACAGTCAATTTTGCTACTTGTAGTTTTGTCAAATGTAGCAGTGTTATTTTTTTTGTAGCCGTAATTACATGAAGCGTTTTCTGTCAGTTCTGCATTTTACTATTGTAACTGTAGAATTTGAAGACTGCTCTACTTTTTTAGCAATTTAAGCGTTAGTGGGTGACTGTGAACGGTTTGGAAATTCATTTTAAAATTGTTGAAGAACTGTTCAGTGAACAACCTTTTCAAGACTCAACTTAAGAAGGGCCTCCAGTATTCTGTTCCTACCTGCTCAAGACCAATGTAACTTTAAAATCCTGACCCTCCTCAACGGTTTATCCAAGATAGTTTTGAAGAGTGATGAAGAATATTTTTGAAAAGTAATGAACAATAATTATTTTTGATGTTGAAATTTCGCTAATCAAACTGACGAGTTTACTGCTCTTTTGTTTACTGTTTTCTTTGAATGTGTAGTCTTTGGATGTTTTACTGTTTGTTGTTCCCAGTTGCTAATAGATGATGTTTGATGTGTTAGTAGTTGCATGCAGTTGTGTATGACCTGTCGTAGAAAAGCCACATGAAATTTTTATTTGTATGGTTTTTTCATACTGTTTTGATAGCACATGGAATGTTTATAGCCTACATCCACCAAAAAGAATGTCACCAACGTTCACATAAGTAGCGATTCAACCGATCACCTAACATTGTTTGATAAATAAATTTTAGAAATCATTATATTTTGGAGAGACGTTAACGATTTCATTACTTTTAATGATCTTGTTTCCTTTTTCCTTGTAATTTAATCTAGCTTGGTTTTTCAAGTGTAGATACAATTTAATGTTGCTCATATTAGAATCCGATGGACAATTTTCTGATGATCGCTGTTGCATTTCAGTGCTTAATGGGTGGATGGTGGGGTGAATACAGTTTTAGGTGTCAGCCCGTCGACTATTCAAATTCTCCTTCTGCCACCAGAGTGAGTTGTGTATTTTAACAAAAAAAAAAAAAAACAGTGAACATGATGTCAAACAGCCCTTTGAAAAAAAAAAAACTAAAAATATAACTAGACAAATTGTGTTACATCATTATATACATTTATCGTGAAATTATTTGGGTGAAGAACATCTCGTTGGACCATTTTGTGTTTTTGCCACCCTGACTTACGCTTGGGCCCAAGGTTGAGGCGTTATTCCAGTGTATTAACCACTGGTGTTAATGAAGTGGCGGGTTTTAACCAAGGTTGTATGTGGTGAGGTGGTGGTTGCGGCAGATTAGTTTCCCCTTGTCAAATGTTTTGTTATATCATTTCTCTTCTTTTAATACGTTCAGAAAAATTGTTTTTTAAGTTTTTAATCGCGGTACATTCCAAATTTGTGTTAAAAAATAAAAACTGTATTTAAAGGTATGAACCAACTCGAAAATATTGTTTTAAATTTTACAAATATTTTAGTAAACAAAATAATTATTTGTGGAAATTTAATTTTATGAGTCATTGTTGTTAACAGTCTTTCACTCAGTTCCTGGGTGTTTTTTCATGAAGATTAAGACCAAAGTTTTAAAATGATCGATTAGCTGGTAATGTTTTAGTTATAATACTGCATTGGTTGTTGGCTATAATTTTGGGGTATGCTATGCACGGTGTTGGCTGTTTGTTAATAGGTTTTGCTCAGCTTTGCTTTCGGTGGTGGTAGTTAACCTCTTGCAGTAGACAGTTCAAAGCAGTACAAAGTAGCAAACTGTCTACCCTAGTAGAACACAGTATAGTAGAGCCTGCTCAGTAGAACCACATCCATCCAGATACCCCATACTAAACTTTTTGCTTTGAGATAGAACGTCTCTAGGCGTTTTTTGCCCTGTTTTAGTTCTGATTTAAACCTTAATCTATTATTATTTCTCCATGACTTAAACACTAAATATACGAGAAGTCAATTCTTAAAGTTTGTAGTTCTTGCTTTATAAGACTGAAATACTAATTTGAATGGAACCAAAAAAACTTAAGATCAGAACTGTATGGATTTGGAAGTATTAAAAAAAGTATGGAAAGTTAGATACTAAAAAATTGCAGGAAGCGAATCAGTCAGAGATAAAATCAATATCCTGGCAATCTTCAACAAGTTTATGATTGTTCAAACTCCTGCTGTGAATGAAATAGGCCTGAAGGCCCTTATGGATGAGAAAAGTATAGTTAAAAGACCTCTTAAAAGTCAACATAGTATATTTCCCTGTTGACTGATTCCTAAATTCAATGTTTTCCATCGACCAAATAGTTTCAAAATTTAATTCTAAATCTCTATCAACAAAAAGTGTTAAAAAGGAGGTTTCAAATAATTTACTAGAGGTAAAATATTAATTTCAAAGTTTAAAACGTATTTTATCAGTCTTGTAAGCTTTCACAGTATTTCAAAGCGGTATATTCACTTGTTTACAAATGGTAGTTTGGCTTATGTAAACCTTTTTAAATATATATATATATATAAATGTTTTGTATATATTTTCTTTTAAAAATAACTAAGACAAAGATATATTTTATATTTGAATATTAGAAAGAAGAAGCAATAACTTAACTGAAAAGCTCAATATAAAATGTATTTTTTTAGTTCAGCAATATATTTAAATGAATTAGCTGTAAATATAAAACTTCAGTGAAGATAAACTTTAAGTTGAACTACCAACTTTTTTGAATCCTTTATTTTTGTCAAACTACAAAAACTGTGGAAGAATAGGCTGTTGTAAATATATTTACGGTGCAATATTATGTGTAAATGTATTCTATTTTTTATTGTTGCATCTTTGTTATTTATTACATTTATATGTTGTTTAATAATTGAGAGGTACTGTGTTTTTGTACTCTTTATGTTAAAACTTTAAATTTCTTTAACAATTCATAGTCCATTGTATAATAAGGATAATAAGGAAGATGCAATCAGTATATTATTTGTAAATAATCTAATGTATCATATTTGTTTTGTATATAGTTATTTTCCTGTGCTGCTACTTATACTTCTACTTGCTAATGTGTTTTCACTATGCATTAAATCAAAACTAATCACAATAATTAAATGTTTAATGTTATTTTTATTAACCAGTTGCATTTGATTCTTCTTCTCTTTCTTTTTTTACTTCTGGGAGAAGGGAAGGAGATGCAAATCATACGATATCTCTACCGGTACCATAAATTACGTAATCTCTCACAATAAATGTTTTTAATTCTGCCTGAGCCCAAGTTTAAAACTTAGCAAAATGGTTGAACATTGCAAACAAAGCATATTTAATCGGCTTAAACAAACAGTTCTTGGTTTTAAGGTTCTTGTTATTGTTTATTTAAGGACTCTTCTTAAATACCCGTGTTTTTTTTAGTTTATGTAAATTAAAATAAATTTATATTTGTAAATAATATTTTATTTGTGACTTAGCATGTATTTAATGACTGACATATTTACCATAAATGTTCTATGGGCCTTTCTTATTTATGAAGAGAGCCTTGTGTAGTAACTCAGTTTACAAATGAAACTATAATGTTACAATAAACTAACTTGATTACTTTTACAAATTTTTATTATGAAAATTTGTAAAATTAATAAAAAAATTTTGTTTAAGGACCACACTTAGTTTACAGGATATATGAAAAAAGAGTTTTACAAACTCCTCTGTAAAAAATTAGAAAACATATTTTTAAATATTACAACCCAATAGGCAATAACCATATTATTGTAGGCAATAACCATATTATTGGCATGTTCTTAAAGAAAAATGTAATCGTAAATACTATTGGATGAAGAACTGTTGGATCCGTGGTCCCCAAGTGATTCGAGTCAATAGAGAGAATATAATAAATCATTTTAGCAAAGACAAAACTTTAAACCAAAACTTCCCTTTTTACTCACCAAGGTTTTAACATTCTATCACATACACAGGCGCATATAAAAAACTTACATCAGAACTCCTCAAAGAGTTCTTACTTGGCGTAATTTGAGGTTAGAAGAGAAGGGGGGGCAGTAGTCCAATAGTTTAGAGCAATTTTTTTTATAATTTGTGAAAAATCACGATAATCACGATCAATCACCTCCAAATCAAAATATTAAAATTACGCTTGTGATCGTAAATTTACAACAGGTTTACATTAACAACTTAGGCTAAGCCAAGTACCAGTGTAAAGTCAGGATGATTGTAGTTGTTGGACTGTCAGACGGCTGTCTGGCTGTGGGATGATCAGTTGTAGCCGTAGAAGTGATAAGAGCAGCACAGTCGTTGCACGAAGGTGACGGTTTGCTTGTATTGCAGCTTAGCATTTCAGGGTGGCTCACCGGGCACTATAGTTTACGCTGCCAGCCCGTCGACTATTCTAACCACCCTCGCACCCTGAGGGTAAGTCCTCTTATTTAAATACATTTTTCATAAAGGTTAAAATATATTTTTCAAATGCTATTCAGTGAATGCAAGATGTTGCTGAGGTGGTATTTCAAATCGAAAGAGTATGCTTTCTTTTGTTTTGGTTATGTAAACAGATGGATTTGTTTGAATTAAAGTTATTTCATCAGATAATGTTTTTCATGAAAAATAATCTGACATAAATATTTAGATGAAAGAGCCAACGAATAATTGATACAATCTAATCATCGAGGGGTTTACAGATTTTTACTGACCTTTTTCATTAATAATTATTTTTTGTTTTAATTAAATAATTGTTATACTGACTCGCTTAAAAA
This sequence comes from Allygus modestus, assembly GCA_963675035.1. Classification (NCBI taxonomy): domain Eukaryota; kingdom Metazoa; phylum Arthropoda; class Insecta; order Hemiptera; family Cicadellidae; genus Allygus; species Allygus modestus. The sequence goes on from OY776114.1 coordinate 61,874,697, forward strand.
AGCGTCACTGTTAATGATGGTGGGAATGCTTGTAGTTGCAATAGCAGGAAATGCATCAATTAGGTGTAATTGGAAATATGTGAAAGCGTAGGAATAATGTTGTGTTCAAGACAGCTCATTATTAATGAAGAAATAAATTACAAAGAGGCCTTGTCAGTTTGTTTATTATTACCAGATATTACAATTTTTAAAAAATAAACCCTCCTTGCTGCAGGACAAAGAACCCCCTATATGCCCACATGAGGTCACGAGGGTCCCTGGCGTTTCTAAACTCATTTCAAAAAGCCTGAGTAAAGCTGTATTTTTTCACTTAAATTAAAGTATGAGATAATTATCTTGTTTTATATTAAAAACATTTGAATTTTGAATTAACTGTTTTATCAGACGGACATTGTTTAGTTTCATGGCTTTTTTCCTTAAGAGAAATAATCTTACAAAAAATATTTAGTGGGTCGCTTGCTAGTATTCCTCGTAAGATGTATTCCAAATTACATCCTGGATGCATAACGTGAAAGAAGCGTAATGAAAGTGTAAATGGATTACCGTCTTGATTTTGGCCTTATATTTGTTTATGATTATTGTATGGGCCTTACTATACTAAAAACAGTAGGAAGCATATTCTATAATTTATCATACCACATAATATATTTTATTTTACATTAAATTGTTACAATATTATCACCTTCAATCAAATTTACAAGTGTTATTTAAGAAATATTTATACAACATACGTAAACATTTTAATTTTTTTACAAACTTACATTTTGTTGTTGTTACAAATATTATTTTAAATATATTTCTTGATAGGCTCAAAGTCAAAGTTCTCAAAAAGTATTTTGGTTCTGTTTTGGTCATGATATCTATGTTCACTGTATTTTAAGTTCAGTTTTAAGTATTGCATGCATTAGATCTAAATAAAACTAATTTAAGTTGACGTTTTATGCTGAAAAAATTGTTGCTATGTTTTTGTATATACACATCAAATAATATTATTTGTAATTTAAATTAAATATTATTTGTTTTTGTAATCATCATAGTATGTGATTTTTGTCACTTTTTAATCTATTTTGCCATCGCCAATCTTTGTTGTATTCGCCAACCTTTCAATTCATATCTTATATATCTCATTTATCATATTTTAAATGGTAACAGTGATAATAAATGACATTTGTCTTATGTTTCATTAAAATCAGAATCAAATAAACTTCTTAATGTCAGCAAAAACTTATAAGAAATGTTTTTTCCTGAGACATTTTATGTTAATTTAGTTTAAGTTTTATTCATTTATATAATTTCTCCAGTACTAAAAGTACTGAGGACCAGTACTGATGGGTCTGAAACCATCGGTGTACTTTTTTTAGATGTAAATATAAAAATATTTCCAAGAATTTAACTAATTTGAAAATTTTAAATTGAATGTAAAAGTTATACCAAGTTAATTAAATTATAAATTTGGAAAAATGCATGCTAACATTACTAATACTATTGATAACCGTTTGTACTTATTTTGTGTGTGTGTGTTAACTTTCAGATGGTCAATGTTTGTTGGTGGTACTACTTCTCAAAGTTCACAGAATTCATGGATACGGTAAGAATATATTTTATTTTGTATAGTTTGTATGTTTACTTGTTTCCATAGAGTCAGCTTTATTTCTAAGGTAAGCTGGCCCCTGTTTCCTAGGATTGTTCTATAAATGGGATAATGCTGATTGGTTGCCTAGCAGCTAAAAAAACGCACGAGCCACTGGAAGGGGAGACTTTGCCACCCGAAGGAAACCGAACTTGTCCAGTGACGAACAAACTATCAGGATCAGATGCTTTATTATGAGAAAACAGTGAAATGCAGTATTTTCAAATGTAAACAGAGGAAACCTCATTCTAAAGAATTACGCTACATTTACAAAAAAAGATAGTAAAATAACTTAACCTATCACTGCAGAGCGCTGTATGGCGGCTCTTTTCTTTGTAACATATTACAAAAATGGGTTTGTGTAAAATATGACAAAAAATTGGTACCTCAAAAATTAAACACGAAAAGGTAGAATTGAACCTGGGACCGCATGATCGTGAATCCAGGGCCATATCCATTAGACTACCATAGCATATCGAACTAAGTAAAAGTTATAATTCATCAAGCAGTAGACGGCGCTTTGATTTTAAAATTTTCCACGGGTAGCGCTCTCGGTGTGGTTCCAAAGTTTTACACCTGGCAGCGCTCACGTAGGAAATGTCTCCTTTTGCAGTGGTTCGCGTGTCTTTTTAGTTGCTAGTGATTGGTAGTGGTTCTATGTTTTTCACCAAGTGAAAGCTCCTGTTAACATTTTAATTTCCAGCAATGTTTTTGTAGTAATTACTCTTTTTCCTTTTATTTACAGAATACCATTCAAAGCTGATCAATTGTTAAACATTTAATAAGTGTATAAAAATAAAAGTGTGTTCCAAGATGTGTAACATACTGATTTTGTGTAAAGTATGCTTGTTATATATGTGGTTTAAGTATTTCATTCGGTTGATTGTTATTAGGGCAAAATTCAAAATGTGTTTTCAAAGCTGAATACAAGCATTAGTTTATGTAAAATGTATATAAATTTATTCAAATATGAGATTGAAGATTTCAATATTAGAAGTTAATGAAAACCTTAAACTTGGTTAAGAAATATAATTTGTATTATGTTTAGATGGGGTTTGCTTGAAGAATAAGTTAATTGGGCATTAGTTTTGAATAATACTTTCACTTCTTCTCTGTAATCAACAAATTCTTACACTACAAAACAAATAAATACTTGCAAAACCTAGACCAAACAACAGACACCAATCATCCCATCAGTACCCATACAACACACCAATCATAGCTATCCCCCCCCCTTCTGATAGTTTCCCTATAGTATGAATTTTCCTCATTGCTTTTCAAGGCAGTAAGTATACACAGTATTGTATATTTCAGATTAAAGAAATGTCAAAGTGTTTCTTACATATTTTATTCATTCTAACAAAATGAAAATCATCTAGATAAATTGAACATGATGTAAAAACAACATATGTGTTTGGAAAACAGAAAATACAATTAGTGGATCAGGTGATAAATAGCAAGAACACAATACCTCACCCAAAAATTATGAGTTACATGTTAGGCATGTGTTTCTGAACCGGATGTCTAGGTCTTGAGGATCGTCTATTTCCTGGACTATTTTCATTCCCACCTGGTCCAGGTAGATGGCAGTGAGTGTGATCGTTATGAACCTTCTCCCTGCATAGATCACGGCCGACAGATCTTATTTGATCAATGTGGCGCCTGTGTACAGAATTTCCAGAAATGATGTTGTAGTGATACTGGCCTAGTGACTTATGAATTTGACCAAATTGCCACTTTTGAAGAGTGCCATACATTCTGAAGGAAACTGAATCTCCCTGTTTGAACTTTGCACAAGGTCCTTGGGAAAATTGGTTTTCCAATTTAGGTGCAGGGATGGGAACTGTCAAAACAAGTCTCGATCTTAATGGTCTTCCAATGAAAAGATGTGCGGGTGTTAAACCTGTGGTTGCTCCAGCTGTTCTTCTATAAGCCATTAAAAAATCTTGCCACCTTTTGGTTCAATGAACCTGTTCACCACTCATTGCTCTTAGGGATTGCTTCAAAGTTTGGATATATCTTTCAACCTGTCCGTTTAAAACAGAAAATACAATTAGTGATCAGGTGATAAGTATCCAGAACACAATACACAGCATGAGATACAATCATAAATTTATCATTTCGGCAATCAATATTTTCTGAATGATGATCAGTGTGGCCAATAGACCAACAGTGTGGCCTTGTACAATATTTTCGTAAATCTTATACTGTCATTTATGAAAATTTACCTACTATAGTGTATTTCAAGAAAAAAGTTGCTTAGTTTGTAAGGCATATTTTATTACAACCTATCTAAATGCAATGTACTGGTACACATAACTCTATACGTAGGGACACGCTTATGGGAAAACAATTTCTATTGAGAACGCTGCCCCCCAAACTCAGAGCTGCAATCACTTATTTAGTCCAATAGGTACGTTGTTAGTAGTTTACAGTTAAAACAGTTCAAACAGCTGGCTGGAATGATTTACTTTTATTTGTTATTGATTGTTTGAAAATTGTTTTGTTTCCGAATTAAATGTAAACACGGCTAGAAGAAAGTGTTCTTATGTATTCCAGAGTAAAATGAGATTTGAAATTATTTTTAGGCTATTATTTGGGTTATGCCATATGGATTAAAATATTTTCTTTATTCATTCTACTGTATTCGAGACAGTAGTATCTTGTTATATATTTCTGAGACTGCAAAAGATGTTTACAATTTGGAATTCTATAATTTTTCAGGAGGAAATTGCAACCGATAATGATATAGATAGTTTAAATAGTAAAATGTTACTACCAGCAGTCCATAACCTTTATGTGCTATCCATTTTATCAAAGAAACATATCCTTATCAAATAAGTCACTTGATATTAGTTCCCAAATATTGATACAATTTCATAAATAATACTACAAAAGGGAACTAAAATTGCAGATCTAGATAGGAATATAATTATTGATATTTGTTATTTACAAACAAACTCATTTTGACGTTTGAGAGTTATGCAATAGCGTGCACATTGGGGCCAAGAAAAAGAAGTAGTAACAATCAGCGCTCTGAACAGTAATTACGACTCTGAACTTGGGGGTGGAACTAAAAAATATTAACCTGGGGTATCCCCTACTTATAGGGTTATGTATACATTGCTAAATGTAACATGCAAAATGGTAATAGGATAATCTTTGTAGAGTTCTTGCACCAAGTAAGTCAGATAAGCTACATAACATTAATGCGTCTGTTGTGTTGGCCAGATCTTCTTCGTTCTGCGCAAGAAGAACCAACATGTGTCCACGCTGCACGTCATCCACCACGGCTGCATGCCCATGAGCGTCTGGTTCGGCGTCAAGTTCACCCCAGGTAACGTCCAGCAGCCTTACATGTTTTGAGTTGTTTTGGTTTTGAATTTAGTATGTAATTCATTATTTAAAGTCAAGTTTTAACCTGCCGGTTCACAGCTCAGTGGAGAAGGGTGGATTGTGACACTTTAATCTTGATGACATTTGGTAACTCATTCTCTATGTTGTGTGGTAGTTAAAAATCTGCAGCCATATAAAAAGTCCACATGTAGCCCAAGTTTATTCCTGAAGGGAAAGTTCATGGGTGCAATTGATAAATTATCTATTTTTTAAATATTTTTGTAAAAAATTCAATTAACTTACAATTGGCAGTGAGGTCTGGTAAGGGTGTGCGAGTACTCGAAACTTTGAGTTTTCGGTGGAGTATTTTAATACTCGAACTCGAATCGAAGTTTGGAAAACTACTCGAAAGTTCGAGGGAGTATTTCCCGCCGATTTCCGGATGATCGCTAACGATTGCGACCGGCCAAAATGCATAGCACCAGCCGCAAAAGGCAATCGCATCATGTAAAATCGGCCGAAAATGACGATCGGACCGCGTAATTCCGGCTGTAACTAACGATTTCCTCATTTAATATTGATTATAAGCTATGTCTGGACCAGGTGAAATTGGCCAAATGACAACCGGGCCCTGTTTCATCGGCCGGAAACGAATGTTAAAGCGTGTTTTGTTTCTCAATACGTAATCCAGTTTGATTGTACTGGCCAAAACTTAGTATTGCTACTCATGTATTCGTTAGAAACCATATGTTTAGATTATCAAATCTAGGGTGGTATCCAAATCCCATTACACTATTTTAAACTACCAATTGATGGCAAATACTCGCTCGAAAATACTCTAAACTCAAAAATAATTAGCACTACTCGACGCGATTAAAAAATCACTACTCGCACACCCCTAGTAATTAGAATAGAATATGATCCAATCATATTACAAATATGATGGCATTGAGCGTTGGTGGCGCGCCTTACCAAAGGGGTGTTTTAAAGTTAGGTGATCAGCCTGACCGATATGTATTGTCACATTACAAATTAATTAGGATACACTATTGGCTTGAAGGGGAGAAGAAGTACATCCTCGTATATGACAATTTAGATGAATTGCCTATATAGGGTTAGGTTTACTTTTTAGTTTGCCGAATTGATGGCTTTTTTCCACAGTTTGACATAGTACTCTATAATACGTGTGTGCAAAATCTGTGTACTTGAGAGATACATATGTTCTATTGGGGCCCTAAAATATAGTGTAATTACACTATAGTCTGAATTGAATGATCAGTTACCACCCTAAATCAAAATAATGATCTGTCATTTTTCTATAAGGTCTGTGTGTAGGTTTTCCTCTCAAAATGTGAAATGCCTTGCAGTAATCATTTGAGTTTACTTTTCTAGCTTTTCTAGTGTACCTCTTTAGGCCTATTTATTCATGTTAACAGACAAACTGTTTTCATTTGATTTTCTGTCATAACTGTTGCTGTACCGTTATGCTGTAACTGTTGTCTAGTAATACCGTGTAAAGTGGGCTAATTTTCTTTTATTGACTATTGGCTCAACAGACATTTTACATAATAAGTCTATGGCAACTAAACTGTATTTATTTATTTAATAAATAGTGAAATTTAGAAGAATCATTTCAAAGTTGTTGTAATAGCCGATGTTATGTGTTGCAGGCGGTCACAGCACCTTCTTCGGCCTGTTGAACACCTTTGTACACATCATCATGTACTCGTACTACCTGCTGGCAGCCCTTGGACCCGGAATGCAGAGGTTCCTTTGGTGGAAGAAGTACCTCACTACCCTGCAAATGGTCAGTACCTACACCATTGTTGTTGGTGATGGGAAATTTAATAAAAGATTTCTTGGTTGGATCCGATTTTGAATTAACTATTTATCTAGATCTGTGTTAGCAAAATTTCTAGCTAAGCAACGCTGTGGAGACATCATCGAGAGTAAGGATTGTCTGAAGGTTGTTGGGTTATTATAGATTGCCGGTAAGTCTCAGCTCAAGGGCTGAACCTTTGTGAATTTTCTTTGGGTAGAATTAATTTAAGAGAGAGAATTGGTTTCTAAGTTAACGTAGCAGTGGTGAAAATTAGTACAAGTTTCATCTCAAAGCAGTGTCAAGACAAGCTTAACAGGCACTGAGAGAGAAGAAACCTCCGTAGGCGCTGTCTTGTGTCGTTCTATATAAGTATCATTTGAAGGTCTAAATACTTGCTTGAATGTATAGAAAAATCAGTGTGGTGTTATATGCGACATCACTTGCAAAACCGTTTCAGACTTTGTGTCTTAAGAAGTTTGTTAGAACAACAAAAAAGAGGTTCTATATTTTAAATAGGGCTGATCATCGTTTAATGTGTAGAAAATACTGTATTTTCCCAGTAAATTTATTCAATGAAAAAATGTACTTTATCTGAAATCTATTGGTGTCGGTCTATTAGAGGGAAAGGAATAATCCTGAGCTCTTTTATTGTTAGACACAAATGTAATTGGCTTATTACTGACAATAAATAAACTATTTAAATCGTGACACCTCAGTTATTGCCAAAATTGGTACAGGCATTTTGTAAATTAAATTGCAAACTTAATATGATAAAAACACAGTGTTAAAGCACAGTGTTATCTGATAGTAGTAGGATGTATTAGCAATAGTATTATCTGTTCTGGAATATTACTATTACCTCTTTCTAATACTAAAATATTTGCTTGTCAGATTAGCAAACACACGCTGTCAACCTAACGATCTCTCAATTTCTTGTTCAGGCTCAGTTTGTCGCCATCATGGTCCACGCGTTCCAGCTGCTCTTCATCGACTGTAACTACCCGCGAGCCTTCGTCTGGTGGATCGGAATGCATGCTGTCATGTTCTTCTTCCTGTTCAAAGAATTCTACAACCAGTCTTACAGCAGGCCAAGGAAGGTATGTATCTCCATTGGGTGGTTTATGTTAGTCTTGCTCATTTTATTTAAATCGCCTTGAATTGGTTTTGAATAGGTTATTTTGTCCTATCTTGGTTTGAATAATTCTGCTGGACAGCATAAACAAAAGCTGATAAGTAGCTCATACATATTATCCAAACTTAAGTATTACCCAGTATTAGTTAACCCATTGGCGTAGATTCATGAGCTAGTCCCGTTCCTTACTTGTCATTTATTTAAACTATGAATTGGAAGAGAAAATTGGTGTTTTAAATGGACTATTGGTGTATTTTAATTAAAATATTGTTTTCTTTCAGTTTAAAGAGTTGCACTGGCTCACACACAGTAGACATATGTAAAAAGTAGCAAAATCAGTGTTGGCCATAGGTGCAACTCCTAAAGAATTAACCAATCTCGTCAACTACCAAGCAAGCCTGCCACCGTTTATTTTACTTGAGCCCTCCCACCAACGTTGCCTCACACCGGTTAATTCATTGAGAGTTGCACGACTGGTCAGTTTTGGTCGTGTGCGGGAATCGAACCCACGAAGTTCGTACAACACCTGGCCAAGGTGTTTCCACGACAGCCAACTCGGCTACCACGACCAGTGGCCTAGCGGCGTTATTTAGGTAAACAACATAAAGTCAATTTAGGGGCTATTCAGTCCGTGCCCCTAGAGGAGAGAACCGTAGTTGCCCGCAGTCATTAGTTACAGATTTTGCTACTAGGGAGCAGTACCAATCAAATCCCGTTATAGGCTATTGTGAATAGAATATAATTACTACCTTAATGGGTTAAGTGGATTGACAATGTTTAGACCAGATATGCCAGTACTAGTTGACTACACTGTATATATTTTGCTCCCTTACAATGCAGCGGGCTCGATTGGTCTTGTGCCTTACATCATTGCATAAATATGTAATATAATAATATTTTTTCCCTATTTTTTTTCTTATACAAAGTGCAGATGATCAGGATTAGTTATGCCATTGTTATGCCCTTGAAATAACTAACAATTTGATGATTAGTGTTCTAAAATTCAGATAAATTTATTTTACAAATCACTTGTAGTCAATTATGATATCCGACAAGATGATATTCCCTACTGCTTTGTTTTCAGGCCAGGGCGGCGGCAGCAGCAGCGGCAGCAGCACTCGCCAACGGAACGGCAAATGGATCAGCAAATGGGGTGGCTAACGGAAAAGTGCAACAGAACGGAACAGCGCAGAACGGCCATGCCAAGACCAACGGGTACAGCAAAAAAGCCGCTGACTACTACGCAACAGGGGAGGTCACGAGGCCAGAGTTAGTCCAGCGAACAGTGACGGCTAGCAAAAGCGAATGACCGCTGAGTCACGTGCCAGTGAGCCGCTCGGTGGTACGCTCAACCGAGATCGGTACTTAATGTAGATAAGTTGTACAGTTCTAGTTTGTACCCTGTTGTTGTTTATTCTAGTTACAATTTTTGTTAGAAATCCAGTTCTCGTTCGTTAAGTGCCCAGATTATTGTCAGAAGGCTTTTTTATCCGATAGCCCAATAATGGTTCGATTGTATTTTTTATTTTGTTTCGTTTTGATGCAGATTTTTTTGATCGTACATGTACCTTTGTTCTCGTATTCTATTACGTTTAAGTTTTGCTCAATTTCTCTCTTCCTTCCTTCTCTCCAGTCACTGAGACAATCCCCAGCAATACCGAGACCTAGGTAGATGAGTGTGTTCATAGAGTTAATAGATGTGCCTCTAGTATTTAATATTTCATGCGCATTGTTGATACTGTTAGGTGACAAATACTACTTAATTATATTACAACACTTCCAGTGAAAATAAAACTGTGTTCTACTTAAAACCAGCTGTGCTGCCTGTTTTTTAAAAGAAAAGTTGTAAAACTGAAAAATCTTGTAAACGTTTAACTTATTTTAATAAATGTACATCTGAGTAATAAATTTACAGTGTTGATTCCAACAATCGATCAGACATTTTCTGTGCTGCCATCGTTTGATTACTGATATTTGTTGATGTGAGGTAAAACTCCAGAATCTTATTCAGAGTTCATTTTTATTCTTAAAATCATTTAAATCTTTATGAAGCATAACAATATGCCTTTGCCATGTTGTGCCTTCATGGCTTCCAGGGACCACAACTTAATGATTTTTTCATGACACTATTTTTAAGATATTACTTTTTCTGTAAATTTCCTTCAGTTTATGAAATACACAATGACTAAAATCTACAGTTTTTGTTTTATTTTTCAAGTTTTTAATCTGCGGTTTAAACTATCTTTTACCTGCTGATAGTCTTCTGGATTTTAAGGACTGCAACAGTTACCACTTTAAATCAAATGTCTTGAGTAAAACAACATTGATTTTTTAATAAGAAGTTTATTGTCTCCCCTAACTTTCTTTTCAGTCTTGGGAATATGGTCTCAATTTAATATAAACTTAAATGTTTTCTGAACCTTTTATTCAGAAAAGGTATTCCTTGATATCTAGACAGCTTACCTAATTTTTAAAACTTGTTTACAAATGCAGCTAATCGTGATTTGTGACAATTCAAAGGAATAGTTTAAAGCAATTGCAGTTGCCAAGTGAGACGAGACAATTTACAGTTGCAGTTTGCTATAGTTCAATTGAACCTGTAATTGAAATATTCCCTTCCTTCTGATAAGTCTAACAGCTCAAATGTAACAAAAGAGAATATGTAAGCGTCACAAAAGTGGTTTACTGCGAAGTCGCGAAAATTACTAGAAAGTCTTAATAAAAATGATTCCCAGCATGGATAAATATATTAGAGTTGTAACATTTGTATTAACTAATAAATGTAGGAATCTTGTACCATGTTTAATGGATTCAAAAATATATTTTGGAAGGTGAAGATTATCTCTAGATAAAAAGATTGAAGATTTTATTTTTATTTTGCCAAACTGTAATTATTTATTTATTAATGTATTACTTCCATGTTTGTACTTAATTACCGCTATACTTCTGTAGTCTTATTGTATTTTAGTAGTTTTGTATGTGTAAAGACGATAAGTTTATTTATACACTCGTTTGTCTGTGGTGTGATAATCAAAATGTGAAATAAATAAAAACGAGATCACAGTTTTAAGAAGCAATACCTGGTTACTTTATTGAAGTTAATACTTGTATGAGTTTGTGATCAGGATCAAAATTTAATCACTATTTTTTGTTGATTATAGATGAAATGTAATATATTTGCAATTTTTTGTGTAATTATGTGAAACTCTTGTTTATATTAAATATATATTTTACTATCGTCCAATGTTTGTTTATTACCTGTTGGGGTAGACCTGTAAAGGTTTAATCCTAGGGTTTTATTTTCTTTGTAAATAAATACTTTAGGCCTATTTTCCAATTGAAATTGTATGGAATTTTACAATTGCTTCTGCAAATTCATATAGTTTGTGATTACCTATCAGAACGTTGTAGGTAATGTCTTGAAAAAATGTGCCTAGTTAAAACTTGTTAATTAAATTTCTTTATATTTCCCTTGTGCTATAAAAAAGTCAGCAGTACTGTCCTGGATTCGAAATTTTCAAGGTACTTCTATGAAAGTAAATAACATAGATCAAAGTTCGAGACACATAGCTTTATATGATTTTTAACATTACATGGGTTCAGCATTCCTGGTTCTCAAATTATTAAATGCCGCAAAAGCAAAAAGCACTACTAAAAATGGACATATAAACAACACAATAGTATAGACTTATGGTTACTTAATGGGTTACCGCTATGAATAAAACAATTAGAAGACTGAACTGTCGCTGACTGATTAAAACTAGAGAGAATGCTCCGATGTTGACATATTCGACTAGTGAACACTAATATTAGCGTGGAGTGAGGCAGCAGTGGAGGAGGAGGTGTTTAGAACGTGTGAGCGTTGCGACAGACGCCGCAGCCCAGGGCGAACTCTTCGCCTGTCGGGGGATGTTTGACGTGGAGTGGGCACTCATCCCCCTCCAGCTGCTTGGCTTTGGGACCTGAAACGAACCGAAACTATTAATTTGGTAGCTCAGAAATGGAAAGGTGATCCAGAATCTAAATACGATCATTTGCAAACACCATTGTCCCAACTAACCTGTTGAACCCGAGTTTTGTTCCCCCCCCAGTGGCCCAGGTTTACCCCACTCCAGTGGTCAGCTCCTCATACAGCTTAGGCCTACTGCAGTAATTTAGAACTCAAAACTGTTTGTCCATTAATTTATTTATTAGTTTTAGGGGTGGGTGAGTACTCGAGTTTCGAGTATTTGTTCGAGGACTAAAGATTACTCGAAGGCCGAGTCGAGTAGTAAAAATACTCAAAACAATCGAGTAGTTGACTACTCCCACCGTTTACCCTGAACAGTTGAAAACTATATATACTCCTGCCGTTTACCCACGTTTACGCCGCTAACAAATGTTTAACAAAATAAGTGACTGAAATAAAGAAAAATAAGCTTAAAATCGATTTTTAGCTCATACGAAAGGAGACAACAGGTGGGTTATTTTTGGATACCTGTGAGTTAAGTAAGAGAGGGGGCAAAGGGAGGTTTGGGTTGGGGATAAAAAATCACTTTATGTTCAAATGTTCTGGTTTTGATAAACTAACCCAAAATCTTTGTATGGATATATATTTGTAATACTTGTATTTTGTTTGTTATTGTTGTTGAAAACAGTATATATTTATTATTTTTCATTTAAATCATTATTCATTCATGGTAAAATAAAGGTTAAAATAAAATAAATAATTCAATAACATTTTATGTTTATAATTAAAATTCTGTAAAAAGCAATGTTTTCCAAACAAAATTAAAATAAGTTTTTTTTTTACTTTTTAAAGAACTACTCGACTCAATACTCGAGTAGTTTGGTTCAATACTCGACTCGATTTAAAAAACACTACTCGCCCACCTGTAATTAGTTTATACGATAGCCTATACACTAAATTGTATATAGTATGTTGTTATAACAACAAAACCAGGGATCATTCAGTTACAAACTGACAAAACTGTTATGTCAAAAAATATATAAAATACCCCCGTAGCAGCAAACCTGCGTACTCAGCGAATTTCCAATGCATATATATGTATATTAATACCACATAAAGCCACATACCAAGTTTCATCAATATACATTCATAAATAAACGATTTATGACATTTTAATTATTCTCCATAAGAATAACATGGCAGCTGAGTATGCAGGTTTGCTGAAGCAAGGAACACAAAAAATGGGGTTATATACAAATATCAATACAACTCATGTAGGTAAAGCCACATACCAAATTTCATTAATTTATTTTCATAATGAAGGCAGATAACACGTTACTTATTCTCCATAAGAATAACATGGGGCTGAGTACGCAGGTTTGCTGCTACGGGAGCCTTGGGTAAAAAATTGTCTTTTTGAGCAAATATCAATGGTTCACAACCAGATGAAGCCGTATACCAAGTTTCGTCAGTATACGTTGATAAATAGGCGAGATATAACATTTTTCTTTTTCCTCCATAAGAATAACATTAGACAACGTACTGTGTTTAGCACTTTCAATATCTCGGTAACCAATTGACGTAGAGAAATGATCAAAATACCAAATTGTGTGTTTTTTTAAGCTGAATCCAATAGTGAAAACTAAAATTTGAATATTTCAAAAATTATATGTGAAAAATTCGAAAAACCCATTTTTGGGGTACAAAACCCCCCCAAAATACCCCTTCGGGTAGAGCGATCTGGCTGGTTTTCGAACTTAAAGTCATAAATGTTGCTTTACACGTTTATACCAAATTTCATCAAAATCGGATCATTTTTACGAGAGTTATCGTGCTCACGGACACATATATATATATATATATATATAGATATATATATATATATACAGTATCGAACGAATGGTGTTTTTGGGGTCTGGGGACCTCAAAACGAAAAGTTATCATGGTCCCGGGCCTAGGTCTTACCATGCCGTCTACGGTAATAGCTTCTTCCCTATAGGGGAAATTCGCTAAAAACAAGTTACAAGAGAAAATAATATTACCAGAGCTGCCAATAATCACAAAGCAAAATTAAATATACCTCAAGAAAGGCATTCTTCTGCACAACTTGGTTTACTTAGCGTTTGATATTTAAGTTGATGTAATTTTAGTGTTCTAAAATTCAGATAAATTTATTTTACAAATCACTTATGCGTCTAAGAAAACGTCAAATAAAAACTTGCACGCCGTCAGAACACTGCGGCAACGGCCACCGCTGCACATATGGCTCAACAGGATCTACACAGTTAACACTAAACAAAATATGAATCAATCCAAGAAGAAGGCAATTATAATAGTTCTAAATGTAATATATATGGCCCCAATTTGTTGCATATAACTTAAAATTACTGAAAATTAGTACTATGTTTTTTTATTACAACTTGGAAATGTAAGATTCCACTAGGGATTCATACATTCGCTGCAGGCATTTCACCTTCACCGCCGACTCCCTTAGACCTAAGATATGAAACAAAAGAGACATTTGCCCCACAAATTCTATGGAAGGTGCTGGCTCAGCCACAGTAAATATTTTAAACTTTTTGTGTTGTCTCAGAAATCCCACAGATACAAAAAAAGCTAAAGACGGTCCCACACTTCTCGCGAACAGGCATGAACATTCGACTGAACATTCTCCTGAAAGTTCATTTAAAATTCTGTCCCGTATGTATTCAAAAGTCCGTGTAGCTCCTCCCACATTTCTCGCGAATACTCCGAACATTCAGAGTTCGGCCATGTTGGCGAGAAGTGTGGGACCGTCTTGAGCATATATAAATGTTATTTTGGAAAGATCCATGTTTTTTAGCAAATATTTGTTCCTCTATTTACACTTAAATACCCCCCTTCCTTTTGTGAGGGGTTTTCCTAGAGGTCAGTAACGTAGCGTGTACACAGTCTGAAACCCACTAATTTGTACAGAATTGAGGTGCAAAGAGGCTCCAGACCCCCTTGACTCTCTAACTAATGTTAGCAAAATATAATGTTGTCAAACATCTTAACAGGTTAACAAATAAACTTCTGTTAAGTTTATCCTGTTAAGTAAACTTCATCTAAAAATCACTGTACAAAAGCACTCCTAACTATAATAGCAGATAATTACGTTGCCAGTTGAAGGCGTGGTTTGTTGGGCTATCAACCAAGATCAGTCAATAGTAGATGTGCTGCATTGCCAAAACTCCACACCAGCTGATTGGAATAACATCCGAGTGATATTTTTCTATTGCAAAATGGCAACGACGACAGCGTATAACGCTATTGGCTACAGCCTGTCAACTTAATTGTCCGCTATTATAGGTATGGGGCCATACACATATTACATAACGCACTTAAGGGGGGGAGGGGGTATGGTGTAGCGTTATGCTGCGTTATGTGGGGGAGGGGGTGGGGTTAGGATCAACGTTACGTAACTCACTCAAATTAACCCTAAGAGCTGGCACATTCCCGTATCTATTGATACTGTTATAAATCGATCAACATTAAAAAATAATCAAATTGATATCTGAAAGTTACAGTTTGTTATATAAAAAATACTTCCTTCATACTATTTTAATCAGTTAAACTAAAAAAATACATAACGTGATTTGAGTAAGTTATGGATTGCTTTACATTTATGTTTTGTGTTGTTTTAGATTGTAAAACCATGACTGGATACAGTGCTGCACAATGCCACCTACATTTTCAGTTTTTTAAGTCGTTTTGTGTTTTTCTTAGTTATAAATTTACTTTGTTAGGTTTTTGCTGAGACAGTTTATTTTGTTGTTTATATTATTCGCAACAGTCTGTTTGTATACATTTTTTTATGAAATAATGATTTAAAAAAATGTTGTTAGAAGAAAGCCATTTAAAGTTTAATGATTCAATGAAATTTATACCAAATTGTTAGTAAAACGATGTTTAATAGGTTTAAGATGTTTTAAAGCGTACTACGATTGAGTTACGTAACACATTGGGGGGGGGGGGGTGGCCAAGAGTTATGGTGTGTTACATGGGAGAGGGGGGGGGGGTCTGAAATGACGAAAAATGTGTTTCGTAATATGTGTATGGCCCCTATTCTCCATTCACTCACCAGCAGGGCAAGACGGCAACTCGTGTTTGGAAATGTTGGTAACACGTTGGAAATCGTCGTGACAAGCGTTGCAGAAGTGGGTGGTCCCGAAACAGAAGAAGACGGCGACCGAGCAGCAATAGCGGCACTTGTACTCGAGGAAGTCCGTGCCGTGCTTGGGGCACATCTGCGCGCGGGACACGTCGGAGCACGCGCCACATACCAGCTCTGCCGGGTCAAACTCCCCGCTGCCGAGCTCCACGTCGCAGCGGGCCTCGCCCCCGTAGTACGCCTGCAACACACAGCGTCATTAGTGCCAATGTATATATAACATAGGCGTCGCAGAGTGCGTCCAGCGTGGGTGCCGGAACCGAAAAGTTCGCCCCCTTAAATCTCACTGCTCTAAGAACTTATTTATTTATCTATCGAAATAAATTAAATATTTAATTTAAATATAAATATAATTTATATAAATTATTTATTTATTTATTTTTATTTTTTTTTATGTGTCAGTATACAAGTTTGTGTTTAGTGTTGAAATATTTTTAAACTCAAGACGATGACAGTATTTTATTCTGTGATACTGCAAGATTAGATAATGTGACAAAACTAGTCCCGAAACTAGTAATCTTATAAACTAGTGGATTGATGACGACAAGGTACGTAACCTTATTTTTTAAGTGAATAAGTAACTCTATATGTGTTTGGGGGCGGCAATCTCACTAGAAATAGTTTTTCCATAAGCGTGTCCCTACTTATAGGGTTATGTATACGTTGGTAGTGCACAACAACTACCTAGCAACAGATGCGACGTGATTCTACATGAATCGTGTGTAACAACTTGATAAATGCTTACAAGAGACATAGCCTCAGAAACATTAACAAATCTGGATATTATAAAATAATAAGTTTTTCATTTATGGTTGTTTAGTTATATCAAATCATACTTAACAGGGAGAACATTCCAAAATCGTAACTTTCCCCTGGAACCTCACACCAGCCCTCCCTGAACTGAAATTCATTGTGATAACTGCTTAATTTATTTAGACTTTAAAATTGGTTAACCAAGGTTAAAGGAGGGTAGAAGTTCTAGTTCACAATCTGTTCATTACTTTAAAATATGTAAACATAAGAGACTCACCCTTCTGGCTGTTGTTATCAAAGATGAAGTTTGCAATTCAGTGACTAATTATTACTGTTATGTAGTTGTTATTTGTTAGTTATCATGTTACCAAAAACTCACCAACATAACAAAATAGTTGCAAATGGTTTAGGGAGTGCCACAAACTTAAAACACCCCAAACTAATTTAATTCACAAGAAGGGTTCACAGTTAATTTTCACAATTTACAAGGTAAAAAGTATCGTTATACTTTTGAATCAACAGTTTGATTTAAATACGTTTTAATAGAAGTCCACAAGCGAACAGTAATAAAGTAAAATAGTTCAAAAATCACCATGACACTGAATCCATTGAAGGTTCCTAGAATTCCAAAACTGTAAGCCATGAAGTCTGACAAGTCGTTGATGCCTACTCTAATCATGGGATAGAAACTCTTACTTTTGTAATATACAAACACGACTCCTGATCCGCTGGTGTTTTTCACCTCCTCTTTTCTGGCTTCAACATCATATGAATATGACAAAGAAACACAATCGGGCAGACACCCGCAATCACAGTTGATGACTTTACATTCCGACATGCAAACCCGAAGAGAAATATTTGGTCGCGGCAAATAATGAGGAACGCAATTGCAAGTTTTAAGAGAGCAGTTGACCGCACACTCAGCATCACAGCTATTCTCACTGTAGAACTTGAATAGCATCAACTCCCTTTCATGAGAATAGAAACAACCCCTTTGACTGGGGCTGTATCTGGCTAGATCTTTCTTGGTAGTCACTAGTTTCGGGACGACTTTCATGTAATTATATTTATTTGTATTGATAATGCGCTCCACGTCTTGAAAGAGAGGAATTTCGGCAGGGTTGTGTAAAATAACAGAGGCTATGTCATAATGGGAAAACACATTACAAACATTTTGGTATTTTTGGTATTGTCGCTTTGAAATATAATATGTAAAATAATCATCTTCCGTAAAGTAAGCTGGTACGGTGTCGTTGCCCGCATTGAAATACACCATGTTTTCCAGAGTGAGACCTCCTCCCACGTAGTTCTGGTCGAATGAGTTTGGCTGTGTCGGTATTGGAAGAACTGTGTTTTCTTTATAAATGTCTTCGTGTCGCAACCCGTTGACAGTGGTGCACATACCGAAAGCACCATACGCTAAGAAATATTGGAACCCATTTTTATCACATCCGGATCGAGTTTCTTTATTTTCATTCTTTCGTTGCTTGATAATAAAATCACAAGGTGGAACAACTTTTTTCAAATAGATTGCAAACAGGTCACCATCAATCGAATTATTTACAACTTTTGAAAAAACTGTGTCTGGGGACTCTGACACATTCCTCGCACCCTGGAACTCACAAATTTTACCAGCTGTTGCTAGAGTTTCCTTCTCCTCTTTGTCACATTCACTGTTGTAGAAACAATAATTGTCTTCTCCTGCGGTTGAATTACACGTGATACACTTTTCAACCTTTTCCAGGAAGTCGTAATCACTTTTAATAGAGTAGGGAACACATATTGTTGCCGCTGGGAACGGGATTTCATGTACAAAGGTCAAATTGTTGGACAGTGTTCTGATCACCGGGGAGGTCTGCCAATTGTCGTATTCTTCCTTAATGTAAACGTAGCTGATGAGCAAAGCTACCACGTGAATAAACAGCCACAAGTAAGAATGGATACCGTGTTGGAATTTTTCTCCAATAAATCTCAAACCGGGCATACTCAAAGTTCTTGTCACTTCACTGAAGTATGACCGTGAGAAGCAATCGTGAGGAGAGACGATAGATTCTTCAACCCGAGACAACCTAACAGATATTTTTTGTAAAGTCTCTTGAAGCTGTTGTAGTTTGGCATCAGAACTGTCCATTCTTGAATATTTTCTCATATTACTTTTCTCTTGCCTTACTATTTTCTCGCTAGATAAATGACTCATAATAAACAATTATTTTAAACTAATACCTAAAAACATTTTTCTAGAAAAGATTTTCTTGGCACTGTAGTAGTTTGGTATAAAAACTGTCTATTCTTGACTATTAGTTCAACTTACTGTTTTCTTGCTACATGTAACTGATTGACAAGAAACTACTAGCACGATTAAAATATCTATAAACATACATCTATAAAAACCATGTTACATTATAAGAATAGAAACTGAGCAAACCGATTACACAAACTCTAACGTAGAGGTAGAGAGAGAGAGAGAGAGACGAAGAACTGAGTATATGGGAGCTTTGTAGGTACTGTGTACATCGCTGTTGGATAGGAGTGTTATGATGGGGTCAAGGTTACAACTTTGCCAAGGATCTGTCATTATTTTATCTGATGAACACATAAAACCACACCCTCATTTAAACTAATGGAGGGTGTGGCTTGAATAGTATCTATAATTAAACCGTATGTTTCATTATAAGTGTATATAAAATGACATAAATACAAATACAATTACAACTACATATGAATTACCGTTTTGTAATATACTCTATTAAATTGTAGAGCTTAATAATTGTTTTCTGTGTAGTTTGTACAACTTTAAAATAATTACGTATGTATAAATAAAATGCATATTATTTGATTTTTCCTGGGGATGAGACCGTCTAGATCTTATTTTTATCCCATAAATTAGTTATATCCAACATTTGAAGTAAACTGTTGGTGCCGTTTTTGAGATCAGACTTGCAAGCACACACACACACACACACACACACAAACTCATATTACAGTATAGGATAAGGATACACTATCATACATACTAGTAAACCTGTCGCGGCTTCGCTCGCGATCATCATTTATAAATATTGTGTTACCGTTCCAAAGCCAACATGGCCTGCTGATTGCTTAAAACCTATAGTTATTTCCCAATGTTAAGCTTATGGGAAAAAACTCAAATTTAAGGGGTCCCAGGGCCTCACTTACAAATTATTTCTCTATAAAAAAGGGTTCCTGCACAACTTCACGTTAGGCTCTTTCCAATGACACCAAAAACATGAAAATTGGTTTAGTAGTTTAGGAGGAGTGATTGTCACAAAAAACCTGCTCGCCTATTAAATAAGTATAGATACACTA
Organism: Allygus modestus; assembly: GCA_963675035.1. Taxonomy (NCBI): domain Eukaryota; kingdom Metazoa; phylum Arthropoda; class Insecta; order Hemiptera; family Cicadellidae; genus Allygus; species Allygus modestus. The sequence goes on from OY776114.1 coordinate 61,894,838, forward strand.
TTTCTGAGAACAAAATAACCTGTTTAAAATTATTTCTATTTTAAGGCCGACATTTGTTTTTACTTTTAGGCCATAGGCATAGTCACAAACAAAACTTAACCTACCTACCTAACAAAGTACCACATACCCACTAACACAAACAGAAAGTTGTTGTTGTAAGTAAGAATTGATAGTTTTCATTGCTTAATTAACACTGTAATATAAGAAATAACAGAGAACCTTCTTTGAACATGTTTAACTCTTTGTCTTTAAAACCAAAAACATGATGGCAAATGTCCACAATAATTTCTTAAATAAAGCCACCAGGACCGCCAATGAGTTTTAAACAAGTCCTACCTTGTTGCACTTGAAGCAGACGTAGTAGGCATAGCGCTCCATGGCGTATGACGCTGGGTCCGGCCGCCCCTTGTCTAGGCCCTCATACTCCAGTCGCATCAGAGCCTTGCGCCGCACGTCCTCGTACAGTGACTGGACTGGCGCAAGCAGCTCTCCCAGCACCGGGTGGTCCATCGGGGCCTGGCAATCAGTTTGGTGTTTACAACCTAACCTGACGTAACGTAACATAACCTAACCTAGCCTAACATAACCTAATCTATCTTAACCTAACCTAAACTAATATAATGTAACAGTTAATGGGGTTTACAACCTAACATAATCTAACCTAACATAATCTATCTTGACTTAACGTAACAGAACCCAACCTAATATAACCTAACATAACTTAACCTAACCTATCGTAACCTAACATGACCTAACCTGACGTACCTTCACCTAACCTAACGTAACCTAAACTAAATATCATCATAAGTTATTTTTGTCATTAAGTGTGACTACATCGAGTATTTTTTTTAATTTTTGATAAGGAACAGTCAAACTCTGGCTTGTAACAAGCTAAGGTCAACCTTTTGTTAGAGAGAATCACTGCTTAATTTACCAATGGTGAATGGCATCTGGGTTCAGTATCGAAAGGCCAAACAATATTCAGATTTTACTCAGGATTGACCTGGTGCACCTCAGATTGCTGAGGAGTGAGGCCAGTGCTATAATCACTGCATTGTAACTCAGCTACAGTTAAATGTCATCATGGAGCCACCAAATCTTTAATCTCTTTTCATAAATGGGAATACAGCACTAATGAATACTTGGTTTTGTTCCTTTTACATGATTTAACTATTAACATATTTGACTATAAACTAGAGCAGTAAGCGATCTCTTATAGTTGCAGAGATAAGCAATGTTGCCACTGGAATATGGGAAAGTTTGGCCAGATTAAATTTATTTTAGGTTTGATTATGTTTAATAAATAAATAGGTTACATAAATGTAACTTATTTAAGTTATTCATATTTGCCTACAGGATTAATATTCAACTTGAATTAAAATTGGTTTTGTAACTTTTCTGTTGTCAATCCTACGTATTCTACTATCAGATTTTACAAGTTTAACGATTGCTGTCCCATTATCAAATCCCGAATTGAAATTTAAAAGTTAAACACATAGTTACAGTAACGCATTTAACAGTTAACACATAGGCTGCCACATAATACTTCAGGGAATCCCTGAGTTATTTCTCCGATATTCCCCGTTATTTCTCTCCAGGAAACATATCCGATATATTTGAACTACATTTTCTCTCCACAATCAAGATTTGTTAATTAGATTTCACAAACATTTTGATTGAAAACGTTCACTGTCTATTTTATATTTAGAGATAACACTGGTAGCCGTTGCAGAGTGGATGTTACCTTGCAGATGGGGCACTGAGAGAAGCCGAAGGTGATGCGTGGTCCGGCCCAGCGGCGGCTCAGCACATTACGGCAGCAGTGGAGGTGGAACACGTGGCCACACTTGAGCTGCGACAGAACAAATAATTGTTACGCAACACGGTGGTTATCATTATAGACAGAACCGCCTTATTTCTCAGCGTGTGTGCATCATGCATCATGGGAGAAATTCACGCATACCGTTAGCAAGGTATTGTCGAGTAGATGAGTAGAAACCCCTTATAATTTACATCGGCCTTTAGGGCTACACCTCACAGCCTTTCAAAGATTCAATGTTAATCTTACAAAAGAACAGTAATCAATGAAATTGTATATTATTTTGTCAGCTGTTCTAACAACAAATGCTAACACATCAGCAAGATCAGCATAATGTAAATACAAATACTACTGGCTAATGGAGTGGCGACGCCCATCTGTTGTCTATTTTAATTCCATATTAAACAAATTAAAACTGTAGGAGGGGAGAGGGGGGATGGAGGAAGGGATAGGAGATAGCAACATGACCCACTAACTAATAAACTAAGTTATTTCATTATTTGTGAAGCTAAGCATAGGTTAAAATGATTTAGTTTGACTGCTAATGCAGGATAATGTGATCAAACATTTACGGAAACATCTATTATTTGTCAATTAATTTTTGGTCGTATCGACCACTGCAGGATGGCTAGTAATAAGTATTTTAAGGCACTATTACTCATTGTTCACTTGTATTTACTATACAATTAACATACAAGACCCCTAGCATAAGATTCAAACTGTTGTAAAACGGTGTATGCCGTGGAGACAAGAACTGTACTGGTAAATAAAAATGTAGGAGAAAAAAATGTAGGCTAGTTTAGTTTAGTTGTTTGATATTTAACCCATTGGCGTAGACATACGAGCTGGTCTCGTTCCTTACTTGTAATTTTATTAACCTGTAAATTGGAGTATAAAATTGGTGTTTTTAAATGGATTAACACGTTAGCTGCCACGGCTATTTTCGGGGTGGATTGTTGTATTGCCAACCACAGGCTCACGTAATATTTTGGTTATATGATGTTATTTATACTTATCTAGGTTAGTTATAGTGTTATCTGTCCAAATAACTATAACAAAATGGCGGAAAAAGTGGCACCCTGATCGGGGTGACAGTGATTTTTTTCAGCCAAATTTTGCTGAAAATAATCGCTGTCACCCCGATCGGGGTGCCACTGAAATTCGACCTTCGGGTATATTTCATTTTGTTCGGTTGGCAGTTGCGGCATTTTCGCGCGTGAAGACAACAACACCTACTTATAATGGCACTGTGTTATGTTTACTTCTTGTCGTGTCGTACGTTTTAGCTATTTATAACCTGGTTTTCGTGTTGGTTTTCATAGTGTTGTGTGGCTTTTGTCCAATATGAGTGACACTCTTGGCGATGAAGACATCGAACGTTTTTTGAATGTCCCGATGTCAAGTGAACCAGATTTGGGAGATATGAGTGAGGGGTTTTGGGCAGGTAGTAGTGCTAAAGACGATGATGAGTCAGATGGGGACGACGACTTGGACATCGACCCAGATTTTCAACCTACCCTCCTGTCAATGTCAGAGAGCGACCACAGCAACGATGAAGGTGATGTAAATGAATACGATATGGATTTATATTCAGCAACAAACGAGACTGTATATAGTGTAAATACCCAGACTGAAAGTGTAAATGACCAGAATGATAGTGAAAGTGTGAATGAGGACTTGAATGAGGGCGCGGGAGGGGATTATTTGAATGATGATGTGTATGTTACCTTGAGCGCAAGGTACAAAAAACTAAAGAAAAAGGTTGATAAACTTAAAATGAAAAAGGAAGAAGAAGAAAAATGGAAGTTACCAGAAGGTAAACAAAAGAATATTGTTTTTGGCGGTAACTCAGAATACAAATTTAATTTACCAAGGACTGCTCAGCCAATTGATTTTTTTTCATCTTACCTAAACGATGAAATCCTGACGGTTATGGTCGATGAGACTAACCGAAATGCAGCGCAGGTGCTTCAGAATATAAGACTAAATCGCAGTAGTAGACTAAGAAAATGGCGAGATACTAACGTGGAGGAAATGAAAAAGTTTTTGGGCCTTTTATTGTATATGGGCCTAGTTCCTATGCCCAGAATAACCGATTATTGGTCAAAGCGATTGTTGTATAGAAACTTGGTTGCCAATCGAGTTATGAGCCGAAACCGATTTCAGCTTCTACTTCGCTTCTGGCATTTCAACAACAACGACAACCTTGATCAGGAGGGCCGTTTGGCCAAGATTGCGCCACTTGTATCTCATCTCAATCAATGTTTCAAGAGAAAGAAGAATCCGGGAGAGGATCTCGTAATCGATGAAAGTATGATTGCTTTCAGAGGTCGCCTTATCTTCCGGCAATATCTTCCTCAAAAAGCCCATAAGTATGGAATAAAAGTTTTCAAGGTTTGCGACACGACCGGCTACACATTGAAGACAAAAATCTATATGGGTAAAGGAACCGGCATCGATGACGGATCGTCGTTGGCCATGTCAGTTGTCATGGACCTGATAAACGACTACTTGGACAAGGGACACACTTTGTATATAGACAATTTTTATACGTCTCTGGACCTGGCCAATGTTCTTCTCACCAGACAGACTCACCTTGTGGGTACAGTGATTGCAAACCGTGCATGGTTTCCACATAAGAAGACAATCCCACCAAATTTGATCCTTGGGCCAGGAGAAATGAGCTGCCTGGAGTACCCAAATGGCACGACGTACACCAGATGGGTTGACAAGAGGGAGGTACGTATAATGTCCACGAAACATGCTTATGGGTATGAAGACACGGGGAAGAGGAGTCGAAATGGTACCCCTATACTGAAGCCTAAGGTAGTTGTCGATTACAACAAAGCTAAGATGGGCATCGATTTGTCCGATCAGATGTCTTCTTACAGCTCCGCTGTAAGGAAATCAATGAGATGGTATCACAAGGTAGCGGAGGAAATGCTCCTTGGAACCGCTATTGTCAACGCTTGGCTGGGGTACAAAGAGGCTGTAGGTGCCACTGGCCAAGCAGTAAAAAATCATGTATACTCCATCACAACTTTCAGGGAGAAAGTTGCTTACTCCCTTCTGGGCCTTCGTGACGAAGAAATCGATCCCGTTCGAGTGACTGGCCACCATCATCTAACGGAGACAGCCCAATTCGAAGGAGAAGGCCGAAACAAGAGGCGGGTAAGACGTCACTGCAAGATCTGCTACCAACGAGCTCAGAATGCAGGAGGACGTGAGGCTGCTAGGAAAACTAAGAAAGTCAACACATTTTGTGAAACTTGCCCCCAGAAGCCGTTCCTGTGCAAGGACTGTTTTAGGAACACACACCAGTAGGCCTAGTCATTGTTTTCTTTCCCTAAAAGCAGTTGTCGGCTTTTTTGTTCATAATTATACATATATTTAGTTTATTTAGCAATGTAAAATGTTCTACAGTTTCACATAAATGTAGGCCAAGTCATTGTTTTCTTTTACTAAAAGCAGTTGTCGGCTTTTTTGTTCATAATTATACATATATTTCGTTTATTTAGCAATGTAAAATGTTCTACAGTTTCACATAAATGCAGGCCAAGTCATTGTTTTCTTTTACTAAAAGCAGTTGTCGGCTTTTTTGTTCATAATTATACATATATTTCGTTTATTTAGCAATGTAAAATGTTCTACAGTTTCACATAAATGCAGGCCAAGTCATTGTTTTCTTTTACTAAAAGCAGTTGTCGGCTTTTTTGTTCATAATTATACATATATTTCGTTTATTTAGCAATGTAAAATGTTCTACAGTTTCACATAAATGTAGGCCAAGTCATTGTTTTCTTTTACTAAAAGCAGTTGTCGGCTTTTTTGTTCATAATTATACATATATTTCGTTTATTTAGCAATGTAAAATGTTCTACAGTTTCACATAAATGTAGGCCAAGTCATTGTTTTCTTTTACTAAAAGCAGTTGTCAGCTTTTTTGTTCATAATTATACATATATTTAGTTTATTTAGCAATGTAAAATGTTCTACAGTTTCACATAAATGTAGGTCAAGTCATTGTTTTCTTTTACTAAAAGCAGTTGTCGGCTTTTTTGTTCATAATTATACATATATTTTGTTTATTTAGCAATGTAAAATGTTCTACAGTTTCACATAAATGTAGACCAAGTCATTGTTTTCTTTTACTAAAAGCAGATGTCGGCTTTTTTATTCATAATCAGGCTCTATACATATATTTCTTTTCTTAATAATGTACCGGTAATATTTTCTACAGTTTGACATAAAAGATTTAAAAAATATGTTTGTTTTATTTTCCTACATGTTTTTTTTTTATTATAACTCAAATACTTACCTTTATGTTTTGTAGTCATAAACTACAACAAACTCGTATAAAATATAAAAGCTGAATAAGGTAAACTTTACGTCATTTTATGGTACCAATTACAATAAAGAGTAGATAAAGTTGTTGAAAAAATTAGCGTCACCCCGTTCGGGGTGACAAAATTTCAGCGCTTCTTTACGTAAATTTGAACATGGTATGAACATCAGAATGTCATAAAACATCAATCTCTAGTTAGCCAACAAACATAACTTATTATGGTACCTATTACAATGAATATTACATAAAGTTGTTGAAAAAAATTAGCGTCACCCCGATCGGGGTGACAACATTTCAGTACTTTGTGACGTAAGTTTGGACATGTTATAAACATCAGAATGTAATATAACATTGATATATAGTTAGCTTGGAATATGTATTTCTAAGGCACAATGTTTGATTGCCGGTGAATGTCAAAGACTGTCAAATAGCGGCAAAGAAAAAAAACCTTACCAATTACGACTGTCACCCCGATCGGGGTGACAGTGCTCACGGACGAGCCGACTGGTGTCACCCCGATCGGGGTGACATGGCAGCTAACGTGTTAATGGCGTATTTTTATTAAAATATTTTTTTTTCAGTTTAGAGAGTCGCATTGGCACACACACAGTAGACAAAAGTAAATATTAACAAAATCAGTATTGACCATGTGCAAGTCTCAAAGAATTAACCGATCCCGTCAACTTTCAAGCAAGCCTGCCACCGTTTGTTTTACTTGGGCCCTCCCACCAACGTTGCCACAGACCGGTTAACTCATTGAGAGTTGCACAACTGGTCAGTTTTGGTCGTGTGCGGGAATCGAACCCACGAACATCGTATCACCACCTGGCCAAGGTGTTTCCACGACGTAGCCAACTCAGCTAACACGACCAAAGGCCTGGCGGCGATATTAAGGGTTTTCAGTCTGTCCGTGCCCCTAGTGGATAGAACCGTAGACGCCCGCGGTCATTAGTTACATATTTTGCTACTAGAGTGCAGCACCAATAAATTCCCGTTATAGGCAACTGCAAATAGAATAAAATTACTACCTCAATGGGTTAAATGTAAGTAGGGTTCACTTGATAAAGGGAGGAGTTTCCATACCACCCGAAACGTTGTGTAGTTTTAAACGCTAGAAGCGATACGTGAAGTCAAAATAAATCAATAATAAATATATATTTCAATTTCAAGACCACGCTATATATGCAAAGGAAAACGAGGAAGCCTCTTCAATTACCAAAACAGTTTGATCATCATCAACAAAAAATTAACGACCAAATAACTGTATCATTTAGATTATTCACATAGTGTTTTATTGACAAAAATCAAGCAAAATTTTTTACCTGAGACTACAAGAGCAAGGACGAAAGTGTTGTAAATAATCAAAGCTATATTATAAAAATGTACAAGAACCAAAATGACTGCTGGGCAGTTGATCTATATGTATTCAAGAGTGTAAAGACTCAATTCATATGTATTCAAGAATGTAAAGACTCAATTCACTTGCTGGTGTCTCATACCTGTAAGGCCGGAGCGCAAGAGATGGCTTCGGTAAAGCAGATCATACACATGTCGTCAGCGTCTTGCTTGAGGGAGGAGTCACCCGAGCATCCGTGCAGGCAAGGCAGGCACTCACCCTCCCCCGCGATGCCCCCGCACAGGTGACCGCACACCAGCATCTTGGTACACACGTTGTGAGCGTGCTCCTGCAACCGTCACGAGCATCAAGAGACAGCAAACTATCAAGTTAGCAACAGTGAGAGAAAACAAACATTTCAAGTTCCAAAACATACAAGACGTCAGACCTAATTTGGAATTAGTAAGTGCTCAGCACAGTATCTAGGTATCATGCGCGGCTTTGATACCCGTCTGCTGTTGGTTGGGTACCAGTTTTGTCACATTGTTTGCATTCCAGATCAACCCAGAATTATAATGGAAGCGTCAGAGTCAAAACAACAGCATGCAATAGTCAAGTTTTGACAGATGGGAGCTTTGTTGTGTTATAAACAGCTGTGGGGCACCACTGACGTCACTGATTCGGCGCATCTTGTTTGTGATACTTACCTACCGAATAAGGTGGTGCTCAGTGTCACTGATTACTAACTTTAAGTGGACATTTATGGGCCACACTCCAAGCATCGGTTGTTGAATTGTTACTTGCCGATCCATAGATAAACCGATGAACAGAAAGCTAACCCTAAAGATCCAACATTTTTACTTAGGTCTGAACAACAATCACTACTCCAAATTCTTGGTGTATACGCATTTCGGCAATTTATGCCACCCTCAACCCCTTGTTGTTTCGATCTGATGCAGTGGTTCCTGGAGAAACCGGAAAATCCATATGGTGTCAATTGTTGTAGTATTCATTCGTTACTTTGGTGTCCTTGTGTTTGAGAATTAAATGTACATGTTAACATTTTGCACCTATAAATTGATGCAGCTTACAGCCAAGAACATATTTAGAAGATGGCAAAACAGGAACATCAAGGCGCTGAGGATGGTATAAATTGCTGAAAAACATAAACACCAAGAATATATTAGAATAAGGATTGTTGAGATGTGAGTAAAAAAAGGTGTATTAATAATTATCATTAAAATTACAATTATAACTGACAATGCTACAGTAAAATTCACAAAAAAAAACCAATGACGTGACGCTAACTCTGATAATGCTGGCTTAACTTACAAGCTAACTCTGAAGAGCAATTTAAAACACAAAGAAAAATCTTTAAAAAAGATAAATAAAAAAATAGAAAAAAAATTCAAAAGAAACAAAGAGAAATGTTTGTTTGTGTTGTTGCTTCTATATCCACAAAACATATCAAAGGATGCTTCTTTTTTAAATTACTGTAAAAAACGATCAACCCTTGCATATTCTAGTTTCTACCCCACCCACCTGACACTCCTGGTCGGCGCAGATGTTCCCGATGGCCAGCAGTCCCGACGATCCGGTGGCCCCGCAGAAGCGACACACCCCTGACACCACCCCCGGCCCCCGCCCGCTCACCCTCGCACCCTCACGGAACTCCACCATGGCCTTGAGTGTGCACGAGTCAGCCAGCAGCAGAGCCCAGAACAGCTTGGTGCGGCCGCAGCCCTCGTGTAGGTCTACCTTCACGGCCTCCTCCTCCTCCTTACACACCTGCAACATTGCGAACTGTATCAGACAGTGCCAACGAGGTGAACTGTAGAGGGTAGGGGTCTGCGGTGCACCGAAAAAACGGTACCGGTACGGTACACAACTAATTACCGTCATCGGTTCGGTACAAAACATAACCCCGGTACAGATTCGTTACGGTACAGTTTAGTGCTTCAAACAATAAACAGAGATAAACTAAACAATGTTTAACAATAAGTGGTTTAAATAAGACCGACTCCTATTTATAACTAGTAATTTCCTTTAAGGAAAACAAGCCCCAAAACTCATAGGAAAAGAGACGTTGACAGGTGTTATTTATAGTTGAACGAGAATGGAGATAAGAAAGGTGGGCAAGGGGAGCGGGGAGGGGCTGGGTAGGGTCGGCAAAAAACATGTCCTTGAAGACAAGAAAGGTTTTGACTAGGAAAGCGTGAGGGGGGAGGGATCCGGTGATTAGTTATAAATCAGTTGTCTGTCCAACATCATTCCTAGAGTAAGAAAAGGAATACTATCTTTTAAATCACGTTCTTTCTCCATTATTATTTCAAATTAAACTGCTTTTATTTATGTATTATTATTATTATTGTAATTGAAGTATACTAGTGAAATATTTAAATTATAAAAAAAGGGTTCAAAAGTGGTTGAAAACTAATAAAAAAATAGCCACTAACTTGATAAATTTCAAACGGTAGCATAAATTTGTTATTGTTTCATTGTGCTGTGAAATGTTTACATACATATCTGTTATATGTTAGATTACCTTGTGTGGGTTTGGAAAATTTAACTACAAATTTTTATGAACAATAACCTAAATTTATTTATTGATGAGGTTAATAGCTAATTATTTTAAATGTGATATAGCCAAATTAATACACTCACTACTACTACTACTACTTCACTGTACTACTTTTATTACTTTCTTTATTTATTTTCCAGTTTTACGTGGTACTAATGTTTAAATAAATATACTGTAATATTTGTCATGGACTTCAATTTTGAATTTAGTAGTGTAATTAAGTAATTTTAGAGTTATTTTGTTTTTAATTTTCAGTATTAAAAGATCTAATTTTCTAATTTATAACTTCTTTTAGTTTCACATCACACATAGTTTTTTTTTTTAAGTTATCTGATTTTACTTTGAATTAATGATACAACAATTTACCAAAGCAACAAGAATAGTATTTATAAAACTTTGGGTTTTGTTCTTTGTACGATTTAAACCAATAGATTTGATTTATATTGAAATCAATATAATTAATCAGTTAAGCAACTTATGCTTAACTTATACTTAAGTTATTACTTGATTTTCAAGTAATTTTTGAATTTATTTCTCATGATTATTTCAAGAACTTGTATTAATACCTAATAATAACAATGTTAAAATGTAATACTCCAAATATGCAGGTTTTAAAAATATTTTTATCCATAGTATAGTTATTTATTATTTTAATCAAATTAATAATAACAATTGTATATGACCTTAATTATTACTCAATAATTTGTTTATGACACATTCAAATTAATAAATAAATTAGTATATATGACGGTACATTCTATCGTACCGAATTTGTACCGAGAACCGAGGTTCGAAATCTTTTACCGTACCGATCTTAAATTGTTGGTACCGCAGACCCCTAGTAGAGGGCTTCACCACCCACACTTCCACCGAGGATCTGATCAGTACCATCAGGGCAGATACTAAACTGTCTATTGTGAGCACTGAATGTTCCCGATTGGATCCCTGGAGAGGGAAGGGATGGGAGAAGAACCTCGCGCTGCGTTTTTACTCTTTGAATCTGAAACTGATTTATTTTAAACTTTCCTAGGCTGTTATCACCAATCAGTGCTTTTGCTACACTGAAAAAAGGGTGTAGCAAATATACTGCTAGCTACCACAAAATAAAAAGGGTGTTATTGGGACAAAGGTCTGAGGTAGCCTAACTAACTACTCTTTGAAAATTACAGGAAGTCAGAATGATCAGATGAAACAAATTTAGGTATTATACCACCCGTGTAGACGTTAGTGTTTTCTCACCTGGCGATGGTGCATGCGCATGCGCCTATGCAAGTGCAGGAAGCGGTCGCAGTCAGCACACAGACTGCCGCACACGTTGCACTGGATGATAGCCAGAGTCTCTCCATCATCGTGGTTGCTACAGGTCGGCTGAAACAAAAATCATTTATCTTAAATTATAATGCTACACAATTTTCGTTAATTTTAATTTGTGCTTTATAAAGCACTTCAGTGACTAATTAATTTCATTGCAGATTTAATAAAAGGTGCATGGTTTCATTAAAAACAACTATTTCACGAGATACCAAACATGAAAAAGTCTTGTTTGAACCAAACAAAACCTCAAGCAACAACACACAGATCTATTACCAAATGACTTATCAAACAAAATTGGTGGAATACAATAAAAATTGTTCAATCTAGAGGAAACACATAAAACTACGAGCAATGACGTTGACAAGGCAGGGCTTTCTAATTTGTACTCGGAGTTTGAGGAGAACACTTTGTTACAGTAGACCCATGGGCTATTGACTCAGTGGAACTTGAGTAATTCAAAACTCAAGGGACCAGTAAAAATTTGCACAATGCAAAAATTGTAATTAAAATAGTAATTACAATTCCTCACCATGGTTCCGAGAGTGGCAGCCCTTACCTCATCCAGAGCGTTGCAGTCAAAGAGCAGATGGTCGGCAGTCTGCCCGCACTTCCTGCACGCTGGGTCTCCATTGAAGATACCCATGAGTAACAAGTGTTTCCTCAGGTGTCCATGTCCAGTGACCCTGTCATTTGTTTACTGTCCCAACTACTCAGACGCAGGATGTCTGAAGCCACTCGCTGCAATGGCGAGTGAAGGGTGAGCTCCTCCTACTCCTGTGGTGCCTCTCCCGAGCCCATGATGTGATGGACTGACCTGCAAACTCACGAGCGATTCCAGAGAAGGGTTCAGGGCCTATGAGGTTCAACCGGCGATGCCAAGTTTGCAAGCTCATCCGCAGCCTCATTTCCCCTAATTCCAGAGTGACCTGGCACCCAACAAAGCCTGACCTTGCTGCACCTGCCAAGGCAAGACACTGTTGAGAGACAGTCCCAGACAATCCTTGATCCAAAGTTACAATCCACCTTCACTGCCACCTTTTAATCTAGTCTAGATAAACAAAATTGAATCATCCAAAACAGAATTCAGATTAACCAAGTGTTTTTAACATTGTTTGTAGTGAAAATGTAGGGACCATGGAAACAATTTGAATTAAATAATATTTTGAATTATTCACATTCTACTGCAAGACAACTGAACTTACCCTAGGCGGAGGAGGGTTTCCATCGGCCGTGTTGCGCCACTGAGCGGAAGAGAGACGCTCGACGTGGTCGTTGTCGAGCACACACAGTGACGCCAGCGCCAGCCACAGCGTGGGACACCGCACACACTCCCCAGGCGAGCGCTGGTCCTCCGATAGCTTGGTCAGGTTCATGATGTTCTCCGCGATGGCTCCCTTGGTCACCCTGGCCCACACCTCGGACAGCTGGCCCTGCAACACAGTACAGTACAGTCGTGTTTAATCAAGGTCTTTTGAGAGTTTGCCAAACTACAGTAGGCGCTCAGAAATCCAGATCAGCCCTTTTTTAAATCTCGATTAGGAAATCCCAGCTAAGCTGCTAGGCATGCCTTCCACAATCAGGAACTTTGCGCAGGTGACCGGAAGGATATATCAGGAAAGGAAAGGGTGGGATGGGACAGGCAGCCAAATTGACCTTTCAGAGCGGGTCAACTCCCATGCTCCTGTGACAGCTATGATCAGGCTCAAACAGGCGGACCCCGCTCTGCCCTCCAGCTGGCCAACTCAACTGACAGGGTATCCATGTACAACAGCCAGGGATCACATTCTCAGGTTGGGGACCAAACCCGGACATTCTGTCCCCAGCCTCTGCAAATGGAGGGACCAAAGGTGAAAGGGCAGCTCTTCATAATGGACAGCCAAAAGATTTACCGTAAGTAATGAAAACTTCATTCGCTGTACCCAATGTCAGCCTCGAAACTGGTATAGGCCAGATTTAAGGTTGTCGTGTCCCAGGACAACTTTAAAACTGGTCTATACCAGTTTTGAGGCAGACATTGGGTACAGCAAATGAAGTTGTCATTACATAAGGTAAGTCTTTTGGCTGTCCATTATGAAGAGTAGTGAAGGTCAAAACCAGAAATTTTGAATCTCGAAACCGAAACCGAAACTTACAAAATCGAATCTCGAAACTCAAATCCCGAAACCCTATTTACTTGCCTGGGTATGGTTATGAAAAACAAATCCAGAAAAATTAATTAAAACTAATTATATATTTTGGTTAGAGTTGTTCTTTCAGAAATAAAAAATCAATAATCCAAAAAAGGTGAAGGTAGATGACCGATGACAGTAGGCTTTTGACCTTTGCATTATTGATCAAAACACGGGCGTGATTTCTGTTAAAAAAACAACAATAAAGAAACAAAAAATCTCAGCAGTTTCGAGTTTTGATTCTCGAAACTCACCGATCAAATCTCGAAACCGAAACTTTTCCAAAGTTTTGGTGGTTTTGAGATTCAAGTTTTGGTTTTGACACATCACTAATGAAGAGCTTCCCTTTCACCTTTGGTTCCCCCATTTGCAGCAGCTGGAGACGGAAACTCCAGGTTTGGTCCCCAACCTGAGAGTGTGGTCCCTGGCTGTTGTACATGATACCCTGTCAGTTGAGTTGGCCAGTTGGAGGGCAGAGCGGGGTCCGCCTGTTTGAGCCTGATCACAGCTGTCACAGGAGCACGGAAGTTGGCCCTCTGAAAGGCAAACTTGGCTGCCTGTCCCATCCCACCCTTTCCTTTCCTGCGATATCCTTTCCTTCCGGTAACCTGCGCAAAATTACCAGCAGCTAATGCTGGGATTTCCTAATCTCAAAAAAACAGGGGTTGTTCTTTAAATATGGAACTGATTTTATAAGGCTTGAAATTAAAAAGAATGTACACATTATAGGGTTTCTGTCATGTTTTGAAAACATTTACGAATAAGAAGCCACTGTACAAAACAACATGTAACACCTCTCTTATACCTTCTTAAAAACTACCTCAAGTTGATTGCCAAATGTTGTCTGCTACAACAAATTTAAATATTTTTGACTGGGTGAGAAGCAAAAAGAATATTTCTTTAATAAAAAAGGTTGGCAGCCTCATTTTCCCTTCTTAGCCCGTCCACATAGACTATAGATCTGTGTGCGGAACGTATCCAGTAAAGCAGGGTAAAATGTTACAGTACGATTTGAACAGTACTGATAAAATTTACATGCCAAGTCTGGGATTAGAACCTACGATAGGGGCACTGCCATGGTTCCGGAGTCCGTCGCCTTGACCACTATGCCAAAGACTCACGTCAACGTCAATTACACATGTAACAAGAAATACCCCCGTCGCTGCAAACCTGCGTACTCAGCGAATTTCCAATGCATTTATATGTTTCTCACTCTTACATAAAGCCACTTACCAAGTTTCACAAAAATACATTTATAAATAAGTGATTTATAAAATTTTATTTATTCTCCATAAGAATAACATTAAGACTGAGTACGCAGGTTTGCTGCAACGAGGAAGATAAAAAATGAGGTTTTATGCAATTGTCAATATAACTGAACCAGGTGAAGCTACATTACCAAGTTTTATTAATTTATGTTCATAATTAAGGGAGATATAAAACTTTACATATTCTCCATAAGAATAACATTAGGGCTGAGTATGCAGGGTTAGCTGCTACGGGGACAATCAACAACAAATTTATTTTTTGTACAAATACCAATATACCAGTACAACATGAAGCCACATACCAAGTTTCATCAATATACATTAATAAATAATCGAGATATCAAATTTTATTTATTCTCCATAAGGATAACATTGGACAACGTACTGTGTTTAGCACTTTGAATATCTCTGAAACGGTTGGACGTAGAATCACAATTTAAACACCAAAATGATTATTTTGTGGAGCTGAAGTAATTGGTAAAAGAAAATGTTAAGATTAAAGTAAAATTAATTGAGGAAAAGCCAAAAACCTTTTTCCCATAAGATTAACATGGGACATTTTATGAGCAGGTTTTTTGGATTTTTTCCACAACCACTTAACCTAAGGAATTCAAAATACTATAGCATTTGTTTTTTTAAGCTCTATAACATGGTCAAAACCAAAATTAAGTGTTTTAAAAATTTTAGGGTGAAAAATACAAAAAACTGATTTTTGGAAAATTTAAAACCCCCATAAACCCCCCTTCCCATGGTCCGATTTTTCTGGTTTTCAAACTTAAAGTCATAAATGTCACTTTACACATTTGAGCCAAATTTCATTGAAATCGGACGTTTTTTACTCAAGTTATCGCATTCACGGACACACCTGATCACACTCAGGTATATATATACCTCATATATACCTCGGTGGTCTCATATATATATATATATATATATATATATATATATAGAGAGAGAGAGAGAGATAGATATATATATATATATATATACATATATATAAATTTGAACGGATAGTGTTTTTGGCTTCTGGGGACCTCAAAACAAAAAGTTATCATGGTCTCGGGCTTAAGTCTCACCATGAGACCTACGATAATAGCTTCTTCCCTATAGGGGGAATTCGCTAAAACCATTTGCATATTTCAATTTTTAATTCCGACTTTATCTATTGTAAACAATTTAAATGCTTGGTTTTGAATATCAGAGAAAATTAATTACAATTCAATAATTAATAAAGGATACCTGAAACAGAACACCTGAAAAGAGAATTTGCAACAAAATTATACAAAAGCTATGGAACAGTAAAACAAACATAACATGGATTGCGGAACTTAAGGAAGATATGAGAGAACTGCAGATTACATTTGAAGATTTGAGACATAAGAGAAACAAAATAAAGATATTAAACGACAAACAGACTAGACTAAAAACCAAGATAACAGACGGATAGGAAGAGTGATTCCAGATGAAGAAAGGAAATTACGATCTGAGCGGATGAAGAAATACTGGGCTGAGAGAAAAGAGAAAAACCTCAGAAGAAGATGACTAAAGTGGTCCAATGAAGGCCATAAAAGAATAATCTATAATAATAATTACTTTGTGTATGGTTTTCGGCTCTCCTGAAAAATTATCTATGTAGATGTCGGGTTGCTTTTAGACCCCTCTGATGCAAGGAATATTTGCGAATCTAATACTTTACAAAATTAAAAATTGAACCACACTCACTGAAGACATGTCTTTGATGAGTTGGATGATGTCCTCGGCCAGTTTGCGGGTGATGCAGCCCCGGAGCCACCAGCGCTTGCCCATCGGGTCTCTCGGGTGGATGGCCGTCGCCAGGGTCACAGAGGTCACGCCCTTGCCCTCCCTGGCCTTGACCTTCACCTGCACCGTCAACGCCTTGGCCACCACGCTCAGGAACACGTCCAGGATACCGATCCTGCCACAGGACACGTAGTTGTGAAAAGCTAAATAGTTATCCATCACGAGATTACAATTTTTTAATATGTTTGATGAAATTTTCTCCGTAATAGTTTAACCTATAGGTTATAGATAAAAATACTAAATTTTTTTATAAGCACCATAAAACGTGTTCAAAACTGTGTGCCCAGTCTTAAACTCAAAAATTGTGTTTTACAATTTTTAGAGTAAGAAATATAAAAACAGATTTAATTTGGTAAGTTGGGAAAAGGATAGACAGCTACCTTACCTGAAGAGAATGAAACAGGTGTAGCACAGGAGACACTTTTTTTATGTGTCTCCTGTGCTACACCTGTTTTATTCTCTTCAGGTAAGCTAGCTGTCTATCCTTTTCCCAACTTACCAAATTCTCACAGCCTAGAGCTTTTCCAAATGAACCAAAAACAGATTTAACAAATCTTTAAACCACATAAAACTTACATACACATATGTTTTATCCTAAAAAATAAATAAATAAAATAATAAGATACTATCAAACTTTTCTTTATATATATATAAAAGTAAATTTAAAAAATATGCATAATTTATATTAATTATGTGTTACAATATCAGTTACCTATTTAATTTAATTTATGATTAAGAATATGGCCTGAACATCGACATGATTCGGCAAAATTTAATTTAACTACCCATTTGTTTACTACGATTAATATATATTAAATCAGTATAGATTATTTGAACAATTTTTTATTATTATGAAGTCTTTTATTTCAAACTTAGGCATAATATAGGTGTAGAATAATCACAAGACAAAGGGGATTTAAACTATTTCTATTTAAGTCCACATAAATTCTCTTGAACATTCGGCCAAACTAATATTCTCTCGAATATTCTTCCGAACGTTCGCCCTGTTTGAAGCTCCCACACTTCTCGCGAACAATCACTGAACATTCGGACGAATATTCTGGCGAACATTCTCTTGAAAATATAAAAGACATTGTATCAGCTGATGCCACAATGTCCATCGTGTCCAACGAGCTTATTTTTGTGACAAAATGGACAACTCTACTCATAATGTCTTTGCTAATAATGTCTTATTGGTTTAATTCGCTTGTAAATTCGCTGAATAAAACAGCATTATCGTTTACAACGATTTTAAAAATCGATTCCGCCTGTGGTCCGATGAACATTCCTACCTGTGGGGGTCAAACTCGTCGTCAGAGCTCTTACTGGTAGTGATGGCGCTGAAGTCGGTGGGGGGGAGGCGGGGGACACAGGTCAGGTGCGCCAGAGTCTGCGGCGCGACCTCGGGCAGCATCCGGCGCAACAGCAGAGTCACCTATTGATCGAGGGAGCGATCATTACATAGTAACTCAAATTATTTAAGTAAATTTGTACTAGCAGCCAGCGTCACTTCGTGACTTATCTTTTTGAACTTTTGAGGAACCATACTTGGTTGAACCTAAAAGTAGTAAATCAATCAGGTGTCCCAAAAATAGCACAAAAACACCCTGAATATAGTTCAATACATATTAGATACAAAATGATTAATATATATTGATATGAAAACAGAAAAACACTGATGTCGAAGTATATAATTCATGATAAAATATTTGAAAAGTTAGAACTCACAAATTGTTGAACACTTCACTCATTATCTTCACTTATTGTCTTATATGAAATGTCTAAAATTTGCATAATAAACTGATAAATGACGGAAAATCCCTGATGTTAAGGTATTTAATACATGGTAAAACGTATACAAATTGTTACAAAAATGATTTTTGTTTCATAGATTATGAAATAAAACTTAAACACATTCTATTTCAGTTTCAAGTTTAAAAACATATTAAAATTTTCTAGATAAACTATGAACAAATAAAATTAAAACTTTTTACTTTACATTTTATTGTAAATTCTGTAACCTATGTATTCGGGGAAGAACTCTTCCATCTGATTATAAAATCAACAGCTTTCAACATCTACCATATAAGAGACGGTAAATTAGTTGAAATCAAACTGGCTATGTCCCAGATTTACATGAGTGGTACTTTTCTTCGTGGTCAAAATTGAATTAATTTTTCCTCCAAAAATCTATATTTCAAGAAATCAAATGAATTAGCCTATTTGAAAATCAACTTACTTATAACTTTAAAGAAAACACCAGTTTCATCAAATAAATAAATGCAAGTGCTGTATTCTGTGGTCAAACTTAAGAACTCGATCAAATCATCACCATATGTTTTGTTATAAACAAATGCGAATTGGAAAAAGTTCACAGGTTTAACAACAGATAGTAGCACATTCGCTGAAATTTCAAAAGCCTCCTGGACGAAGGCTTTTCATGGGATATTTTCGAAACCTGAAAAAGGCACATCTAGAGAGAAGTAGCTTTAATTTGATACCAAATATGTATAGAAAATAAATTTCTAGGGGTCAATATGCTGCGAAGAAAAATCAAGAAATTCTTTTAATAATATAGATTTTTTTGTGGTGGGCAACTTATATTGAAGGAGAAAGATTGTCATTACGTGTACACTTTTTTAACATGGGATAATCAGCGATTGTCCATCATTTGCTAAACTGACACGGTTTGTAATTTGACAAGGCTGCGCCAGTGGAACTAGTGTGAAAGCGCTATGAGCTCGGCGGGACAAATTTTCATGTCATACAACTGTTTATATTTTCTAAGGTAATACATTTTTATTTCTTTTTATTAGCGAATTTCCCCTATAGGGAAGAAGCTATTACAGTAGTCGGCATGGTAAGACCTAGGCCCGGGACCATGATAACTTTTTGTTTTGAGGTCCCCAGACCCCAAAAACACCATTCTTTCGAAACTGTATATATATATATATATATATATATATATATATATATATATATATACAAACATTACCATGTATTTTATATATATATATATATGTGTGTCCGTGGGTGCGATAACTCTCATAAAAAAGGTCCGATTTTGATGAAATTTGGTACAAACGTGTAAAGCAGCATTTATGACTTTAAGTTCGAAAACCAGACAGATCGACCTATCCGAAGGGGTATTTTGGGGGGGTTTTGTACCCCAAAAATGGGTTTTTTGAGTTTTTTACATATAATTTTTGAAAAAGTGAAATTTTATTTTTTTTCCTTTGGAATCAGCTTAAAAAGACACACAATTTGGTGTTTTAATCTTTGCTCTACGTCAATTGGTTACTGAGATACTGAAAGTGCTAAACACAGTACGTTGTCCAATGTTATTCTTATGGAGGATAAGAAAAATTGTATATCTCGCTTATTTATCAACTTATCCTGACGAAACTTGGTATATTGCTTTATTTCATTGTGGTCTATTGATATTTGCACAAAAACCCATTTTTTGGCTGATAGTTCCCGTAGCAGCAAACCTGCATACTCAGCCCCATGTTATTTTTATGGAGAATAAGTAACGTGTTATCTCCTTTAATTATGAACATAAATTAATAGAACTTGGTATGTGGCTTTACCTAGTTGAGTTATATCGATATTTGTATAAAAACCCATTTTTAGTGTTCCTTATTTCAGCAAACCTGCATACTCAGCCGCCATGTTATTCTTATAGAGAATAATTAAAATGTCATAAATCGTTTATTTATGAATGTATATTGATGAAACTTGGTATGTGGCTTTATGCGGTATTAAGATAATATTATATGCATTGGAAATTCGCTGAGTATGCAGGTTTGCTGCTACGGGGGTATTATGGAGTACCTTTGGTAATCTACAGCAGTTGGTGATCCGAAAATAGTAAGGTTCCTATTTGTTGGTTTGTTAATAGTCTACTGTATTTACATTTGTTCAGTTCACCTGATTTTGTCTTAAATCCATAACAAAGTGAAAAAAGAGATTAACATTTTGTTTGCTTCACTACAAATCAAGGATTTTAGGCTGTAGAAAAGAAATGAGAAAAGAGAAACCAAAACTAAGCTTATTTTATGTCTTCAACAAAAATTTCAACAGTAATAGATACAAATTGTTACGTACCGGTAACAGATTTGTTGCTTAAGTGCTCAAACCAATAAGCATGAAGCATGTACTAAACATAAAAATATCTACTGGGCCTGGTTTGGCCTATTAAGTTAAAAAGAATATAACAAATTCCAACATTGTTAAAATGAGTGACAGTTTCAGGCCCTTGGTTTTTTTTACACCTGTGACATTTTGTATTTACATTATTGGAGGACAATGGTCCAAACCTTTCAAACCTGTATTCAGGGTGAGTTTCTACTCGCAGCATTAACTTCGCCAGTGAGTTCTTACTCACTAAAAGGAACAAAAATTGTCCAATGGACCCATGTCCAATTCCCAACAATTTGGCTGTACTTGGTAATTTTGTATATTTTCAAACTTACTTGACGTAACCTCATTAATTGAGCTTTAAAATTGTAACCAGTTATTCTATCCAATTCTCCTTAACACCAATGGAAAGAACATACAATTTTCAATAAACCTGAGGTTTTAAGTAAGATTATGTGTTTGAAAACACTATGTTGCACTTAGTTATAGCTCAATTAATGAGGCCAAGTCAAGTAAGTTTGAAAAAATACAAGATTCCCACTTACAGCCCAACGGTTGAGAATCGGACTTGGGGCTTTAGAAAAATTGTTGTTCCTGTTATTGAGTAGAACTCACTGGTGAAGTTAATGCTGTGAGTAGAAACTCACCATGTATTATGAGGTTTCTCTGTTTAATTGATGAAAAATCCATGTGGGGAAATAAGGAAAAAGACTTCATTTCTGTTACCCTCTCCTCCCCAAAGAAGAGGAATAGCAGACAATGTCAAGGTTGGATGTTCGGTCTGTTAAAAGTATACTAATGGCACCTGCCAATACTCCAATACTGGGAGCGATAGCAGAAATGGAACAGCAGTAATTTAGGGTCATTCTCACAAAAAAAGAAAACTCAAAACAATAAAAAAAAAATTAAATTAAATATATATATATAAGTACAGCCTGTAGTTTGTTTGCTAATACCTTTAAGAAACTATATTCAAAGCAGCAGAGCTGAATTTTTTTATTTTCTATTTATTCTTAATTTTTTAATATATCATGACCCCAAAAAACGTCAATTCGGTCGCCGATGGACAATGTTTAAAATATGTAAAAAATTGCAATGAATACTTCAATGAATCATAAAAACGTGTTAAGAATTTATTGGGGGTCTTAACTGATATGAAGGTTTATTGATTTAAAATTTTAATATGACTTAAATTTCATGACTTTGTCTCAAACTTCAAAAATACAAGTTTTACAACCACCAAAAACTCTATAAGTCTGTAATTAAACTAACTGGAAGATAACTGTTTTTACGACATTTTACAAGACTTCTTCGAGTGTTACTGGGTATTTTAATATATTTTTTAAGTTTATTATCAATCGGTATTTTTCAACTAAATTGGCGGCGAACGAAATGATGCGGCGGTGACCGAAATGACGCGGCCGCGACCGAAATGTACTTTGAGGGGCTTTATCGTAAGGATTATGTGGTTTCCTGTGAAATAAAACATTTTTTGTACTAGGTAGGACATGTATTTATTAAATAGTATATGAACATAATGTAATATAATAACTAAAAAATAACTGATAAGAAGAATTACAACAACTACCATATTAAATGTCTTAAAGAGACAGAGTTCAAAAATGGTTATAGTCTTTCACTACCAAACACGTATATTATATTAGCTTAAGGTTATTGCTACGACCAATTAACCACTGGCACAAAAATATCGTAACATCTTATCATTAATCTAAAAGTAATGAGAAATTAATATTGACGTTATTAATGGCAAAGATGTACATTTCGACTGATAGTAAACTGAATACAAAAATCTCACATAAAGAGATAGGGTAACTAAATCCCTAAAGTTAAACATGTATTATAGAACTTGTATTAAAATTATTTGTGTCTAAAATGTGTTTGGTTATTTATTGAACCCTCATATTTGTTTTGTTTTTTGTGTGTGACTAACAAAACAATGCTATAAAATTACCATCACCCATCCCATTTGAAGTCGTTATTCTTACTTGACATGGTTTACAACAATTTAAAATAAAATAATGGCGATATGTTAAATGTCTTTTAAAAGATACAAGTTAACAAAAACGGTGATACACTTATCGGTTATAGGACTTGTCTCAAAACATTTAAAAAGCTTGTTTAAAAAGTCTGTTAAAAACATCAATCCGGCATTTGAATTTGTAGTCGATTCTATCTCCCTTCATGAGTAAGGTCGGAGGTGGCAAAACAGCAGCAATTTGACTGAGAGAAATCGTGGCAATGTCTTCATCATTGGAATAAAACAAATTGTTGTCACTTGAAGTACTTTTAAAAAACATTACTTCGAGTTCCCCATTTATCACGTTGCTATGGGTGACAGCAAGAAATTTATGAACCTTCCGTTTCTTCTTGGCATTTGTGCTGTCAGCACCCAACTGAACTAAGACGTAGGTGTCCATTTTTATGTCACTGGTTGGTTGCAACGATTTGGTAGAAGCCATAGTGCCTGACGTTGAACTTGATGCTGGAATCTGGTTCTTACTTTCTTCCGCGAAGACAGAGTCATCATCAGAGTCAGAAGAATATATGTACTTCCAAGGCCTATGATCTGTTTTTGGTTTTACAGGATACCATTCCTCATCTGAGTGCATTAATTCCTCAGCTAACTTTACCAGAGGACGTTTCAGGTTTGCTTTCTTTCCAGAGTGGTTAGCTTTCCTCTTCAACAAGTAGTGGTCACAGCACTTTGTCGTCGGACACTTTAGACAAGAAAGAGTTTTGTAATATACTTCGTTGTCAAAAAATACAATCTGTCTTACTTTCATAATCCCCTTTATTTCTTGTATTTTTAGTTTGCTAAGTTTAAGTTTCATTTCTTCGACATCTTTCTTATCTATTTCAAGCAGATGGACCTTGATGTTTTTTAATGTTGCGACGAAACCAGCTGCATCTGTTATATCTTCACCATAGGCTACACGCTGGTCGACCTCTCGTTTTAGGTATCCTCCCACCCCATCCATTGGCCCTTTGCCATGCCCTGCCTCTGTGTAGTTCCAGGACATGTACTTGACGTTTTTGAAAATGTCTGGAACTATCGTCTTCATAAGGAACATATTATTCCTGTTTCTGTATTGGCTACTTGGTGAGTCACTAAAGAAGTGCACAGCTTCAGTTCCTGAGTGATCAATAGCAGATTGCATCAGAATTGGTTTTAAATGTGCCCAAACTGCATGTGACTGGTGGTCCAAGTTGTCAGACGCTGTAGCAAATGATTTTGCTACAACAGTTTCTTCCTCACGGAAATAAATTACTCCAGTATTGAGGCAAATCTGTTTTTTAGAAGCCCCAAAGTGGGCAGATTGAACTTCTGTATTATGTTTGGCCACATAATTTTCAGAAAAATCTATACGGAAGAGAAGTTCCCCATTCCCCAAATTTTCAATTTTGTCTTTAAGCTGTTTTGCTTGGTGGTAGGCATGGAAATCGTGTTCCTTGAAGTCAGTCAGTTTGTCATTGAAAACCTTTTCTATGTTAGAGGCTGGGACGATTTCTTTAGATTTTACTGTTTTTGTTATAACTTTCTTTTTCCCCCTTATAATCCTCTCTTCTTTGACTGTCTTCCATGCAAAGTACTTAATTCTAAAATCTTTGTCGTAAGTGAATTTTATTCTCTTATCTTTACAACGAGCACATTTTCCTTTCATGCATTCTTCATATTTAGTTGAACAAACTACTTTCTGCAGCTTCTCCGTGATATTGCGTTCTTGTATTACATTGTTTTTCTTGAAAGCTTCAAACATGAGTCCCATGTTGCAGTGCTTGATAGATGCACAGCTATCACGGTCCGACTTTTTGGGAAATGTAACCCAGAATGGACGTGACCTGCAAAACGTCGAGAAAGATAATTTTGTGTTGGTTTGATCCACGAAACGTTTGTACAAATTTTTCATAGAATCCAACAAGATTCTGCGTTGTTTTTTTACCCTGTATTTAACAACAAAATCTTTTTTGCCTGGGCACATTCTGCTTGTAGTATCATCTTCAAAAAAATTCATCAACTTTCTTTTTTCTTTTTGCTGAACGCATTGTCGTTTTTGCCTGGTGTATTCAAAATGTTGTTCCTTTAATTTTTTGTTCACCCTGTAAGGCACCAAATGCTTAAAATACTTTTGCACCCTAAATTTGTTTAACACCTTGTTTCCAAGAACTTTTCGAGCAATTTGTTTGTTCTTACTTCCTCTTTCTGCTTCTTTGACCTGGCTCTCAACTTGTTTTTGAAAGGCATAACCTAAGAACAACTGTTTCCTTACTTTAGGCGAAACCTTTTCTTTTCCTACCAGTGCCTGTACTTTTTTTCTTGGAGATGGTGAACCTTTTTGTTTTTGTTTTTCTCTCTGGTATCGCTTTTTGTACTTTTCTACTTTTGCTTTCAATTTTTTAATTTCTGCGTCTTGACTTTTGATTTTCCTATACGCCTTTGCTTTATCCCTTCTAACTTGCTTTCTTCCTCGTTTTTTTTTAGTCGAAACTCGTTCGTTTGGCTCATCTTCAACATCAGATGCAGGGGGTGTGTTTCTCATAGCATTCTCTTCAGACTTCTTCTTTTCTCTGTATTTTTTTGAACTCTTCTTCCAATATTTACGCATTTTCCTCTGCTCTCTAGGCGTCTTGTCTGCAATTCCTTTAATTTTTTTCTCCTCTTTTAACTGGTAATATCTTTCCATATCCTTTTCTCTTTTATGCTTGAGTTGCTCTTCTGTTAAGTTAAGCCTTCATCGTCTTTGTTGCTCTCTTTTTCTTGCCCTATGTTGCTCAAGGGTTGTCTTGGCTGATTTTTTTGATGAACGTCCCATGACTTCTGTTCAGATAAAACTTCTGGAAATCTGAAAAAATACAAGTATGCAAGAAGACGGAAATATACAAATATCATGGAAAGCGGTATTCATAGATTTGTTAATTAAGATAGATTTGTAAGAATCCAAGGTAGGTTTTAACCTATAATTCTTGAATCTATTTTACATACAGAATACAGAAAAACAGTCTAACCAGTGAAACCAGTGAAATAGCTAGCTGTTTCTAAATAAATCAAGACTATTGCGTTTACAATCATTGTTTACTTGTACATTATTTACATTAATTAATTAGGCCTAGTTGCTTTCTCAATATTATTTGCATCATTACAAAAAGTATCGTTCACTAGTAGAGCCAAACGTTGCATGTCGATGCTCGTTCAATTTCCGACCTTGGCTTCGCCGCGATCGTTAAACATAACAAAAAGCGGCCCTATTGATGAAATATACTATAGTTAAATTTTAGGTTATTACAACAATAATCCCACATTTTAAAGAAATATTACTGTTATCAAATAATCGTATTAAAAATACGTCTGGCAGGGTGATAGGTTCATGTCTACGACAAAATACCCAATCACATTTACAAGTTTTTTAAAGTGTGTTATATATTTCTTTTAAACGTCTATATTAGTTTTATTATAGTTTTGTTTATCAATATAAATATTTGATAAGACATTTTAATGTAAATGAGGTAAGCAATGTTATGACTGTTTGTGACTGTAAAATCGTCAATTCGGTCGGCAAAATCATATTCGGTAGGCCGACCGAAATGACGGCTTCCGAATTGACAATTTCACTGTCTTGGCTCAGTCGTGTTGTACACAATCTACCGGGATTGTTCAAATTTGTAGGTTACGTTACACCAGTCTAGACGTTCCGAATGATATTGAAAATGTAATTGTTTCTATGATTATGTATTAGTAAAACTGGCGACCGAATTGATCTACAATTAAGGTACTGCATGTTTCTTACCTTGTTTTGGTGATATTTCTATTTAAAAACGTGGTTTAAATCCATGAAACAACGATGAAACGCACGATGCACTAGTTGATTTACTACTTCCGGCGTCTGAGATCATGGACGGCTGGAGCTATTCTTTAGGCGGGAGTTTGAAAAACTGACGTTCGGACGCCGTGCATTTTCAGGACAGCTGATTTCATCCAAATTTCAATATTGAAATGAAACTTTTTATTGTAAAACTGTTATTATTTATTAAATTTAAGTTCTAAACAAACATATCGTCTTTGGAGGAAAAAAATATAGTTATTTTAATCGTTTTTACAGGCATGGAAGTTTGACACATATAGGTTAGGACGGCGACCGACTTGATGATTGGGGTTAGGGAAGGTAATTTTATGGCAACAATTTGATATTCACAAACAAATAATAATGAGGGTTGAATAAATAAACAAACATATTTTGGGTATACATTTTATTTTCAACATCAATATTTATGCAATGCATTTTTTTACATTGTGACTTAAATTATCTCTTTATGTGAGAATGACCCAAAAAACACTGATCATATAAATAATGGTGTGCAGTCTACAGAAAAGCCACAGAAACTTACCTGGCGCTGGACCCGCGCCGATCCGGTGTGCAGCAGACTCAGCAGGTCGGTCAGCAGGGAGTGTTGGTGCGCCAGGTAGCTGCGGCCCACGCTGGAGCCGCTCAGCGCCAGCACCATGGACAGCATCTCGAAGCAGTAGGTGTCCGGCGTGTCCCCAGCCGCCACTCCGGAACACAGCCGCGTCTCCCACTCCTCCCTCAGGGCGAGGGTCTCCTTCCGGATGGCCTGCACTATGTGGGTGCACACCTACAGGAGATCGGATTATAATTCTTTTGTTAGTGAATTTCCTATGGAAAAGTGAACTATTAGCAGGGCCGGATTTAGGCATGTGCAATATGTGCAGCTGCACAGGGCGACAAATTTTGGGGGGCGGCAAATTAAAAAAAATATACTTAGTGAAACAACCAGTGGTGATATTTCAATATTGTTATGATTGAAAATAAATCGGCGGCGTTTTTATTCGGAAAGTCCAAAAAAGGGCACAGTGTTTCTGTGCTAATCTCCACTGTCCACTTATAACAGTGCAACCCCAAGTACAAGTCGAGCTTAACAATCGTATCTCTGCCGTTCCATAAGTCCATCGCTGTCGTCGCGATTAGTCATTGCGGCGCAAGCGCAAGCCTCAGTCTACAGTCTACTATTTTTGTCTCAGTCCTGTCCTGATGGGCACTGTGTTTCGAAGAGAGACGGAAATACACGAGTGGCCCCAAAGTATGACTCGTTTCTCTTCGGGCATCCCCGAGAACGTTCGTTCGGAATGGCAGCGCGGCCTTCGGAATCATTCATATATCTCCGGCTATTTGTAAGGGCGGTGCCTGACAGGGCTGAGACATAAGTCAATCTCTCGCTCTCACTGTTCGTCAGTTAGTTGCCTACTAGCTCAATGAGTTAAAATATAAACAGGAGTCACTACTCTCTGGCAAATAACCATCAAAAGGCGTGCCATAGTATTTCGTCTTTTGGTTTATTGTGGTGTCATCTTGTTGATGGGGCACTGTAATCCGACATTGTTTACAACAATATTTCCAAAGCCACATTAAAAGTGTGTTTTCATTTAACTTAAATGATAACTTTGCTTTGAAAAAACGATCCAATTCCATCTAAAATATGTCAAGACTATAAAGACTATATATGGCGGTACATCAAAACAGAACTTGGATAGAATTCTCCTTCTTCAAAAACGGGCAAAACATACCATGTTGAATCTGAATTTTTATGTTTCCGTTTGTCAGTATTTTTCTAGTTTGGGCATAATGTCTATCTACAGTCTTTATGTTTTTCATACAACTCTCCACATAAAACAACTGTGCAAAAATAATTTGGTTCCCAGGCTAGGTGACAGTCACACAGTAACTCATATTTCACAAGAAATAGAAATAAAATTGCCATTGATCCCCACAAGCACGCATTCTTTAACAAAAGAACATCTTGTGAAGGTGCAACATTTTTATCTAGGCCACCAGTGGAATTGAAGGACATAGGGTGGTCGTAGGTAATCTTGAGGTGTTTAAAGAGGTTAAAACTGTATTTTTTAGGATAATCCTTTATATGATTTTGCTGAATTGTAGCTAGATGTCTATTTTAAGTATATTAACATTGCAAACTGTTGTTAGTGATATTTAGTATAATGACGCCAATCGATGTATACCATTGTGAACTTTATGAATAAAGATATTTTCAATTCAATTCAATCTGTGGTTAGCACGTGGAACTAACAACAATATTGACATCATGTAATCTCACTTCCTTAAAATAGCACGATGTGGAGGTTAAGTTAGGTTAGTTTATCATGTATTTTGTGAATATTTATACTGTAAGATAACCTAAACTGACCACTATAGGTATATTCTCCACATCAAAAAGATTTATTGAAAAACCGGAAGTAGTTATAGGCCAAGTAAGGGGAAAGAGGAGGTGTTTCACGGCCCGACATATGATAAATCCTGTTGAAAAAAAATCTCTACACAATTACAATAACCTGACCTATCTTTGCCCCCGCAGTGCGCCGTTACACGTGGTGATCGGTATAATGCATCAGTACCGAATTGTTATTACAGATATGTTTCTAGATTAATCTGCCATTGTGTGGAAACTCATATGCATTCAAGACTTTTAAACCTCGATTTGACATGATGTGTAAAACGATCTTAACCCATTGGCTTACCTGAAATTTGCCACCTGACAAACCGTTCAGTTTCCTAAGAAAAATTACATAAATGTAGACTTTTACTAAAACTGTCACTATAGCAACAATTATTGCTCAATTTACTTAATTTTTGCACTAATCTTTAGAGAAATAAATTATCTACAAGAAGAAGATACTTTTGACAGCATTTATGTATGGTACATATTATATATATATATATTATATATATATATATATATAAATGTAATATAAATGTATCACTAACATTTTTTATTTTCACGTAAATAAAATAACCCACAAGTACATAATAGTTGTTGGGCTGAAACATTATTTTTTTGTTTTTTACATGTAACTCCTTTTAAAATTAATGTTTTTTATAAACTATATATATATATATATAGTTTATAAAAAACATTAATTTTAAAAGGAGTTACATGTAAAAAACAAAAAAATAATGTTTCAGCCCAACAACTATTATGTACTTGTGGGTTATTTTATTTACGTGAAAATAAAAAATGTTAGTGATACATTTATATTTGACCTAGATATAACATATTTTCCAAAAACATATTTTTCCTAAATTTAACTAAGTTTCCCCAAGGATGGGCATATGCATAAAAAATACATACAAACAAAAAATGAAAACAAGTTAAAACAACAAATAAACAAAAAATAAAAAATAAAAAAATATATATTTTTTTTAAATAAAAAGTGCTATCCCGAGTATACTCGGGGTTGCACGTCCGGGCTACTTTCGGCGGCCATGAGTATACTCGGGGTTGTGAGCCAATGGGTTAACACGTTGCAAAACATCTCGAGATAAATACAACTATAACATAAAGTTGATGAAGTAAGGCTCTGGTAAGTTTAATCTACTTAGTAAATCAAATACACAAGCTTTAACTGATCAGTTCATAAATAGGTCAATTCAAACTTTCTACACACACAAATTCATGCATTTCATCAACTAGGTTGTTTTATGTTATAACAAACCAAATTTAGTTAAAACAGAAAATGCTATATTCACCTATTAAATACATTTAAAACAACTTAGTGATAACAATAAAGCTGAAAACAAAAAAAGCTTGGTAGAAGTTATCATGTGAGTGTGAGTAAATTGAAACATCAAAGGCTATATTATAATGTAAAAAAAGGAGTTAGAATGAGTTTTGGGGGTTTTAAATAAAAGAGTTAGAATGAGTTTGCGGGGTTTTGTTTGCCATCTAAACCAAAGTAGTTTGATGCCGTTTTGAAAGATAAGTTATTACAGGAGTAGAAACAAAATTCCTATTTGAGTCAACTAAGTTTTGTTACAACTTATGGAAATCATGAAATGAATTTTGGGGCTTGCTCTTTGGATTGTTGCAGATTGCGTCAAAACATGTTCATACATCTTGCCAGATTGAAACTCTTCAACTCAACTCTTCAGATAAATTTCCTCTACTAATAAAATCCGTGATAAAACCAACCTGTTTCTGAAGATGAGTCAGCTTGCTGCGACTGAACAGTATCCCAACCATGTGTTCTTTCAGGTCATTGGTTTCCTCGATTGTGGGTTCTTCTTGTTCTCCTGTTATCAACTTGCCAAACACCTGAAATCAGATATTTTGGTATTATTATCCTGGGTTTTTAGCAATCATTATGTGAAAATCATTCTTCCATCAGCTTGATTATGCTTTGCACAAAATGTGGGTGGTTAAAATACCTATAAAGTATCAAGAGTTATTCAAAAGAATTTGTATTACTAGTACATTTGCTTTTTACTTTCTCCACCTATACATCGTATATGGAGTTTTTGTCAACATTTTTGAGTTTGAGTTATCGGTAGAAATATTCATATTGGTGCTTGTAAACACTAAAAAAACTAAAAAGTTTTTTTTTTACTGATATCTGGCTGTCTGTAGGGATGTGCACAGACCTAGAGACCACGATGGGTCGAATTTCATAAAAAAGGTGTGCAGGTACCAATCCAAGTTATCTCCAAGGGTTTCTTTTTTATTTTTGGTCTTGAAGGGTAATTATCCCCCAAAAACAACTAAAATCAAGAAAAATCAAAATTTTTCGGTATTGCCTTGAACGATTTTATTTAAAATGTAGTGGTTTAAGTCTCTAACAAAATGACTCCCATAGGACCACATAATAGGTGGCCCTATATGAAAAAAACATAGCATACATAATTTATCCAACGTGTCATTTATATATACTTTATATCAACGTTTAGTTCAACATTTAGAAGATTACATCATTGAAGATTTTTATTACCGAAAAAAAAACAAAAAAAAACTAGAAGTGTAGCTTAGAGAGAACATAACATTATCCAGTCATGTGTGTGGTATACCTGTGAGGTGATGAGTCTGAAGACCTTGAGCGTCTCGGCCTCAGTATTCCGCTGCTGTATGGTGGCCGCGCTGTGTTGGCGCCCCTGCCTCAGGGGTTCGCCCTCGGCCTCCCCCAACACCCTGATCTGACGGAGCCGCAGAGAGTTGTCTGGGCCCTTCAGCTCCAGTCGCACCACACTGTGCTCCCGATCTGCAGCAACTCTCAGAATTAGGTCTTGACAACTTATTCACCGATATAAGTTTCAGAAAAATTCTTAAATAATTTTGTTTTTCACCCGTGCTTAAAGTGTTCACAGTACACCTCTGATTATCCGAACCCGAATCATCCGGATCCCGGATTAACCAGACAAGTTTTCGGAAGGAAAAAAATGTAAAATTAAGTCAAAACGCAATCTTCACCCGTGCTAGCGCTTTCTAAGTCTCAGACGCAACAGCAATACATAAATGTGCACGTTAAACGCCTGCCAAAATCACACGTCAGTTCTGTTACTTTATTTATGCGATGATATAGTAGCTCCAGATTTTCCGGATTTTTCGCTATCCGTATAAATACTCCAACTGGTCCAGATATCCGAGGTTTACAGTATTTACAATGTAAAAACACGTCATAAAAGAGCTGTTTCCTGTTTAGATAGTTAGCATAGCTAACTGATTCAGTGTTTATAACTTCGATATCGTGAATTCAGCCAAAATTAAAAATTTGAATTTTTTTTATCGTGAGGGTCTCCAAAATTACAGTTGTAGGAAAAATTGTGTTTGTAATTCAAGTGTAAAGTGTTTTAATCACTTTTTCAACATTATATGTCACAGATTTATTTCAAGCATTAAAGACCTACTTTAGGCTCTAAATACATAAATAACTATTTTAGGATACAACTAAAACAACACATTCATAGACTTTCAAAAACGATTTATACGTTTTGAAGTAATACATGTAAAGATGACTGTGTAACCCAATAAAACCGTGATAACACCAACCAACAACCGGGCAGCTGAACCAGCCTGTAGCTCGACTCTCGACCTCGATGGTGCGAATCTTGTACAACTCTTCACAGTTAGTGCCAGACTGGTACGTCACACTGGACACCTTGTTCTGGGGACAGAGGAGAACACAAGTCTTAACCTGGGATAGATGGAACTCATCGTTAGTTCTCGTCAAGAATTACGAAGTCTGTAAGAATAGAGTAGAATAGGAAACACAATAATTGACTTTAACAATGATCAATTTGCTACATAAACACAATTATTGTCAACTATCAACCAACTAAAAATGTTTAAACAAACCAATAAGAGGTTAAAAGTTCCTTATATTCTACAGAGATAGCTTTCAGATTCTCTGGGGATTTTTAGCCCAAGGGGAATTGATTTGGATCTCTGTTTCTAACGTTAAGGTCATTAAAACTCTATCAGCTCTAGCAACTCTCCCATCTAATGAGAGGTTCGCTTTCCTTACAGATTTAATCAGATATCCATTTTTTATGAACTCTCATCTCTATATTTTTCTAGATACAGTGGAATATCAATAACTCAAACCTCAAGGGGGACGTAAAAAATGTGAGTTATAGAATATTTTTAAATATCAAAGTTCAACTTATGAAGGTAATCTTCCACAGACTTTGACTTATTGAGGGTCATGGTAACGCAATCGTTGTGTCATGGGGGAGTAGAATCCTTACATAATTTCATGTTTTGTACTAGTGTATCACAATTAATCATAATAATTACAATTAAAATAATGTTAACAATGTGAACTTTAAGGTTGAAAATGTCTAAAATAAGCCTGGAATTGTTTTGAACAGCCTTTTCGCTGAACATACCCGTGGAAAAACATCCCTCAGTGTACAGTGACCATGTCGTGGAGTAGGAAAGTAACAAATAATGACTCACAGTTTGGCAATTTGGTGATATTTTGGCCGTTTGACCACTTCCTGTCTATTACCAGACGGGTTGCAACGTGAACGATAGATGCTCAAATACTGTAACTGGGGTGTTGAGTCTGAACCAATAATGTTTAATTTCGACTTACAGAGGTTCTCCACAGTCAACACTTCAACAAACAGAGGTATGGCGACATTGCAGTTTCCAGTAATAGAGGATTTCCAGCTAAATTTGAGTTACAGAGGTACGTCGATAAGCTAAGAATACCGCAAAACTTCGAGTTATGGAGGGGTTCCCCACTAACCCTTCCGAGTTATGGAGGTTACATAGCATAGAATTAAGTAGGGAAGTTCAAGGTGAATAACAAATCTTCAACTTATCAAGGAATTAGATTTACTGTATCAATGGATTAAGAAATTTTCTAACAATAAACAAAAAGATAAAATAAAACAATAAAAAAACAGTTCAACGGTAACTCACAGCCAGGTCGCGACAGTTGTCGATGTGTATGGAGACCATGTGCATGCTGGAGTGTGGCGGGCAGGTGAGGGTCAGTGTCTTGGTCTTGTTGCGGTCTTCGTCCCCAGACTCCCAGAACGTCTCCGTCGAGCTGTCCGTGAGGCTGCCGACCATCGCCTGGCGCGACGACGCCTTGATCTCGACCCCTGGAGTCAAGTCCTTCAACGTCTCCACAAAGCTGTGCACCTGCAACGGTGTTCCAAGATTTTTAAAACCAACTATCACAGTTCAGGATAAAAATATCGTACTAGTCTACATTTTAGGGAAAATTCTGAATAATGCTTAGTTATAATACACTTGCATTTATAGCTAGTGTCATGGGTAAAGGCACAGTTCCCAGGTACAGCATCCTGTCCTAATCCTTTGCTGACAAACCAGCGCTTTTGTTGGGAGCGGCCAACCGGATCAGTCAGCATCCCCCTGTACTTTCCAAGAAATTCCATGACCTACCAGAATTCCTAATAAATTGATCCATTAGGCCTACAGCACAAAATGATGGCTCACTTTTTCCTTTTCAAGAAGGTGAATAAGACAAAATTTGAATCACAGTTCTACAATGTCCAACAACATAAGCAGTATTACAGACCACAGCAGTTATAACGTTAGCAAGTGTCATAATGCCTATTAGGAAAATGTTATGACAAGCCCGATTTGAGTTTTTGAAAACTGAAGGAAAAATGTGGTTGATAAACAGTGAATACTGATGTTTTGTAGTTCTATATCAGGATTACTGACATAGGTAGTTATAGTTACTTGCAGCAAGCTACTAGCGCTACTGGTGTCAGAACTAGGGATCTGCGGTACCAGAAATTTAAGGTTGGTACAGTAAATTTGTTTGTACCTCGGTTCTCGGTACAAAATCAGTACAGTACGCAGTAATAAAATAGCCGTAATTTATCATAGCCTAAGTGTATTTGGAAACCAAACAGACCAAATACAGAACAAATATTGTTAGAGAAAAACATACTAGCAGACATAAAAAAGTATTTAGGTAAGCTTTTGATTATAATTTGTAATAGTTCACAAATATTTATATAGGCCTAATAACAATAACGAGTTCGCACGCAGCACGCTGACGTGAGGGAAGTGAATTTCCACATAAAAACGTTTAAAACTCAAAATCAGTGTCAAAACATACATTTGTCCAATTTTTATTGAAATCTGAAAACATAGATTTTTTAGCTGTTCTGATACTCCTGGTTTCATTTACTTGCAAAGCTGAGAATACAATTTTGCGCATTATAAGGTTAGGAGAAGGTCCAGAAAGGCTTGAAAGTAGGCGTGAGGTTGCTGGGGATAATAAAAGTACTTTAACAAAGGAATAACAGGCTTTTCTAGTGTAAAACCCCCATAACACAACGTACTGTGTTTAGCAGATACACATTTTCTTTAATAACTTGGTAAATATTTATGCTAGAATGACGAGATAGGGCTTAAAACTTTTGCCTCTCTAATTCCCATCTTTTTACATGCATTAATTTTACATATGAGGCTTTTCTGACCCTTTTTGGGCCCAAAAACTCGAAATTTGAAAGATTAATCCCCAAAAAATGAGTTTAGAGTTTTCCGATTGTTTTGCCCAACGAACTTGTCCAACAGATTATAGAAAGGAATGTCCCTACCAAATTTGAAGTAAATCGGACAAAAAATGCGACCGCTAGAGTCCATACACACACATATATACATATAAAATTTTGAACGACCCCCCAAAATGTGTTCAGGGGGTCACGTTAGGAACTTCTATGGTGGTCCCGGGCTTAAGTTTCACCGTGCGGGTCATGCTAATAGTTCACTTTCCAAAGGAAATTCACTAATAATGTGTTAAATCACGTAAATAAAGAAAGAAAGCCCAAGGAACACACAATAATCTTCGGTTGAAGTGTGAGAATCTTTGAATCTTTGGATCTCTGAATCCGTCCCTTCAACAACACATAAACATAAACATAAGAAAGCCCAATATATATATATATATATATATATATAAAACCCCAACAGTAATAATTCCCTTTATGTTAAATAATTATGTTAATTTAGTTATGTAGGCTTATTTCATCTATAAGACTTTGTTGTTTGTATTTGTAATAATTTCATATAGATACCATTTATTCAATTTTCCCTGTATTCACTAGCTATGATTGGTAATTTCCTGGTTAATTTAAATTGTAAGTTATCATCAAAATTGATCTCATACAAGATAATACAAATAAGAGTCACATAAAACACAAATAAGACAAATATATTTTTTTATAACCTTTTTTCACAAGTAAGACGATAAAATAATAATAAGAGAAAGGAAGGTATGTGAGTGTGTGTTTTCAAATTAAATACAGGTTGAATGAAATAATGGTATTAAATTAAATATAATACCATTATAATAATTATAATTATATTATAACCATTATAATGGTAATAATGGTTATAAATTATAGCCTCCAAAAAATTTTAAATCCTATAATCAAGTAGCACAACAGAATAAGAATTTGTATTGCAATCAGATGACACATACTCAGCAGACGTCAAAGTTGTAGCCTACTCGTTGTAACAGAAGTCGACGGCGATGGTGGTTCATCAAGAATCAAGAATCCATCACAATCACTCATTGTTTGTTTTAAATAGTCTAACTTTAAAGACTATCACAAAACTTGTTATTAAGGCTTGTTCAAAACATTTTATCAACAAAGACGACGCGTGATCAGTGGAAATGATGATTACGTCCTAACGTCATCGTCACACAAAGAGTATACCTAGAAAGTGAATATCACAGATAAAGAAGTACGCAGTTTCCACAATTATGATATACGCCATAAAATTATGAACCAATGTAGGCTAACCTTTTTTATTTGTTACAACAGTAGTGTGTGTACAACTTTGTTTATTAATCGACGTTTTAGCAATGAAACTAATATTAAACCTAAACACTCTTCTAGACCTTTCACGGCATATTTCATATTGAATTAAAACAGTTTCTTTCAGTTGGTTTAATTTCTATCCACAAAACGTTAGTAAGTGTCATAATGCCTATTAGGAAAATGTTATGACAAACCCAATTAGAGTTTTTTAATTGATGTGCATGTCAACAGTACTTAAATACAGTTTAAATACTTAAATACAGATTTTCCACAGTTGATTAAATATGTTTGCATATCAAAATAAGTGTCAACCATATGTATTTTATTACTCTCTGTAACACACGATCATAGATCAGAATGTGTTTGCCAAATGTTTGGCGATTATCAAGTACTCACTTAAGGTTAGGGGGCTTATACAATCGGCAATGTAAAACACAAAACGGTGTTATAATTTCGTTGATATAAAAAACAAAAAGATATTCATGTGTTTATCCCTCAGTTTCATTTAAAAATGATTAAATGTCATAGAAATTCGGTTGTAGTTTTTTGTTTACGTTTATACCGCCTCCATCCACTGGACAAGTCTAGGCGAGCAAAGACGAGTGTAACAATGTAAATGCGTAGTAGTTTGTTATTAACCTCTGTTACTCTCGATGTTTATGTACATTGTTTCATTACTCGCTGAGTCGTACGTAACTCGAAAAAACATTCGGCCAGTCTGTGGAGGCGGCTTTATCAATGCTGTAAAGATATCTCGTCATCATTCGTATTCCGATTGTGAACCTATAAACTCGCGAATGCCGGTCAAAGTTGAAAGTTGCTGTCGTGAGCAAAGGCGTGTAAATAGAATGTCAACGGACGAAAAAGATGTTATGAATAAAACTGAGGAAAAAATGTGGTTGATAAACAGTGAATACTGATGTTTTGTAGTTCTAGGCTGTACCATACCGACTTAGTACCGGCGCCGTTAGTGGTACAGAACCGAATTCGGTAATTCGTTTTGCTCCGAACCGGTACCGATTTTTCAGTGCACCGCAGACCCCTAGTCAGAATAACTAATAACAGGGCAGCAAAAATCACCAGATTTTTTTATAAAAACCTAAAAGAGGCACTAGTGCAAAGAAAGAGATTCAGAGGTAACAATTATGGGTACTGTATATAAATGAGATATTATATGAGTAAAAGTAACTACACAAATCTCAGGATCTATTTTCAAAAAGTACAAAAACAGCCTCTAAATTATAGTGAGATGCATGCAATAAAAGTTGTATGAAATTTGAAGGTTTATCACCAGCGTTTACGTCTATAACTACGTGTTTCTTCAATTTAATCATAAACAGATTATTGTTGGGTTGGCCTACCTGGGAGTAGATAGACTGGTGGCTCTCTTGCAGACTGAGACTAGTGTCATCCTGCTCCTCCTCCGATCTGCTCAGGATCTTGCTGATGTTACTGAACACGTGACTCCTGCAACAATATGTGGATTACAAGTGGAGATGCGCAACTGTAATGTCATCGAAAAAAAAAATACTGACGGGATAGATAGAAGGCTAGAAAGGGCTTTTTATACAGAGCATTGGGATATTTCACATTATTAATGTTTTTTTTGGTCCTTTTAAACAATTTACATAAGAATGGTTTACTGGTTGGAATTTCCACAGTTGATTAAATATTACGTTGTAGTTATAAACTATCCATTACAATTCGACATTGTGAAGATTGATATTAAAGATAACATGCTAAATTGTTTAAATAATAACTAGCTGACAGAAAAATTTGTACATGCACAATCCCAAGTGACATAAAAAAGCTTACCTACTTTATGATCAAGTCACACTTATCTAAATATTCTTTTATATAATAAAATGCCTTGTCAACAAGACATTTTAAAGCCTTTAGGTAGCTATTGTTTTTAAAAATCTATTTATGTAAATCGCTTTTATTTTGGACAGTTGTAAAGCAAGTGGACTTAAAGAAAAAAATCAGCCATAAGATAATCACGGACTAGCGAATCTTGTAGTAGTAAATTTAAAAATAAGTAAAATAAAATTGTATCAACACATTCGCTTCAATCTTACTGCTGAAGAGCATTCATTGACCCTTCTAGTAACCCATTACAATGGCTGAAGTAGTACTAGGAGGGCGAACAGACAATATCTTAATTTCATGATGGTCCTATTTAAAACATTCAGTGCTCATGGAAATATATGCAATTGTCATGTTTTAGCAGTGAACGTGTTGAACTGACTGAATCTAACCGAAAAGGAAATACAGGCAGGACAACGAACCTGTGCAGGAACATGTGGTCAGACTGAGTGAACCGGATGCCCCAGCAGCGGACAGCCATCTGTTGGAGGGCTGAGCCCATGGGCAGCAGCAGCATGAGGTCTGCGATGGTCTGCAGGAGGGTGTGGAAGGTGGAGGCCAGGGGCTGCACACTCTCCCCCGCCAGGCTCAGGTCACTCAGGGGGTGTTCGCAGGCAGCTACCACGTCCTGACAGAACGGTACAGTAAGCAATGTAAGATGAAGCGGTAATAAATTGTGAGAAGCGGCTATGCATAAACTGGAACATGAATGAATATTCTATCATTACTACATTTATGTTTGTGGTCTTTTATGCAATTTAATTATTATGCAATTATATATTATTATATATGAATACAGTGGAGCTATTTTAACCAGCATGTTTGGAACCACGGCCGTGCCTGTTAACTGATTTTGCCGGATAATAGAATATACGTCGTTTTTATAAGGGATACTGAACTTTAGACAACACCCAAATGAACAAAACACATATTTTCCATGATAGGTTGTGAAGAAAAACCCAGAGTACAAAATACTGTCAAGTTTAAACACTGAAGATGGCATGTATAGTCCAGTGTACTGGTAGCTAATGTCGGTATAGGTCTGACAGCAACTTGAATATAGCCAGAAAAAGCCGATCATGAATGGCCCAGCTAATGCCGGTTCTTAGAATGCTGGATAAAAGAGGGTCTATTGTATTGTTCCCCAGGAGTTCAAAATTTAACTTCTACAACTAACCCTCCTTGAGTAATTTAAGCAAGATTAAAATGAGTTACACCTACATATGTACTCGCTCTTCATGGTACTCTAGTCAATAAACCGTAGATACATCTAAACCATCAAAAATACCAAAACCAAGATTAGACATGGACTGAGAATTTGACTGCCCTTTAGTCCATATCTATTATATGTCTGGTTGAAGCCAGGCTCTGAAACTAGAAGACCTAGATAATTTTTTTAATTTACATTCTACTCTATTACATCCCATATTAATTAAGGATAGACCATTCTGTGGATTATGATTTAAGAAAATACCCCCGTCGCAGCAAACCTGCATACTCAGCGAATTTCCAATGAATTATAACATAACACACTAAGCCACTTAACAGGATTCATAAGAAATATATTCACAAACAAGCGATATTTAAAATATTAATTATTCTCCATAAGAATAACATTGGGGATGAGTACGCAGGTTTGCTGCAACAAGGAACACAAAATAATGGGGTTTTATGCAAAATATCAATAGAACTCAGCTAAGTGAAGTCACATACCAAGTTTCATCCATATGCATTCATAAATAAGCGATATATAACACTTTAATTATTTCCCATAAGAGTAACATGGGGACCGAGTACCTAGGTTTGCTGCTACGGGAACCATAGGTGAAAAACTGTTTTTTTGTGCAAACAACAATAAACCACAACCAGATGAAGCTATATACCAAATTTCGTCAGTTTATGTTCATAAATAAGCGAGATATACAATTTGTCTTTTTCTCCATAAGAATAACATTAGACAACGTACTGTGTTTAGCACTTTCAATATCTCAGTAACGAATTGACATAGAGCAATGATCAAGATACCAAATTGTTTGTTTTTTTTATGCTGAATTCAATGGTGAAAATTAAAATTTGATTTTAATAAAAATTACATGTGGAAACCCCAAAAAACCCATTTTTGGGGTACAAAACCCCCCTTCGGATGGTGCGATTCGTCTGGTTTTCGAACTCGTTTAAATAAATGGTACTTTACACGTTTGTATCAAATTTCATTAAGATCGGACCTTTTTTACGTGAGTTATCGTGCTTACGGACACACACACATATATATATATATATATATATATATATATACACATATATAAAAATTTGAACGAGTGGTGTTTTTGGCATCTGGGGACCTCAAAATGAAAAGTTATCATGGTCTCGGGCTTAAGTCTTACCATGAGACCTACGGTAATAGCTTCTTCCCTATAGGGGAAATTCGCTAAAAAGAAAAATTGTACAAAATTCTGTGCTTAAAGCAAGCAATATAATTGCCAATTATATGGACACCATTTTTCTCCTGAGCAAGGCATTACCTGGTCCTCCTTCTTCTCACTCCTTGGTTCTGCAGCCTCGTCCTTGGCAGCTAGCGGGGGCTCGGCCTCGGGAGGGGCGGGGGTGAGAGCCGCCACAAACCACCACAGGAGGTCGTGGATGCAGGTCGTCTGCGTAACGCTCCGCAGCAGCCAGTTGAGAGCCTGCAACGACCTTCACCTTAGACAACCTACTAGCTGAGCCACCCTTATGCGGAATCTCTCATGAGTATGTAGGTCAGTCCATCATGGGGCCCAAAAGATTCACCACAGGAGATGGGCGGAGCTTCCCGCACTGAGGGTGGGCAAGCTTCACTCACCATCGTAGTGGGTGGCCTCTGATATCCTGCGTCTAGTAGACGGGACATCAAACAAATGACAGGGTTAGTCACTGGACATGGACACTTGAGAAACACTTGTTACACATAGGCATCTTCAATGGAGACCCTGCGGGCAGTCTGAAGAGGCTGCCGACCATCTGCTGTTTGACTGCAACGCTCTGGATGAGGTAAGGGCTGCCACCTTGGCACCATGATGAGAGTAGTCATCTGCCTCGGGAGGAGTTTGTATGCAGGTTACAGTGGTTCATCAGAATCCTGCAACTCGAAGGGTTCTGAAACCAACACTCCAACGGGGAGTGCGAAAAGCCTTAGCAGCTGACTTGCCTTGGGATACAGTCCGCCCCGCTCTGAAAAGAAAAGAAAAATGGCTGTGCCACAACGGACAGGAGCAATTTTATTTATCACTAGAATATCACATCAACGAGATTGGACGGACTGGGCTGAAAATACATATTTAAAAAATCATTTTCATTGTAACTAACTCATCATTTTGTCTGGAAACGAGGAGATATTAATCCTTCCCGCTTCCTCACCCCGACCAAATTGCTGCACACATCGCGACATCCTAAAAACATGGAGACTTCCGGCAGAGTATTTCTATTTAAAAAAATTTAATTCTGGGAAAATCTTTTTG
Organism: Allygus modestus; assembly: GCA_963675035.1. NCBI lineage: Eukaryota > Metazoa > Arthropoda > Insecta > Hemiptera > Cicadellidae > Allygus > Allygus modestus. The sequence continues at coordinate 61,937,123 of OY776114.1, forward strand.
TTATTTTTCATTCCCATATGTCTCAGCTTCATTTCATAACATTAGTATAAGCGTAATTTTGTTTAAATCGTGAAACAACTACATGGCGGGCAGTTTAACTTATGTTAGTTAGTTGGTTAAATTAATAACTTTATCATCATTTTCAGTTGAATTTAACTGTTTTTAATTTAATTTTCTTTCAGTTTTTTTTTATTATGTTGAAATAATTAATATCGTAGCAAACCAATTCCTTTTTCCTCGTAGCCGGACATTAATATACCATAATCCGAGACTGGAGGACAACTATACTGGGCTCATTGTCCAGCTTGTGTGACCACTTAGACAAATTTACCTGGTTTTAGCAGAGACAAAACCAGGTATTTCTTGTCACATATAGCAAAGTGGCTGTGCTATTTGAAGCAGAATAAATCTATAATTTAAAGCATAATTTCAAACTTGCTGTGGACCTTTGAGGAATCTACACGTCACACCTTAAAGAATAACATGCATGACTATCTTGATAGTGTTGGAGGGGGAGGGGTGAATTTGATATAAAATGAAATATGTTTCTTACAAATTTTGTAATTCCACTATGCACGATGTTATTTTTTTATCTACGGTACTGAGATGAATTCATGACTAGCTAGTTAACAAGGGGAAGGACACCCCCACCACAATCCTGCCCTACTTATGCCACTGGATAAAATTAATTGATTTATTTTATATTGTAAAATTTTATCATAGCTTAATCAATAATAATAATAATAATAATAATATCTTTATTTGTCTTTGAACACAAGTTACATTGTGTAATGGACATCGTCTTATAATAGCAATTATTGTTATAAACAATAATAAAAACACAGTGATCATAATAAAAATAAAAACATAATTATCCAAGAAAATAACAGTTCTTAACCAAAATTACCCCTAAAATCTAGAAAAGCCATTACGCCATAAAAAACATTATTAATGAGGAAAGTATTAAGTTTGCGTTTAAAAGAATTGAAAGGCATTCTACGAAAATTTATAGGTAGTTTATTAAACATTGCTATTTGCAAATATTTATGGGAACTTGAAAATTTTTGTAAACGAGGTCTGCTAATATTTAGATTTTGGCAGTTTCTGGTTTCATATCCATGGACCTCAATGAAAATTTTCATTATTCTCTTTTACATACAGAATATTTTGATAGATGAAAATATTTTGCACAGACATGATTTGAAACTTTTTGAAAAAAGGTTTGCAGCTATCTTGTTGAGGAATACCTGCCATAATACGCAAGGCCTTTTTCTGCCACAAAAGTACTTGCCCAGCTCCGGAACTATTACCCCAGAAAATGTTGCCATATAAAAGGTGACAATGAAAAAATCCAAAATAAGACATGAGCATCATCTTTTCAGATACAGAGGATTTCAATCTTCTGAGAAGGAAACATACACGAGAAAGTTTTGAGATAACCTGGTTGGTGTGGGCCACCCATGATAACTTTGGATCCATAAGAAGACCTAGTAATTGGACAGGTTTTTGTTCAAAAGGTTCTACTGAGAGAGAAATATATTTTTTCTGTTTTTGAATCATTGATCTCATTCATTCATTCATTAAACACCATTACGTTCAGGGCCGGATTTAGGAGTATTGCACCTGTAGGCTAAATCCATTTGCCTCCCCCCCCCCTTAGAGAGACTTACACTTAATATGCATATTAACATTCATGTTATTATGCATATTATACATTCGTTTTATAAAAAAAATTATGGATTAAGTTATTTAAATTAAATTGTGATAACGAGTAAAACTAAAACCACACAACAAATATTTCATTACTGGTTTATTTGTTGGGATTAAATTCATAACTACACAGGAGCAGCAGAACCCAAAAACATTACCGTTTTTCATCACCGATCGACACACTGTTTTACCGAAACGAAAACAAGAGAGGTTAGGAAGGTTTGTTGTGACCATGGAGGTTTATTGTATAACTGGAGGTAACACTGCTTCACTATTTTTGTCGAAAAAGCCAGCCGGTGATTTTGTCAGGTTGGTTCACTGGTGAGGCAAATTTCTCGTTCTTTGAACTATCCTATACTTGGTTGACTTACTCCTATAAGTGAATCTACTCATGCAAATCACGGGAATAAAAGTACAGTAGAAGTCCGATTATCCGAGGTCCGATTATCCGAGCCGCCGGGTTAACCGAGGCAAATACAGTACTGTATATAGCCTTGGAAATAAATCGTAAATAAATAAATAAATAATCGTAAATCGATTGAAAAATGTAGCGGCTGTGGTTGCTAGGTCGAGTATTACAAGCTACTCCTATTGGTTGTTGCTAGGATCAATAGTCTTATCGATCGACTGTGTTCGCGCTAGAGATGGGAATTATCGTTGTTTTCCGGCAACGGTTGTAACGAAAACGCAGCTATCCAATAACGTGTTGCGGCAACCTGTTATTTAAATAACGATTGTCAACTCTAATAACGGGTGTAGAAACGTTATTAGAATAACAGGGAGTTCTCTGCAACGTGTTCCCGGGATAACGTTGCCACGGCCGCAACACTGTTATTCATCCTGTTATGTTAAATAACACCCATCTTTAGTTCGCAGTTCGCGCCATTGTCTCAGTCTACGCCGAACGGCCGAACTGATTAACCGTGCGCTTCAGTCCCGTTTTCAATCAGTGTGTTGTTTCACAAATATAAACAAATATGAGTGGTAAACGTAAAAGAGTTGTGGTTTCTTTGGAAACAAAATATAATGCAATTGAGAGATTGGATAAAGGGGAGAATATTAAAAAGGTTTATTTAATCATAAATCACTTATTATTGTATTAATAAACCGTATTCTCCAGTTTCAATTAGATTTTTGTCTAATTATAACCTATAATTTTTACCGCCGTGTTATCCGAGTTTTTGATTATCCGAGGTAGTCTCGGTCCCGTTTAGCTCGGATAATCGGACTTCTACTGTAATAAATTTTGGAACAAATTAATTTTTTGGCTCGATTTATGTATCTAATCTTACCATGAAATATAATTAATTATGAGCAAATAAACAAATACAAGTTTATTAATGATCAAATCATGAGTAGGTATTTGTTTGAATCTCTTTGTCGACTCGTTCGATTCCAGCAAGTAGTTATTTTCCTCACCAAATTTGTTTGTTCATCAGTGTTGTCTCCAGTATTACCAATATAAAGTTATTACAACTCGTCAGGTATAGCATGACCGGTGGGATGCGTTAGCGGAGGGCAGTAGGCGCGAGAGTGGGGCCGCCGCCCGCTGGAGGGGAAGGGATGCCGCGCTACTATCGTTGCTGAATGCTTATGGCACGGCCAGACGCAATACTACGGCTTGCTGTACCCGCTCGCTGGCGCCGCACTGCCTGGTTCTCTGTGCTCGCTGGTCTGGTGACACCCCGTTCGTGTCGCTTATGTTAATTATTTATGATGGAGGTTTTTAAATCAAAATTTTGCTGTAGAAAGTAATTTGATGGGTACTACTAAGTTCTAAGATTAAATGTTAGTATTTTTTTAGTTTAGACAGATAACACACAAACCAAGATTAGACACCACAGCCTCAAAACCCCCAGCACCACAGAAAAAAGAAAAATTGTACAAAACAAGCGGGGTTTTCTACTGTGGTTGTTTTAGGCATTGCATTGTCTAAGCTTTGGCTTTGGTATTTTCATACTTTGTAGAATTGTGGCGGGTTAAAGTTAATAAATAATACAATAAATATTTTAAAACATAAGTCATTTCTTTAGGAGCATGATACATGTTGTTGCAATTAAACAGGATAAATAAACTACGTATCACAACACTACAAAGTATATTTACACTCATACTGTACTTCCATAACAAACGGCGAATATGCTACAGTTTAACTCCTAAAAAAATATGGCGAATAGCTTATATACATCTTTTGTGTGTATTTGCCCTCTTGTATGTAAGTACAGTATAATTATTGTTAACATACTTTGTAGTGTTGCGAGACGTAATTTATTTTAGTTTTCAAATTACCATCCACCACTCCTTTTTTATAAAATGATTAAAAAGAAATGTAAAAATAAAAATGTAGATAATGTTTTTAGGACGGCGCATACATGGGCAGCCACAATGAAACGAACAGTTCCAACACCGGCAGCAGACTGAGCCGCGCGCTTCCCCCACCACTCGATTCCACTCCATGGCTTTTGCGCATCTCGAGGCCACCGGTCATGCTGTACCTGACGAGTTGTATGTGGAGTAAATTCGTATTATGCTATGAAAAGAATAAACATATTTCCATTTCCGTAACTGAATACGCTATATATAACACGTCTAAAGAAGTTTCTGTTATTAAAATAATCAAAATGTATATTTTCAATTTTTAGTAAATTACCAAAGTGCCGCCCCTTAAATTTTGCCGCTCTAGGCTACAGCCTTTTCAGCCTATTTAGAAATCTGGCGCTGAATACGTTTCACAGATACGTTGCTTGGTTGGCCGATGCATCAATAAACAGTGTAAGAACGGTGTAGGGGTATCATTCCCCTCACCCCTTTGTTTGATAGCTGGCCATCAAGCCTTGGGGTAAATGTGTACGTACAGTACACATTTACATTTTCAACCATAGGGAATATTATCTAAGAGCAAAACCTGTTATCTAATAAGCCTTATGATTTCCAATTGGAACACACTCATAAACAACCAAATCTCAGCAGCCATAAGTAAATTTGTAACATTAAATACTACACAATTTGATAATTTACATGTAGACTTTTATCACCTTTTTAAACTTACTTCTTGTAAAATACAAGAAAAACTATTTTCACCAAGTAATTGCATCTTACCATTTTTACCTCCACAGCTTGCATTTAATATTTCCTAACACCGACAATTAAGAAAATTTAAAATCCAAACACCAACATTTAAGAACATTTCAAATCCAATGTGACAAAAAGGTACGGTGAATAAATCAATATTAATATCTCGCTAACAAACCTGCATGGCGTAGACCCGGCAAGTGGCCTTATGCAGGGCTCTCTTCATGGCGGCCTGGAGACAATGCAAGTTGTGCTGTTGCAACAGGAACTGCAAAACGGGTCGGCCCATGATGTCCAGGCTCTGCCCCGCCCGGTCACCCAGACCCCCCACCACCTCCCCCGCCAGCCCCACAACAGCTGACTGGGACAGCGACGGCACCAGCTTCTGTAGCGCGGCCGACGGGTGGCACAGCAGTGAAGACACTGGCTCTGTGGGACACGAGTGTCAGTAGTGTGAAAGGAAGGTTGTTGGACCAAAGGGAAACTTGGGGAAACCGAACCATAAGCGGGGATATTTGATTCGTTTCTGGGTGAAAAAGATGGCCACTCTGTATGCAATCTTTATTAAATAGTTCTAATCACTCATTTCAACAAATCATTTGTTGTGATAATTGTGATTTGTATATTGCTTAAAATGTATTTTTCATTGAAAAATCTGATACACCTACATAAAATTTACAAATTAATGATTTTTTTATTTTCACTTTCTTCTTGCTTTTTAAAACTTATAAAAAACGAAGAAGCCAAGAAACCAAGAATTAATGATATTTCAAACAAAAATAAACATCTAATAAAATTACTTTAACTGCCACACTAAATTAAAATTTTAAAAATTCACAAAAACATAATAAAATTACAACATTTTAAAATAATATTTAAAGCAAAAACCAAGGTGAATTTACTGCAAGAACGTGTAAAACAATGGAAAATACCTTAGGACAAAATCTTGAATAGCTTTGGCTATAAGTTCTAAACCCTTTGAGCGCCACGGGTTGATATGACGACTTCTGAATCTGCCATCTAAAAACACTGTTAATTAGGGTATAAGCAATTGTATTCTTGCAAGCTCTACAGTCTGTATCTGACACGTGGTGTAACAGGAACCATGCGTTCGGCCAATTTGGCGTTGGGGCAACGATGATGAATAAAATCTTGTTAGCCAATGAAGACGTTCAGAGTCGTTATCAGATTAGCTTCATTTCGTTCCTTTAATTTATAGCCAACATACATAACTATGGATATAATGCCTAATACATTATATGACTAAAATTATTATAAAACAACAAATTTAAACTAAGCACATTATTACACAAACTGTGATTAAAAAGTGATCAGGTAAAATAATTTTATGACATGATATAATTACTCATATCGATCGATGTATGAATTAGGTTATACTTGTCATGACAATCATCTGTTTACTATTCTTTTAACTTGTTTATTATCTTAATGTTCATTCTACTTTTAATGCACTATCGTTTAAAAATAATAAAATTAACCTTCTCTTACCGAACTACCGATATTTCTTTCTCCAGTACTTATGTTGGTACTTATAGAACAGAGTGTATAAATTGTCAATGAAAATATAGTAAAGCCTCGACTGACAGGTGCCTCGGCAAGCTAACAGCTGATTGGCTGTGATTGTTGCGGCGAGCTCGGGTTTGATTGGCTCCTCTAAACGGGACCCGGCAAGAGACTACCGTTGTCCCAACGCCGAATTGCCCCAATGGCTTGTCCCCAGAGTAACATTGTTTTCCCAGCATTGCAAGTAAACAGAACCAGGCAGAGCATCAGAACAGCCTACCAATTTAGTGTTTTCAGATCTTTGAATAAATAATAAATCTATATTTTAACACAGATTTTGATTTTTAAAAGTTTTTACAGGGAAATTCACTTCCCTCACGTCAGCATGCGAATTTGTTTATAATTGTGCATGTGAATTTGTTTATAATTGTAAGTGTTCAAACATTCAATATATTAAAAAATCAACAAAATAACACAGATTCAACCACTTTAGACTCTATCTTGGTGGCGCTCAAAGGGTTAAAGTGAAATAAAAAGTTGTGAAGTTACCGTTGCCAACATCGCAGGTGCTGTTGTTACGTTTGCGCATCATGACGACGCGTCCGTCCCCCTCCTTGCGACTCCAGGGGGCTCCGTTGGTGCCCATCGACACAGAGCGATGGAACAGCCGACCCTTGCTGCTGTCACTGTCACTGTCACTGGTCACTATGTCCGACACCAGCTGGCGGAACAATGGAATTCAGAAACATCTCAGAGTAAAACCACAATTTTGTGATGGTGAAGAAATAATAAGGACGTTGGAGTCATATGCTGATAGGCAGGCATAAGGTGGGTGAAACTCAGAACCAAATAATATGTTATGCTCTGAAGATGTTACACACTACTGCACTAAAGAATTAGTGCCGATCTAAATAATTTCTACTGTGGTCGGGCTTGGATTTTTATCCTAAATTATACCACAAGAACTGTTAATGTGAATGATACAGCATGGTTGCTAGAATGTGAATACCTTTTTCACTTATTAGTGAATTTCCCCTATAGGGAAGAAGCTATTACCGTAGTCGGCATGGTAAGATCTAGGCCCGGGACCATGATAACTTTTCGTTTTGAGGTCCCCAGACCCCAAAAACACCATTCGTTCGAAACTGTATATATATATATATATATATATATATGTGTCCGTGGGTGCGATAACTCTCGTAAAAAACGTCCAATTTTGATGAAATTTGGTACAAACGTGTAAAGCAGCATTTATGACTTTAAGTTCGAAAACCAGACAGATCGGCCTATCCAAAGGGGTATTTTTTTGGGGTGTTTTTGTACCCCAAAAATGAGTTTTTTGAGTTTTTTACATATCATTTTTGAAAAATTAAATTTTATTTTTTTCCATTGGAATCAGCTTAAAAATACGCAAAATTTGGTGTTTTAATCGTTGCTCTACGTCAATTGGTTACTGAGATATTGAAAGTGCTAAACACAGTACGTTGTCCAATGCTATTCTTATGGAGGATAAGAAAAATTGTATATCTCGCTTATTTATCAACTTATCCTGACGAAACTTGGTATATTGCTTCATTTCACTGTGGTCTATTGGTATTTGTACAAAAACCCATTTTTTGCCCGATAGTTCCCGTAGCAGCAAACCTGCATACTCAGCCCCATGTTATTCTTATAGAGAATAATTAACGTATTATCTCCTTTAATTATAAACATAAATTAATAGAACTTGGTATGTGGCTTTACCTAGTTGAGTTATATTGATATTTGTATAAAAACCCATTTTTAGTTCCTTATTTCAGCAAACCTGCATACTCAGCCGCCATGTTATTCTTATGGAGAATAATTAAAATGTCATATATCATTTATTTATGAATGTATAGTGATGAAACTTGGTATGTGGCTTTATGTGGTATTAAGATAAATTCATATGCATTGGAAATTCGCTGAGTGTGCAGGTTTGCTGCTACGGGGGTATTTTGATTTCATTTTAAGCGTTTGCCAAGAAGTTTGTACTCCTATGCGCCATAAATAGGGTCAGTGTTTGTAACAGGCCAGCTGATTGCAGACTAACCAGTAACAATTCCACTGTCGATTTACGTTCAACATATCTTTACTAATAACAATTTTTTTTATTGTTTGACAAAATCTTTTCAAAGCAAATTTGTTCAAGCTTTATACAATTTTTTTTTATTTGTGTACTTTTTTCCTCAGTGTGACAGAAATCGTAAAAAACATTAGTTACAAAGGAAATGTACACTTATTTGAAATTAATGGTCCCCTTAAGAAAAATTGTGTTTGTGAGTGATGTTCAAATAAGTGTACATTTCCTTTGTAACTAATGTTTTTTACGATTTCTGTCACACTGAGGAAAAAAGTGAATGTCCTTAAGGAATACATGGTAACTTTGAAGCCCTGTGGGGAAAAGTCCAATTAATCGACTGAATCGGTACGAAAACACTTTAGTTTCCTTTTTTAGACCTAGATAATCAATGTACCAGATTTCACCACTCTAGCATCCCGGGAATTTGGAGAATTAGAGACTACAAGTGTGTGAGAGTTTTGGCTTTTATGTATTAAGATTACTTTAATGGTACTTTAATGTGTTCTGGTAATTAATAAACAAGACAGCATGCATTCTGTTAAACATTAGTTCTTTCAAAGTATAAATCCAACTTGATCATTGTCTCCTACGTCCTCTTAATGTGCTTCTTATATTTAGTTAGAAAAATAGGGCTTAAATTAATTTGATTGACCACAAGTCTACTACAGTAACATCAACAGTTTGTGTTAATCTGATACAAAATGTAAATACTCATTACCTACACAGACTGACTGTGATGCTAATAATAAGAGAACCGCTCAAGTGTTTTATACAATAATCATAGGAGGAGTTATAGTTTTAAATTAATCTATCCAATAAAGAAAATATATTTTATCTTTTTATACCTCCTCTTACACTTGGCAAAAAAACAACAAATTTATGTGGAGTAGCAACACACATATAAAATAGACACAGCCTCATGGGAAATAAAATGGTTTTGATTTAATTTGATCTAAAATTTTGTTCAAAATATACAAAAATAAAAATAAAAAAGCTATAATCTATCACTTTGTTATCCTTAAGTTATTATTCTTTTATTAGAAGGTGGGGTATGGTTACAATATACAAATGTTTTATTACAATTCAGTGTTACAGTTTACTTATTAATTGAAAAGCATACAGTACCATTAAAGTAATCTTAATACATAAAAGCCAAAACTCTCACACACTTGTAGTCCCTAATTCTCCAAATTCCTGGGATGCTAGAGTGGTGAAATCTGGTACATTGATTATCTAGGTCTAAAAAAGGAAACTAAAGTGTTTTCGTACCGATTCAGCCGATTAATTGGACTTTTCCCCACAGGGCTTCAAAGTTACCATGTATTCCTTAAGGACATTCACTTTTGTTCCAGTTTAGAAAATTCAAACAGCTGATCTTGATTCGTAGAAGTTCCAAGGACTAACCACAGAATTCAACACATACACCTGTGATAGTTTACGCGGACTAAGCCGCAACGGGTCTGCTAGTCAACACATATAATTAATGTGCAGAGTCTTACCAAGTATTATAATCCGATGTTTAACTTTTACAAATGTTTTCAAATATACAATATGATCACGAGAGGTTCAACACTCACAGAGTAGGTGGCAGTAGGGTCCACATCCCGCCTGCCGCCCCTCCCCACGACGGTCTCCTGGGAGGGGAAGTGCCCGGGGTCGTCTAGAGAGCTGAGAGCCCCGAGGGCGGTCAGACACTGCAGGGGGCCGGGGTGGGGGAAGGGGCTGCCGGAGTCCGGGGGGCTGGGGTTGAGGGGCTGGGGAGACCCGGAGCTCAGCTCCAGCAGGAACATGGCGTTGTTCTTCATCACGATGTGGGTCTCCATGCTGCACTGGCTGGATGACAAGGCTGTGGAAGTGAGGAACAGTTAGTACAGGTCTGTTCACAGTGCTTGGCATGCAGGGGAGGTAGTGAGAGAGAGATAGTGAATACCTCCCACCACTAATCCCCTCCAACAGTTGCGTACAATCAACTAACAATTTTGCATGGACTATAATGACTTCTAGTTTTGAATGACATTTTTTACTTTAGGCGAGGTAACAACAATCCAGGTTCTACTTTTGGGCAACACTCACCCTGTTATTCTACTCATGTGGAGACTGATTAAGTCCAATTTTCAGTTGAATTTCTCAACTTTGCCGAAATTTTTTTCACAAAAAAATACTCACACGGACGAAACACACATAACACAGTCTCTTGCACTCCAGAACCAGAAAAACATTCCGCATCTTCAAGGGGGGTTTTCCCTAGCTTGCTGGTAGCATATTCTCGTCAAACGCCAGCCCCCCTGACGGTGACTCATCCTACTGTATTGAGGGGAGGGGTTTGTTTACTTTTCTTGCAGATAATATACAGCTCTTGTTATCTGCCCTGGCTATGAATTCATGAAATTCTTTCCTCACCACCTCTAAATATGTCGGGCTAACCTCGATAGACGGTCTTGATATGGGATTATTTTCTACACTCTTAAAAAAGTTCTGCAGTGGCAAGGAGACCTTCAACAACAAAATAATTACCCCCGTCGCAGCAAACCTGCGTACTCAGCGAATTTCCAATGCATATATATGTGACTCACTACTACATAGAGCTACTTACCAAGTTTCACAAAAATACATCTATAAATAAGTGATATATAGCATTTTATTTATTCTCCATAACATTAGGGTTGAGGACGCAGGTTTGCTGCAACGAGGAAGATAAGTAATATGTTTTTTTGAAATTATCAATATAACTGAACCAGGTGAAGCTATATACCAAGTTTTATTAATTTAGGTTCATAATTAAGGGAGATATACAACTTTACTTATTCTCCATATGAATAACATGGGGGCCGAGTATGCAGGTTTGCTGCTACGGGGACTATCATCAAAAAACTTGTTTTTTGTGCTAATATCAATATACCACAACTAGTTGAAGCCACATACCAAGTTTCATCAATATACATTCAAAAATAATCAAGATATAGAATTTTATTTATTCTCCATAAGGATAACATTGGACAACGTACTGTGTTTAGCACTCTGAATATCTCTGCAACGGTTGGACGTAGAACAACGATTAAAACACCAAAATGTTTGTTTTGTTGAGCTAAACACATTAATAAACAGAAATGTGAAGTTTTTAGTAAAATTATCTGAGAAAAATCTAAAAACCTTTTTCCCATAAGATTAACATGGGACACGTTTCTTTTTATTTTCTCCGCAACCACTTAACCTAGGTTAATGATTCAAAATACTAAATTATTTGTTTTTTAAGCTCTATAAAATGGCTATAACCAAAATTGAGTGTTTTTAACATTTTGGGGTCAAATTTGCAAAAAACCGATTTTTGTAAAATTGTAAACCCCCAAAAAACCCCCTTCCCATAGTGCGATCGATCTGGTTTTCGAACTTAAAGTCATAAATGCTACTCTCCACATTTGTACCAAATTTCATCAAAATCGGGTGTTTCTTTCAAAAGTTATCGCGGTAACGGACACATATATATATATATATATATATATATATATATATATATATATATATATAAATTTCAACGAATGGTGTTTTTGGCATCTGGGGACCTCAAAACAAAAAGTTATCATGGTCTTGGGCTTAAGTCTTACCATGCCACCTACGGTAATAGCTTCTTCCCTATAGGGGTAATTCGCTAAAAAGAATAATTGATGATCTTAAAAATAGCTGATATTCTGTAAATATTATTTAAAAAGCCCTAGGATGAGCAAATAGACCGGAAACTGACGAAAACCCTGAGAGTGTAAACCCAGTCTGTACAGTATGCATACCCTACTACAAAAATGATTCTGAAAAAATACAACAAATAAATAGTAAGCATAACAATACAACAGTTTTTTAATCAGGTCATTCATTACGCAGCCAGCTGACTAAAGTAAAACCTTCCAACTGTGGCTATAAAAAACAAAAATGTTGTTATACGAGGTGTGTACTGAATACGTACGAGGCTTAACACTGCTCAAGAAGAAAAGCACTCCTATACTCTATGCCACGTTCACCATGCAGTATAGAACTGCCTATCCTGAAAGCATTTATTTGATGAGGGTCGCGGGGAAAGTTGATGCAATCCGCATAACAACACCAACAATGTTCTCAGCTTAGGTAGTAACATGGCTACCTTCCATAAGACCTGTATTGCACTGTGAACGTGAATCAGGGGTAGCAGTAACTGCACTACCTTCTGTATAGAAAATCACTCACCAGGAATTTCAGAGGCAGGAGAGCTGACTTTGGCCACTGCAGGAGCGATGATGGTGGTCTTCTTCCTGGTGGTTTTCTTGGCTGTCTGCTGTTTCTTGGCTTGCAGGTACTTGTCGCGGCAGGTCTCACACACCAGGTACCAGGAACTGCCCCCCACTCCTCCGTCCCCACAGTTGCCCGCCCAGCCCACACAGAAGTTACCCCTGGAGTTGTAGCCCTTGCCTCCCGCATGCTGTCCACACCCTGGGTGTGCCTAGAGAGCAAAATTCATGACAAATAACGCAGTAGTATTTCAAAGATTTATTCTTTTGATCAAAGCTATTTTCAAATTTTTCTTGTAGAATTTTGATTAAAGAAAATTGCACCTAGTTTGGTGCATCCTTTATCGTGCGACATTTACACTTTCTCTTTTTGCTGAATTACATAACAGAACACGCTTGGAACTGGATGACATGAATTTTTTCTTTGTATGCAGAAAACATAATTATTTATGCATTTCATTCTGTTCAATTTTCTAAGCATCCATAAAATAAGAGACTGTTATTTCTGTTCAAAAATTGTCTTGAAACTTTTAACGTTTGAATTTCATGATGAGGCCTGCTTTTAGGTTTATTTATATGAAAATATGGAGTTAAGACTTTTCATCGCATTTCTAAACACATACCACAAACTACAAGTCCTTATTTATTGAGTGCAGTGAACTCACTACTCTGTTATAAAAATTTGACTTTGTTCTTAATTTTTAGAAAAAAACATTAAGTAGATAAAATAATGAAATTTTTAATAATTCTGAAGTGCTCTTGAGAGTTAACATGAAAGTTTACTAGGGACCGCCCAATGGTCGAAATTCGACCAAATATTTTGTTAGTATAAAGTCGACGAAAATACAAAAAAAGTTTAATATCTAGTGGATTCTGTTGCGCTCATCTCTCCCCCCCTCTCTTCCCTCTCTCACTCACTTTCCCTCCCACATCCTCAGCTTCAGGTAATTTTTTAACGTGGAGTTAAAACAGATAGAAGAAAGGCGTTACCATTCCAGTAATCAGTAGCCTTTTTATTTATGCCTGAAACCTCTCCACCGGTATCTCCCCGCGTCCCTCTTCCTCCCCCCGTCACAAACAGGTTTATTTTTTTAATGTGGAGTTAAAACAGAGAAGGAGTAAAGAGAAGGGTGCTACCATACCAATAGTCAGTAATATTTTTTAATTATGAATTATATGTTCTTGGTGTTTTGTTACATATTTAAATAACGCAGTAAAACGAAAAGCTGAAAGCCAAAGCACAAAACTTTGAAAGCCAAAAGGACATAGCCCTACACACCGAAACACAAAATTATTTGCATTCGACACATCCCCTAATAGTACTAAATAAGTGTGCCGAGTTCCATAATTTTACAATGCCGCATATCCGAGAAATCAGTACCACATGAATTTCCTTAGCCTATTATAAATAGATTATGTATGAAACATTTGTTTGTGCTGCTTTACTGGCATTTATTGTTATATCAACAGCTGTAAAATTTACAATTCAATCAATTACTGTTCTTCCATAAGATTAACATTAAAACTTAGAAAGCCTGTGGGGCGTAGCCCTGAGGGTCGATGTAAATTATAATGGGTTTCTGCTCATCTACAAGGCAATACCTTTCTAACGGTATGCGCGAATTTCTCCTACGATGCACAAAAGCTGAGAAAAAAGGAGGGACAGTTTTGTGCTTGCCTATTAATATAAAGATACAGGCTCAGCTGTTTAAAGATTTCACAAAACAGTACCTAGACACAAACACTATCTCTTTGCCTAACACCTGGTGTCTTAGATTTTGGTGTAAGGGTCACCGGGATCAATTCCTGGGGTGTCCATACAAATTTGGGCTCTTGACCGCTTTCCTTTAAAAGCATTTTAACCCATTGAATACTTTTCATGGAACGGTTCCGTGACAGCTGTTTTGGCCCAAAACTTTTATTACAGAGTGGTTCCGTGATGATGTAATACTATGTTTTTTCAACAACAAAAATTTTGAATTTTTTATTTTATTTTATTTATTTTAGGATTATACCTATGAATGATTTTTATAGGTAACATATTGCATTGGGATACATTTTTGGCAAACGGGTAAAAATCAAAATTACCCGTAAAATTTAAAATTCAAGTAAATTTGTTTTTACTAAAATATTCATACAACATTTTTTATATTAGATAAATTAAAATACTAAAAAATTGTATGTAAGGAAATAGATTTCACACTTTACTATTTAACTAATTAGACATTTATTTCTATTTTTACTTTATACTAGCTTTTAAAAAATATTTCAATATTTAATTCTTATTTTTATAAAAATATTTTTAAAAATAAATTTTATTTGTTATTATCATATCAAAAATAAAACGCATTTAGCTACAAGAATAACACTATGTTTGCCCATTTAGTAGCAAAAGTAAATTTTGTACAGTTTATTTACTAAAACACTGCAAAATATTGAAATTTAATCAGGTTTCTAGAGCCATACAGTCATTAACAAACTAAGTATCCAATGGGTTAAGAACTATTTTAACAAAATGCCTCGGGCATAAACAAACTAAGTATCCAATGGGTTAAGAACTATTTTAACAAAATGCCTCGGGCATAAAAAGTTCAAACAAGTTTTTTGAAGTTAACCTCATTTCCGTTTACCTGTCTCATGTGGTAGGTGATGGGCTGAGGGTAGATGCCCCCGCACAGTTCACACGGAGCCTTGTGAACTGTGCTGCCTCTCTCTGCTGAACCTGTTAAACAATTGAGTTTTTTGATTATTTTTAAATATTTTTTAATGGAAAAACTTGTCATGTGGGCAGAATATTTATAAAGGTTGATATTTTATTTTGATTTTTTCACCAATTTTAGATTGTCGCATTTGAGACTAATGACACTGAAGTATTGTACTAAGTACTGCACTCTTGTACTGAATCTTGTGCTATTTCAATTCACCATAAATTATCTATACGTATGTTTGAAAACATTTGATATTGTTTTAAGAACCACATATTTTGATGTAGCAGGACCAGGAATTACTTTGTCTGCAATGTCCTCATTAAAATACAATGACTCTATAAAGTGCCAGTATACAGATCAGAGACGATTGTAAAAAGTAATATCTTGGACCCTTTCCCTTTAGAATTAAGAATCTTGCCTTTTAAGATATATCTGCTTTACCCACAAAGTTAAGCACACAATTAATCTAGAGCAATTTACCCCCTTTTATAACCCCATATCAATTCCACAATTCCACTTAAAGACTCATAGTTGAAATACTCCTATCTTTATTTATTTTTGTATTTTTATTTTAAAAAAAAACCTCAACTGCCCGTCACCATAGGCCATTGACCTGTGCGGTGAACTAAAGACAGCGAGGTACCATAACGGCATTTTTCACATGGGCAAGCCAGAGGTGACTGCTCATGGTCTTACAGGAGTCGGCCGGGACCGGGATAGGACTTACTCCTAAAAAGTTAACCAATTCAATAAACCCAACCAGGACTCTCCCAGGCCTAATTTCCCACTATCTCAAAAACAAAACAAGAACCCAATTTAAATAACACCTTCTATTGTTTGTCAAAGCACTCAGTGTTTACATAAACATCACCAGCACTCTTCCTATTGGCAAGGTCTGACTTCCTCAACAACGGTTCAAAGACCAATCTAGTTCAGTTCCTAATATTTGTATCAATGTTTATCGCACCTAAAATAACATAGCAACTTTAACACCTCCCGTTGCAATATGAAAATATTTTACATTTGACTTACATTTGAAACAAATTAGATTGCTGAAAGGTTATTCTTAGTCTCGTTACCTTTGAGGCAATCTATCCAGTTTTTTGGTTATCAATGAAGATCGAAGTACGAATTAAGTTAGGTTATTTACTAATCAAACTATGTTACTTATTATGTTAGGGAATTAGTAATTAAATATTTGTTCTCTGCCTAAATGTCTTACCCGCAACTTCAGCGGCACCTGATGGCTTCCACTCCTTCTTCTTACGAGACTTAAGCTTACCCTCCCCGCCCCCTACGGCACTCTTCAACAGCGAGGTGCTCATCGGCTGTGACGGGCTCGGCAGGCAAGCGTTGGAGGCGAACGCCTGACAGGGCAGAATCAGGCGAAAAATTAATAAAAAATATGGATATGGGCGGTAAGTAAGTGGTGTGGTGTTGTGGGTGTTGAGGCGTTGATGGTTAACAGGAGTAAGACGTAGATGGATGTAAAGGGTACAGATAGGGATGATGAAGATTACCCAACCTGAAATATTGGTCCACAGCTGTCCCACATGTTTTCCTTTTCTTTCCAAAGAGGCATTTGAGCACAAAGAGAACCCATGACTTCTTGACCCAAAGTCAAAGATGGTAATCGTTAGGTTAGCAAAACACCTAATTTTGGCATGACCCTACCATTGGACCCCTCACCCTTATCTAAAAAATATCTGACTGGTCTGGCAGTAGTGTCCTACTCAGAAATGAGTTTGCCACACAACATGCTAATGAGACAAATTACAATGACTGCTTTAACATAAACAAAATTTAAATTTTATTCAAATAAACAAATTACTAATAAATAATTGACTAAAAATTAACAATTAGAAACTCATATGGAATTTTAACTACGAATAAATGGTCAAACTACCTCATGACTATAAAACTTAAATTGAAATATTTTCCATATATAAATAGATCAATGAATCTTATGATGTTTATGAATGTTGCGTAAAATAAAGCTGAGAAGGTTAATACAGTTGTTATTGAAAAACTAAAAAATATTTGCCTATCTACACATGAAAAAATAAATATATGACACAGTACATTTTAAGTATTAAACATTTGTATGTGATGTATATTAGTATTTTTATAAGATCCATTATTATAATATATTTTACACTATTATCTATTAAAATAATCTCCAACTCTTGAGTTTCAATATTTGTATTCAACAAACTGTAATTAAATCAAAAAACCAAGTTTGAATATTTGTATTCAACAAACTGTAATTAAATCAAAAAACCAATCATCGTAAAATGAAAGGGAATTCAGTGAACTAATTTTTAATTAGTTATCAACGTGTTCTGGATCAAAGCAATGGATTTCTATAGAGTGAATTTGATTCAGTGTAATTCAATTGATGTGGTGCAAACAGTGTGGTTTATTTTATTTAAAGAGTTCTCTTTGTAAATAAAATTGTTATAATATTGATGAAAGTCAGTCTGTGATTACATTCAATCTTTATTTCTGAAATTGCATTACAGTTGTCCTAAACATAGTTGGAATGTTTGTGAAAAAGTAATTGTAGTTTGTATCATTTGTATCAGATTAATAGAATTAATAATTTTCTTGTCTAATGAAAATTATTAATATGGACGGGATGGATTTACAATAAATATAGAGACTACACTTTTAGATGTCTTCTAAATCGTGGCAAAGGCAATATTAAACTTAACCTGTTTGTTTAATCTTTTTACATAAACTAAATTTCACTATTCCCAAAGAGGCAGGTAAAAAATAAAATGTATGCAGGGATGCTGAAAATTCTTTAACAAGTAGAGATGAAATTTGTTAATTCCATACCAGAAAGAGCCCGAGGAATATAGAGTTGGAGAAAATGTATTCTTCAGGTTAAAACCAAGGCCTTTGTCAAACTGAATACTTTATGATCCATATAGCTCACTCAGGGGATGAACCATAAAAGCTCAGTGGGAAACCTTAAATAATATCTTAGGCTAATTATTAGTGAATTTCCTTTGGAAAGTGAACTATTAGCATGACCCGCACGGTGAAACTTAAGCCCGGGACCACCATAGAAGTTCCAAACATGACCCCCTGAACACGTTTTGGGGGGGTCGTTTAAAATTGTATATATATATATATATATATATATATATATATATATATATATATATATATATATATATATATAGATAGACATATATATATATATATTATGTGTTTGCACTCTAGCGGTCGCAATTTTTGTCTGATTTACTTCAAATTTGGTAGGGACGTTCCTTTCTGTAATCAGTTGGACAAGTTCGTTGGGCAAAACAATCGGAAAACTCTAAACCACTTTTTTGGGGGATTAATCTTCCAAATTTTGAGTTTTTAGGCCCAAAAATGGTCATAAAAGCCTCAGATGTAAAATAAATATATGTAAAAAGATGGGAATTAGAGAGGCGAAAGTT
The DNA here is from genome assembly GCA_963675035.1 of Allygus modestus. Lineage (NCBI taxonomy): Eukaryota > Metazoa > Arthropoda > Insecta > Hemiptera > Cicadellidae > Allygus > Allygus modestus. The sequence goes on from OY776114.1 coordinate 61,955,943, forward strand.
TTAAGCCCTCTCTCGTCATTCTAGCATAAATATTTACCGAGTTATTAAAGAAAATGTGTATCGACTAAACACAGTACGTTGTCTTATAGGGTTTTACACGAGAAAAGCCTGTTATTCCTTTGTTAGAGTACTTTTATCATCCCCAGAAACCTTACACCTACTTTCAAGCCTGACTGGACCTTCTCCTAACCTTATATTGGGCAAAATTGTATTCCCAGCTTTGCAAGTAAATGAAACCAGGAGTATCAGAACAGCCAAAAAATCAATGTTTTCAGATTTCAATAAAAATTTGACAAATGTATGTTTTTACACTATTTTAGAGTTTTAAAAGTTGTTATGTGGAAATTCACTTCCCTCACGTCAGCGTGCTGCGTGCGAACTCGTTATATAATTTACACCATTTTACTATATTTTTTCTGGATTTTATGCTAAAATAGTTTGAACATAATTTTTGAAGCTATTAAAAAAAGGCCTTAGTTATGGAAGTCTATTGTTATACACTTGTATGAATGCTGTCAGTGTAAATCAACTTATATGACCCTTTATTACTGTGTGATTTCACCAACGCTTTTCGTTTTAAGATTGTGCACTGAATTCTTGTATATGAGCCCTTAAAATTGATATAAAAAGTTTCTGCTTTATAAAAGTTCACTTGTTAAAGTTGTAACGAGCCAAAATTTGAGGGGGGTATAAATTCGCTACACAGAGAATATAAGCTATCTAACTAGGCCTAGAATTAACTGTTAAGATTACCTGGCATAGCCTTGTAGGTCCTTACCAGTAGGCTTAGGCCTAGCGTAGCCGCCATCCTGTTACTAACATAGCCTAGGCTTCAAAACTCACTTTGGCTATCACTTCACATTTAGTATTGGAGCACCAAAGGGGGTGAAATAATTAACTAGTGGTTCGGCAATAGGGCACTAGTGGACTAAATAACCCCTTGGCTAGGTTAACCTTGGGCATTCACCGGCGACCCGATGAACACTAGTGTTGAATAGGTTGACGGATACAACTTTACTAAACACTGGTGTAAACTCCAATAAGCAAATTTATCACCCCTAACACGGTTCCATAATACGTAGCACGGTTTCAAGAGTTTTATGAACATTGAAAACGTATGTTTGTAAACAGCAAACATAACCTCCCCAATCGCAGTTGCAGACAGCCACCTGTGGCGTTGTGTTTTAAACGCCACCCAGACAGCTGATCAGCGGTGTCGTTGTTTCCTCCAAACGAACCCAAACCGCTGGAAATTATGATCAGCTGTTTACCCCTTCCCCTTGGAGGGGAGGAATAGAGGGGTGGGTGATAAGATAACGGCGAGGAGGACATTCGTTCTCTACGTTTTGTGCGGACAAGTCGGTTATTCTCGTGCTCTACGTTTTGTCCGGACTGGTGATTTCAGTAGTGTTTCCTCGGGTAGTGAGTGTGTACTACTGCAAACTGTGATTACAGGTACGACCTACGTTTCTTATATTTAATTAAGTTCAATAGCAGGATATTTGTTTTAGCCAAATTATCAGTGCCGTATCGCACTTGGCATTTATCAGTAGTTTAACCTTGTGCCGTATTGCACGTTTTGAATAACGTTAACTCCCGATACAGAACACGAGTCTGTACGGGGTGTTTAAAGCATAGAATTGGATCAGGTTACTCTCGATACTTTTAGCTTTTTGAACGATTTGGATTGGTGTTGTTAAAACCGCCAGTTGTGAGCCGACGAGGTGACCTTTCTGCTTGGGTGTCACAGGCACGTCACAACAGGTCTGAACAAACCCATTCCTGCAGAATTAGTTGGTTGAACTAGGGTTGAAAATTAAAAACCTTAGTGGGGATTGGGAGTTGTAACGCGTGAATACGTTAATTAAGTTAAACTTCCACCTTCTAAATTATTCTCTTTATAAATTTCAACTTGTTTTATTTTAATTGGCATTACTTGCAGGTGTGAGCGATGATGATGGTACAGTATCGTTGTGTTGGCCGGTACTGAGTTCACACCTGACTTTAAGTTATATTTTAATTTATTTTTTTATCAATCTAAATCTGTACCGTAACTAAATTTAATTTTGAAGAACTCTGGACAGACCCAGCCCGCCAGACTTGAGCGAATCCGCTGGCCAGGTCTGATACGGCTTTCTCCCAGCCTAAAGAAAAAATTATTTTGTTTCTTTTTCGAGAAAGTCGTCACAAAGTCAACTTTTAGATACAGTACTAGTGTTCTAAGTTTCATTGATTTGTGTACAAAATTTCCATGTTGACAACTTTAATTACAGAAACAATTGAATAAATATCAGAAAATACAAAAACAACGTTAACCCATTGGATACTTAGTTTTTTAATGACTGCATGGCCCCAGAACCCCAATAAAATTTCAACATTTTGCAGTGTTTTAGTAAATACACTGTAAAAAATTGACTTTTGCTGCTAATTGGGCAAACATAGTGTTTTTCTTGAAGCTGGATACATTTTATTTTTAATATGTTAATAGAAAACAAAAAATAGAAAATCATATTTAAAATAGTTTGTTATAAAAATAAAAATAAAAATTTTTAATTTTTTTTTAAAGAATATAGTAAAAATAAAAAATAAAAAATGTCTAATAAGTTGTCTAGTAAAGTGCAAAAACTATTTCCTTACATAAAAATTTTAAGTTTTTATAAAAAAAAATTGTTATTTTTTTTTTGCAAAACTACTTTTTTCTTGAATAATTTATATTTTTACCCGTTTGCCAAAAATGGACCCAAATGCAATATTTTACCTAAAAAATACATTTATGGATAAAAGCTTAAAGTTAAAACAATTACAACAACAACAAAATAATAATATATAAAATTTAAATAAATTAAAAATTTTCGAAAAAAACATGGTATTACATCATCACGGAACCCCTTCGTGATAAAGATTTTGGGCCAAAACGGCCATCCGTGAAAAGTATTCAATGGGTTAAATGCCTAAAGGTGTCGCATTTCACCAATGCCATGAGTTGAAACTGTTGCTGCTAGGTTTCTCTATAGCACACTATAAGCAACCTCATAAAACGAGGAGTTGATTAATTAAAAAAATTCTTAGGTTCGTCACTCAAAACTCAAAACAATCTCCGTGTTTACATCAATTTGTCTGGACCAACACAACATGTTGGCTGCAAAAATATAATAAACAATATTGCTCGATTTACAAAATTACCATAAATTACATCAAAGCAGAACATGTAGTGTCATTAAAATGTTGACATGTAAGGTTGGCGCACCTGCAAACAGCTGGCGGTGAGTTCCTCCCAGAGGAACACCAGACAACGCAGCGCGGGTGGCAACACTGTAACTGTCTGCAGCTCTGTTACCTCCTTCGACTCCTTCTTGCTGACCTCTTCTGAGATTGCAGGCTACGAGGAAAATTGTAATATTCAAATTCTCTTAAACATATTCTGATACAATAAATGTAGCAAATAGACTAATAAACCTCTCACTCCTAGGCAAGCTGATGGAGATGCTGTCCATCTGCTATGTGGCCAGTTCGATTAAACTGCCTTGCATATTATATTTGGGTGCGAGGCACTTGGAGCAAGGAGGAGAAGGTTCTTTGGAACTTCCGAAGTAAATTCATCAAAACTCTCTAAAGTTGTTAAACTACTTGAATTCATTAGAAGCTCAAGTTTAGGAGGCAAGACTAAGGCACTGGATCAGCACTTTCAGCCGAAAAGGGTAATGTGCGTAGGCCCTGACACCCAATTATCAAGAGCCAAGCTAAAGTTTCTCCCAAAATTTAATCTAATAAACTTCTCTCAAATGTTGGATAAAAAAGTTTGGTGAGTTTATAAAAAAAAGTTAAACTTGAAAATCATCGATCTTTGGATAGAACTGCAAGTCTCTCGGTCGACCGCTAACCTGAGGCGTCTCCTCCTGGATGATACGAGGGGCCACGGAGCTCTTGCTCTTGCTGCGGTGTCTGTTGGCGTTGGCGTTGGCGGCCGACCGTGTCAGAGTCTCCAGTGTCGATGGCTTGATATGCAGATAGCTGCCGGCCGTACTCACTTCCACCGAGTGCCTCTGGATGGTCGGCTTGTTCCTGAAACAGTTGGATTCATTAGTGAGAAAAAATTATCACGCAGGATAGGAAGGATTTTTTTAAGAGGTTGGCAGACTCTTTTCGCCTTACTTTGCACGTCCAAATAGACAAATCTGTGCGTGGAACGTATCCAGTAAAGCGAGGATTGAGCCGTTATAGTTTGAGTTGCACAGGATAAAATTGACATGTCAGGACTGGGATTTGAACATACGAGAGGTCTGCTGTCATGGTTCCGAAGCCCATAAATTGACAACCACGCCAACGACCCACAATTAATTGAAAACTAGACGTGAGTGCAACAAATAAAACAAAACGATGTTTTGTTGTGGTTTTGTATAACATTGATAGTGAGTGACAATGACAATTTGATAAAGTTAAGGTTTTGAAAAAAGTATTGTTTGCAAATAAACATGTATTAACTTGTTAGTAGGGGTGTGCGAGTACTCGAAACTTTGAGTTTTCGGCCGAGTATTTTAATTCTCAAACTCGACTCGAAGTTTTGAAAAATACTCGAAAGTTCGAGCGAGTATTTCCTGCCGATTTCCGGACGATTGCTAACGATTGTGACCGGCCAAAACGCGTATTAACGGCCCCAAAAGGCGATCGCATCACGTAAAATCGTCCGAAAATGATGATCACTAACGATTGCGACCGGCCAAAAAGCTTATTAACGGCCGCAAAAAGTGATCGCATGTCGTAAAATCGGCCATAAATGACGATCGCATCACGTAAAATCGGCCGAAAATGACGATCGCTAACGATTGCGACCGGCCAAAACGCGTATTAACGGCCGCAAAAGGCGATCGCATGTCGTAAAATCGGCCGTAAATGACGACTAAAAACATAATATCGGCAAAAGTGGTGACCGGGCCACTTAATATCGGCCGTAACTAACGATTTCGTCATCTAACATTGATTAAAAACGATGTTTGGACCAGGTGATATTGGCCGGATGACAACCGGACCGTGTTTTATCAGCTGAAAACGAATGTCAAACCGTGTTTTGTTTGTCAAAACGTAATCCAGTTTGATTGTACTGGCCAAAACTTTGTATTGCTACTCATGTATTAGATAGAAACCATGTTTAGATTATCAAACTAGGGCAGTATCCAAATCCCATTACACTATTTTAAGCTAACAACTGAAGGCAAATACTCGCTCGAAAATACTCGAAACTCAAAAATAACTGGCACTACTCGACTCAACTCGACACGATTAATAAAATCACTACTCGCAACACCCCTTGTTAGCCATAGAAAGTTTAGGGAAGACTTTTTTAATAACAATTTTTAGAGGAATGGTCCTTGATTACTATTACCTTCGGATACATTTTTTTACTTTTATGTACCGGTAACTATTTTAAATAAATTCTTCATTGCATGAAATTACATTGAAACAAAACAAATACAAATAAAATACATAGTATATTATTTTTTCTTTGGGTACAAAAATAAACAATCTTTTAAAAATAAATAACAAAGAAAAAACATCTACTTGGAAATGTTAATTTACTACAGTAGAGTCCTACAAACTCGGACCCTCATAACCTGGAAGTCTGGATAGTCCGGAAACCCTGGCAGAGTGGTAAATCCCCGCACTTAATACGCTGCAGCACTGACCGGACCACGACGAGACACTGACCACAAGGTTTTTCGTTAGGTTTTTTTGAACAGTTGAAGTTCAATTTGAAGTTTTTAAAAATTTGTATGCAATAATAAATGTTTCATATAATAACAACATATACAAACACATAATTTTTCTTACTTTATTTACTCCTTACTCGATAAACTGGACATTTCACAAACCTGTACACCCTTCAGTTCACATTAGTCCCGGTTGGCGGGACTCTACTGTATTTTATATGATTTTATATTATTTCCGTGGTTTCCCAAATCAAACAGCGGATAGGATAACTTTTACCCATCCTTTTCCTCCCTTGAACTTTTCAGACAAACCTTCCCCCACTCGCTGTCACAAGGTTGCAAGGAGTAATGCTAAGGGTTGTAGGCACCTGCCATTCCCTCTCCTAACTGTACTACATTTCATTTCTCGACAAAGGTACTACTGTACACACCATCAAGAAAATGTACCCATAAATATTAAAGGTACGATACCTATCAGTATGTCGTGTGACCACCATTGCCCCTTGCTTGGGCAGTGTTGGGTGGAACTTGAGGAAGGAGGCACAAGCCATCGCGTCGTGAACGATGCCTTCGTGCCACAGGAACGCAGCAAACGTCGCCCGCAGACTCTCGGCTACTGACGGACTCATAGCTTCCTTCACTGGCTCTCTATCAAGTTGTAAATACGGGTTTGTAACGATTGTTAAAAAAATACAGTTAATTAAATGATAATTGATTTGCTGTATTAAAGAAAGAATTTTTTAAAAAAACATTGACAAGATTTGTAAAGTATATGAGGTAGCGTAAAAAAAAAGGTTTGTTTGTTTGTTGCAGTTGTTTTACCTGGCATAAAAAACCCTCAGAAATTCGTACTTATAAAAAATTAATTTTATAACGTGAAGAGAAACACCCAGTCTGTCAGATCCTTGTTGTTATTGCACTTTATACAAATACTTTTGCAAAGCAAATCATTATAAAAAGTGCTTTTTTTGTACCACAATATTGTTAAATAAACTATATTTATTTATCTATGAACAAAAAATAGATAACGTCTAGAGTTGCATAATAATATTTATTCCAGGACAATGTTTAACAATGTTTTGGAATTTACCACCAGAATAGTTCATTTATGGGGAAATCTTTTAACCAGATAAGGTAGGCCTGAGTCCTATCTTTCCCTTCCTGGCGGGGTACGGCCCTTTTTTTTGGGAACCATTCAGCATTTGCCTAAGTGAGATGAGAAACCGTACAAACGCTTCTCAGAATGGCCGGCCTAGGATGAAACCAGAGATCTCCTGAATGTGAGGTGCAATAATCACTACCTCACTCGGTTGCATTTTGTTTAACATTAATTATACATAACATTTTCAAAAAATTTTTATTGAAAATAAGAATATTACATAAACAATATACTGTTTATGTAATCTTATTTTTTTAATTTTGATAGTTTTGTTTGGAAATAAACATCAATTGAATATGTTGTTTATAAGAATATTTTAGGAAGAGACTGTGGATTTGATAGTTGCAACCCAATTGAAAATATAAATTGAACAAAATATCAAATTTGTGCTGGTCTCTAAGACCGATTCCATATAAATGTTAAAAATTACCTTTCTGGACTGCCATTAAGGCTCTTCTATACATAAAAAACTGTGGCTTCTCAAAAAAACGTACTCACAATCACAATATTTTTCAGCTATAACAATTTGAAATGCATTAACAATAGTGAAAAATCACATGAAAACTTTAATAACTACAAAGTAGTAGTTCTAAAGGTCGGTATGCATGTGAGAGTTTTTTACTGTCGGAGAGTTTGTGAGAGTAAAATGTCACGTGTAAACAGCACCAAGAGTCAGCTCTCCGACAGGATTCGAGAGTGGCAGGAGCTCTTCGAGAGTGGCAGGAGCTCTCCGAGAGTGGCAGAAGCTCTCCGAGAGTAGGCTTGTGAGTTGACTCGTGTATATGGAATCAGCTATTGCATCGAAACAAATCACCGACAGTCTTAACACTTCTGGAAGTATCAAACTGTCTGAGAGTAAAAAACTCTCATATAACCCGGCCTTAATTATATCTAAATTTAAACTTTGTCATGTAAAATGTATACTTATGAATTTAGTTATGATCAACAGGATTATGTTAAATGAGGTTTTTTCATGACTAAGAAGTTTTTCTCATAAGGTCTGACAATTTTGAGGTGCCAGCTAGAAAAATCAATGATTTTTTAAAGTTATGGTAAGGGGGAAAAAATATAGCTAATGGCAAAACAATATTTGTTTACAACATAAAATTTGTGCTGCGATAAGGTGAAGCAAACATCACACAGTAAAGTACAAGGTACAGACACTATCCCACAGTCAAAACTAGTATTCTCTCATTGTTTATGTCTGCTGTCCTTTCACACTCGTCTAACCCACCTGGTCTCACGCTGAGTTGGTCTGGGAGCAGGCTGGGGCAGGGGCGACGGTGACATCGCTCTCTTGACACTACGACCTTGTCGCTCCTTGCGGCCAGTCTTGGGTGACAGCCGAGCCTCGTCGCGCGAGCCGCCCGCCCCGATGACAAAGTGACCTTTCACCGCCTCCGGAGACGTCTGAGTGCCGGCGACAGCCATCGACTTGGAGCCGGAGTCACTCTCCTGCGACAGGAAACAGGAGTCAGGGAACAGTGAGGGATTGGTGAAGACATTAGACGAGTAAACATCAGTCTCTTGAAAAGAAATTCAGCTCTATGACAGAAATTTGGATAAAAAAGCCCCAGAAAACATTGTCCAATGTGTTGCTACAAGCATTTCGATAAACTTCATGCAATAGGCCTACGATTCTGTCACTCCAATCCTATTTGTTGTGATAAAAAAGAGTATTGTATTAATAGTTGAAAAAGTAATACGACTTCAGTTAAACTCTCTTTTTTTGGGATACTTTAATCATTAGCTATTTCTGTTTACATTCGCTGCGACTTTACCTCCCTTGCTTAAAGTATTCCAAAAGACTTGCACCTCTGATTGTTGTTTCCCTTCCCTGACTGTTGTGTGTACCTGTGTTTTCCTCGGTGCCTCAGGCATGGTCACACTCTTGGCGCTGTGCATTGACGTCGCGCTGCCACTGGGGCTGGGCGTGAGGTCGCGCGTGAGGCTGCTCACCAGTGCACTGGTGTCGCTCTGGGTCGACCCGCGGCGGTGCGACGTACTGTCATGCATCCCTCCCGACACTGTAACGTCATGCAACAATGTTAGCAACAAGTAAAGTACTGAAGTAAAAAATGGCTGAAAGGATGAATGTTTTTTAATTACTTCTGTCGAAGATCAGATTACCTGTTAGGTTACTCTGCTGAATAAAACTCTTGAAGCTGAAAAGTGTTCTGGTAATATTGGAATGTAAATAAATCAGGATTAAGTGTTTCTTATTGTATATTTGGAATGCACACTCTTAATTACAGAGCATCAGGCTGCCATGAGGCGATTTGGGGCCTGGGGGAAAAATTCGGTGGGGCCCTGGAATTTGGGGGCCTGGGGCAAAGTTCCCCTGTTGCTCCCCCACATGGCGGCTCAGAAGAGAATCTTGAAAATTGATTTGAAGACAAAATATCGATTGCGGTATTATCTCTATTCCATTACCTATGAATAACTTTTTAAATCAAATTGAATAGCATAGGATTGTATGTTTGTAATGTTGACCATACGGGAGTTTTGTTAGTAAACAAATGCTGTATATTATACTAAAATCTGCAGTTTCAAAGAAGAAATAATTTGTTTTGCGATTTAAGTAACTTACAATTAACAAAGGGTGAATGAAACTACTTCAAAATTAAAACCACCACTCTAAAATTTGACAAAGTTAAGGTTTCAGTGAAGGTAACTTTAATAAAATAAAATATTTTCAGTTGTTGATATAGTAAGGTATTAATATCTTCTTAGTTTAAACCAAAAGCGTAATTTGAGAACTTTGATGGGGGGGGGGACAAAATGATTGTGAATTTTCATACATTACAATAACATGTTCTCCATATTACTGCCCCCTCCCCCCCATGCCTCCCTGAATCACGCCTATGGCTTAAACACTCCCGAGGATGGGATAAAATATAAAACACATAACAATTTTGGAAATCTTATAAATTATGACTCTCTTACATTAGTTAGCTTGTTAATGCAATAATATGTTTAGTATTAATAAGCAAACTGTCTACTTAAAACAAGTAAAAACTGAAATTAAATTAAAACTAAAAAACATAAAGGGAAAATCATTACAAACAAGTAGTAAAGCGAATAATTACCACTAAATACAAATAACACAACATTTAAGAACAATAATATTATTTTAGCAATGGTAAAAACTATAAAAGATGCACAAACAGGGCTGTCACTAGGTTGTTGGGGGTCTGGGTTAAAAATTCTGTAGGGGACCCAAGGACTCGTACTTAATATCTTGGTAAATTGATTCTTTTGGGACCTGGGACAAAGTGCCCGGTTACCCCCCTTGTGGCGACCCCCGGGCAAAAATAAAAATGTTAAAAACTATCTAAGGAGTTACATGAAAAAGAACACATCACAATAACCATCAATCAAAAATATAATACACCACCTTCAAACAAAAGCATTCAACAAAAATAATGTAGGGAAAAAAAACAATTGGAAAATGAGGGTAATCACTGTAGCCGCCTAGGCGTACCTAGAGGTGAAATGCCGATACTCCTAGGAGAGCCAGGTGCCTGGGGACTGCTGCTGCAGCTGTCGAGGAACACACCGCCTATGGGGCGACCGCCTGTGACACAGTTAGTGACATCACCTAGGTAGGCGGAACTGGCGCTGACGTGAGGGGAGGGTAGGCTTTAGGCAGTAGGCAGTATGCAGTAGGCAGGAGACAATAGACAGTAGGCAGTAGGCAGTATGCAGTAGGCAGGAGGCAGTAGACAGTTGGCAGTGGGCAGTATGCAGTAGGCAGTAGGCAGTAGTCATGAGGCAGTATGCAGTAGGCAGTAGGCAGGAGGCATTAGACATTAGGCAGTAGGCAGTATGCAGTATGCAGTAGGCAGTAGGCAGTATGCAGTAGGCAGTAGGCATGAGGCAGTAGACAGTAGGCAGTGGGCAGTATGCAGAAGGCAGTAGGCAGTAGGCAGTAGACAGGAGGCAGTAGGCAGTAGGCATGAGGCAGTATGCAGTAGGCAGTGGGCAGTATGCAGTAGGCAGTAGGCAGTAGACAGGAGGCGGTAGACAGTAGGCAGTGGGCAGTATGCAGTAGGCAGTATGCAGTAGGCAGTAGACAGGAGGCAGTAGGCAGTAGGCAGTAGGCAGTAGGCATGAGGCAGTATGCAGTAGGCAGTATGCAGTATGCAGTAGGCAGTATGCAGTAGGCAGTGGGCAGTATGCAGTAGGCAGTAGACAGTAGGCAGTGGGCAGTATGCAGTAGGCAGTAGGCAGTATGCAGTATGCAGTAGGCAGTAGGCAGTGGGCAGTATGCAGTAGGCAGTGGGCAGTAGGCAGTAGGCAGTATGCAGTAGGCAGTAGACAGTAGGCAGTAGGCAGTGGGCAGTATGCAGTAGGCAGTAGGCCGTATGCAGTCAGTGGTCAGTGGGCAGTCAGTGGGTAGTCAGTGGGCAGTATGCAGTAGGCAGGAGGCAGTATGCAGTAGGCAGTATGCAGTAGGCAGTATGCAGTAGGCAGTATGCAGGAGGCAGTATGCAGTAGGCAGTATGCAGGAGGCAGTATGCAGTAGGCAGTAGGCAGTGGGCAGTATGCAGTAGGCAGTATGCAGTAGACAGTATGCAGTATGCAGTAGGCAGGAGGCAGTAGGCAGTATGCAGTAGGCAGTGGGCAGTATGCAGTAGGCAGTATGCAGTAGACAGTAGACAGTATGCAGTAGGCAGTATGCAGTAGGCAGTATGCAGGAGACAGTATGCAGTATGCAGTAGGCAGTGGGCAGTAGGCAGTATGCAGTAGACAGTATGCAGTATGCAGTATGCAGTAGGCAGTATGCAGTATGCAGTAGGCAGTATGCAGGAGGCAGTATGCAGTAGGCAGTGGGCAGTATGCAGTATGCAGTATGCAGGAGGCAGTATGCAGTAGGCAGTGGGCAGTAGGCAGTATGCAGTAGACAGTAGGCAGTAGGCACTCATGAGATGGTGTTTGGTAGAGATGACTCATGGATTGGTCAAGGTGTTTGAGTTTATTTTTACATAAACCTTGGAATAATTACTGTAGAAATATTACAGGTAAATAAAAACAAAATTGGAAACAAAATTATTGTGAAACAAACTAGGATAATAAAAGACACTTGGGATATTTGTAAATTAATTTAGTTTATAGTTAAGCAGCATTGATGCATTTGCACAGTGCCGTTCTTGTAAAAAAATTTTAACATCAAGGAAGATGAAGGCTTCAGTGGTAGTAGGAAGATCAAACTGTATGACTATCTGATGTAATACAGTAGCAGTAACCTGAAAGGGGTTCCTTAAGGTACAGTTCTTTTCATAGTATACATAAACCAATAGAGAACAGTTACAGAAGACGGAGAACTAATTTCAAGTGAAACTACTTTCTAGCATTCACATAACATGAGTAAATACCCCCGTAGCAGCAAACCTGCATACTCAGCGAATTTCCAATGCACATTAATTTATCTTAATACTACATAAATCCACATACCAAGTTTCATCAATATACATTCATAAATAAACGATTAATGATATTTTAATTATTCTCCATAAGAATAACATGGCGGCTGAGTATGCAGGTTTGCTGAAATAAGGAACACTAAAAATGGGCTTTTATACAAATATCAATATAACTCAACTAGCCACATACCAAGTTCTATTAATTTATGTTCATAATTAAAGGAGATAATACGTTAATTATTCTCCATAAGAATAACATGGGGCTGAGTATGCAAGTTTGCTGCTACGGGAACTATCGGGCAAAAAATGGGTTTTTGTGCAAATACCAATAGACCACAGTGAAATGAAGCAATATACCAAGTTTCGTCAGGATAAGTTGATAAATTAGCGAGATACACAATTGTTCTTATCCTCCATAAGAATAACATTGGACAACGTACTGTGTTCAGCACTTTCAATATCTCAGTAACCAATTGACGTAGAGCAATGATTAAAACATCAAATTGTGCGTCTTTTTAAGCTGATTCCAATGGGAAAGAATAAAATTTTACTTTTTCAAAAATTTTATGTAACAAACTCAAAAAACCCATTTTTGGGGTACAAAACCCCCCCAAAATACCCCTTTGGATAGGTCGATCCGTCTGGTTTTCGAACTTAAAGTCATAAATGCTGCTTTACACGTTTGTACCAAATTTCATCAAAATCGGACCTTTTTTACGAGAGTTATCGCACCCACGGACACATATATATATATATATATATATATATATATATATATATATATATATATATATATACAGTAGAAATCCAATTATCCGAACCCCAATCATCCGAATATCCAATTATCCGAATCGATTTTGAGTGAAAAAATAGAAATATAAAAATCAAGAAAATAACAGCACGAGCGTGTGTAGCGATAATGCGCCGTGAGCGCTAAAATAAAAGCCCACGCTGTTACCTGCCGGACGAAATTTTCGCCGGGAACAATGAGTCATACCCCCCCTTCCCGCCCTGCTCATCATCAGTCGCTACTGTTCTTTCACCGAGATTATCATTCAAAATGAGTTTAAAACGTAAAAGTGTTGTCCTTTCGCTTTCGAAATGAGTACAAAACGTAAACGTGTTGTCCTTTCGCTAAGTGATAAACTCACTTTGCTCGAGATGTTCAAGTGAAATAACCAACATTGAACAGTGAAATACGTACAGTATGCATTGAAAAGAGCAACTGTATATACTGTATTCAATTTAACTCCTGTAATTTAATTTTTATGACGTATATTCTTGATACAGTTCGCTCACTTTCTGTTCATTACATTTATAATAACTTTGTCAATAAAATTCTTATGTATGGTGATGTTTTTTGCTTAATTCCAGAGGTATATCTGATTATCCGAATTTCTGCATATCCGAATCGGCCCGATCCCCAATTAATTCGGATAGTTGGAGCTCTACTGTATATATATATTATAGGGAAGAAGCTATTACCATAGTTGGCATGGTTAGACCTAGGCCCGGGACCATGATAACTTTTCGTTTTGAGGTCCCCAGACCCCAAAAACACCATTCGTTCAAAACTGTATATCCGTGAGCACGATAACTCTCGTAAAAATTATCCGATTTTGATGAAATTTGGTATAAACGTGTAAAGCAACATTTATGACTTTAAGTTCGAAAACCAGCCAGATCGCTCTATCCGAAGGGGTATTTTGGGGGGATTTTGTACCCCAAAAATGGGTTTTTCGAATTTTTTACATATAATTTTGGAAATAGTCAAATTTTAGTTTTTCCCATTGGATTCAGCTTAAAAAAACACACAATTTGGTATTTTGATCATTTCTCTACGCCAATTGGTTACCGAGATATTGTAAGTGCTAAACACAGTACGTTGTCTAATGTTATTCTTATGGAGGAAAATAAAAATTTTATATCTCACTTATTTATGAACGTATACTGATGAAACTTGGTATACAGCTTCATCTGGTTGTGGACCATTGATATTTGCTCAAAAAAACAATTTTTTACCAAAGGCTCCCGTAGCAGCAAACCTGCGTACTCAGCCCCATGTTATTCTTATGGAGAATAAGTAACGTGTTATCTGCCTTCATTATGACAATAAATTAATGAAATTTGGTATGTGGCTTTATCTACATGAGTTATATTGATATTTGTATAAAACCCCATTTTTTGTGTTCCTTGCTTCAGCAAACCTGCATACTCAGCCGCCATGTTATTCTTGTGGAGAATAATTAAAATGGCATAAATCGTTTATGTATGAATATATATTGATGAAACTTGGTATGTGGCTTTATGTGGTATTAAGATATATATATATGCATTGGAAATTCGCTAAGTACGCAGGTTTGCTGCTACGGGGGTATTTTTTTCTCTAAATAGTTCGTAAAACGTCACTTTTTAGTCCTAGGACCTAAAAAGTCAGCTGTTTGCTAAATATTATTATTGTTTCATGATCTATACATGATAGAAGGGTTCCTTAACACACGTTATGATAAGTATTGTTTGTAAATAACAGAAATGTAAACACTGTATATTACTTACTTTGTAAAAATAACCACAAAAATACAACTTTATAGTTAAAATTGTCAACGATTAAAAGTCTAATTCCGCATTATGATAAAAAACGTCGTTCATCACTCGGAGCAAAAGTGTCTTTTTGGTGCTTAATCGTTTTTAAAAGCTCGACGCACGATTGCTAACCAAAAAGAGCCACTTTTACTCCAAGTGATGAAAACTACTATTATCAATCAAACCATCAATTCCAACCCGTTTTAACATGTTTACAGTATTTTAGTTATTTTTATTATATATTTATTTCAGAGAGATGGTTTTCAGTATTTCAAGCGCAAAAGGTAAGAAATAAAACAAACATGCATCAGACTAATTGACACTACTAATTAAAAGATTTACTTTTTATTATATTGGAGTCCTTTTAACTAAACATAACGCAAATTGTATTTATTTAAACTTAAACTAAGATCAGGGAACATGCGTAGTACTAATTAATACTACTAATTTAAAAATTGACTTAACATATAGGAATTTTTCGAGCTAAATTTCTTGTAATATTTATATATCTATGTTTAAAGAAAGTACTTACACACACAAAAAACAAACAAAAAAACTAAAAAAAGTTTGAAACATTTTAGTTTACTCTTAAATGCCAAAAATGTTATTGATGTAATTATTATACAGGGTGAATCTCGTAAGTTGTCCAGTATTGATTTCAGACAAACCGTTGGTCCTACGATGATGAAATAAAATTATTTCCCACTAAACCAACCCCAAGGAATAACGTAAAAATATTTTTAACGATTTTTAAATACAGGGTGTACCAGAAACTGAGGGTCACTAGTCCGAATCTACGAAATATCAAATACAAACGTATATCATGTTATACATCAAATTAAAGCTCTTTTCAATCCAAACCATTTGGCGGAATCGGATTTTGATTATTATTGATTCATTTCAAAATGGCGGCTGTTTTTGTGAAAAAATTAGTATTTTTTTGAATACCCTGTATTTTTCTTAAAAATGCAGATATCTTGATTCTGATTCAAATATCGCATTCCTTATGAGCTAAGCTTTATTTTGATATGCAACACTTCAATATTATCTCAAAAACAAAAAGTTTCAAAAATATCAGTTTTTGAAAATATGTACATAGCCAAAACTCAAAAATTTCAAATAGCACCATATGTCAAATAGCATATCATTTTAAAGGTATTGCAATTCTAAGAAACTTTCAAATTTAAACCTTATGCGTATCTATTTTGGTTTTCGAGTTATCAACAAAAACATGTTTTTCCACATTAAAACACATGTTATTTGTTAAACATGGTGGTCAGCCAGACGCCTAGAACTATGGTCCAGCCTTTACCACCATTTTTAACAAATAACATGTGTTTTAATGTGGGAAAACATGTTTTTTGTTGATAACTCGAAAACCAAAATAGATACGCATAAGGTTTAAATTTGAAAGTTTCTTAGAATTGCAATACCTTTAAAATGATATGCTATTTGACATATGGTGCTATTTGAAATTTTTGAGTTTTGGCTATGTACATATTTTCAAAAACTGATATTTTTGAAACTTTGTTTTTGAGATAATATTGAAGTGTTGCATATCAAAATAAAGCTTAGCTCATAAGGAATGCGATATTTGAATCAGAATCAAGATATCTGCATTTTTAAGAAAAATACAGGGTATTCAAAAAAATACTAATTTTTTCACAAAAACACCCGCCATTTTGAAATGAATCAATAATAATCAAAATCCGATTCCGCCAAATAGTTTGGATTGAAAAGAGCTGTAATTTGATGTATAACATGATATACGTTTGTATTTGATATTTCGTAGATTCGGACTAGTGACCCTCAGTTTCTGGTAAACCCTGTATTTAAAAATCGTTAAAAATATTTTTACGTTATTCCTTGGGGTTGGTTTAGTGGGAAATAATTATATTTCATCATCGTAGGACCAACGGTTTGTCTGAAATCAATACTGGACAACTTACGAGATTCACCCTGTATAATGTTAAGGTATTAAAAGTTACTTTTGTTGATAAATTTATTGACGTATTTGTTTTGTTTATGTAACTTATCCAGAGATTCTAGAGTTGTAATAATTTCTCTTTGAACTTTTAATTATTAAAGCTAAACCTCTGAATGTTTACAATTTAATCACAGCCACAACATATTTAAACTTTTTGATAACATCTACATTCATTCTGAAGTTTTAAACTCAATTAATTAAAAAAGAGCTAACATTATTTTTGGCAAAGCATTTTATATTTTTAATGGAAAACTAAAGGAAAAATTATCCAGTGTAAGTTAGTTTTTCAGTCCATATTATTATGTATTTTTATTCCGAGAATAGAAGAACAGTTGGAAATGGAGTTTATCTATATTTTAAGATAAAAACATGGATTAAAAAACGACATCCTTGAAACTTGATTAAATTTTTAAAATGTCCAATCAAAATTATTTTAAAAACCAACTAGACCTGGTGATCCCAGTTATACCAAGAAGGCTCAGAGAGAAAGAAAAAAAGTTGTTTGTGCTGCATTCTGTAGAGAAACCGATCAACTTTTAATACTTAAAACGCTTACATAATCCCTTAACCAAATAAATTATCATCTGCCACAGTTCAACTTTTAATCGGACAAAAATCTAGGAAAATTAGATTTTTTTAAATTTTGACACATTTAAGAATCCTGACAAACATTTTGATTTTTATATTTTATATTTACCATTTGACTAAATGCACTCTAAAATTAGTGTTTTTAGATATATATATATACACAAACAAATCCAGTTGTTCACATTCAACAAAATTTTTTAGGGGATTGCCCAGCTGATATATGATCCTATAGCTAATGAGCTTTCATTGCTTGTGATTCCATTCCAGGAGTTTGCTTGAAACAGCTATCTTGAGTCTGCATTCATTAGAACTTTGAAAGCGCCAAAAACGCATGTTTTACAAAGTCCCAAAAGACACATAAGGATTCTTTGTTTGAAATTCATTTTTGGCGATGGAGAGTTTTGTTAAGAAATTATTGCGGACATTTTCCACACATAAGGACTTTCAAATAACACATAAACGATCATTTAAGATGTAGTTATGATGTTTTGCTAGTGGCTTCCACAAATATATCGGCTTATTATTTAATAAACAGGTAACTGTTTTGTTTAGAGGCTTTTCTGTCTCATTTAAAACATACATTATTGTAACTACAATTTAAATAGGTACTACAAAATAGAGAAAGAGAAATATAAGATGCATTGTAGGGATGTAACATTCTTGAAAGTAGAACTAATGAAAAGCGCAAAAAGAAAATTTAAAGTTACTGATAAAGTTGCAAATTTAACTGGGAGGAAAGCAAGCAAAGGGGGGTTTTATTACCTTGGGTCCTATGCTTGCCAGGAAAAGCTAAGAAAATAATATGTTTTAATACATAACCATTATCTAACACAGGAAATTTACAGTTAAGTGAAAATATTAGAGGGAACACTCTGAATAATTGTAAAAAATATTTACCTACATTTACAACACAAATATCATTATTCACACCAGAATTAAAATAAAACATTAATCATAATATTGTGATTACAGATTACAGATTACAGATAGTCTTGTGAGCTAAATTTAGTCATAGCTTGTAAAAAATTGAAATATATATTTAAAGTACAAGAAGTATTTTACTGTGGGGAAATTGCAGTGCATTTGTTTGGATATTTTTTAGGGGTGTGGAGTACTCGAAACTTCGAGTTTCGGCCGATTATTTTAATACTCGAACTCGACATGAAGTTTTGAAAAATACTCGAAAGTTCGAGCGAGTATTTCCCGCCGATTTCCGGGAGATCGCTAACGATTGCGACTGACCGTCCCAAACGCATATTAACGGCCGCAAAAGGCAATCGCATCACGTAAAACCGGCCGAAAATGACGATTGCTAACGATTGCAACTGGCCAAAACGCGTAATAACGGCCCCAAAAGGCGACCGCATCACATAAAATCGGCCGCAAAGGACGATCGGACCACGTAATTTCGGCCGTAACTAATGATTCTGTCATCTAATATTGATTATAAGCGATATCTGAACCAGATGATATTGGCTAAATGACAACCTAACCATGTTTTATAGGCTGGAAACATATGAAACCGCGTTTTGTTTGTTTATACGTAATCCAGTTTGATATTACTGGCCAAAACTTTTTATTGCTACTCATGTATTAGTTAGAAATCATGTTTAGATGATCAAATCTGGATTGGTATCTAAATCCCATTAAACTATTTGAAACTACCAAATGACGGCAAATACTCGCTCGAAAATACTCGAAACTCGAAAATAATTGGCACTACTCGACTCGACTCAATTAAAAAAATCACTACTCGCACACCCCTAATATTTTTACAGACAAAACTTCTTGAACATAGTGAAAGGCTCATAGGTAAAAAAGTAATAAGTGCCTTTGTAGTTATGAGGAATTTTAATCCGATCAAAAGTTAAAAGATAATTGGTATCTGTTAGAAAAAAAGGAGTTAACACAACCCTATATCACAATGCAGGCGGAATTTCCCAAAATTTGTGTTAGAAGAAGGTAGTTGATCAAAGATATGCTATGAACAATCCTTTTTGAATACAAAGATTAAGATTGTGTAATCAGTTGAGAAGGTTAATGGAAGGGGGAGCGAGTTCATGTATGAGAGATGCTTGGTTTTCGGAATAGCGTTTTTAACAAAAACGGAGCTGTGGGAACCCTGAATAAATCAGTAAGCATATATCACTTACTAATTGAAATTTAATGGAGCAAAGAACACTAGAATCTGAAAAGTAATCAATGCAGTCTTAAATGAAGCTTAAGCACAGGAGTTTTTACCTAACATGGATAAAATTCCTAGGGGTGGGCGAGTAGTGGTTTTCTGACTCGAGTCGAGTTGAGTCGAGTACTTAGACAACAAAGATAACCAACAAATTAGGTACCCCAACAGTATCGTACACAAAGTGTCGTCGGTAGTGTTGGATCCCGTTGGCGAAGTGCGGAAGAATTCTTAACTCGTATTTTGCTTTATTCAAAATGTTAAGTACTGTCATTACAGTCTTAAGTTAATATTAGTGTGCTTTTTTGATGGCAAAATTCATCTCAATTGAAATAACGTATCCCACATAAAAACGGAACTACTTTTATTGTTATTGATACCAATACATGTTTCGGTATCAAGGCATTATCGCTATTATTGGTTGACCGATGCAATGTCTATTACTGTGTTTCTGCGCAAGTCGTCTGCTACTCTTTGTTTGGAAACGAGATGGATGACTCAAACCTACATTATTACGAGAATTAATTGCACAATGCTTCAACTTAAAATATATTGTTCAGTAAATTATTCAGAGGAATAGAGTTGTAATAAAACCACAAACATTGCAACATTTTTTTCATTTATTTAATCACATTTGTCAAATATTAAAGTAAATTGGCACTGTTGAACATTATGTAACTACTCGACTCGAAATTCGAGTAGTCTTTAGTACTCGAACAAATACTCGAAACTCGAGTACTCGCCCACCTCTAAAAATTCCAGGAACTATATTTAAAAGCAAGCCATAAACTGGCCACTGTAGTACAAGTTACTCACCAGGGATGGGTACAGGGCTAGAGCTGCGACTGTCAGACTGGCGCGATACCAGCGGAGACGAGCTGCGTGACAGCCGGCGCGGCGTGTCAGGAGGAGTCGCGCCGTTCCCGTTGGCTCGACTCTCTCCTATAGCCTTCACCAACTCCTTAACTGACACCCCCACTAACTCTGGAGGCATATCTCTGCTGCAACATCAAAGTATTCACATTGTAAATGCATTATTTAGTAACATTATTTATGACTGGGTTTTTATTAAACTCAATTTCCAGAAAGAAGATGATCATTTGCCATCAGAGAGTCTTTTGTTTACAGCTAGTTTGATTTGATCCTCGCCCAATCCCCCTGGTCTTGTTACTATCCACATAGACTTTCTTTTGAAATCATCATTAATTGATGACGGAACAAGGTGAAGGAATCTATGTATTAGCAGAGACAGCGATTCGTTTTCCGTCGGTGTGTGGGTGTGCAGGTGTGTGTTTTTCTAAAGCAATATCGTGAAAACGACTGAACGGATCGTTTTCAGATTTTACACAAATATTTTCCAGTAAACTTTTTAAAAAATTGAACACATTCGTTAATCGTTTTTATTAATTAATATTTAAAAGTTGTAAAATTTCCATAAGATAAAGCATTGGATAAAAATTACTGCTTGTAAGGGACAAAATCGTAATTGCAAGACACTACTAACAAATGGTCCTCTATATATATATATATATATAAAATGGTTTATGATTAAATAAATAAATACAGTACTGTCCTTTGAACATGAGTTTATTCAATTTATCAAAGGTTTTTGACATTTTTAGATTTAAAAAACTAATACCAGTTTTTATAAATATAAAGATAACGTTCTCCTATGATGTGAATAATTCAAGTTTAGTTTGTCTGCTAAATTTCAGCAGCCATTTATTTCATATTTACTTCTGCCAGCTGTGTTCTTTTGTCAGTTTATGCTCTTTAAATACCCCCGTCATAACAAACCTGCGACCTCAGCTAATTTCCAATGTCCCTCACTGAATAGGCATTTTTATTGTGTTATTTTATGTTGAAGAATTTACACCTCTAATATAACTGTTATAATTTAATATAATTAAGAACGATTTATCCTACGACCTAAAATTAACCAAAAGAAAAGTAGATATTTTCCTACAGAGTCCCCAAGACTATTTATTTCATATTTTTTGATCAAATTTCGGTTAGAAATTACGAAACAGCAGTAACTTTTATCTACCATTTCTGAGTTCGGTCATCCCATTACGCAAATATTTGAGCGTACTCCTAGTTATTAGCCGAGTATCAAACTAGTGACTCGGTCCAATTTAGAGTTGGACGAATTTCAGTGTACAAGGTGTGCGCTATAACCACTACACTACTCAGCCAGCCTAAAATACTATGTTGTATTTTGGTCTGATAACGACAACAGATATTTACCTTGTAGCTGAAACTTTTGGTGTTGGAGGTTTTGGTTCATCTGTTGATTTGAACCATTTCAAGCCTGACGACAACTTGAAGGGATCTTTGGACTGGGGCTTAGTGTCTTCCTTTGAGGCAGATACTGTAAACAAAATTATTCAATGAAAAACAAAATTTTTGTTAATTGATCAGCCTAAAAAAGTTTCCTGAAAAAAGAAAACAACTTAAAACAGTTCCAGACACTTCTTTTAGGACATTAAAATAAAGTTTTCATGAAGTCAACTATTAAATATTATTTATAGGAAAGAAACTCTAATTTTAGGAGTAATTTTGGTCTACTGTATGCACTAACAAAGATAAATGCACAAGGAAGGTTTGTAAATCTCTTCCTTCATGCTCTCTCAATAGCAAGTAAGTTTATCTTTGTTAGGCTGCTTTGAACACAAAAACCTGGGTTTTGCTTGATTTTGTGGTTGACATTAGATTATTGTAAGGCAGGGTAAAGTGTTTTATTTAAAACATCTTTCAAAATATTTCCACCTTTGTAATTACAAAGAAACTCACAAAAGAGAATTTAGTATTTAATTTAATGAGTCAAGGATCTTCATTTGTCTTTGACCATACTTACAATACAACGTTATATCACTGTAACTATACAAACTATCTCTAAAACTAATTAAACTGAATAGCGTACTGGGAAATATGTTGAAAGTAATACCACATAGAACAAATTAATCACACCAAATGAATAAATATTGATGAAATACACTTGATCTGCAGCACCTACCTTGCAGAGAGGATCCAAACACGAAGGGATTGGTGCTGCTGGCAGTGGCAGCGGGGGGTGTGGAGAATGCAGGAAACAGCATGGCGGGGCTGTCGGGGCCGGAGAAGTCAAAGCCCCGCTGGTTTAGGCGGGGCAGAGATGGACTGAACACATCCATGGTCCCCCTACCACTGGGGCCTGGCTCAGGTTCTAGCGAACCAAAGCGACAATTTTAGTTAATTAAAATTCTTTGAGCCTAAGAAGCGCCTTTGATTCTCTAACAATAAAAAAATATCCACGCTATATATTTTCTGGTTATGGTCATTTGTGAATAATTTTTACCTATCCTTACTGTATGTCTATCGGAAGCACATTTTGTATAGGGCTTAATTAAAAATGTTTAGGTGTCCAAAAAAAAAAAAAAAAAAGGATTGAACCACTTCATTCACAGCTAGGGGCTCAAAGAGTTAATAGAATCTCATATACTGTTGAAGTAAGGTTAGCTTGCTTGATTGCTTGTTCGCTTGGTTGACTGCTTGCAACTCTGATCTCAAAAAAAGCTCCAACAATTTTCATCAAGTGTTAAATAAATAACTAATAACTAATTTCTGAGATAAAAATAAGTTCTAGACAGGTCTCATCCCCAGGAAAAATTTAATAATGAAAAAACGAATAACAAAAGTAAAAAAATTAACATTGGGCTTATGGAGTTTCAAACAAAATCATAAGAATCATAAAAGCTGATTATAATCAATCAGTGAACTTTCATGTAGTTTAATTATTAACATGTTTCCTGAGAGTAGTGACTTAAACCATTGAATGAAGATTACATATAGAGTGGTCATGTAATATCCAAAACGATTTAAAGGGGCGCTGAGCTATAATAACAACTGGAGTGGCCCTAAACATGCAGAAAAGAGCATATAAGCTAGAAAAAACTGATTGTTAGTAGGGGTGAAAAATTACTCCGTCATCTAGTCAAACTGACTGACCTTCCTCAAGCAAATCTCGAGCCCCAGCTGCATTAATTTGATTATTCGAGCAACCATCGGTCCTAATTAGTTTGATCCATTACCTTTGTCAGGTCCGTCAGGCCGCAGGTAGACAAACTGATTCTTGTCCGTGGCCAGGGACCAAGCCTCCTCCTCCAGATTGAAGCAGCAGTTGCTGATGGTCTCCTTGTCTAGCTGAACCCACAGCCCTTCCTTGTTCGTCATCTATCAAAAATACGTTTAAACTTATCAATACTGTTTGTAAGGATTAACTGAATCCTTAAAACCCTACACCTCATTTAGTTAATCAATCTCATGTGGTTGACAAAAAAACTAAATTTATTTGTTGTTTTTTGCTTTTCCTGTAAGTGATTTACTACTTCTGTCTCGTGAATCAAAGCATTTCTGAAAAATCTACAACTGAAGGAACTGGCCGAGTAAGTTAAAAGAAACTCATGAAAATCACCAACAGAATGGTAAAATATCAACGAATTTTGTTGTACTTCTAATTAGTATTTACTATGGTAAACCCATATCATACTGCTCTAACACAAAGTTAACTCTTGCATAGCAGCCAATAACCATTATTAAACAAAGTAAGAAAAAAATGGCCATGTCAGACCAAGAAAACAGGCAGTCACTTTTTTACACTGTCCAATATAATACTGTAGGCTAACTGATCCAGTAGGAAAGAAGTGTAAACAGCCCTAGACAAGTGCAATCAGCTGTCAAGTAGCATTGAAAAAAGCGCCACCGCCACCTACGTAACAACTGTCGAGGGTGTTACTTCACACTGTGGAAACCAGGCCTGTGAATTCTTGCAAATCAATCAGTACTAGCACTGACTATATATACTGAAGGAGACATCCCATCTATATGGCCCAGCTGTCCCACTTTTTAGTGTTTGCCAGAATTTGAAGTGGACATAGTATTTATAGTCAATGGTACTAGATGGTAGCATTAATAAAGGATGGAAAAATCCTGTTCACAGGTAGTTTAAGGTAAAAATAAAACAACCCTTATTTTCATAAACAGTCTGTGGAGACCCAGCAAATAATAGCTCAGTTAAATAGATTGGCAAATTAGGAGACCCTGGCAGAGTCGCTAGGCATGACTTTAATGTTGGAATTTTGCACAGCACTTGATCACTCTTTGAATCTATCTCTAGATCAGTTAAAGTGGCAAAACTGCAACAAGTCAGTAATTGCAGTTTCCTACTTGCCAAATACCAATGTTACAGGCTAAGATATGTTTCATACTAGGTACGTTGATTGTAACAGAAGCCTTCGGTCGTGGACTGACCTGGTTGATGACAGTGATGTGGTTGCCAAAGTGCAGCATGCCGATGGGAGGCGCAGTGAGGCTAGGACTGCTACGGACATTGTGGCCTGACGCTCCACACTTGACCACTCTGTAGCTAATAGCCACTGGCTCTTCTCTATTACACCACACTAGCCTCCAACTCACCTGGTTGATGACAGTTACGTGGTTGCCAAAGTGCAGCGGGAGATGGGAGGCGCAGTGAGGCTAGGACTGCTACCGTACGGACATTGTGGCCTGACGCTCCACACTTGACCACTCTGTAGCTAGTAGCCACTGGCTATTCCCTACTACACCACACTAGCCTCCAACTCACCTGGTTGATGACAGTGATGTGGTTGCCAAAGTGCAGCATGCCGATGGGAGGCGCAGTGAGGCTAGGACTGCTACGGACATTGTGGCCTGACGCTCCACACTTGACCACCCTGTAACTGGTAGCCACTGGCACTT
Organism: Allygus modestus; assembly: GCA_963675035.1. Lineage (NCBI taxonomy): Eukaryota > Metazoa > Arthropoda > Insecta > Hemiptera > Cicadellidae > Allygus > Allygus modestus. The sequence goes on from OY776114.1 coordinate 61,981,330, forward strand.
TTCTCCTATTGTAACATTATTACTGTATTTTAGAAGGATATATATACAAATTCAGAACATAAATGAAGGTAAGATATATGCTTAGTACAACATTAAAACTATATTTCACAAACAGTTAATAAAAACTTAATTTTTCTTAATTTGTGTACAAATTGGTTATTCTCTAGACTGTTTAGAATCCATCAGTTGTTATCTACTAATTACAGATCTTCAACCCTTTCTACAAGTTATTTAGTGTTTAAATGACTTTACCAGCAGATTTCTGACATGACATCCATAATTTTGATAAATATGTTTATTTCATTTCTGGGTTTTAACTTTAACATGTCACTTGCTTTCTAGTGTAGTAGCACAATATGTTTTGCTGAAAAATAAATCTTTGTCTTGTTACTCATTTTAAATACATCACTAAAAACATTCCTTTATTTATTGTATCTACTCCAGTGGCAATTTTTTAATGTTTTGAAAGGTAACGGTCCAAACCGTGGTCTTGTTTCTACCAAAGGTTGACCTTTTCTTAGAAAGCCTTATTAATTAATATCCCAATTACATGACAGCTGGGTCTAGATGCGAACTTCTCAAAATTTTGTGAAATTTTGATCAGGATCGATATGACAAACCTCGGATTACGAGGCGAGCACGATAACCACTACGCTACCCAGCCATTTTGAGGGAGAATGTGACAGTAGCCAGCAGTTCCCTTTCTCCTCGTTGTCGGACTATACTTGTAGTATGACTTACGGCACGTCCTGCTGGGGTGAGCGGCTCCTCCCCCTCGCGGCGTGGTCCAGGACTGTCTTGGGCTCCTGCAGGGGCAGCAGTAGTGTCTTGCCCAGGTGCTGGTTGTACTGCAGGCACCATGCCTCGGGGTGGCCGCTCTGGCAGTACTGCTTGATGGTGTCCTGGGTCAGCCGCAGCCATACGCCGTCATCGTTGTGGATCTGCGGGGAACAGGGGTTAGCACTGCAGCAGCTAGTGTGAGGATGTGTGAGCATCTTTGTTGTTGCTGGATCAGGAAACCCCAACTTAACTGCTGGGCACATCTTCCACAAGCGGGAATTTTGCGCAGGTTACTGGAAGGATATGACAAACCCCAGGAAAGGGTGGGAATATTCAGGAAAGGGTGGGATGGGTCAGGCAGCCAAATTGACCTTTCCGAGCGACAACTCTCATGCTCCTGTGACAGCTGCAATCAGGCTCAAACAGGCAAAACCGCTTTGCCCTCCAACTGGCCAACTCAACTGACAGGATATCCATATACAACAACAGCCAGGGACCAAATTCTCGGGTCGGGGAACGAACCCCAATGTTTCACTCCCAGCTGCTGCAAATGGAGGGACCAAAGGTGAAAGGGAAGCTTGTCATAATGGACAGCCAGTCAAAAGAATTACCATATGTTATGAAAAATTCATTAGCTGTACCCAATGTCAGCCTTGAAACTGGTAAAGGCATCAATATTTCTAATTCCGTTAGCCCAAATTTGACTGTGAAATTGTGAGCGAACGGGAGTTCATAGAAAGTTAAGAGGGGTCTCACTTTAAAGGTCTGGGCATGACATTTTGGAGAAAATTATTCACTTTTCTTAATTATGTACTGAAAATTTATTAAGGAATAAAATAATTCAAATTTCAATAGCATTGGAGCAAGGAAAGGGGCTATGGCCTCTTCAAGCCATTAGTAATTATGAATTTGTCTTTTGAAATTTACCTTGACAACAAAAATTGTGCTGCTTATAAAAGAAAAGTTATCCATAATTTTAGAATATTTATTTTTTAGAATGAATAGAATGTTATGTCAATAATCATTTTTTTATTTAAAAACACAATTTATAGAACCCAAAGCCAAACAGAACTGGCCTCACCTCGTCGATGAAGGCAATGGTTCCGTTGACATGCACCACCCCAATCTGCTCACTCTGCAGAGAAGGGTGCGCACGGACACGCAGCCCCGCGCTGTTGCGTGCAACGAACTTGCGCAACCTGCTGGGCTGATGAGTTGCCTTGCGCGGCGTGTGGCTCTGCGTGGGCGGCGTGATGCCTTGAGGAGGGTCCTTCACCTCCACCTTCTGTGTCTGAAACAACGGGGAACGGGAAACGATTAAAACCAGTTTGTCACATATCCAAATATGGATAAATTTTAGGATAAATTTAGTACACAAGTTATAAAATGTGGAAACATTATCTATAATGGATGCAACTTTCATTTTGCTAATTTTGCAAAATATTACAGTCAATGATTGAAAACACCACAATCATCCAATATAAATTACTTTAATAAAATATTTCAAAAGGCTCAGGAAATAAATAGCTAAGCCCTGCTCTTCGATCCTCGTGTTCGAAAACGTTCACTGAAAAATTGAACCCTGGCTGTATACTAAGATGACTCCTGTACACATCATGATTAAAGCACAGTAAACTATAAAACTAATACTGCAGAAGGCTGACTGAACAGGAGAAGAATTGTGCTCCTGTTCAGGGGCGGATACAGAAAATCATTTTGGGGGAGGGGGGTTCATAGAGGGGGAAAAATTTAAATTGTCAAAATACAATAACTTTTACAGTGAAAAATGGGTAAAATGTATGAAGCTCTGAGGTTTTGAGGGGGTCGTGATCCCCATGAGCCCCCCAATAGCCCCATGAGCGTCACTAGCCTTCAAAGCAGCCGGAGACCAAACTAATCTTTTAGTTGCTGGTCATTATAAAATCCATGAAAGTTGAGTTTAATTATCAACTCTGGAGGAGGCTGAACTCTGGATTTTAAAAACAAAGTGGGGATTTTATATTTAAGCCTTCATATGCACTGAAAAGTGAGGTTTAATTGTACTATCAAATACAGCTGCTCAAATTCGAGCAAACACAGTCCTGGTGTAGTAGTTTAAATTGTGATGCCATTCCAGAAGTTAGCTTAAAACAGCTCATCTTGCTTCCGTACTGGGATTTGTTACCTTCAGCAGCTGTAAAATGCTCAATTTCAACGATTACTGTTCTTCCATAAAATTAACATCGCAACTTTGAAGACCTGTGGGGCACAACCCTGAGGGGTGATGACAATTTTAATGATTTTCGGCAAAACTATGCATCGAGACCTTTCCATAGATACAATAAAAAAAATCGGCCCGGTTGTTCCTGAGATCACAGCGTGTCACAAAATCTACTTGTGTATTAAATATTGGGGTTTCATAAATATTTAGGATACTGAAATGTTCAGCAATGCTGAAGAGGCAAAGTGGAAAAAAATAAAATGCAAACACAAAACATTGCAACGCACCTCGTCCATGAGGTAGGAGTCTACAGTGGCGTTGACACAGTACCAGCCCACGGAGCCTGGGGTCCATGTGGCGCTGTAGGTCCCGTCGCCGTTGGGCCGTACCAGCATGTTCTCGCTGGACCGCTTGACAGCCGGCGACGTGTAGCGCAGCTCCTCGAACGAGTAGTTCTCGTACACCTGGCATCACGAACAACGGAACTGGTCAGGAGAGATGTTGGGAGAAAAAATTTAAAATGGAACAAGTGTGGATTGGAACATTTAGAAATACTAGTTGTCCAGTTGCTCGAATGCGAGCAAGTTTGTACCCAACAAAAGGTTACTTCAGTTGCAAACAAACATAACAAAACATCTGATATTAAAACGGGTGATAACACCTGAGAACAATGTGGATATCGTAGTTTCAATCAATCAACATGTAGTTTAGACTTCTTCTGTCGGATAGCACCACTGTTCCGAAAATTCAGCTCTTCACTGTATTTAAGTAGTACCCTTTCTTAAAATTCTGATACGTATTGGCAAAAAAATACCTTTAATTTGACACCTCAAACTTTAAAATCCATCCAGCCATTATCGTGTTACGTCTGTGAATAAAAACCCCCTAGCGTATTAATATATAGGACCTCTTTGGTAGAGTGAAAAAAACCTGGAAATTAATAACTTTTTCATTTGCACTAAATATTTATCCATATACATGACAACTTTTTGTTTATAAATAAAACCTCAACAGCCCACTGCCATAGGCCAATAGGCCTGTGCAGCGATCTAAAGGCAGATAGGTATTATTAATAGGTATCATTAATGGAAATTGTCACATGGACAAGCCAGTGGTAACCGCTCGTGAAAAATTATCACAACAGTCAGCTGGGATTGAACCTACGCTTGACCATGGCTGACTTGCAAGGCCAGCACTCTAATTCTGAGCTACTGCATCCAGTTGTTACTGTTGTATCATGATGTAAATACCAGATGTAGGTGTGCTCCAACGTCAACCAAATTCAGTAATGTTCTGCGTATCCCTTGAAGTTGACGTAATTTGTTTTGATTTTGAACATATGATTTATTTTTACTATAAGCTTTCCGTTCTGATGAAAAAATTAAAAAGTAAACAAACACGATGACGACAAGATGAAAATGACAGATGGTGGTTTGTAGGACGACTACCAGCTGATTTTCCCCGAAGATGACATCACTAAACCTGCGCAAGAGTACACCTATGTCTGGTATTTACATCATGCTGTTGTATAATATAATAGAGAAAACAAATTAACAATAAGACCAATCCCGTTACCCCTCAAAGCCCTCAAAGCTCAAAGCTCAAAGCCCGTTACCCCTCAAAGGACTGTCCAAAATTATTTATTTATAATTAATGTAGAATACCCCCATTGCAACAAACCTGCACACTCAGCGAATTTCAAATGGTACTTCACTAAATCATGAAGCCACTTACCAACTTTCATCAAAGCATAGTCATAAATAAGCGAGGTATGACATTTGATTTATTCTCCATAAGAAAAACATTAGGACTGAGTATGCGGGTTTACTGCATCAAGGACCACAAAAATCTGGTTTTAATGCAAATACCAATGGATTACCACTAGATGAAACAACATACAAAATTTTACCAATTTATGTTCATGAACAAGCAAGATGTCACATGTGTCTTATTCTCCATAAGAATGACATTATAGCTGATGAGTACGCAGGTTTGCTGCCATGGGGACCACAAAAAATGGATTTAGTACGCAAACATCAGTAAACCCCAACCATATAAAGCCACATACTAAGTTTCATTAATATATGTTCATTAATAAGCGAGATATAAAATTTTACTTATTCTCCATAAGATTAACATTGGACAACATGCTGTGTTTAGCACTTTCAAAATCTTGGTAACCAATTGGCGTACAATGATGATCAAAATACCAAATTGTTTGTTTTTTAAGCTGATTCCAATAGTGTAAACCAAAGTTTCGCTTTACAAATAATTATAAGTTAAAAGTTCAAAAATCCATTTTCGGGGTACAAAACCCCCCTTATAATGGTGTGATCTGTCTGGTTTTCGAAATCATGAAAACAGGTGCTACCTTACACGTTTACACCAAATTTCTTCAAGATCGGACCATTTTTATGAAAGATCATGGACACACACACACACACATATATACAATATATGTACGATATATATATACGATTGAACGAATGGTATTTTTGGCATTTGGGGGCCTCAAAACGAAAGTTATCATGATCTCGGGCCGAGGTCTAACCATGCTACCTACGGTAATAGCTTATTCCCTATAGGGAAAAATCGCTAAAACTGTCCCTAGCGATTTCTGTGGGCAGAATTTAGATATCACAAATATAGTTCACCCATAAAGAAACTGGTAATTATTAAATATTTTGATTATTATTTGTAATATCGAAATATGCTCACTAGAATCGATAAATATATATTTGTTCTTTAAAATGAGCCGTAAATCGACAATATAGGAAAAGTGAGTAGGCACTGGCTTTTAAAGTTAACATTGCACCTTATAGGAGAGACAGGTAGAAACACCAAAAGTTTCATGGCTGGAGCTCAATCTCAAGAGAAAATGATTCAAGAGATCACATTTTCTGACCTTTCTTTATTTTCTATAAGATGAGTATTAGAAATATACTAGGTGTACGCTCATTCCTCGCGTATAAGGATAATTGAAACTTAAATCAAACTTAAATCGAGTCTCATAAAAAATTCAATATCTGATTTGAGTAACATCATCAGAATACATTCCGTTATCATTTAACTGCCGCCAGAATCTGGATTTTATGTCTATATAGCTATAGTTTTAGTCACTTCTCTAAGAATCAATTATCGTGGTAGCTGAGAGGTATCGCACTAGCTCTTGGAACGAAAGGTCGCAGGTTCGGATCCCGCCGCCGACCTAACATTTTATCCGTAGAAAAACATACATACATTTATCACTTTTTTTATCAAAGTAAATGTTGTATAAATACGTAAATTTATTTATTTTTAAAATAAATTGAAGATTTCAGGCATGTTGTTAGGATTGGCATGGGTGCGTTATCTTAGAACAAACAGAGCATTCTGGGCTAAGCAGTGTGGTTAATTTAACTTTTAAGAGAACAGCGAGTTTCCTATATGAACTAATGTTAACAATTTCTATAGGCCAAGTCAAAATATCCTTAAGGATTAACAATAAATCGTCAGGCCCAGTTATTTAGATGAAAAAATGAGATTTCAATATATTGTTTCAATAGCCTAGGCTATCATGAAATTAAATGCTGTAAACATGGTTGTTCAAGTCCGTACATGAAACTTCGAAAATGACAAGTAGCCTAAGTGTATATGCCTACATTTTATAGTCATAGGTCCAAGTTTATGATGAAAACAGCTCAATATAATCCACACCTAGGATATGTCAAATCATTTCAGATAACCTGTACAAAAGGCTTAGTTTGGTTAGAATAGTTTAAAGCTTTTGTTTTGGTTCGCTACAACATTCCTGGTAATGTGTTTAAAGCATTTTACAACAGTTGTATTTTATAAAATTATATTTCAATATATTGTTTCAATAGCCTAGGCTATCATGAAATTAAATTCTATAAACATGGGTTGGTCCAAGACCGTACATGAAACTTCTAAAATGGCAAGTAGCCTAAGTGTATAGACCTACATTTTATAAGCATAGGTCCAAGTTTATGATGAAAACAGCTCAGTAAAATCCAAACCTAGGATTTGTCAAATCATTTCAGATAACCTGTATAAAAGGCTTAGTATGGTTAGAATAGTTTAAAGCTTTTATTTTGGTTCACTACAACATTCCTCGTAATGGTGTTTAAAGTATCTGACAAAAGTTGTTGTATTACCAGTTTAATGTTGGCTTACTCTTACTGTAATCAAACCCTAGGCTATGTCAAATCATTCAAGATAACCTTCCGAAAAAGGCTGTTTGGTTCGAATAATCTATAGCTTTTACTGTGGTTACCTACTACATTACTGGTAATGTATTTTAGGTAGGTAATGTAGACAATTTTTATTATTAATTTAGTGAAAATATAACCTAGCAAATAATTGTCCTAAAAAAAAAAATTTAAGGTTGTTCGCTTACTGTGACTAACTTCATCAACGCTTTCTAGACAAATTGAGGCTTTGTATACTTTTTACACATGACAATCACAATATTACCAATTGTCTAAGAAAATGTAATAAAACAAACTATTTTATAAGTTAAGTTAATATCTTAGTATCTAAAGTAATAAAAAAGTTATTTTGAGTTTTTCGATCTGCCACACGCGTCGTCTGTCGTCTGCCACTGATAAAATCTTCCCCTTCGACGACGACGACGACTGACGATATTTACACAAAGTAGGCGTACTAAGGGAATATTAACTGTATGGATTTTTTTTAACGTACACTTAATAATTTATAAAATAATAAATATGCTCACAACTTAAAAATATACTTCGATTTATCTCTCTTGTGTGTTTTTTGTTGGTAAAAAAACTGTTGTTATCCAGTATAACAAAGTATACTCTAGTAAACTAACTATTGTTACTCTGTTGTTGAAACATAGACGTCGGCTAAATTTTAACGATTCAAGTACCACTAAAGTGGCTTCCAATGTTATTCTTGTGGAGAAAAAAATACATTTTGTTTTAAAATAATTTGATTAATACTGAACGAAATTATCTGAATAACGAACTTGACCGAGATTTTGACCGGTTAAGTTTTTCTGGAAAATTTTAAGTTTAACCATAGATTAAGCATACTCCTTAGGAGTATGCTTAATCTATGGTTTAACGATGGAGGCATTCTCGAGTTATTGTGGTCACAGACACGCCAGTTGAGTTGATTCTCTTACCAGTCCAGGCAGTTAAGTTGTGTATAAGGATACTTTCATTTCGTTCAATTATCCAATTATTTAACCTTTTGGTTACCAAGGGTGTTGTGATATATTTACTAGCTAATAATCTGAGACAGTCTTGAAGAGTGACAAGCAGAATTAGCTGATTTCATAAAGTTGTTTCGTTCACAACCTTTTTAAAACCAAACAATTTTTTAAACATAAACATATCTCAACGAACGCCACAAGGCTAAAAATACTGGCTTTTATACTCCAATTTTCCAAATCCTAGCAAAGAAATAGGGGTGGTGATATCGGCCTGTGGTGTTTTTGGATTACTACTAGCTTGCAAACTCGGCCTTTGGCACAAAGTGTTAACATCTAAAGTATGAACTGACACTTCAGTAGTATCTTGAAGAATCCTTCCTTTTTCCAGATGACACATGAAGAATAGTTTTTAAATCCAAAAATGAGCAGATTCACCTTTAAATATATTTTCCAGAATAAAGCTTTGTTTAGGAGAGACATTTTGGATAAACAAATAGTGTCATAATGATAGTTTTTTATTGCCTTTTCAATAACATCTTATAGTTAATGCAAACAAGTGTGCAGGTAGACTGAATTCAGGAGTGGCAGGGTTTAATTAATATGATGCGCGGGGAAAGACTAAGCATTGACTATAGAACGAACCTGGAATCATTTAGTAATCTCAAACAAAATATCTCTTTCATAGATATAAAAAATACATACACTTGCATTACAGATTCTGGGTTAATAATAGTCAGTGATAATTATCAGTCATGAAAAAACATAACCAGAGTAGGAAAAACGAACATAAAACACTGGATACCTATATTATGAACAAATTAGTAAATAGAGACGTTGTCCGTACTTTCATCATGGTGATAGCGTTGTAGCACATCTGGTCGCGCACAGTAGCCTCGTACGGGGTGTCTAGGCAGGGCTGAGCGTGGCCTCCGAACGTCATCTCGTCAGGTTGACTGACGCGTCGCATCTTGCGGCCATCTCCCGCCTCCTTCTTGTCAATAGGCACTGCCTTCACCTCGATCTGGAGACAGGAATGTACCATTTCATCTCACTAAGAAATGATAAAGAGTTATACAGCACAGATAATTTTGTCAGTTTTAAATTTAAGCCCAATACTCCTGTGTAAAAACACGTGAGAATCACCGTTCTCTTTCAAGAATGGTAAATCACTCATAAGTTAATTCAAACAAACTCCTAAAATGAAAGTAAAGTACAGAGACGACTTGGTGAGGGAGGACAAGGTGGTGAGGGAGGACTTACCCCCACCAAAGTCCTTCTTTACTTATGCCATATTGGATAGTGATTTGCTTTGATTTCATTATAAGACTAGCTGTTGCACGCGGCTTCGCTCGCAAAAAAATAAAACACATTTGAAATAGTAACCTGACCAGCACTATCAAATCTTTATTAATGTTTTACCATATGACTTCCTATGCGTTGACTGATAAACATTTTAACTACAGCTGGCAATTTTATAAATGACTAGCTGTTGCCCGCAGGCTTCGCCCCGCAAATGATTTAGAAAAACTATGACAGTGTGTGTGCTGCATTCAGGGGTTAGCCCGTGGAACTTTTACGAATTAAGATCAGCTGTTTGTATTTTCATCAGCTCAAACAAAAATGTGAGCCCTTAGATCAGATCAGGATGAAAACTATTTAGTTTTCCTATTTTATGCCTAAAGAATAAGAGTACAGAATTTCAACTCTCTAGGTAAGTGGGAAGTAGAAAAATTTGTGATGAGTGAGGGATTTGCCTTTTATAGATATCCTCCCATAAGATTTGCACTGGATCTTACAGGGCCCGTGGGGTGGATCCCTAAGGTTGGAAGTAGCCATTATTAAGTCTCTATGTTAATGTGATATGTAAGTTACGTTCATCGAAAATTTCTAGCTTGTAATAGGTCCAGTAGTTTTTGCGAGATAGAACTCCAAATATCCATACATTCAAACTTTCACATTTATAATATTAGTATGATTTCATCACAGCTGACCCTTAAACATAACAGTACATTTCACTGATGATTTCTTGGTTAACTGTATCAATAAACAGTTGAGAGGTAACATTCTTCACCGCTCTGTTCTAAACGATCCGGTTCAGCGAGACATATTTCTTCATTACTATTTTCATTGTCTGGTCCTCTATCTGAGACACTGTGTTGTTGCCAAGAAGAGCAGGCTTCTCCACTTTCGTTGTCTTTATCACGAGGTTTAAAAAAACGGTCTACTTTTTTAAACGTCTTTAAAAGGTTAGTTTCTTTCTCTCTCTTGTCACTCGCAAGTTTACGGTAACCTGATACACTTAGTTTTCTGCGCTTGTCACTCATTATTATTATGATTTTTAACGGGAAAGCAAATCAAAACAATACGCAACATGACTTTGGCCTAAATCAAGGAATAAGCACCACACCATAAACACACGATGACACTAAATGACACTACTTGAACATTAAGAGTCTTCATCACCGGAAGTTGCCGGACGCCATCTTGGTGTTTTGCTCCATAAGGCCAATGTTAACTTTGTGCCTCCATTACTAACCTGATCGTCACAAACAATTAATTTTGGTGTCAAATTAAAGGTTTCGTCGTCCTCTAGGGAAATACAATAGTCGAATTTGGATTTTGTTACAAATTAATGAGAACATGCACAGTATTTCAGTTCAAAATTAAACTATTTATTATGCAACTATGGTTCCCAAACTAAAAAATTCGACATTGTATTTCCCTAGAGGATGGCGAAACCTTTAATTTGACACCAAAATGAATTGTATGTGATGGTCAGGTGAGGAGTAATGGAGGTACAAAGTTAACATTGGCCTTATGGAGCAAAACTTCAAGATAGCGTCTAGCAACTTCCGGTGATGAAGACTCTTAAGATAAGATCTATAACCTTAACAAAAATAGATAAACTTAGTAATGTCGTTTTTTGAAGCCGACCTTGGCGAGCTCCTCGAGCGCATTCTGTTGGCTAACGGTAGAAGCTCTCCTAGTTGGAGCGTCGTCAGCTACCGTACTGAAGCGCTCAAGCGGCGAATCCATCAACTACCGTCCCCTCTTCTACCCCTCCTGTCAGATATGATTGTGCTGCGTGGCGCGGCGAGGCCGGCGAGTAATGCCCATCGAGGTAACTGGAGAGATCGCTAAGTGAGCTAAAAACGGTCCGCGTCGGACTGTGCGGAACAGAAATGGTGGGCCGCTGTGTGCTCAGAGCTGATTCTGGCGATGAACGCGCTGTCGTTTACACGCTCCTGGACTTCACTGCCATGTTTGAATTGTAATGAAATTTATATATCCTTTGTGTACGTGAACTACGGAATTCGAAAGTATAAATATTGTTTTTTTTTACCGTGTTTTAATATGTTTAATAATTAAAAACTCTTACGTGTTATTAAAGAGAGACATGAAAAAGTTACTCAGCGAGGAAATTTTTTATCTTTAGGTTAGAAGCAAACTTCCAGCGGGAAAGTTGTAGATAATTACTTTCTCTAAAACTTTTATTCCAAACATTTTTCGGTAAAGTTGTTGGTTTGGCTACAATTCGTTTGGAAAGATGCTGAAACTTTTCGCCGCGCTCTATCCAAGACGTGCCACGAGCCGTGCCGCGCTGTTAAATTCAACTCAGTGATGCTGTGTTACAACATGACCTAGTTTTTTGGTAAAATACATAGTTATACGACTTTTGTACTGTACTTGTATTGTCTGTTAAATAAATCATAATCAACTGTTATCATACACTGAAGATAATTTTTTGTTATTCAATAGCGAAATGTTGTATTAATGCAACATTATGTAATCGTTCTTACTACTCTACGTGGACGGGTGAACGAACCATCTTGGTAATTAATGTTTATTAAGAATACATTTGCTATTAAAAAGTATTTGTCTTGTATGGTATTCATTCATCAACTAAATTTTATGATATAGGCCAATTAACTTTCATGCAATCTACAACTTTTGGCGAACGTCGAAGTTTATATGCTACAATTCAAAGTTTCACTAGTCCAAAGAACGATATTACTGCTCATAAAAGAATTCATTCCAGTACCAAAAACTTCAAAACATCATTATTGAACAACACCTAAAGCCTAGTGGATCGTACATAAATTTATATGACTGGAAATATGAAAAAATCAGCCATCGAGGAGATTATTTTACAAAACTCCCAACTTTCTGTTCTTTTTACGCAACTAACCCTGGTCGAATATAGTTACTTTTGATATTAAAAATTCGAGAAACTATTCAGGAATACGGATCAGAAGGCCATTCAACCATAAAAAATGTTCCCTGGCCGCAAATTCAATTCAAGTGAGCGCGCGCGCGGTCCAGTAGTTTTAAGTCTTTGGTAATGCCTTGGGCGTTGAGAGGACAGCCGAGTAGCTACGAGTAGCCGAGTAGCTACGGCCACACTTTTCCGATCTTAAAATGGGCTCAAATCCCTTCACTGTTCAAGTGACATAACGCGCAAAAATTGTGGTTTCGCAAATGTAAACCGAAGTAATAGCAAGTAAATTAATCCTTTCAAAGGTTAAGAGCGTTCTTTGGTTCATTTTGATTGAAATATTACCCGCAAAGCCTTCTTTTTTTAATAAGAAACTTTAAAATTCTTAAATAATAACAATTTTATAAAAAATAAACTCAGTACGGTTAAGAGAAAAGTTATTAAAAAATAAAAGTATTTCTCCAATTTTATCAATTTTACTTTCTGCAAACATATGTTCCCCTACTTATATGACAAAATAAATGTGTCAAAGCTGTCCGATTATTTATGTTAGTATATACAGGATGAGTCAGACCACCCGTCCACCAGCATGTATAACGAGAGAACGGTTTGGTCTAAAGTCATCAAACAAAATTATTCCCCACTAAAACGCATATGGGCTATCTATTAAAAATATTTTCATCAAAATCTAAGTACGGAATGTTCCAAAACTGAAGGTCAAGGGTTCGCAACCCTAACATTTCTTATGTAAACATAGGAAATATTATACTTCATTTTAAAGGTCTCGTTAAAATAAACATTTTGGTGAAAACAGAATTCACTCCCGTTTCAAAATGGCGGCTCGTTTAAGTCAGAAAAAAGGTACGAGTAATGGTTTAAAAAATACAGAGTATTCCGCAAATGTCAATATTTTACACAAAAATATCCGCCATTTTGAAACGGATAAAGATAAGTGAATTCTGTTTTCGCCAAATGTTTATTTTAACGAGACCTTTAAAATAATGTATTAAAAAGGCCTTTTAAATCATGTATAATGTATGTTGACCCTATTTTCACATAAGAAAATGTTGAGATTTGAATCCGTGACCTTCAGTTTTGGAACATTCCGTACATAGATTTTGATGAAAATATTTTTAATAGATAGCCCATATGCGTTTTAGTGAGGAATAATTGTTTTTGATGACTTTAGACCAAACCGTTCTCCCGTTATACATGCTGGACGGGTGGTCTGACTCACCCTGTATATTATGACTAGTTTTGAAAAATATCTGATTTCCCCAGATGAAAATTTCTCATACACCTAAAATGCCCACTTGCCATCAGTAAAACATTAATAATGTTTAGGGCATACAGGCTCAGAAATATAAATTTTTAAAATCAACTGAAATTCGTATGATCTATAATGTACAGTTTTAATTTAAATTCGAAATTTTGTCATTAGCAATAACAATAATTTATAAGAAATAACCTGAAAATTTCAAGGAAATTAACGATTCAAACAAATTTAATAAAATTTAAAAAGAATGATTTCTTTGGAGTGTTAATACAAAATTGAGGACTTGTCACAACTTCTGATTAATGTTCAATAGTTTATTTACATGTAATGTTAACATTTATGTATTATTACAACAACGAAGAGCAACACCATTCATGACAATTTCATCTTTATGCAAAAAAAAAACCAAACAAATAAACAAAATTAAACAAATAAATAAAACATATATTCCCTAAAACGGGAGCAATGCAAGAAGCTGCGCCCAACGAACGACGCGACGCGACAACTGACAACTGAGGCACAATATATGCCAAAAATCACAATCTATCATAAAAATTGGCAATCGTACCATATTTTCCTAGCGAAAAATATAGCCGGATCCCGTTGTATAGGCCCGAATGACAACCGGAACGTATTTACGAATACAATCGGCGATTCGACCCAGTTATATAGCCAAAGAACGCCTATTCTTTCGCGTCGGATGGGTCAGAAACAGGAATTTAGTTGCATTTAATGGCCCGAAATGACGATCGGCAACGTTTCTTATTGGCTGAAAATAACAACCAAAACTTGTTGTATTGGCTGGAAACGACAACCAAGCCGCATGAACGAGAACAGCCGAAAAAGGGATTTAAACTAAATTAAGGAATTTTCGTCGAAATTCCCGTATAATTATCCAATTTTCCTGGAATTTTCGGTCTATGGACACTCTGTAGTAGTATTACAGGCATATGATCTGACTGACGACGGCATCAATCAGACGAGATGACGCTGCCGGGCAGACGTAGCGCTGGTGCGGGGGTGCGCGCGCAACTCCAACCTTTTGCCTTGGGGGGGAAATTTCACCCATTCCCCCCCCTGGATCCGCGCCTGAGATGAAAAACACCGAAACTAGTGCTGTGGCCGCTGTAAAAAGCACGGTACCGGGCCCGCTCTGTGTTGAATAAATTGTAAACCTTTGTTGGCAATTACTTGTCCGATCGGCAAAATAATTGCGCATACGTAATCAGGGTCAAATTCCGCACAGTATGAATACCCACATGACAGAATTATAAGAAAAATAATATTTTTCGATTTTCCGGGGTTTTAACGACTATTCCGCGGAAAAACGTGTAATCGGGAAAGTAATTGCACGTACGTATTCAAGGTGAATTTACGCACAATTTTGAATACCCACATGAGAGTATTATAAGAACAATGTTTTTTCGATTTTCCGACGTTTTTCCGCGGAGAAATAAATGTGATCGGGAAAATAACTGCACGATCGTGTTCAAGGGGAAATTCCGCACATTTTGAATACCCACATGACAGTATTACAATTACAAAGTTATTTTCCGATTTTCTAAAGTTTTGAAGTCTTTTACGTGGATAAAAAGTGTGATTTGGAAAATAATCGCATGTACGTGTTCAGGGTGAAATTCTGCACATTTTGAATACCCACTTGACAGTATTTCCAGAAAACAATTAATTTCCGATTTTCCGGGGTTTTAACGACTTTTCCGAGGAAAAAACTATCATTTCCATAATCAGCGTCAAATTTCCAAAATTTTGGACAACATTTAAATATTCGTGTTTTATTTTCGTGGTTTTACTAATTTTTCAATCGGTGCACAGTGGGGTTTCCGAAAGTTGTTTCCGAAAATTGGGTTTCCCAAGGTTTCCCGGCACTAATTTAATTATTGACAGACTGTTCAAAGTGTTCTTTTGAAAATCCTGATAATAATTTCTGCTACTATTTGCTACTCTGTATTTTAAGTTCCTTAAAGCAATAACATGCTAAAACCAAGAAACCATACACTTAATGACTCAGAAACTTTTTTAATTACAGGAACGGCAAATGCCATTTTTACTAGACGGTAGCTATTCGATTTAATGCAAGAATAAAAAGAATTACGTACTGAAGCTCACAATAAGCATATAAGACAATATCAGGAAATCTATGCTCGAAAGTTCTCTAGACTTAACTGCGACAGAGATGTGCTTAACAGGTTTCTTATAATTTCGGATCTTGTCATAACCGGAAACAGTCCTCTGCTAAAAAAAAAACTACTCCGTTTACGAAAGTAACCATAGCTTCTTCCTGTTCAACCTCGTTTTCAGAGTCCTAGTAAAATCACCATCAGTAAACTTCAGATGAAGATTTTCACGGGCGATGAAATTTAGACTAAACAAATTATAAATAAGAAACCAGGTAGAAAGTATAAGTTGTTTTTTAACTTATACAGAGTGTCCCGTAACTCTCCTGGACAAAGGTATATAGCGTTGTTCCTTGGGTTAATATAAACACATTTAACCATATGAACATGGGTCTCCCGTACTTAGTTTTCCGTTTGTCAGTCCGTAAGTGTTTTTCACTTTAAAGTTCATATTTTTAAAACCATATAACCGAATTCAACCAAACTTAAGTCAACTGTTTACGGAGATAGGATCTATCAACACGAACGTTATGAAGGAATTATCTGTGATAATTTCAAAATGGCGGCCATTTTAAATGTTATATCGCAAATGACTCGAAAATAAGTCATTTTACAAAATATTAACCAGTATATCTTCTTTTAGGGCAATTTGAGAAAAGTCTAACGATACTTAACTTATTGCAATCGAGTAATAAATAACCGAGCTGATGCAATTTACATGGACCGGACATTAACCGGACAAAGCTCATCTTTGGTTTCTCCACAATTGAACATCTAGGCCTAATAAATAACAAGAATTGCAACAGCTCAGTTGTTTATTACTCGGTAAAAAAATTCAAAACCATTAGATTTGTCGTAAAATATCTTAAACTAAGTTATTCTGATAACAGTTTTATTAACACACTGTGCGGTGTTAAGCTTGTCAAAATATGCTGTCAGGTTGTATTGAGTCATAATTACTTCAACATCCTGAACGCAACATTTTTAGGCATAGTTTACCAATAATTTTAGACACGTAATTGATTTAATTACACTATTAGAGTGTTACTCATGTATATTGTTGACATACACAACGTATCAAGTGATGAGCGAAACCAACAGATGCAAAGACAGAATGTCAACGGACATCTCTCAAAGGCCGCGGCGACTCAATTCGGCCTGGAGTGCTGTGGGGAGGGAGGGGGGAAAGTCGGCGGGTGCCGTGTTTTCACGAGAAACAGCGCGTGCATCTTACCCGCTCGGCAGTCGCTGAGACACTGACTGGCCTGGAGGGAGCGATTGGAGAGCAGGGAGAGCGAGGGGTGAAAGAGGGGAAGAGCCGACTGGTTGCGCTCTGGCGGGATCTCACTGAAACTCGGGGCCAGCGCAGCAATGCCGAGGCACGCCCGGCCCGTATGCTAGGTTTATCTATTCCGTAGGATGTATAATCAATGCCCCGCTAAAATAATGAGAACAGACACATTTGTAAATTGCATTATTTAATCATGTTTTTGATAAAAATGCTGTATTGCGAATTCAGCGCCTTTTTACTCCATTTTCGGTCACCGCCGCGCCGCGCCTACTTTCGCGGCGCCACGGGTCCCGCCGGCCGTGCCGCCCCCTGGAGCGTGCCACCCCTAGGCACTGGCCTAGAGTGCCTAGTGGGAAATCCGCCACTGATACGAACAAACAAACACAACCCAATTCATTATCAGATCTACTAAAACATACCAACACAACCAACTTTCTTGGAAAGAATTATCACCGAGGACAAGATAACAAAATTTAACGAGAAATTTGAATATAAGTACTAAAACATTGCGATCTATAAATAATTCCAATTTTTCCTTAGGAGTCAGAAAATTATAACTGGAACTATAAACCAAAGGCATCATCTGAAGTTCCCCTCCGCCTCCCAAGTGTTCAAGTTCATTTTCTAAGTTGGGGAGAAAAATCTAATTTAAATAAGTCTTTCCTTAGAAATTTATTCCACTGTCTAAAGGTAATACAGTTATACCTAAACATTCCACATTAATTTTGATGCAATCTTATAGAGCAACACTACACTACACTGTTGGTGAACCCAGTTTCAACAAAGGGTCAGGGGTCAGTAAGAGTATTGGTTCCCATTGCATACCAATGAGAATTCTCATCTGTATGTATATGGACCAGGTGGGTTAAAACGTCAGCCTAGCTTGGATTGCTTTAGAAATACTAATTAATTGAAAGTAACATTTTAATTATTAATAGTTATTGTAAAAGGACCAATAATAGCAAAAATACAACAACTTTGGACAATTTTAGATACTCCGAATAGACGATTCATTGACTTTCACCTTGATATCCTTAGCTTCCGAGAATAACTTTGATAAAATGTCAATTTGAAATTCGTATAAACTCAGACTTCCTGCAGTGGCGTTTGGTAACTGAGAAATGGGATTTGCGGTTCAAATTTACCATTAATTAGGAGTCTACGATCGTTAGAGGTTTTTAGTACATCAAAGAAACATCACCTTTTGATTGAAACATGCCACTCTTTGATTATAGTTGATCCCAAAACATAAGCGTAATTTCTGTATTTTTCATTGAAGGGGCAAACAAGGTCGTGATCGAGATTACTGTGACTCATATATTACAAAAATATTTTCTCTAAATTATTGGAGGGGCAACTACCCCCAAATTATGCCCATGTCCCAAAAGTTAACTTTCCAGAAAGGGAGCTTCTTGAAAATCTGTGTAGACAACTAAAATTTTGGAAATATTTAATGGTTAAATATGTGGAAATTTTATACTCTGCAATAACTTGGTTACAGGTGTCTGATTTCGGTAATTTTTTTTAAAGCCTTTTGACAACTTTTATTTTTAGACTTTTTTTTGAAAATAAACAGTTTTTTCTAATACTATATTTGAAGATTATTATTATTATTGGCGTTTTTTTAAATTGTCAAAAACAAGTTACAATATAATTAGTTTGATTTAAATTTTTAGTATGGTATAAATTATACTAGATAATTTGGAGAACTACCTATATGAATTGGAGCTTAGGGCGGGTCCTTATCAACACAGCGGTATTATCACTCTAATACCCATTGGTGATCATAAACCAAAGCCACACCCCAATCAATACACCAGGCCCATGCCTTATAAAATGTTACAGAGCAACGTTTCAGGGTTACAAAAATCAAGTTCAAAATGTGTACATTATTGAAAAACATAATTAATTTGATAATATCCCTTAGGTTATAACTGAGCTGGTTTTTTCCAATAGATCCGCTTGTTCACATAATTTCAGTTTTGTAGTTGAATAAATTTACACTGCTAATCAAATTGCAACATTTAAAACTTTATTTTAACTCGACACTTAAATTTATGGCCTGAGGAGGGATTATATAAAAAAATAATACTTTTCCTCCAACTTTCTGATGGAGATTTTTTCGAGTATGTGGAATGTGGTGGTGTGAGTGGCATGAGGTTTTGTTAAAGGTTCCTGCTATGGCTTGGCTTTTTAGTGAATTTCCTATGGAAAGTGAACTATTAGCATGACCCGCACGGTGAAACTTAAGCCCGGGACCACCAAAGAAGTTCCTAACGTGACCCCCTGAACACGTTTTGGGGGGTCGTTCAAAATTGTATATATATATATATATATATAAACACGGATGTATATATATATATGTGTATATATGTATGTAGGTATATATGTGTATATATATATATGGATGTATGTATATATATATATATATATATATGTGTGTGTGTGTGTGTGTATGTACTATAGCGGTCGCATTTTTTGTCCGAATTACTTCAAATTTGGTAGGGACGTTCCTTTCTATAATCTGTTGGACAAGTTCGTTGGGCAAAACAATCGGAAAACTCTAAACCCATTTTTTGAGGATTAATCTTTCAAATTTCGAGTTTGTGGGCCCAAAAAGGGTCAGAAAAGCCCCAGATGTAAAATTAATGCATGTAAAAAGATGGGAATTAGAGAGGGGAAAGTTTTAAGCCCTCTCTCGTCATTCTAGCATAAATATTTACCGAGTTATTAAAGAAAATGTGTATCGGCTAAACACAGTACGTTGTCTTATGGGGGTTTTACACTAGAAAAGCCTGTTATTCCTTTGTTAAAGTACTTTTATTATCCCCAGCAACCTCACGCCTACTTTCAAGCCTGTCTGGACCTTCTCCTAACCTTATAATGCGTAAAATTGTATTCCCAGCTTTGTAAGTAAATGAAACCAGGAGTATTAGAACAGCCAAAAAATCAATGTTTTCAGATTTCAATAAAAATTGGACAAATGTATTTATTATATGTTTTTACACTGACTTTGAGTTTTAAAAATTTTAATGTGGAAATTCACTTCCCTCACGTCAGCTTGCTACGTGCAAACTCGTTGTTATATGAAATCATAATAATCACAATTACGATCGTTTCCCCCTACCATTGATTATACATCCTACGGAAAATCAATATCCCTACTCAATCAAAATATTCAAATTGAGAAAAGCGGCACCAGTCCTCTTCACCTACATGCTTCTCCCATAAGATAACTTACTCCCATAAGTTAACTTTCAAAGTCTGTCCCTTCTCAACGGATTATCCAAAATTGATGATTCATGATCCATTTTAAAGATCTAAAATTTAGCTACCGGTAGCGATTTTAGTGAGCAAAATTTCTATATCACAAATAGTTCACCCATAAAAAAATCGTAAGAGTTCTATGGTAAAACGCGAAAATTGTCGTTACTGGTGCTCTCTCTTAAGCTTTTGCCTCTGTTCATGGATTGATTGCTCCTAGTCGACTATGTGGATTGACTATGAAATTCCCCCCTTGATAGAGAACTGCAATCTCTAAAACATCGGGAGATTACCAAACTTTGTTTCGATCCCAGAAGAAGTGAACAGTAAAATAAATAAAATCTACAGAAGCGCAGCCCCACCTTGAGGTTAGGCGCGTGCACCACCTCCCCGTACTGGTCCCGGGTGGTGAGGGTGAGCGTGACGGGCCAGCCGCAGCGCATGTCGTCCCCGGGGAACACCAGCTGGCTGCGGGTCGGGTCCACGTGACTCTCCGGCTGCAGCCAGCGCGCCAGTCGGCCGCCCGAGGTGCCGGGGGTGCAGAGGACCACATCGCGCAGGAACAGCCGCTCGTTGCAGTGGCAGCTGGAACAGAGAGTGGAGTGTTACAGGACAGGTCAAAAAATGTATCTTCAGGGTCAACACCAAAAGTTGTCAGACACCATCCTAGAGTTTTGCATTGAGTTAAAATACAGTAAACTTAGGATTATCCGGACCCGGATCCGGGGTTAACCGGACGAGGTTGCCCGAAATAAAAATGTAAACTACAGTCAAATCGCGATTTTTCTCTCCCGCGTCAGCGCCTTCTAAGTCTCAAACGCAACCGCAATACATCAATATATCTAGAGGTCTCGTCTCGTGTAAAAAGTGCAGCCTAAATAGCAACCGACATGAAATCCTCTCTTCACGAGTTATCCTATATATTAATACGCAAGAGGGTTTTCCTTCACAGTCATAACTCGATAACGGCTGGACGGATTTTAACGTTTGAGGTGTCAAATTAAAGGTATTTTTACGTAGATTTGCCAATATGTCTCAGAATGTTAAGAAAGGGCTTCACTTAAATACAGTAAAGGGCTGAATCTTCGGAACAGTGGCGCTATCCGACAGCGGAAAACTAAACTACGTGTTGATTGAAAGTACGTTTTCCGCATTATTCTAGATGTTATCATCCGTTAAAATCTTATGTTTTGTTATGTTTGTTTACAACACAACTGAAGTAACCTTTCGTTGAATTGTTCGTTGGGTAAAAACTTGCTCGGATTCGACGAACAGGATTATAGTTATAATAATAGTCAGCTGATAAATATTTAACTTTTGAAGGGAGGATTTGGTTGGTTACCTGAGGAAAGTGGCGGTCGACCATGTAGGCTTCACTTTTTCACCCCAGACGAGATCTCTAGATATATTTTACCTCGTTGATTGACCGTTGATTACCAACCACAAATTGTGACGTTATATATATGTTAACATCAAGTTTCAGCTCAAATGCGACATGATTTCATATTTAAAGACTTCGTTTATCACAATTCTTTTAATGAATCAAATGGGAGATTTTGACACAGTCCCAACAGAATTATTGCCAACGTAACGGAGCAAAATTGGCTTTCACAACGGTACGCTCTTTAAACCAAGAGTAGTGACTCCAGATTATACACAGGGCTCATTTGAGGTTTGTTCCATAAGACCAGCGTTAACTTTGCCTCCCCATACTCCTCATCTGATCGTTAAATACAATTAATTTTGGAGTCGAATTAGTTTTGTCGTCCTCTAGATAGTGAAATACCCCCTTAGCAGCAAACCTGCGTACTCAGCGAATTTCCAATGCATATATATGTATCTCAATACCACATAAAGCCACATACCAAGTTTCATCAATATACATTCATAAATAAACGATTTATGACATTTTAATTATTCTCCATAAGAATAACATGGCAGCTGAGTATGCAGGTTTGCTGAAGCAAGGAACACAAAAAATGGGGTTTTATACAAATATCAATATAACTCATGTAGGTAAAGCCACATACCAAATTTCATTAATTTATTTTCATAATGAAGGCAGATAACACGCTACTTATTCTCCATAAGAATAACATGGGGCTGAGTACGCAGGTTTGCTGCTACGGGAGCCTTGGGTAAAAAAGTGTCTTTTTGAGCAAATATCAATGGTCCACAACCAGATGAAGCCGTATACCAAGTTTCGTCAGTATAGGTTCATAAATAAGCGAGATATAAAATTTTTATTTTTCTCCATAAGAATAACATTAGACAACGTACTGTGTTTAGCACTTTCAATATCTCGGTAACCAATTGACGTAGAGAAATGATCAAAATACCAAATTGTGTATTTTTTTAAGCTGAATCCAATGGGAAAAAATAAAATTTGACTATTTCCAAAATTATATGTAAAAAATTCGAAAAACCCATTTTTGGGGTACAAAACCCCCCCAAAATACCCCTTCGGATAGAGCGATCTGGCTGGTTTTCGAACTTAAAGTCATAAATGCTGCTTTACACGTTTATACCAAATTTCATCAAAATCGGATAATTTTTACGAGAGTTATCGTGCTCACGGACACATATATATATATATATATATATATATATATATATATATATATATATATACAGTTTCGAACGAATGGTGTTTTTGGGGTCTGGGGACCTCAAAACGAAAAGTTATCATGGTCCCGGGCCTAGGTCTTACCATGCCGACTACGGTAATAGCTTCTTCCCTATAGGGGAAATTCGCTAAAACGATTTCGAGTTTAGATTTTGTTTAAACATTAATGGGAAAATGTACAGTAATACAGCTGAAAATCAAACCATAATGCCCTAATTAAGGAAATAAAAAATATAATTCCCTTTAAAACCGCTACACCTTTATTTTGACACCTTAACAACAAATGCTTTGTGACGATCAGGTGAGGAGTAATGGAGGCACAAAGTTAACATTGGCCTTATGGAACAAAACTCCAAAATTTCATCTGGCAACTTCCGGTGATGAAGACTCTTCAGGAACGCTCGTCACCGCATATTTCGTGATTCTACCTGCTTCTCTAACCCTACTGGCCTAACCCCATTGGGTTTCGAGGTATACACAATAAACAATACAACATGACTGGTTAATTCATAAATCTTAATACCCCCGTCGCAGCAAACCTGCGTACTCAGCGAATTTCCAATGCATGCATATGTTTCTCACTACCACATAAAGCCACTTACCAAGTTTCATAAAAATACATGAGTAAATAAGTGATCCATAGCATTTTATTTATTCTCCATAAGAATAACATTAGGGCTGAGTACGCAGGCTTGCTGCAACAAGTAACGCAATATATGTGTTTTTATGCTATTATCAATATAACTC
This sequence comes from Allygus modestus, assembly GCA_963675035.1. NCBI lineage: Eukaryota > Metazoa > Arthropoda > Insecta > Hemiptera > Cicadellidae > Allygus > Allygus modestus. Next base: position 62,005,044 of record OY776114.1, read on the forward strand.
AACCAGGTGAAGCTACATACTAAGTTTTATTAATTTATGTTCATAATTAAGGGGGATATAAAACTCTACTTATTCTCCATAAGAATAACATGGGGCTGAGTATGCAGGTTTGCTGCTACTGGGATAATCAACAAAAAATCAATTGTTCGTCCAAATATCAATATACCAGTACCACGTGAAGCCACATACCAAGTTTTATCAATATCCATTCATAAATAATCGAGATATCACATTTTATTATTTATTCTCCATAAGGATAAAATTGGACAACGTACTGTGTTTAGCACTTTGAATATCTCTGCAACGGTTGGACGTAGAATTACAGTTTAAACACCAAAATGATTGTTTTGTAGAGCTGAATTGATTGGTAAAAGCAAATGTGAAGTTTACATTAAAATGAACTGAGGAAAAGCCAAAAACCTTTTCCCCATTTAAGATTAAGCTGGGAGATTTTATGAGCAGGTTTTTTGGATTTTATCCGCAACCACTTAACCTAGGTTAATAATTTAAAATACTATATTATTTGTTTTTTAAAGCTCTATAAAATGCTTAAAACCAAAATTGAGAGTTTTAAAAATTGTAGGGTGAAAAGTGCAAAAAACTGATTTTTTTAAAATTTAAAACCCCCATAAACCCCCCTTTCCATGGTCCAATTTTTCTGGTTTTCGAACTTAAAGTCATGAATGTCATTACACACATTTGAGCCAAATTTCATCGAAATCGGACGTTTTTTACTCAAGTTATCGTGTTAACGGACACACACACATATATATATATATATATAATTTGAACGAATAGTGATTTTTGACATCTGGGGACCTCAAAACAAAAAGTTATCATGGTCTCGGGCTTAAGTCTTACCTTGCTTACCTTACCAGTCTACGGTAATAGCTTATTCTCTATAGGGGAAATTCGCTAAAAATGAAGTGGTAGTATTTTTAACGCCTTCATAATACACATGCAGCTTGCAGAACATCACCGTAACGTAATTGCAGTGGGTATATGCAGGCACCGCCGTAATGTTGTCAAAGGGCTTATTGGTTACAATATGTTCCAAGACAACTCCCACACGAACATTGATGATTTATAATTTAGATGTATCATTTATATTAAGCAACTAGAGGCTTGAATGGGCAATAGCCCCTAATCTTGCTCCATTACTCTGTCTCATCTGATACTTTTATTCTATAGATATGTTGAGGAAAATAAAACAATGTAAGTGTAGTGACACATGCCAGTTCGTAAAAAAGCAGACACATACCACATGTTTTAATGCAAACAAAGCAGACGTTTTTGAATCCCCATGCTTTTCTTATGGGGAATGTTTTACGTTATTTCTCACTTGCTGGTAACTTTTTGGAAAAACCGCTATTTTTTTCGTGTCCTTTAAGATCAAGATCAAGACCTTTAATTTTAGCGGTCTACCATCATCCTGCAATTTGCCAAACTCTCACAATTTTGACTTGAAAATGTTGCTTAGAGAATTAAATATAAAGTCTAGTGGCTTGAAGGGGCCATAGCCCCTAACCTTGCTCTAATACTCTGAATATCTGGTTTATATGAACACATATCAGTTCGTAAACACAGTAGATACTTAATCACATGTTTTAATGTAAACAAAGCAGACGTTTTTTAAATCCCCATGCTTTCCTTATGGGGGATGTTTTACGTTAGTTCTTGTTTGCTGGTAACTTTTAGGTAATACTGCAATTTTTTCCGAGTCCCTGGGATCAAGACCTTTAATTTGAGCCGTCCCCCATAATTCTGTGATTTGCCAAACTCCCACAATTTTGACTTAAACATTTCGCTTTCAAAGTGACGAAGAATACAATCGAACAGATAGTTAATACCACAAAAAATATGATAAATAAATAACAAACAAAAGAGTAGATCTATTTAAGTAATCGTTAAAATTATTCCTACTCCCTTCGGATGGGGCAGTCTGACTGGTTTTTAAATTTAAAATATTGTTAAAATATTGCTTTACACCTTCGTGCGGAATTTGATCCAGATCGGACCATTTTTACGAAGTTTAACGAGCCCACGGATACACACTGAATATGGTGTTTTTATAAACATAAATACAAATTTGATTTGTGTTTTTGGCAACTGGGGCTTAAAAAAGAAAAGTTAACATGGACTACGTCAATAACATCTTTCTATAAGGGAAATGTGCTAAAACAAAAATCATAACTACCAGTATTTACTATAACAATCGAAAACTGTATCAATAAGCAATAAATCTTCTTGTACGCAATAAAAGCCTCAGACGGTTTTAAATCATAGTAAAATTATACATAACATAGCACGGGTAAACAGTGCTGCATTAAAATTAAAATTAAATTTGTTGCTAATGCAATAATATTTTGTATATCTTTGCTAAATAAATATATAAAATACAAACTTATGTGTTTAGTTAAAATTAAAAGGAAAAATACCCCCGTAGCAGCAAACCTGCGTACTTAGCGAATTTCCAATGCATATATATATATATATTTATCTTAATAGGCCTACCACATAAAGCTACATACCAAGTTTCATCAATATACATTCATAAATAAAAAATGTATGACATATTAATTATTCTCTATAACAATAACATGGCGGCTGAGTATGCAGGTTTGCTGAAGCAAGGAACACAAAAAATGGGGTTTTATGCTAATATCAATATAACTCAACTAGGTGAAGTCACATATCAAATTTCATTAATTTATTTTCATAATTAAGGGAGATAACACGTTACTTATTCTCCGTAAGAATAACATGGGGCTGAGTACGCAGGTTTGCTGCTACGGGAGCCTTTGGTAAAAAATTGTTTTTTTGAGCAAATATCAATGGTCCACAACCAGATGAAGCTGTATACCAAGTTTTGTCAGTATACGTTCATAAATAAGCGAGATATAAAATTTGTATTTTCCTCCATAAGAATAACATTAGACAACGTACTGTGTTTAGCACTTTCAATATCTCGGTAACCAATTGACGTAGAGAAATGATCAAAATACCAAATTGTGTGTTTTTTTAAGCTGAATCCAATGGGAAAAACTAAAATTTGACTATTTCCAAAATTATATGTAAAAAATTCAAAAAACCCATTTTTGGGGTACAAACACCCCCCCCAAAATACCCCTTTGGATAGAGCGATCTGGCTGGTTTTCGAACTTAAAGTCATAAATGTTGCTTTACACGTTTATACCAAATTTCATCAAAATCGGATAATTTTTACGAGAGTTATCGTGCTCACGGACACACACACACACACATATATATATATATATATATATATATATATATATATATATATAAACAGTTTCGAACGAATGGTGTTTTTGGGGTCTGGGGACCTCAAAACGAAAAGTTATCATGGTCTAGGTCTTACCATGCCGACTACGGTAATAGCTTCTTCCCTATAGGGGAAATTCGCTAATATTAGTTTTATGTTTGATAGTACAACATGTAGGCTACAAATAATAACAGCGGGCTGGAGACAAGTGTTGCGTTGGTCGTTTAATCTCTTCTCGCGTTTACATAAAAATATTGTAAGCATGCTGCATTGCGCCTGCGTTGAATTTATAGTCAATGGTTGAACTGTATGAACTCTTTCGGGTACCTAACAAAGTACACTTATAGGCTATACAATACATTTTAGCGAATTTCCTTTTTAGGGATGAAGAAAATAACCGTAGGTGGTACGGTAAGACCATTGATTATACATCCTACGGAATGGATGTAGGATGTATAATCAATGGTAAGACGTGAGACGGTAAGCCCGAGACCATGATAACTTTTCGTTTTAAGCCCCCAGATGTCAAATTTGTAAATACATCGTTCAAATTTGTATATAAGTCTATCCGTAAGCACGATAACTCTCTTAAAAATTCTCGAAATTAATGAAATTTGGTACGAATGTGTAAAGTAGCATTTATTTGAGCGAGTTCGAAATCGAGTTGGACCGCACCATCCGAAACGGGGATTCTCTTCTTTTTTTTGGGGGGGGGGGGTGGGGGGTTGTAACCCTGAAATGTTTTTTAAAATAAAATTGTAGTACAGTATATACCTTTGAATTCAGCTTGAAAAAAACAAACAATTTAGTGTGTCGATCATCACTCTACGTCAATTTGTTACCGAGACATTGAAAGTGTTTAACACAGAACAACGTTGTCCAATGCTATTCTTATGGAGAATGAGTAAAGTCTTATATCTTGCTTATTAGAGAACATATATATTGATACAACTTTATACATGGCTTTGTGTGGTTATAGTATATTTTCATAAAATCTCCAGTTTGAATCGTCCTTGTTACAGCAAACCTGCGAAATATGTTCAATGTTATTCTTATGGAGGATAAATAAATACTTTTATGAATCTCTTGTTGGGTTGGTTGAAGTATATTTTTGCATTGGGAATCCGCTGAGTACACAGATTTGCTGCGGCGGGGTATTACAATTATAAATAGCCTTGAAATATACGAGATGGACCTAAAGTTACAGTAGTAGACAGTAAACCAGGCGAGCTCCAGTCCTATACGTCTATCCGCTTCTCTCTAAGATTCTCTCCTCAACGGATCATTATGGACATTATGGTCACAGAGAAGAAAGAATTCTTTCTTCTCTATGTTATGACTAATTTTAAAGAGCAAAAAGCGACTTCAGAGGGCAAAATTTCGATATCAAACATGAATTGTTCAATAAAACTCCAAAATATTAAATGATTTTTATTTTTTATTGGTGAACGATTTGTGATTTCAAAATTCTGCTCTCTGAAATCACTAGGTATTTTTTTGTTCCTTAAATTAAACCATAAATCACAGATTTATAATAATCCGTTGAGGAGGGACGGACTTTGAAGTTAACATTGGCCTTATGGAAGGAGCAGACAAAAACGCGAAATGTTACGTGGCTGGAGCCCCCTCCTAAGGCTTCCACTTAAGTAATATTTCATATTCCATGGTACATCGGTAATATAGCTTTCTAAACCCACTAATTTAAATATTGAAGTAATTAAAAAAATACTAGATTTATATACTCAAAAAACTCAACTTTAAGCGTGAAGTTTACAAGATACCCGTTACATAACAGAATACCCCCGTCGCAGAAAACCTGCGTACTCAGCGAATTTCCAATGAATATATATGTGTGACTCACTACTACATAGAGCTATTTACCAAGTTTCACAAAAATACATACATAAATAAGTGATATATAGCATTTTATTTATTCTCCATAAGAATAACATTAGGGTTGAGGACGCAGGTTTGCTGCAACGAGGAAGATAAGTAATGTGTTTTTTTGCAATTATCAATACAACTGAACCAGGTGAAGCTACATACCAAGTTCTCTTAATGTAGGTTCATAATTAAGGGAGGTATACATCTTTACTTATTCTCCATATGAATAACATGAGGGCCGAGTATGCAGGTTCGCTGCTACGGGTACTATCAACAAAAAACTTGTTTTTTGTGCTAATATCAATATACCACAACTAGTTGAAGCCACATACCAAGTTTCATCAATATACATTCATAAATAACCGAGATATAGAATTTTATTTATTCTCCATAAGGATAACATTGGACAACGTACTGTGTTTAGCACATTGAATATCTCTGCAACGGTTGGACGTAGAACAACGATTAAAACACCAAAATGTTTGTTTTGTTGAGCTAAACTCATTAATAAACAGAAATGTGAAGTTTTTAGTAAAACTATCTGGGAAAAACCTAAAAACCTTTTTCCCATAAGATTGACGTTTTTTTGGATTTTCTCCGCAACCACTTAACCTAGGTTAATAACTGAAAATACTAAATTATTTGTAGCTCTATAATTATTTGTATTTGAAGCTCTATAAAATGGCTATAACCTAAAGTGAATGTTTTTACATTTCGGGGTAAAATTTGCAAAAAACTGATTTTTGGAAAATTATAAACCCCCATAAAACCCCCTTCCCATAGTGCGATCGATCTGGTTTTCGAACTTTATAAGTTAATAAGTTGTAAGTTATAAGTCATAAATGCTACTCTCCACATTTGTGCCAAATTTCATCAAAATCGGGTGTTTCTTTCAAAAGTTATCGCGGTAACGGACACACACACACACACACACACACACACACACACACACACATATATATATATATATATATATATATATATATATATATTTGAACGAATAGTGTTTTTGGCATCTGGGGACCTCAAAACGAAAAGTTATCATGGTCTCGGGCTTAAGTCTTACCCACCTACGGTAATAGCTTCTTCCCTAAAGGGTAAATTCGCTAACAGCATTCCCTCGCTCTCAGGGCATTACGATATTTTATGGGCCCTATAAAATCAACATTCCTTATAATCAAAGGCAGTGAAGGAGGATAACTAATTTCGATCTTTTCCTCGCACTTAAGAGAAGGTGAAAAGTCAAAAATGTTAACGACCCTCAGTTTTTCCCGCTCGCCTTGGTGCGAGTGCCACCCACAAAGCCCTGGCAAAAACTCGTCTCCGTTGCACAACGCGTCTTAGGTCCTTGGGATTAATGCAGCGACTCGGTGTTTAACGACCGACCATCTTCGCAGTATTCGCGAGTATTATTTCTTTCAGGAGTTATGATATTGTTGCGAGATGCGATAAAGCGGAAGGAGGCGGACCAGGAAACAAGTTACAGGATTTGTGATGGTGGGGGGTGGGAAGCGTTTCAAGACAAAACATTCATACAGACTTTTCTACAACAACTGTCCTCCGACGATTGTAACTTGTATTGTTGCCAGATTAGTTTAGCTATGCCGCTATGCAATTTAGGAAAGTATGCAATTTAGGAAAGTAGTACCTGAGGGACCGAGCTTTGCTTGCAGAAGATAAGCAATATTTTCTACTTAGATGACTGAAGTATTTTTTCAACACGCCCCCTTACTGACGAGCAGATTTGCTTAGCTCATTTGCCTCTTTTCTGCATCTTTCAGGTCACTCCAGTTTATTATAGTTCAATGTCCCTTTGATTCATTTTGAATATTACATGACCACTCTACATGTAATCTCCATTCAATGGTTACAGTCACTGTTCTCAGGAAACCCCATGTTAATACTTAAACTACATGAGTTGAGTATTACTTTGACGGTCCACTGGTTGTTTATAAACAGCTGTTATGTTTCTCTTATTTTGATTTTAATCTCAATAAAGCCCAAAGTTAATTTATTCACTTTTTATATTTGTCTTTTCCAAAGGATGAGACCTGTCTACAACCAACTTATTTTTATCCCAGAAATTAGTTATTTCGTACATATGAAGAACATCTTTGGAGCCGATTTTGAGATCGGACTCAAGCAAGCAACCAGCCAAGCAAACTTTATTCATATTAGAATATAGGATTGAGGACATTTTCTATCACGGATTAGAGAAAAACAAGCTTCGCGACGTTTCTGGATCCGGAATCTGATAACGTCATCAGGTGAGAAGAATTCATAAATATTAAAAAAATATTGGCACAATCCAGACAAAGCTGAAAAAATCGCTGAAACAGGGAACTGGAGAAAAAAATAAAACTAAGATAAAAATAAAATAAAGTAAAAAAATAAGACTACAGTAAAAAAATAAAACTAGGATAAACACACAAGTCAAACACACAAACGTGACAACAGACGCACAGTGTACGTATGCCTGCTTTTCATCACCAGCCATTGCAGGTACATCGTCTTGTGGTTCGTTCCTCATTGTATCGTTCTAATCAGCCGGAACGTTTGTTACGCTACATTACTGAATATCGTATTGCTGGCGTGCAAGTGCTGATAACATTACGATAGCCTCTGCTTCTACCTGCTTTTCCAAAAAAAATCGTCGATTTATGGTTAATCTTAAAAAAAATAGCTATCAATTTTAGTGAGCTGAATGTTGATATCATAAGTTCAACCATGACAAAATCGTAAATATTGAATATTTGGGAATTTTTTAACTGTACAATTTTTAAATATAGAATTTGTTTAGACCAAAACGATATATCGGGTAATCCAATGAGGAGGGGCGGCCTTAGAAAGTTAACATTGACCTTATGTGGGATGCAGGTAGAAACGCGAAAGATCATTAAATCATTCGTGACTAGAAACCCCTCAAACGTAAACCCACTTGGAATTTGTATTGAGTGCTGTGCATTAGTAACAATTTGTATTGAGTGCTGTGCATTAGTAACAGTTTGTATACTCGACCACTCATCTGATCTCAAGAGGGCGTTGGAGAGCGGCCATGTTGGATTTTACCTCCATAAGAACAATGTTAAACTTAAAACCATATATATCGCTTATTTATCATCATACGATTATGAAAGATGTCTCAAATTAAAGGTATTTTGAAGACGCAGGTGGTTTGCTCGCTATTTTCTAAATAAAATAATACATTTCCAAAAATATAGTAATTTAAAGTCTATGTTTTTATATATATTTTGTAGTTTTTTATAGTCATTAAAAAATAAAAATCCCAGCAAACACGAATCAAAACTTTATAAAGATTCAAACAAAATTTATTCCAAATCAATAGGTTAAACAGTAACAAAAAAATATACTTTTTAGTAAATACATGTTTTGAGCGTTTTAACATTGAAATAGCCCGTAGCGCTAGGGTCAGCGACGATATTTTTTCTGACTCCAACGTCCTCTTAAGCTAAGAATAAAATAATACTAGCTAGCTCATTAATTAAACGAATTCGAACGCAGCACGCTGACGTGAGGGCAGTGAATTTCCTCATAAAAAACTTTTAAAACTCAAAATCAGTGTGAAAACATACATTTATTCCTATTTGTATTGAAAACTGAAAATATTGATTTTTGGATATTCTGATGCTCCTGGTTTCATTTACCTGCAATGTTGGGAATACAATTTTGCACATTATAAGGTTAGGAGAAGGTACAGTCAGGCTTGAAAGTAGGAATGAGGTTGTTGGGGATGACAAAGTTCACCAACAAATGAATAACAGGCATTTCTAATGTAAAACCCCTATAAGACAACGTACTGTGTTTAGTCGATACACATTATTTTTAATAACTCATTAAATATTTATGCTAGAATGACGAGAGAGGGCTTACAACTTTTGCCTCACTAATTCCCATCTTTTAAATGCATTGATGTTACATCCGGGGCCTTTCTGATCATTTTTGGGCCCAAAAACTCAAAATTTGAAAGATTAATCCCTTAAAAAGGGGTTTAGTGTTCATCCGCTTCTTTTGTCCAACGAACTTGTTCAACCGATTATAGAAAGGAACGTCACTACCAAATTTGAAGTTAATAGGACAAAAAATGCGACCGCTAGAGTGCATACATATATATATAAAATTTTGAACGACCCCAAAAACGTGTTCAGGGGGTCACGTTAGGAACTTCTATGGTGGTCCCGGGCTTAAGCCTCACCGTGCGGTTCATGCTAATAGTTTACTTTCCATAGGAAATTCACTAAAAAGGGCAATTAAACTCCTGTAAATATCTTAAATCAGTAAAATAACAATAATCTCTTGGATTATTTTGAATAGTCAAGGAACCTTCTTGGCGCTCCTGACTCTTAATTCTACTGTAAGCGAATCTCTTCCAAGACAAGAGCCTTTGCGTAATTAAATCAAAGCGTCATCTCGAACCAAGCGCCCATTGTAATCGCATTATATCTTCTATAATACTGTCATTTACCTTCAATTCAATGTGAAATTCCTCCAAACATCAAGGAGCAATTTTGTTCCCCATAAAATCCATGAAAATATAAGAGGCCATTAAAATGTCATCAGTGACATTTTAGCGAATTTCCCCTATAGGGAAGAAGCTATTACCATAGAATAAATAATACATTATTATTTATTATTGTATTATTTATTCCATGCTATTACCGTAGGTGGCATGGTAAGACTTAAGCCCGATACAATGATAACTTTTTGTTTTGAGGTCCCCAGATACCAAAAACACTATTCGTTCAAATTTATATGTGTGTGTGTGTGTGTGTGTGTGTGGTGTGTGTGTGTGTGTGTGTGTGTGTGTGTGTGTGTGTGTGTGTGTGTGTGTGTGTGTGTGTGTGTGTGTGTGTGTGTGTGTGTGTATGTGTGTGTGTATGTGTGTGTGTATGTGTGTGTGTGTGCCCGTTACCGCGATAACTTTTGAAAGGAACCCCCGATTTTGATGAAATTTGGCACAAATGTGTAGAGTAACATATATGACTTAAGTTCGAAAACCAGATCGATCGAACTATGGGAAGGGGGTTTTATGGGGGTTTAAAATTTTCCAAAAATGAGTTTTTTGAATTTTTCCCCCTAAAATTTTAAAAACGCTCAATTTTGGTTATCGCCATTTTATATAGCTTAAAAAACAAATAATTTAGTATTTTGAATCATTAACCTAGGTTAAGTGGTTGTAGAGAAAAGTCAAAAAAACACGTCCATAAAATTGTCCTTGTAAATCTTATGGGAAAAAGGTTTTTGAATTTCCTCAGATAATTTTACTGAAAATGTCACATTTCTTTTTACCAATCAGTTTAGCTCTACAAAACAATCATCTTGGTGTTTTAAGTGTTGTTATACGTCCAACCGTTGCAGAAATATTCTAAGTGCTAAACACAGTACGTTGTCCAATGTTATCCTTATGGAGAATAAATACAATTTTATATCTCGATTATTTTTTATGAATGTATATTGGTGAAACTTGGTATGTGGCTTCACGTAGTACTGGTATATTGATATTTGCACACTAAATGGATTTTTTGTTGATTATCCCCGTAGCAGCAAACCTGCATACTCGGCCCCGTATTATTCATATGGAGAATAAGTAAAGTTTTATATCTCCCTTAGTTATATGAACCTAAATTAATAAAAATTGGTATGTAGCTTCACCTGGTTGAGTTATATTGATAATTGCAAAAAAATACATTTCTTATCTTCCTCGTTGCAGCAAACCTGCGTAGTCAGCCCTAACGTTATTCTTATGGAGAATAAATAAAATGCTACATATCACTTATTTATGAATGGATTTTTGTGAAACTTGGTCTATATAGTAGTGAGACACAAATATATGCATTGAAAATTCGCTGAGTACGCAGTTTTGCTGCAACGGGGGTATTTAGATATATTGTATTAAGGTGTATAGAACTCTATTGAAAAACGATTGACAATTCACTAAATAAGAAACAAGTATACTAATATAACTCTGGAAGAGAATTTAAATGCACAAAAATTCCATGTTATGTCCAATCCAAAAGCATATTTATTTTTGCAAATTACCATATGCAAATTTCGTGTAGCCTACCCAGTATTTTTTTCCAAGTGAATGAACTTATTTGATTAGTCCGAAAACCAATGAGAATATTTAACTATTAAACATGATTTTACTAAATACCCTATGATTACACATAACTACCTTTGCCCAACAACTTCGATTGTTTACTTGAAATAGAATTACACAAAGATAAAATTCCAATGTTTAAAAATGAGTTTTAACTTTGGTTTAATGTACGGTCTTTAAGTCAGGTTAGGTATAAAAAACGATTTCCTCCAATTTTCTCACCGATACCTTTCATACAAGTATACAGTCCACGGGGGTCAGACTAATGGTTTTCTTAAATGTTCCGGTGGCTTTAGTCAGAAATGTGTAGCCTATAACAATTTACGCGATGTAAATCAGTCTATGGGTAGGCCATATAACACTAAACATTCAGGAAATACCAAAGGGTGGTTCAGCGGGGTAGTACATGTGGGTAAGAGCCCCCTTTGAAATAAATACAAATTATACTGAGAAAATGCAAAAAACTATATTTTAAGCAAGATTTTGTTGTGTGTGATTTTTAAAATACACATAAGGACAGATATAGCGACGTTTAAGCTATATAGCAATCCGCAATACACGTTATAGGAATAGATTCGAGATTTTCGAGTCCAGTTCACGGGAATTCAAAAACAACTAAACCAATACACGCAAAACTACTATAAAAAACGCATTCCGCCGCCGTTTTTCTTCGCACAAGTTCGACATTCGTTGCAACGAAGTGCTCACGGCTCGCCTCCCTCCGACCCGTACTCATCCGATGATAGTTTCAAGCCCATCTTCAACATCCTCGACGACGTCCTCGGTCGGAGAGACCCGACCCTGTCGCGAGAGATTTGAGAAGATCTAGCGGCGAGTTTTTCTTCATCCGCCGATTTCTGACTAACATCTACCAACAGGGTGTTACGAGATGTCAACGAAACTCGGGGTACAACTGTCGTTTTTACATCATCGACCGCAAGACGTGAAGACCCAGCCAATGACCTATCCTTTTCAGAGGACTTCCTGTCGATGATGCTAAACAGTTCTTTCGCCGTTTCGGAATCGGTTTTAGAGGGTTTCTTGCCTAGATCCTTCAACGAGGGAAGTTTATCGTCCTTTTCATTTTGGCTATGAGAGCTCACGGCCGTACCGATGATACTCTTCTCTACTTTAATGGTATCGGTCGAAAACAAGGTGACCACGTCTTCTTCCAAGACTTGCAACTGTCCGCTCTCGGAGATCATCGGCACTTTGGAATGTTCCACTTCGAAGTACGTCGGGATGCGGCCCTCCAGCGTGGGGGTGGGGGAGGTTCGTGACGGCTTGGCAGAGATGTCATCGCGCTCGAGGAACGACATGCCCTTGGTCAACCCCAGCCGTCTCGCCTCCATGGATACGTCGGTGTCTCTCTTCTGGGTGGCGTACCAAGCCGTGTCCACCGACGGGCTAGGGGACTGCTCGTAGACCAGGAGTTTAGAGTCCCTCGTGAAAGGCATTCTCCGGCCCAGAATTCTAGACGATGTTGACGAAGCGACAGACCGCTTCTCTACGACTGTCCCAGCATGTTCGTCGGACAGGGGCTTATACCAGCCGGAGTTGACAGAGGGCGAGGGGGACTCCTCGTACACCTGCAGCTTGGAGTTCCTGGTGGTGGGTTTCTCAAGCACCAACGGGATCTCCACAGGGGGCGCGATCATGTCGATCGTGTGTGTAGAACACCTCACCATCGTCTCCATCTGTTTCCTCGCCGTGAACGTTCTATACGCCGACTGTATAGTCATGGACGCCTTGTTAGCGGTTTCGTAGTCTAATCCCAAAGACTCGAAATACTCTATGAAACTCTCCGAATGCTCCGCGATGGGTGATTTCCCGAGTCTTTCTTCATTCTCCATCCTCACCCTCTCCTTGAGCTCCTTCCTCGCCCTGGCCCTCCTGTACGCCCTCTGGATCACCCGCGCGTGCCTGTTCGCCTCCTCCCAGGACATACCTCGCTGTTCGACGTAAGCGAACAGTTCATTGTTCTCGGATATCACGTCGTCCACCACCTCCAACGCCTTCTTCATGTTCGACCGAAGCCTCAGCAGAGTATCCATGTAGCCGGCGATGTACTTGTATATCTGGTCCGGTTGGTCCCGCAACACTTCTCGCGAAATGTCGCTCATCAGCTCGTAAAGACCGGGGGGCACCTGGTAGAAGGTGCGTTCCCCGTGGAGCTGCAGCGTGTAATTCATCTTCACAGTAGAATTGGACAATTTCACAGGGAACTTTTGACGAATCTTTTAAAACTTATAAAACGTACTCTTAAGTGTGACAGGAAATGCATTTTCTCGAAATGAAAACAAATGTTAAAAACTGTATTCAGCTGATGGATGTTTTATGTAAGAGCAAAACAAAAAATGTTTCCAGCTGTTCATTTGCTGGCTTCCGTGAGGCGGGATTGGCAGAATCGGAAATTGCACTTCGATCAAAACCGACAAGTCGAGGAGCTTCTGCCACCGCCCAGAACTTCCAACCATTAATTTAACAGAAGCGACAGTTGTTATTGTTTGCTTGGCCGCCAGTGGAGACAATTCGCTTCTACCAAATTTGCAATTGAGTTTCTAAACCTTCTTGCAAACTATGAGCTCAGATAACTTAAGAGTGGAGAAGTGAAGTTATATATATACATAACTAACATAACCGTAGGATATATAGCATACAACATTGTCTCACTGATCAACTGACAAAATATATGAACTCTCCATCAAACCGGGAGTCATATATGCTTTACCTAAGAATCCAAATCTTCTTTTGACTAAATTACTACTAAATACTAAATTATTATTCTTTTTGGGGGGCATGGGCGGGGGCGGGGGAGCGTAGCGCAGAATGTTTTATGAAAATCCACGAGTACCTTACGTTGAGCTGATGAGAACAATTAAATTACATGCTTGTGGTATATTATTAAAACGTAGACATATCTCACATTTTAACTATTTAATAAATCATGATGTGAAAACGTATTTGTAACTATTACGTCTACAAATCTGCAATCTGCATTTAAAGATAAATTGAAAGCATAATAAGCACTCGGCCTATTTATTTAGGTTTTATAGAAAGAGAAGGGTTGAAAGTAATAGGACTCTGTCCCCATATTTCTTTCTGTAGAATTTTATTTCTCTCTCCCTCTCTTTTTCTCGTTCTTTCTCGTACTCTCTGCCTTTGACCATACAAGAGACGATGTATGCTCAAGGAGGAATCATTACTATTACATCATTACATTTACATTACCTCCATGTTTATGCTCCACAAAGATTTAAAGAGTAATTTCGTTTACAAATATCATAAGAAAATTACATTTCTAAGATTTAGACATTCGGTTTAGTTGTGCTGGCAAAATGTCGGGCTAGCAATTAGATGCTTTATATAAACGACATATAATTTAATAACGGACCGAACTATAAATAAACGGTATCAGGAAACTGACACACACTTTCTCCCTTTTAGCCCAACTTTAATGATTAAATTACTTGTTAATACAGAATAGAAAGCACGGTCGAATGTACAGAAAATCTTGTAAATAAGTAGTTTTCAAAAACATCCACCCAAATCCCTGTTTTGGGGGCTCTACAGGGTCCATTGCAACACACTGGTTTTAAGAGGGAAAATGCCCCCTATTCCCCCCCCCAGGATCCCCAGGGGCAAAATATTTCGAATTTCCTCTGTTGGTCAATGCTAACTTGACAAGCATATCAAGTTTGAACGAAATTGATCAGTAAATAAGAGAGAAATAGTAATTTTTGAATTCCTCATAAGATAACATTGGACAACATACTGCATTTACCGCAAAATGAAAATTTAAATTTTCTCCGCAACTAGCAATCGTAGAATAGTAATTCAAAATACTAAATTATTTAGTGTTTTGAGCTCTTTTTAATGGTGAACAATAATATATTTTTTTATATTTATGATTTTTATATAAAATCAAAAAACCGAATTATTTATGTTTCAAGCCCTGTGATTTCTGAACCCGAATTTTTACAGAAATTCGAGTGGTGTAATTTTGTTGGAAAACGGCTAAAGTTTAATTAAAATTGTTAGAGCAGTTTTTGGTAAATTTTAATTTTTCATGTTTTTTGGCGGTTTTTAGGGGATAATTACCCTTAAAAATCAAAAATTCAAAAAAATGAAAAAACACCTGGAGATATCGTGGATTAGTACCTACTTACCAAATTTCATAAAAATCGGACCATTGGATTGGGCTCTAGCTCTGTAAACATCCTTACAGACAGACAGACCACAGACATCACGTAAATACCCCCGTAGCAGCAAACCTGCATACTCAGCGAATTTCCAATGCATATTAATTTATCTTAATACCACATAAAGCCACATGCAAAGTTTCATCAATATACATTCATAAATAAACGATTTATTACATTTTAATTATTCTCCATAAGAATAACATTGCGGCTGAGTATGCAGGTTTGCTGAAATAACGAATACTAAAAATGGGCTTTTATACAATTATCAATATAACTCAACTAGGTAAATCCACATACCAAGTTCTATTAATTTATGATCATAATTAAAGGAGATAACACGTTAATTATTCTCCATAAGAATAACATGGGGCTAAGTATGCAGGTTTGCTGCTACGGGAACTATCGGGCAAAAAATGGGTTTTTGTGCAAATATTAATAGACCACAATGAAATGAAGCAATATACCAAGTTTCGTCAGGATAAGTTGATAAATAAGCGAGATATACAATTTTTCTTATCCTCCATAAGAATAACATTGGACAACGTACTGTGTTTAGCACTTTCAATATCTCAGTAACCAATTGTAGTAGAGCAATGATTAAAACATCAAATTGTGCGTCCTTTTAAGCTGATTCCAATGGGAAAAAATAAAATTTCTCTTTTTCAAAAATTTTATGTAAAAAACTCAAAAAACCCATTTTTGGGGTACAAAGCCACCCCCAAAATACCCCTTCGGACAGGTCGATCCATCTGGTTTTCGAACTTAAAGTCATAAATGCTGCTTTACACGTTTGGACCAAATTTAATCAAAATAGGACCTTTTTTACGAGAGTTATCGCACCCACGGACACATATATATATATATATATATATATATATATATATATATATATATATATATATATATATACAGTTACGAACGAATGGTGTTTTTGGGGTCTGGGGACCTCAAAACGAAAAGTTATCATGGTCCCGGGCCTAGGTCTTACCATGCCGACTACGGTAATAGCTTCTTCCCTGTAGGGGAAATTCGCTGAAATAACTTTTATGGGTTCAGGGAGCACCAAAACGAATATTTCCACTAACAACTCAAATTCGAAAATTTGGACGAAAACAATACTTTCTCCATATACTACGAAAGTCACAAAGTAATTTCGGCGGGGGAGTAAAAATGAGACAGATTAAAAACTTAGGTTGATTAATAATTGAAATACAGCAGTGCACTCGGTTGAAATGTGCATAAACAACGCACCTCTCTAAATCAAAACCCAACAATCATTTACACTTGTGAGAGGTCACTATTTCCGGGGAATTTAATAACTCCGCCCAACTTTGTTGATATGCGGAAGTCAGCTGCGTTAAAACTGGGAAAATATGAGCCCCTTTGAAATAATCGGACACATTCGAAACCACACAAATTAAGCCTATAAATCCTCCGGCGCTAGGACACTGCGCGGCTGTATCTTGCGGCAGGATTTAGAACCCGGGGTCCTGTTGTTGATAGGAAGAAGTCAGTAGCATTAATAGCTTTCTGTAGGCCATCATTGATTCATGTGGTAGACGGGGCGACAGACGGGGTGGGGAAGGAAGGGTGGGGGCGCGGCGGCGGAGGGAGGGGAGACCGCTGGCGCTCAGTGAGTGTTCCGTAGCCGTCGCTGTGTGAGTGAGACAGTGAGATGCGCGCGTCTAAGTCCGACTCATGACCATGGTTCGCTATGGGTTCTTCCTTCCGCGTTGTAGTGACGGTGCTGGTGTTAGTGTGCCCTTCTTCCCCCACGATTTGTGATTATTCCCAGTGCAAATGCACCAACGTCGAAAAGTGGATTAACGCCGTGTGTGTCTTCAACAGTTCGCAGGTACGAACATAACCTCAACCGGTTGTCAGCTGGTCGCCAATATGGCGGGTCATTTGAATCCAATAGTAAACAAACGCTGTTGTTTTGGTTTTGTTTGTTTGTTTACCTGCATCGATACTGTAAGAAGGTGGTCTTCAGTGCATGTTGTTTCGGGGTATTTGTCTTTTTAAGTGATTTACTATAATGTGATTTTATATTAGACACGAAACACTTGAGTTCAACAAATCAGTTTAATTGCAAGCTTTAAAGAAGGCGACCATTAAACCACCTTGATAAGTATAGTTAATGTGTCGTTGTCAATTCCAACTTATAAAATAAAAAAATTGGAGCTAGAATAATGATATACCTAATAATATTAATGCCTCTATTTGATTTGTTTTATCAACGATTTGGTAAGGGTAGGTATATTGAATTGCATTGACTGATCTAGCTATTGATAATATGACAAAAACCCGTTTTTACCTTCATAAGTTAATTTGTAAGTGTTATTCTTTACTGAAATAAAAGGTTTCAGGTGCTGTATACTTGAGACTTTCTTGAAGATTACTAATTGTCAGGGCAATTTGAACTTTGTGTTGCAGTGCACAACAGTTCCCAAGATTTTAACACTCCAAAATGCTTGGTTTACTTGAAGAAACATTTCTGTAATCCTGCTAGCATGCAAGTTCCCCTCTCGATGGATACCACTAAGCGATTATTGTGTCATTGTGTAATTACTTTGATACCACACCATCCAGTTATTTAATTGAGTAAAAGCATTGACTATAAACATGAGTCAATGGCAAAAGTAAGTGTTAGACTTGTTTTTACTGCGATTATGTTACTGCAACATAACTAAAATGCTATCAACGGGTTTATTTACGAAACACATGAAGATGGATATTTTTTGATACACATTATATGAATAAGCCGTAAAAGATCGTCTACGTACGCAGCAATCAGACAGTGGCTATGAAAAGTTTACCAACAAACTCGGGCCATACTTGAGGTTAGGAGTGAAGCACTTGCCACTTTCTCTGGGAGGGGGGAGGGAGGGGTCGACATAATCAGTGTGGGGTCAGTGTGAATTGACCGATGGGGTCAGTGCAGTGAGATAACGGCGTTGCGAGGTTACACTGCGACCCTTCGACCTCGTCAACCCTTGCACATCGTGTCGCACTACAGTGATCTGCCTAGACCATTGTGTTCATTTACTTTTCCGATCAGGCTACTAAGGGGTTTACTCTGCTTTGGACTTGCAGATTTTAGAATATGTTTACATAACGAGGTTTATCAAAATGGCGACAAATGTGATTGTGGCGTATAAGCCATTTTCACTTCTTTATCCTGATTTGGAATTTGAACAAAATCATCTATTGCGAATTTATTGAGTTTAAACCTGATAAAATCAATTTCTCGATTAACACCTAATATGCCTATGATAGTAATAAAGTGTACACCTTACTTTAGAACGCAACAGAGAAATGTTCGTGTAATGTTTTTAACATATTGTATAAACCGGCTAAAGGGTACTATAAGGTTGTAAGAGACTTCGCCATAAGGACGTAATAAGACTTCGCGATTCTGCCTGCTTCCATAAGATCAATGTTAACTCTCAAAGCCTGACGCCCCCAACCTTAAACGGATTATCCGAAATTTATTTATTTATTCAATAGTAATAACCATTTACAAATTAGCTTTCAAAATGTGATGCACTATAACTATAATCGTTGATTAATGGTTCATTTTAAATATTTAAAGAACCTAGCGTTTCCAGCGAGCAGAATTTTGGTATCCCAAACAGTTCACGCGTAACAATCCGAAATATTAATGGAGTGGAATTTGATTGAACGATTTTGCTCAATTAAATCGCTAGGAATGTTTTGGCTCATTAAAATGAGCCAAAAATCAACGATATCGGATAACTCGTTGAGGAGGAATGGGCTACGAAAGGTAACGCATTGATCTTATGGGGAAATGCACATTGTTGCGTGATTGGAGTCACCTCTTACGAATATAAACAACAACAAAAACAACAATCCGAAACCACTTCCACCCAGCTGACTGATCAAAAACGTAAATGCAAATTCGGTAGTTGTGAGATGGTGATAAATCATTTCTAATTACGATTCCTCGTTATCAGTGCGACCTAAACAAGTCGTTAAATTGTCGTTTCTAATGGCGCAATCTCTTAATGGCTTTACGGCTATTGGCTAACCATTAATTGTCGGTTTCTTGAATTACAGATAAGATTGTGAGGAGGAGTGAATAAACGAATGAAAGTGATCCGTCTCAATACTGCGGGACCAGATAACTACTAACTAGTAGGGGCTTCCGAAGTAATTCCAGAAGACATAAAAAATTGGAGGGAAAATCCCATCACGATCTTGATTTGCGTGTCTTAATATATTGTTCCTACAACCGCGCTAACAATGCTTCTTTACGACCTAAAACCCAGAGCCTAGTAAAACAGCTGCTTTCTGTTTAGGGACCGGAAAAGAAAATACCCCCGTCGCAGCAAACCTGCATACTCAGCGAATTTCCAATGAATATATAACGTAACACATTAAGCCACTTAACAGGATTCATAAGAAATATATTCACAAACAAGCAATATTAAAAATATTAATTATTTTCCATAAGAACAACATTGGGGATGAGTAAGCAGGTTTGCTGCAACAAGGAACACAAAATAATGGGTTTTTAATGCAAATATCAACAGAATTCATCTTAGTGAAGTCACATACCAAGTTTCATCCATATACATGCATAAATAAGTGATATATAATATTTTAATTATTTTCCATAAGAATAACATGGGGACCGAGTACCTAGGTTTGCTGCTACGGTAACTATAGAAAACAAATTACATTTTTGTGCAAACAACAATAAACCACACTCAGATTAAGCCACATATACCAAATTTCGTCAGTTTAAGCCCATAAATAAGCGAGATATAACATTTTTCTTTTTCTCCATAAGAATAACATTAGACAAGTTATTGTGTTTAGCACTTTCAATATCCCAGTAACTAATTGACGTAGAGCAATTATCGAAATCAAAATTGTTTGTTTTTTATGCTGAATTCAATGGTAAAAAAATAAAATTTCATTTGAATAAAAATTACATGTGGAAACCCCAAAAACCCATTTTTGGGATACAAAACCCCCCAAAAGCCCCTTTCGGATGGTGCGATTCGTCTGGTTTTCGAACTCGTTCAAATACATGGTACTTTACACATTTGTATCAAATTTCATTAAGATCGGACCTTTTTTGCGAGAGTTATCGTGCTTACGGATTGCATATATATATATATATGCAAATTTGAAAGAATGGTGTTTTTGGCATCTGGGGATTTCAAAACAAAAAGTTATCATGGTCTCGGGCTTAAGTCTTACCATGAGACCTACGGTAAAAGCTTCTTTCCTATAGGGGAAATTCGCTAAAAGGCTTTCGCTCGCTGCGCCTTATTTGTCCACTGCCTGAAGCCTAAACAGCTGATTGATAGTTGCTTTGGACCAATCTATAACTAACTGACTCGGGGACTCAATCGCGTGGATGAAATTTAATATTTGAATGTCGTGTGGTATCCAAAATTGCAGTTATAGGGAAAATTGTGCAGTCCTATGTATTTCGAGGGTAAAGTGACTTTAGGTCTTAATACGTAAACAGGCCTAACTAATTTGTTATTCTATGTAACATATTAGGCCTATTTCAAAACCTTCCTGTTTTTTGTGAAATAGCCTAATTCTGTTTGCAATTTCACAATCACAAGTATGAAAGTGGAGGTGGAATTGAGCATAAATTAAAGACGACGATAAAGTTTAAATTTTACATGTCGACAGTCCGCAGATATTCGAAACTCACTTTCGTAAATTTATAAAATATGGTTGTAATGGTTCTCCACCGTTGTGGGATCATATCGTTTTTGTCAATAAAACCTAATTCGAAAAATATGTTAGGGCCTACCTATCACTTAGCTAAATATTTACAAATTTAAGTTTTGTTTTCTATACAGGTGTACAGACTGGTCTTTTGTGTAAATTTTTAGAGGTAAAACAATGATATCAACAACCCCAGCATCACGATTCCCATATTAGTTCATCCGCGCCAAAATAAAACAACACAAAGCTAGAACGAAACGAATTTTCCAATGACTGCCTCCCGGTCGTCACGGGATCAAGGGTCCGGGGAACGGTCTACACCCTGCGCTCGACAGGTCGCTCCCACGCCGAGGGAGGGTGCTAGACTGGAAATAGCGACCGGATGTCGTGGCCGGCTCAGGTGGCACCGGAAACACCGGGCTATAGTATCATTAGCCAACATTGTAGCTAACGCGTGTACCGCGAGAAGTGACATGACAATAAACAGTCAGTTGACGATCGCTTCCGTCAACACAAAGAAACAGAAGACTCCGCGAGGCGCGTGCGACGTGCCAGAGGTCACCATGTGTGGCTGCCGTCTGGGGACTCAGGACTCGGGGAAAAAGAGGTCTTGATGAGGTGGGGGGCGAGGGATGGCAGCGTAAACAACAAAAGGAAGGGGACCACCTCGATTCAATTCTGACGGGGAATGATTTGTTTAACGAATGAGCAGAGGAAGAATTGTCAAGACTAGCTTTTGTAGTGATGATGTAGGTTTCATTGGGAGGCGATTGGCTGTTTCCGGAGAGTGAGAGGGCGCGTAAGTAACAGAGGTGCAATTATAAACGGTGAGATACTACCGGTTATAATATACCTTAAATTAGTGGTGGGAATTTAATACAATAAAAAATGTAAAAAAATGTAGTAGTTTATATAATTGTTTTAGAAAAAACAGTTTTCTTACATTCTTGGTTGATTATTAGGCATCCTCATCTTCTTTAAAACTATATTAAGTAAAACAAATTTAAAAATTATATCAAGTAATGAAAATATTAAGATAAAATAAGAAGAGACTATTGTCGAAATATTACAAAATAATGGATATCCAAAAAGTTTTATACTTAAGAACTTAAAAGAAAATCAAAATAAAGATAATTTAGAAAATAAACCCATTTCGCGTATAACAAAACCTTAAATTAGAGGACTTTCAGAAAAAAAACCAGAAGAAATAACAGAAAATACAACATAAGTACAACATTCTACTCGAAAAATAAACTTAAAACAACTTAGTTCAATTTAATTACAATTATGAAAAAGATGTTATTTACGAGATACCATGCTCTGATTGTGATAGTGTATATAGGTCAAACTGGATCGTTTCTCGAGAAAAGACTAAAACAACACCAATATAATTTTAAAACAGCAAGGACAGAAATAAGTAATTTAGCACATCACCAGTGTACGAAAATTCATAAAATAAATTTAAATAAAACCAAAATTCTGGCAAAAGAACATGACAAATTCAAAATAATATTTATAGAATCAGCAGTAATGGCTTATTCAGAAAAATATTTTTTCATTAAACCAAGTTTTGAAATTAATAGTATGTGGAAACCAATTTTAAGACAAGAATTTGAAAAGAATAATTAATAATTATATTTTACTATTTTAATCTATTATAATTTACCTACTAAATATTTAAGCACAGATGTTAATCACATGTTTAAGAAAATTGGTTATCATATTTTGTAAACAAACAAATGTAAACAACTGACGATGAATTGAGTATCAATTCGAAATATATTGGTTTAAATTTGTTTTACTTAATATAGATTTAAAGAAAATGAGGATGCCTAATAATCAACAAAGAATACAATCACCATCTTCAACAACATCAGAAGGATTTAGAAGAAAAAAAGTTTTCTTACAGTTTAAGAGAGAAATGTTGCCTTGTGCAGACTTGAATTTGCATCATAAAAAGTTTTTTCTTCGCGTCACGAACTATGAGAATTTGCATTTCCTAGCAAAATAAATATTTGCAATTTCTATATGACTCAAACACGGATGTGCTTTAAGCATTAATTATACACTATTCGGAATGTATAATCATTGTTTTACATAATTTTTTGAAGGGCTTTTACTCAATTCTCCTCATAACTAATGTCAATGCGCATCACATCAAAATAGTACATCCTTTAATTCCTTTTACGACACATATATGCTTTATTACGATCATATCATGCACTTAAAAGCGTCGATTGATTTTGATTGTGACAATTGGCTTAATGGAATTAAATTTGTTAAGGGCCATCACATTTTTAAAGCTTGCTATACGTTTGACGATCCCAGTTACCCTGGAAAGATTCTTGGAGAGAAAATGATTGTGCTGTGGAGAAATCGATGTCATTTTCCGATCAACGTGCACACGTTACATAATCATCTGACCAAATGAAATCATCGTTTGCCAAAGGTAAACATTGAAACCTTTAGGGCCAATGACGCGCCAAACCCTTAAATAATTTTGGACATTTTCTGAATTGTGACACTTGTATGAATCCGAACATTGTGATATGCAATACAATAACATCTTCAATTTTGGCAAGGCGGTCTTCTCATTTGATTATGTTTATTCCAAAATTAGCGTTTTAGCGAATTTCCCCTATAGGGAAGAAGCTATTACCGTAGTCGGCATGGTAAGACCTAGGCCCGGGACCATGATAACTTTTCGTTTTGAGGTCCCCAGACCCCAAAAACACCATTCGTTCAAAACTTTATATATATACTATATATATATATATATAGTATATATATATATATATAAACTGTATATATGTGTGTCCGTGAGCACGATAACTCTCGTAAAAATTATCCGATTTTGATGAAATTTGGTATAAACGTGTAAAGTAACATTTATGACTTTAAGTTCGAGAACCAGCCAGATCGCTTTATCCGAAGGGGTATTTTGGGGGGGTTTTGTACCCCAAAAATGGGTTTTTTGAGTTTTCTACATATATTTTTGAAAAAGTAAAATTTTAGTTTCCTCCATTGGAATCAGCTGAAAAAAATGCACAATTTGGTGTTTTGACCATTGCTCTACGTCAAATGGTTACAGAGATATTGAAAGTGCTAAACACAGTACGTTGTCCAATGCTATTCTTATGGAGGAAAAGAAAAATTTTATATCTCGCTTATTTATGAACTGACGAAACTTGGTATACGGCTTCATCTGGTTGTGGACCATTGATATTTGCTCAAAAAACACTTTTTTGCCAAAGGCTCCCGTAGCAGCAAACCTGCATACTCAGCCCCATGTTATTCTTATGGAGAATAACTAACGTGTTATCTCCCTTAATTATGAAAATAAATTAATGAAATTTGGTATGTGGCTTTATGTGGTATTAAGATACATATATATGCATTGGAAATTCGCTGAGTACGCAGGTTTGCTGCTACGGGGGTATTATTTTATACATTTTTCAGAGGTTGACAGCCTCTTTTTGCCTTACTTTACCCGCCCACATGACTATAGATTTGTGCGTGGAACGTATCTAGGAAAGCAAGGAGTGAGCCGTTACAGTACGGGTTGGACAGTAATGATAAAAACTGCATGTCAGGACTGGGATTCGAACCCACAACAAGACCGCTGCCTTGGTTCCGGGGTCGGTTGTACGAAAATCGCGCCCAATGAAAATAGCGCCCACTGAGGAATGTGTGCAAATCGCGCCCGGTCTAGAAATTGTCCTCGAGACTACCTGCCCCAGGAGTCACAGCTCCGTTAGGGCTTGATTTAAAACCATCTCCCACCTCCAAAAACTAGATTAAAGTCTTTATCTTAAGGTAAAAAGTATTAAAAAAATAAGAAGAACCCAACAAAATTTAGATGCTTTTGAGCTGATTTTACAACAGCGTAATGTCGGAGGATTACTTTTGTCATTAAATGGCTAAATTTTAGCCAGTCGACAATCTGAATACTGTGTGATAGGAATCAGTTTATTTGTTTAACTTCTATACAAATATCCCGTTTCAGCAAACCTGCTCACTCAAAAATGTGTATGGAAATTGAGCTCAGAAAAAAATTACTGGGTAACGCAGGTTTGCTAAAACGGGGGTATTTCGAATAATTTATTTATGATTTTTATATTTTTCGCATATTTTAGATATGTTGGAACTTTTTGAACATTTGAAGTAGACATATTTGTGGCAGAAGAAGGAATGTCTAGACCTTTGTAAATTTCTTCGATCGTCGGAGGAATTCCGTTTTAGCCATAAAAATACACCAGATAGAGACCGTGCTGAGCGCGATTTACACTTGGGCGCGATTTTCACTGGGCGCGATTTACAGGACACCCCGGGGTCCGTCGCCTTGACCACTACGCTAATTACTCACAATTAAGCCTATACATATTGGAGATGTATTTTAGTAGCTAAATTGAGTGTTTGAGTGAAGATAAATCAGTCACTAAACAAATTTTACAAGCACGACTGCGCATTTCAGTAGCCAAAAAGCATTTAGGATGCATCGACTAAGGAATCCCTTATAATCCCCTGCTAAGAAATCCCTGTAATTTTCACTAAATCCCGAACAAATCTGGGAAACGCAGTCAGCATTCCGTTAGATGAGTCAACGTTGGACATATTGACTCTGGACAGCTGGCGATATGATATGGCGAGAAACAACGCGCAACCAGAATAGAACAAGATCAGGTCAATGACTGGCCGTGGCATTTGCTGTGTCATACTCAAACATGCAAGGCGGTAGCTGGCGAAACTGGGGTGGTACTGTATCAGGGTACAGTATTGGTAAACAGACTACCCCAAGTGCAGTGAAGCGGGGTCCTCACTACACGCGAATAACGCTCGAATATTCGGCCGAACATTCGTCATTGCTTATTAACAATGTGAACATTCGGTGTTCGTACAGCTCCCACACTACTCGCGAATATGAGTATGTCCATGATCGGCCGTATTCGCGAGTAATGTGGGACAGGCTTTGCCAAACTGGGATCGTGTTCCGATGTAGGACCATGAATAACTCATTAAAAGCTTAAATTAATTTTTATTTGTAATTAATCACATCAGCCTCATTAAACTTTATCAACCTACGTAACAATTGTTTTATTCATCTACCTAGCAACTCTACCTGTAACCTCTCATTAGTGAATTTCCTTTGGAAAGTGAACTATTAGCATGATCCGCACGGTGAAACTTAAGCCCGGGACCACCATAGAAGTTCCTAACGTGACCCCCTGAACACGTTTTGGGGGGTCGTTAAAAATTGTATGTATATATATATATATATATATATATATATATATATATGTAGACATATATATATATATATATGTGTGTGTGTGTGTGTGTGTGTGTGTGTGTATGCACTCTAGCGGTCGCATTTTTTGTCCGATTTACTTCAAATTTGGTAGGGACATTCCTTTCTGTAATAAGTTGGACAAGTTCGTTGGGCAAAACAATCGGAAAACTGTAAACCCCTTTTTTGGGGATTAATCTTTAAAATTTTGAGTTTTTTGGCCCAAAAAGTAGTATACATATTTACTGAGTTATTAAAGAAAATGTGTATCGACTAAACACAGTACGTTGTCTTATAGGGATTTTACACTAGAAAAGCCTGTTATTCCTTTGTTAGAGTACTTTTATCATCTCCAGCAACCTCACGCCTACTTTCAAGCCTGTCTGGACCTTCTCCTTACATTATAATGCACAAAATTGTATTCCCAGCTTTGCAGGTAAATGAAACCAGGAGCATCAGAACAGCCAAAAAATCACTGTGTTCAGATATCAATAAAAATTGGAATAAATGTATGTTATTACACTGATTTGGAGTTTTAAAAGTTTTTATGTGGAAATTCACTTCCCTCACTTCAGCGTGCTGCGTGCGAACTCGTTTCTATTTGGAGAGGGAACTCCAGTCTACACAAATTCGCGTTTATACGTGCTTCTCCCAAAAGACCAATGCAACAGATTATTAAGAATCGTCGATTTATGGTTAGTCTATATCGTAAATACAGAATATTCCGTGATTTTATTGAACGATTTTTATTTGTGATATCGACATTTTGCTCACTGACATCGCTAGGTATTCTTTTTTCTCCTTATAATGAACAAAATCAATATAATTTAATATGTTGAGGAGGGGCTTCGAAGTAATACTGGCCATACACATCGAACTATATAAACACTAACTATATAAACACAACTTGATGTTTATATAGTTCGATGGCCTTACAAGAGAAACAGAAATATATGGAAATATAGAAATGCAAAATATACCATGACTTGAGCCAATTCTGGAGAACGTACTTCAATATGAAAACTGTTCCCACCGTGGGTACTGGGAAAAATAATTTGCTAGTTATACAAGTACTGTCCAATCAAAACATAGGATGCACTCCCACTTGGATGAAAGAGAAGCGCGTTATTTTAATCCATATCCAATCCAATACTCTAATATGAGTAAGGTTTGCTTGCTTGCTTGCGACACGGATCTCAAAAACGGCTCCAACGATTTCCTTCAAATGTTCGAAATAACTAATTTCTGGGATAAAAATAAGTTCTATACAGGCCTCATCCCCAGAAAAAATCAAATAATGTAAAAAACTAAAATGAAAAGTTAAAAAAAAATAACATTGGGCTTATGGAGTTTCAAATCAAAACAAAAGAATTGCAACAGCTGTTTATAATCAACCAGGGAACTGTCAAAGTAATACTAATGTTGTATATGATTATTAACATGTGGTTTCCTGAGAGCAGAGATTAAAAGATTTGTGTGAAGATTACATATACAGAGTAGTAAAATAAATCAAAGGGACACTGAGCTATAAATAAGTACTGGAGTGACCTTAAATGAGTTATAAACATCTGATTATCAGTAGGGGAAAGTGGTGAAATATTTCACCAAATCATCTAAACATACTGACTGGCCTTCCCCCCAGCAAAGCTCGGCCCCCAGGTACTTTTAAACCAATGTACGTAGGTAGTCCTAACCGTCATGAGAAAAAGCTTGTCACTTTCACATGTGTAGGAAGCAACCTAGCTTCCCCATATGCTAGGATGACACAGTGCTTCCTACAGATGTGTTAGGTGAGAGCGGAAGCTTTTTAATTTTGGAATTTTAGAAACGAGTCTGGAATTCGAAAATGTGAGACAATACTGGGCTAATAAGCGGGCCAAGGAGGAAACGGAAGCCGAGACGTCCTGACCTATGTGATATGTTGCGCGGTATGAATATATGGGCGAGGAACCACCTGTCTACCATGTGAGCCCAACCCCCCCCCCCCGCCACATTACCCCTCTATCGATTCCGACTGTCTGTGTCAAAACACACTTGACCCCATCACGTAATGGCTTGGCGGGAAATGCGGTGAGGATTTTACGAAAATTATTTATTACCGTGCCGCGTCCAATTTTACTAATGTCGCATTCATTTTTTCTTTTTCTAACGAGTGCAAATTTTCATTATTTAAAAACCTTGTATAGGCCCTTAGGAGTTATTATTTAGGTACTATGTTTAATTTATAGGAAATTTAATGCTCTTTTAAACGGTATTATCTTCCATGTCATAACTACATTAGTTTGGTTTTTATCGTCAAACTAATAGTACCAAGTTGGGTAATTTAAAAAAATCACAAAACACGCCATGACAGATACACGGTTAAGGTCAAATAAAGGCTTATATACATTTGTTTGTTCCTTTTGATAAGTAGAATAAACTGTTAAAATTAATGTAGGCAATAAGGACTCACCCTGTACATTTGGCTATATTACTAATTCAGCATGATCATTTTTAAAGAGAAATTGTCGACGATTCGTAAATCGCAGGATGATGGGATTCAAACAAAAATAACAACACCGCTTTATTTTTTTAGGTTGTCTTAACCTCATTTTATGAATACAGTACAACAATTTAGCTAAACTGAATCAAATTCTTTAAAATACATACATTACAAATCAAAGGTACAGGAATTAAAAAATACATGAATTTTGATTGAAATTAATTTTTAAGATTGAATTTCCTATACAGTAGGGTATATTAATTACAAACGGTATGTCGAATTTTATTCCAAGAATATGCATAGTGAAATATAATATAGATATAATATAAATTAAAAGTATTCGCCCGAGGTACTCGAGAAAATATAAGTTAGTTTGATAGATTGTGTCAGCCAAAATATGGACGAATCGTCTCCATACAATATATAAAGGGAATCGTTTTAGCGAATTTCCCCTATATAGGGAAGAAGCTATTACCGTAGTCGGCATGGTAAGACCTAGACCCGGGACCATGATAACTTTTTGTTTTGAGGTCCCCAGACCCCAAAAACACCATTCGTTCGAAACTGTAATATATATATATATATATATATATATATATTTATGTATATACAGGGTGAATCTCGTAAGTTGTCCAGTATTGATTTCAGACAAACCGTTGGTCCTACGATGATGAAATAAAATTATTTCCCACTAAACCAACCCCAAGGAATAACGTAAAAATATTTTTAACGATTTTTAAATACAGGGTGTACCAGAAACTGAGGGTCACTAGTCCGAATCTACGAAATATCAAATACAAACGTATATCATGTTATACATCAAATTAAAGCTCTTTTCAATCCAAACCATTTGGCGGAATCGGATGTTGATTATTATTGATTCATTTCAAAATGGCGGCTGTTTTTGTGAAAAAATTAGTATTTTTTGAATACCCTGTATTTTTCTTAAAAATGCAGATATCTTGATTCTGATTCAAATATCGCATTCCTTATGAGCTAAGCTTTATTTTGATATGCAACACTTCAATATTATCTCAAAAACAAAAAGTTTCAAAAATATCAGTTTTTGAAAATATGTACATAGCCAAAACTCAAAAATTTCAAATAGCACCATATGTCAAATAGCATATCATTTTAAAGGTATTGCAATTCTAAGAAACTTTCAAATTTAAACCTTATGCGTATCTATTTTGGTTTTCGAGTTATCAACAAAAAACATGTTTTTCCACTTTAAAACGCATGTTATTTGTTAAACATGGTGGTAAAGGCTGACTATTACCACCATGTTTAACAAATAACATGCGTTTTAATGTGGAAAAACATGTTTTTTGTTGATAACTCGAAAACCAAAATAGATACGCATAAGGTTTAAATTTGAAAGTTTCTTAGAATTGCAATACCTTTAAAATGATATGCTATTTGACATATGGTGCTATTTGAAATTTTTGAGTTTTGGCTATGTACATATTTTCAAAAACTGATATTTTTGAAACTTTTTGTTTTTGAGATAATATTGAAGTGTTGCATATCAAAATAAAGCTTAGCTCATAAGGAATGCGATATTTGAATCAGAATCAAGATATCTACATTTTTAAGAAAAATACAGGGTATTCAAAAAATACTAATTTTTCACAAAAACAGCCGCCATTTTGAAATGAATCAATAATAATCAAAATCCGATTCCACCAAATGGTTTGGATTGAAAAGAGCTTTAATTTGATGTATAACATGATATACGTTTGTATTTGATATTTCGTAGATTCGGACTAGTAACCCTCAGTTTCTGGTACACCCTGTATTTAAAAATCGTTAAAAATATTTTTACGTTATTCCTTGGGGTTGGTTTAGTGGGAAATAATTTTATTTCATCATCGTAGGACCAACGGTTTGTCTGAAATCAATACTGGACAACTTACGAGATTCAACCTGTATATGTGTGTGTGTGTGTGTGTCCGTGAGCACGATAACTCTCGTAAAAATTATCCGATTTTGATGAAATTTGGTATAAACGTGTAAAGCAACATTTATGACTTTAGTTCGAGAATCAGCCAGATCGCTCTATCCAAAGGGTAATTTTGGGGGGTTTCGTACCCCAAAAATGGGTTTTTCGAATATTTTACATATAATTTTGGAAATAGTCAAATTTTAGTTTTTCCCATTGGATTCAGCTTAAAAAAACACACAATTTGGTATTTTGATCATTTCTCTACGTCAATTGGTTACCGAGATATTGAAAGTGCTAAACACAGTACGTTGTCTAATGTTATTCTTATGGAGGAAAATAAAAATTTTATATCTCGCTTATTTATGAACGTATACTGACGAAACTTGGTGTACGGCTTCATCTGGTTGTGGACCATTGATATTTGCTCAAAAAAACAATTTTTTACCCAAGGCTCCCGTAGCAGCAAACCTGCGTACTCAGCCCCATGTTATTCTTATGGAGAATAAGTAACGTGTTATCTCCCTTAATTATGAAAATAAATTAATGAAATTTGGTATGTGGCTTTACCTACATGAGTTATATTGATATTTGTATAAAACACCATTTTTTGTGTTCCTTGCTTCAGCAAACCTGCATACTCAGCCGCCATGTTATTCTTATGGAGAATAATTAAAATGTAACAAATAGTTTATTTATGAATGTATATTGATGAAACTTGGTATGTGGCTTTATGTGGTATTAATTTAAGATACATATATATATATATATATGCATTGGAAATTCGCTGAGTACGCAGGTTTGCTGCTACGGGGGTATTTCACAGTCCTCTAATTACTCTTTTACAATACAAATATTGATTTTTAGAACTATTGAGGGAACTGTGTCTAAGACGGTTAATAGACTTTTACCGTCGTTTTCAATTAACTATACAGCTTTCAGACGTCGTTGTGTATTCACAGTAAATATAGTTTTTTCACTAATATTTATCAGGCAGAGAACGGTCCGCAAGTGGTTGTCATAGTGGCGATCGAATGTCGGGCGTAACCGAGACCTCCTCCTCCGACCTTGGTGGGGCCGCGCTTCCGTCCGCTACGCCACGACCACGACAGTAGCGTAGTAGCTTAGTGACCGGTTGTCAGCGTAGAGCGGTCACAGCGTAACGTGTCATTGGCGCTCTCTAAGTTCTGTTGGTTGTCAAAGGCTCCGGTCTACTCTAAGGAAAAATTGCGTCGCCGCGTAAAATTACGCAAGATGGGGAAAAGGAGTGTTGCGAAGGTCCGCAGGATTTCGGTTTACGGCTTCGAAAATATACTTTACGGAATTTGATGGAGGAAGGTGATTTATACTTATGCTAGCCTAGAATATGTTTCGAAACTGTCAAGTTGTTAGTGAATTTCCTATAGAAAAGTGAACTATTACCATAAACTTAGGCCCGGGACCACCTTAGAAGTTCCTAAAGTGACCCCCTGAACACGTCTTGGGGGGTCGCTAAAAACTTTATATACATACACAGAAATATATATATATGTGTGTGTGTGTGTGTGTGTGTGTGTGTGTGTGTGTGTGTGTGTTCGCACCCTAGCGGTCGCAATTTTTGTCCGATTTACTTGAAATTTGTAAGAACCTTGGTTGGACAAGTTCGTTGGGCGAAACAATCGGACAACTCTAACCCCCTTTTTGGGGGATTTTAATGTTTCAAATTTTGAGTTTTTGGGCCCAATAAGGGTCAGAAAAGCCCCGAATGTAACATTATTGCATATTAAATTATTCGATGTAAAATGCCAAAAATGTTAAGCCCTCCTTCATCACTCTAGCACAAGAATTTACCGAGTTATTAAAGAAAATATTAATTGTCTTAACACAGTACATTGTCCTATACGGAATTTACACTGGAAAAGGCTGTTTTTTATATCACCTCCCAATACCCCTATACCAACTAGTTATCCTGACTATACCTCCTCCTAACCTTATAATGTACAACATTGCCATCCTAATAGTCAATTTAAATAAAACCAGGAGCATCAGAACAGTAAAATTGTTTTACAATTTTTCAAAAAATATGTTACCAGTGTTGTTTTAAACCATTTTTTAGAATTTGTTTAAAGGTTTTAATGCGGAAATTCACTTCCCTCACGTCAGCGTGCTGCGTGCGAACTCGTTTTAGTTTGAAAAAGCTTTTTGTACATTTAGGGCTCGTAAATTAAACTCAATCCGAAAAGTAAAACCATACGCTATAATGTTTTCCCCTTTAATATTATACTTTAACTTGAATTAAAGGGTAAGCCGCTATGAAGGGTAATCCTGGAAACCCTTGCCTACGCTGCGCAGGGGTAGAGATCATGGATAGACCGGAGCCTTTGCCTTAGCGTAGAGCGGTCAGAACGTGGTGAAGGGGTCGGTACCGTTCAGAGCCACATCGGTGTACATGTGCATTGACTAGTCTTGGTAAAGCCAGCCGGTAGTCCAGAGGCGGCGGCACCGCAGCACCGCAGCACGTGATGGGATGAGTCATGGACGCTCTCTGTCGCGCTACCGAGGTTCACTTAGGCCATCAGCTTTTAAATCATCAGGTTGTGTAAGCGTGCAGGCTCTTGCCAATCATTAGTTAGAGGGCCTGGTTAGACCAGGTTTTACACCATTCCTTCCTAATCTCTTCCTAATTTACAATTGTGTTTGCAATTGCCGACTTCATCTATGACGATTAGTAGGCATGTGTTGTTTGAAATAAGATTTGCTCTTTCTAGGAAAAGCCTTATTTTACAATATCCCAGAGATAAAATATGTATAGTATTATATTTTGTCTTAATATTATTGTGTATTTTATTTTAAATTCAAATTCACAAATTTTTTAAATTGAGTTTGCTTAATAATAGGAAAAAATGAAAACAAACAGATTATTAGAAGGTATGTTGTCCATATGTCCTGCAAAATGGACAACATATTCTACTTTATTCTATATTCTACTCCATTTTGTTGTTGTTAGAGTAGACACTGTGTTTTAGATGGACTGCGCGACGGTAGAACAACAGTCCAAACCGTAATTCACATTATGCTTTATGTAATAAATAAATAAATTCAATAATAACTATCACAAATATATATGAAAGGCGTGAATTACGCGATCCCCAGTTTTGGGTTGGCGGCCAAATTTGAAACAATGGGCGGAGTGGGGGCGGGGGGGCGGCCAGACTGCACAAGTGGGCACTTCCTCTAGTGCACGCACTCGCACTGCGTGGCGCACTCACACTTCACACTTCACAGACACCTGCACTTCAGTAGGACCACCTGGTAATTGGGCCACTGCAGTCGCATGCACTTCAGGTGACACTTTTCGGGGGCGGCAGAGTACGCTGGGCCTGCAAAACCCTGTCTCCACTAGAATAATTTCTATCGTGGAACTTGGAGGTAGTATAGATAATATAGTAATGATTCCTCCATTTCGTGGAAAGAATAAAAAGGTTTTAGTTAAATTTTGTAAATAACCATTGCTGTCAAAATAAATCATGGTTAAGACTCACATTCAACAGAAAAATGAGACATGTTGTTATGATTATATGAGAAACTAATTGGGAAAAAAACTCATCCATTATGGGCTGTCAAGAAAAGGAAACAGCACAAATATGTTGTTGCGAGAGTTAAATAGTCGGATATTCATTTTTTAACAAGGTCCTATGCAATATTAGACATCAGTTCATCCTTTCGAAATGTTGGTTAAAGAGGGGGCTCCAGCCACGTAACATTTCGCGTTTCCACCTTTTTCTTCCATAAGACCAATGTTAACTTTTAAATCCCGCCACTCCTCAACGGATTATCCGAAATCGTTGATTTATGGTTCATTTTACAGAGCAAAAAGTCGTAAATATTGAATATTTTGGAATTGCTGTGAACGATTATTATTTGGGAAATAACAATTTACCTCTCTGAAATCGCTAGGTATCTGTGCGCTATATGAGCCATAAGTCAACGATATCCAATAATCGTTGAGGAGGGACGGACTTTGGAAATTATCATTGCCCTTATAGGGGAAGCAGGTAGAAACGCGAAAACTTTCGTGACCGTATCCCCCTCTTGATCAAGATATTCTTGAAGGTAAAACTGGTATCTTTTTGTTACCATTTCTTGATTTACTGCCCAAAATTCACTTTGAGAGAAATATCAATGAGAGTACAAAGACGTTAGACCCGTGTAAGATAGACGTCATATTAGGCGATTCGAGTGAATTCTCAAAAGTGGCCTCTAAAGTCATAAGGAAAAGTAGCTCTTCTTGTTCAAAGATTCTAGGGTTTTTAATGAAGTTATCCCCCCTAATTTGAGCCTTACTAGGGAACAACCATCAATTTGTGTTCATTTTCCAAATCACATTATGTGTTCTGATTACGGGGGCAATATGACCTCCGTGGCATGTAAATTGAGGAAATCAAGTTCAGTAGTAAATTCATAATTGGGCCATATAAATGGATTTCCTCCAATAAGCTATTGGGAATATTTTATTTCATGGTTCAGGTAAATTAATGGGCTAAATGTTGGAATCGTAATGTGAACGGCTTGACACAAAACGGAGTTTAAAACGGTAATTTATCCTAAAATCTTTCAGGCGTGTTGTCTTATCTTTAACAGGTTCAGTTTACAATCAATAACAAACAAACAACAAAATAACAATCAACTACAACTCAAAACAAACACCTCAAACAAACAACAACAACTCAAATAAACACCCCATTTTCCCTAGAATCAAAATAAAGTCGATCTAAAATTACATAAATACAGCTTGTAGGCCTATATGTTTGTAGAGCGATATTTCTCCACAGTCGTCAACCAGGGGTCGTCCACTGGCTACCGAGTCCTAACAGTGGAGTGCGCGGCAAGGGGGAATGGAATCATATGTTATTTCGCGTATGCACGTGGCACGTGGTGACAGCTGACACATCACATGCGTTTCCCTTTGAATCAGCTGTCCACATTTAAATTTGCCTACTCATCAGCGTCGTTTGCACAAGAGAGTTGTGCAGGTGGGTAACACAGCTGAGTAGCTTCGGTCTAACGTCAAACATTGGAATACACATTCTGTTCGACTGGATTAGTATTGTCTTGGAGTTTCCTTAGATTGTTTTTTAGTTGGTTTCTTTGAGAAAAGTCCACTTTGGAAAGGAGTAGTAAATTTGTCAAAGTTCCAAAATTTAGCATGACAATTTCCAAAATCTTTCTCACTAAAAGTTGTACTGTACCCAACAAGTGTTACTTTTCCAAGGTTTCGCCAAATTTTGATATTTTCGAATCTGAATAGCGAGCCAACAATTCGTTTCCGTATTTGGACGTTATCTTTTAGTGAACTCTCAATACTGACACACTAGAATTTTCGATAATGTAAGTCAACGAGCAAATTTATGGTTTAGCCCACAAGTGGTTTCACTGCCGACCTTCGCATCTACTCATTATACGGTTAAGTTACTTAGGTAGCCTATGTGTTGTACGGGGGGATGAACTTGCAAATCAAACCCTACTCCATCCCAGTAATCACTTGCAATAACAGACCATCAAACTGATACAATTTCGCCAAATCAGCTTCTCCACTTAGTCCAATCCGACGCCCGATACGGACTCGCCGGAAACGACCAAGGGCACCAGTGATACCCCCTGAGGGCACCAGTAATAGGTAACGACGATAAAGAGGTGGAAAGAGAGGCAGAGGAAAGCCGTGATATGCCTGGAACCGGTTCTCCGGACGCAACTGGTTGTCAGACCGCGACCGTTGATTCGGTTTGATTGCGAGGGTGCCAGTTAGACCGCCACGGACTGTTGTTTATATTCGAGGTTGTCTAGAATAAGCTGTTTCTGTTTTAAGGTTTAACTAGAAAATCCAGCTGCTCGAATTCGAGCAAATACGGTTATGTTAGTTTAAACTGTGATGCCATTCCAGAAGTTAGCTTGAAAAAGCTGATCTTGCCTCTGTACTGTGTGTTGTTACCTTCAACAGCTGTCAAATGCTCAATTTCAATGATTACTGTTCTCCAATAAGATTAACATTGCAACTTTGAAGGCATGTGGAGCATAAACCTGAGGCCCTATGTAAATTTTTATGATTTTCTGGAAACCTACGCATCGATACCTTTCCATAGTTATACTTCAATCATAAAAATCGACCCAGTGGTTCCTGAGATCTGAGCAGGACACAAAATCTGCTTGTGTATTAAACATTATGAAACTACGGTGTACTATGAACGTTTAATTCTCAATAGTTCTTGTCGGAAATGTTAATTTATAATTGTTTTCTACCGAATATAGTTTTAAGTTAGAAATAATCACCTTAAAAGGTGAAATTTCATGGGAAGTATATATTTTAAAACCAAGGAAATCACTATACTTTTACATATAAACGTTTTCGGGGACACGAAATAGGCAAGGTAGGAATAAACTTTGCAACTTAACTTTTGAAAGCTCTTATAACATATTTTTAAAGCACACACTCCTCGCGAGTTTGCCCGAATGTTCATCTCGCGAATACTGTGGGAACTTCACAAATACTGAGTTTGTACATTGTTGATAAGCAGTGACGAATGTTCAGTGAAACTTGGGGCGAATGTTTGGCGTGTTCGCGAGTAGAGTGTCCAAATCATGGAAAAGGTGGTCCAAATCGAAAGAGAGGTGACACATGAATAACTGTAACACGTTCTGTTTACTGCAACCCTCTTATCCTGAATTTCCATTGGAAAGTGAACTATTAGCATGACTCGCACGGTGAAACTTAAGCCCGGGACCACCATAGAAGTTCCTAATGTGACCCCCTGAACACGTTTTGGGGGTCGTTCAAACATATATATATATATATATATATATATATATATATATATATATATATATATATATATATATATATGTGTGTGTGTGTGTGTGTGTGTTTGCACTCTAGCGGTCGCATTTTTTGTCCGATTAACTTCAAATTTGGTAGGGACGTTCCTTTCTGTAATCAGTTGGACAAGTTCGTTGGGCAAAACAATCGGAAAACTCCACACTCCATTTTTGGGGATTAATCTTTCAAATTTCGAGTTTTTGGGCCCAAAAAGGGTCAGAAAAGTCCCGGGTGTAAAGTTAATGCATCTAAAAAGATGGGAATTAGTAAGGCGAAAGTTTTAAGCCCTCTCTCGTCATTCTAGCATAAATATTTACCGAGTTATCAAAGAAAATGTGTTTCGACTAAACACAGTACGTTGTCTTATGGGGGTTTTACACTAGAAAAGCCTGCTACTCCTTTGTTCGAGTGCTTTTATCATCCCCAGCAACCTCACGCCTACTTTCAAGCCTGACTGGACCTTCTCCTAACATTATAATGCGCAAAATTGTATTCCCAGCTTTGCAGGTAAATGAAACCAGGAGCATCAGAACAGCCAAAAGATCTATGTTTTCAGATTTCATGTTTTTCCACTAATTTTGAGTTTTAAAAGTTTTTATGTGGAAATTCACTTCCCTCACGTCAGCGTGCTGCGTGCGAACTCGTTTTATGTATACTTTTAGGAACAACACAAAAGTTACAACAGTATAATATAGCTTACAATCGTAACCTATTGAGCTCTAATGCAACACCAAAAACTTCAAATTTAAATTAGTAGTAACCTTTTATTTTATTATATTTCTATTTATAGTAATCGTGATGGAAACTATACAACTTAAAACCGAAAAATCGTATAGGTTTACGTCAGACGGATAGGTAAACGTTTGAATTTTGCTGTTCAGCGCAACTTTACATTTTAATTTCCTACATCATAGCCCCCCTCCCCCCCCGCTACCCATCCCACGACAAATCGCCCGTAGTGTTCCACGTCAGCGCGTAAAGCCTACAAGCCCGCGGGGCTCAGCACATCAGTTATATTTGGACGTATAAAATATGAATACAGTGCCCATATCGCGGAGCCGGAATGATACGTTTCCAATTTCACATTTCGCGGGACAAAACCCCCGCGGCCAATTCGGCTTAAGCTCGCTAAACCTCCGTTCCGGAACAAATACAATCCGCTGAGCGGAAACAGAAGTCTGAAACAATATAGTTTTTTCGAAAATATTAGAGATCGAATGTACTTTTTCGAGTTTATTTAGAAAAGTGTGATTTAATTCGGGGTTTTCTCTAAAAAAAGTGGATTTTTTAATCACCTTTAGACAAGATGAGTTTGTTTGACACAAAAGGTGTTTATCACGTGTTTTATGAAAGTTTTAAATATAAGAAATTGCAATGATTAAATTTGTACATTATCAATAAACAAAATTCAGAAAATATTATAGAAACAATTTAAGAAGTATGCAATCATCTACGAACTGAAGGCGAAGTGTAAATATATAAACAATTTAAAACAACTAATTTTATTAGCTAGAAATAGCTTTCGTTTCTGCATATATTATAAACATATGAATAAAACCCAAAATATGTTGAGTTTAACAATCATGGAAATGGGTTTCAAAACGTACACACAAATAAGTAAAATAACAATCAGTAAATAATTGTTCATTTTGTTTCATCGAGGTCTCTATGCTCTTTATGACCATAGAAAGAATTAATCTTGTTGAAATCTGATGAACGATTAATTATATTTAATTTAATGTGTTTTCAATTTACAAATTAACGTTTCAGCATTTACCTCCATTGCTTCAGTTATGATAATGGGTACCTATAATTAACGTTTATTAAATATGAGGAATTAATCCGACAATTTTGGTTTTAAGAGGAGGCTCCAGTCACGTAACAATTTGCTTTTCTATCTGCTTCCTCCATAAGGCCAATAACAATGTTAAACTTAAAATCCCGTTCCTCATCAACGGATTATTCGAAATCGTCGACTCAGGCTCATTTTAAAGAGCAAAAAAATCAGCGAGAAGACTTTCGATCACAAATAATAATCATTCAATAAAATTCCAAAATATTCCATATTTGTATTTTTGATTTGTGGTATCAAAACTGTGTTAACTTAAATTACAATTTTTTTGTTCTTAAAATATTAGCTATAATTTCACAATTTCGGATAATCCGTTGGGGAGGGACGGGACTTTGGAAGTTAAAATGATCTTATGGGAGAAGTAGGTATAAGCCGGAGACTGGAGCTTCTCAAAGCACAACACACGTACAATCCGGTGCGCGGCATTGTTCCGAAAATGCACAGCTCC
This sequence comes from Allygus modestus, assembly GCA_963675035.1. NCBI lineage: Eukaryota > Metazoa > Arthropoda > Insecta > Hemiptera > Cicadellidae > Allygus > Allygus modestus. Next base: position 62,045,113 of record OY776114.1, read on the forward strand.
GAAAGGCAGTACTCCGAAATGCACTGTTCCGAAAATGTTTTCAGAGTAATTCCTTTCGGAGTAATGCTTTCGGAGCAGTGAATTTCGGAGTACTGCTTTTCGGAGCTGTGCATTTGTGGTAAATTTTCATTTGGAGGGGTTAAAAGGGGTCAGAAGGATTTTAAAAGGCGACATTGGCCAATTAAAAGAGTCTAACTTGGCCCACATACGAATGTTGACACGCAGGATCTTCGTCATATCCATAATGAGGCCTAAATTGGCTTATTGATGTAGGTACCAATAAATATCTCATTGTCTTTATTAACCTGAACCATTACTGTGCTTACTGAAGTGGGTATGTGTTACTTATTAAAAAAAAAAACAAATAATCTTACATTTTAATAGTTTTTTTTTTTAACAAATCTGAACCGATTGTGACAGTTGAGACATTAGTTGTGCATAAAGCTATTTATTTTATTCGGAGTATGGCTTTTCGGAGCGATAAAATCAAGTGTGTGACATTAATCCATTAAATGCGTAACTCCGAAAGGCAGTACTCCGAAAAATTACACAGCTTTGAAGTCATTAGTCCGAAATGCGTAACTCCGAAAAGCATTTCTCCGAAAATTCACTAATCCGAAAGCAGTATTCCGAATGCACTGTTCCGAAAATATTTTCGGAGTAATGCCTATCGGAGCTACGCATTTTCGGAACAATGCATGGCTCTCCGTACAATCGCAGCTAACACCTGTGTTTACGCGTGTCCGTGTGTTAGTACGCGGTCGGCGGTAGTACAGTACAGACGTGGGTGCGGGGCCAGCGCCTTTGATTGCTACCTTCCGTCTTACCGCGATCCGTCTCTACTATCCAATTGCCCAAATGCTACTTGACAGCTTACGAGGGTCTATTTTTTAATCAACAATTATTTACTGCCCGAACGTTTATTTTGCCAGGATCAGTTGCAAAGCGGCTAAGTTATGGGCTAGACTTCCTTTGTACAATTGGCCGGATTCATTCCCTCTTCCTACGTGGGTGAACATCCCTTTGACGCTAGAAGTATCAAAAGTGAATTATATTTTCGCGGTTGACGCTAATACGTTATAATTCTTCGTGGTCAATTATATTTGTGTTGCTGCTCCTCATTATACACGTTGTAATATGATTTATGGTCAATTTATCTTGTAGTTTAGTTTATTCTGGTCAAAATATAATTGTTATGTGGAAACAAATCAAATTTATTTCAAATTTCATTTCATTTGGCAAACGTTGACTTGCCGATGTTTAACTTCCCATTAAACAATTTGAAATGTTTCATTATGTGCGGTTTGTAGCACGGATTGATAATGACAAACTAGTTGTTATTTTACTTACGTCATCAATCCAAGTTGGTTTGGTTGTAATGTTTAAGTTAATATTCGTTTTTATCAACATGACGCAGTTTGCTACTAGACCTACTCAACGCAGATTTCATGAGTAATCTAGTGTATAGTGTATGGATGCTGATGATGGCCTAGCGCCGAAACGCGTTCATCACAAACAAACTTGGATTGACGACGTAAGTAAAATAAGAACTAGTTTGAAATGTTTCATTAAGTATAACCATAAAAGTAATTTAAACAATTTATATAACTGAAAAATCCGTCAGTTGGCTTTATCTCACCAACCCAAAGTGTAGAGGAGAAATTAAATGTTTATAAAAAACATTGTGCACTTTGTACCAAATAGATCTATATCATTATCCTCTTTATCACCTTCCCGATAATAGGCTTCACACAACATTTGCTTTTATGGCTCAGTATATTATCACCCCCCTCTCCCCCCACCATTGTATACAGTAAACCAACTGCGTCTGCCTTCAGCCACAAATAAACGGACTGTAACTAAAAGCACTGATAACGGAGGGTTAGTTTATTTCTGCGTATTATAACATAGACATATTAGAAAGTAAATAAAACGTTATTATTTTAAAAACAATCCATTCATAACTGTTAAATATAATTTTAAACTTTCTGCTGAGCGAATATTTAACTTGTTATATTCCTCAATAATAATTGTACTGAATGTTTAAGTTAAAGATAAACTAGCTTTTATGCGTTAAAATGAAACAATAGTTTTGTAGTACAGTTAGTGTTTAGAGAATTACGACACTAATTAACTTTGTAAAAAAGAAAATATTCTTATTCCTCCTATCCGCATGAGAAACCATCCATGTTTGGGGGGTTTAGATCAACGTCACGTAACTCACACACATTAACCCTAAGAGCTGGCGCACTCCCGTATCTATTGATACTGTTATAAATCTTTAAAAACTAAAAATAATCAAATTGATATCTAAATCGGGGTTACAGTTAGTTTTATAAAAAATACTTCCGTCACACTATTTTAATAACGGTAAAACTAAAAAATTACATAACGTGTTTTGAGTAAGTTCTGGATTCTTTACACCAATGTTTTGTGTTGTTTTTGAGTGTAAAATAATGTCTCAATACAATACTGCGCAGTGTCACCCACATCTCTATAGTTTTTAAGTTGTTTTTTATTTGTAGGAATTAGTTATAAATTAAATTTGTTACGTTTTAGTTTAGATAGTTTATTTTGTTGTTTATATTATGAGTAATTGTCTTGTTTGTTTGTATACATTTTGCTTTGAAAAAGGATTTAAACAAATGTTGTTAAAAGGATGTTATTTTAAAAGTTGAATGATTAAGAAATCCATATTCCAAATTGCTAACAATACGGTGTTTAAAAGGTTTAAGTTGTTTTAAAGCCCACTAAAATTGCATTTTTGTTTATTTTGTTCCCAAATCCAAACGACAAAACACAAACAAAAAACAGTCTCTTTGTCTATGTCGCAGTAAGGGAGTTTCCCGTAGCGCAGCAATATGCATGCTGATGGCATTTGTAACACGAGCAGAAGTATTTTTACCCGCACCTGGCTTGTCCCGCCGCGCCGTGCGCCACCTGGGGCAATACCCGCGACCCGCGCAGTACTACTAGAGGCGAGGCCAACACAACAGTAATTGTTGTTAATGCGAGGCAATAGTCTTGTATTGTACTGTGAGCCGAGCTGGGTACACTACCCTACTTATGTGCACCACCTTTAATTCCATAGGCAACCTTTGCGATGAAAATGGAAAAGGTGAAAATGGAAATGAAGGATATTGATAATTCTCATGTACTATTCTAGTATATATATATATATATAATATATATGTGTATAGTACCTGGAGGGCCGAGCTATGCTCGGGGAAGGCCAGTCAGTTTGTTTAGATGACTTGGAGTCATATTTCACCACTTCCCCCTACTGATAATCAGATTTGTATAACTCATTTGCCTCTTTTATACATTTTTAAGGTCACTCCAGTTGTTATTTATAGCTCAATGTCCCTTTGATTTGTTTTACTATTATATATATGTAATCTTCACTCAAATCTTTTAATCTCTGATCTCAGGAAACCACATGTTAATAATCATAAACAACATGAGTATTACTTTGTCAGTTCATTTATTGATTATAAACAGCTGTTACAATTCCTTTGCTTTGGTTTTAAAATCCATAAGCCCAATGTTAATTGTTTTAACTTTTCATTTTATTTTTTTTACATTATTTGATTTTTCCAGGGGATGAGACCTGTTTAGAACTTATTTTTATCCCAGAAATTTGTTATTTCCAACATTTGAAGGAAATCGTTCGTGCTGTTATTGAGATCAGTGTCGCAAGCAAGCACGGACGCACGCAAACTTGACTCATATTATTAGAGTATAGGATAAAATATATATATATATATATATATATATATATATATATATATATTAGGCTTATTACCGTTGCGGGCTTCGCCCCCAAACCGCCTTTTGGAGTTCGCTTCGCTCACTTACCTTCCTTAGTCAACTCAAGTTTAAGTCAAACTCAACTATTGTAGTTCATTAACCAAAGAAAAACTACACAACAATGACCTTTGGTGAGCACATTAACACCTAAAATTAAATAAAACTCTACAAAATTGTAAGTGTTTGTTTTATTTCTGCAATATTACGGCAGATTTGCAAATACCCAGTCTATTAAGTTGTTGTTTTGCGACGAATGTACCGTGTTTCATGACGTCAACATAAACTTGGAAAATCGGATAATTCCGTCAAGCCAGCTATTCGCCCACAACTAGTGTTTATCTTCAGGGTTTTATTTGTTACCAAAGCTTTAGATAATGTTCGTGTGAAAGCGTATTTTTCCTTTCTACACAAATTGATACAAACACATATTTGTTATTAACCAAATTCACTTGAAACTATAACTTGACCGAATATTTCAAACACGACATCGTGAATGGCAATAACGATCGCAATGACGAAAACACGATGATGCCCACTCTCAACGTAAAATCGTGCATAGGAAAGTGAGAGGAGGTTTTAATGCTCGAGATAGCCGAGCATTATGGTTGAATATATATTCTCTTGCTGATACGTTTGATGCAGATTTTACGTAATTATTTTTTAATTTTTTAACGGAAATATATTATGTGTGTGTGTGTATATATATATATATATATATATCCTATACTCTAATATGAGCCAACTTTGCGTGCGTCCGTGCTTGCTTGCGACACTGATCTCAATAACGGCTCCAACGATTTCCTTTAAATGTTGGAAATAACTAATTTCTGGGATAAAAATAAGTTCTAGACAGGTCTCATCTCCAGGAAAAATCTAATAACGTAGAAAAAACAATATGAAAAGTGAAAAAATAGCATTGGGCTTATGGAGTTTAAAATCAAAACACAAGAATTATAACAGCTGTTTATAACCAACCAGTGAACTGTCTAAGTAATACGTGGTAATACTAATGAAGTTTAAGAATTAAAACATTTGGTTTCCTCAGAGCAGTCACTATAACCATTGTATGAAAATGTCATATAGAGAGTTCATAGAAATTAATCAAAGGGCCACTGAGCTATAATAACAACTGGAGTGAACTTAAACAAGCAGAAAATAGGCCGATGAGCTAAGAAAAAGTGGTCATCAGTAGGAGGACGTGGTAAAATATTACTCCAAGACATCTAAACAAACATTCTGACCTTCCCCGAGCAAAGTTCGGTCCACCAGGTACTACGTATTACGTTAGCTGATTTGAAGGCTAACAGATTTGAAACTGGTACTGCCGAAGCCATCAAAACGTGGACGGACAGGAGAGTAACCGGTTGGTCGGTCGTTTTTCTGCGAGGCGGTGCAAACTGACCGGTGCTTTCCGCGAATGGAAGACGACTTGACGCCGGCCTACACAGTTTACAAACACAGTACTGTATATACACTGCAGCTTCTCAACCTACAGACCAATAAGCCTACTCACACACCGTCGCCGTGCTAGAGGAAGGCTCTCATTTACGCTGACGCGGCTGGTAGACTACGCGTACACTTATGCAGTTAGTGTTGAAATTTACCACGTAAGAGGGGGCTCCAGTCACGTAACGTTTTGAGTTTCCTTCTCCCATTAGGTCAATGTTAACTTTCGAATCCAGTCCCTACTTAATGGATTGCTCCAAATAATGGGTTCATGGTTCATTTTTAAGAGAAAAAATACCCGGCGATTTAAGGGAACAGAATTTTAATACCATAAAAATGTATCGTTCTGTTCAGTAAAATTCAAAAATATTATTATTTGTCATCTTCAAAGTTATGGGTTAACTATTTGTAATACCTAAATTCTTTAGGGGCAGGTGACGAAAATTCACCCGTTATGTATGCGCCGATTCAATAATTGAGGTATTTAAAATGCCTGGTTTATATATACGCATACGCAGCACATTAACGTAAGCAACCATAGGTCTACCTAAAACAAAAAAGTTGCAAGCAATAAAATAATAAATAGCATAAATGAAACAATTTTAAAAACCTTTATTCAGCATTGTAAAAATCTATATTCAGATCATAAATCAAATCGTGATAGATAAAAACCTATACAACGTATCAAGTTACAACGATTAAATTATCATTTGATCATAAATCAAAGCGTGATTGATAAAAACCTATACAACGTATCAAATTACAACAATTAAATCATCCTTTGATCATAAATCAAAGCGTAATTGATGTAAACCTATACAACGTATCAAGTTACAACGAAAAAATCATTTGATCACTATGAAATAATGTATTGGACCTTCAGCACCAATCAGACCGCCCAAAGGATACCAGTAGTATTTTAGTTGGAAAATACAGGTCTCGATACACGATTGGAACTCAACCATGAACCATGTTCTTAATTAGCTCATAAGACGTAAAAAGGGTGCTCGACTCAAAACACTGGGATGAAAACACATATATTGAGCGTAAAAATACGTCATATCAACAATATTGAACTATAAATAAATTAGCTACATATTGCATAATCGTGGTCCACAAATTAGCCGGACCAGTCTAGGCCAGTCATTACTTTAATGGATTGGCTGCAAACGAACGACTGAAATTCGGGCTGATGGCCATTCCCTGGTAATCTAGTGGAATTTAATTTTCTTGACATTTTCCTTATTAAGATGTTTGTGAATGTGACGTGAATAAGCGAAACGTCCACCAGTGAAATATGAAACAGAAATCCAATTATAAACGTAGAATTTCTCGTACAGTTTCCTTCCCTAATTTAAATACACCTGTCGCAGCAAACCTGCGTACTCAGCGAATTTCCAATACATATATATGTTTCTCATTACTACATAGAGCTACTTACCAAGTTGCACAAAAATTCATTTATAAATAAGTGATATATAGCATTTTATTTAATCCCCATAAGAATAACATTATAATTGAGTACGCACGTTTGCTGCAACAAGGAAGATAAGAAATGTGTTTTTTGCAATTATCAATATAACTCAACCAGGTGAAGCTACATACCAATTTTTATTAATTTAGGTTCATAACTAAGGGAGATATAAAACTTGACTTATTCTCCATATGAATAATATGGGGGCCGAGTATGCAGGTTTGCTGCAATGGGGATAATCAACAAAAAATCCATTTAGTGTGCAAATATCAATATACCAGTACTACGCGAAGCCACATACCAAGTTTTATCAATACATTCATAAATAATCGAGATATAAAATTTTATTTATTCTCCTTAAGGATAACATTGGACAACGTACTGTGTTGAGCACTTTGAATATCTCTGCAACGGTTGGACGTAGAACAACACTTAAAATACCAAAATGATTGTTTTGTAGAGCTGAACTGATTGGTATCAGCAAATGTCAAGTTTTCAGTAAAATTTACCTGAGGAAAATCCAAAAACCTTTTTCCCATAAGATTAACATGGACAATTTTATGGACGCGTTTTTGACTTTTCTCTACAACCACTAAACCTAGATTAATGATTCAAAATACTAAATTATTTGTTTTTTAAGCTCTATAAAATGGCTATAACCAAAATTCAGTGTTTTTAAAATTTTAGGGAGCAAAATTCAAAAAACCGATTTTTGGAAAATTTAAAACCCCATAAAACCCCCTTCCCATAGTCCCATAGATCAATCTGGTTTTCGAACTTAAAGTCATAAATGTTACTCTACACATTTGTGCCAAATTTCGTCAAAATCAGGCGTTTCTTTCAAAAGTTATCGCGGTAACGGACACACACACACACACACACACACACACACACACACACACACACACACACACACACACACACACACACACACATATAAATTTGAACGAATAGTGTTTTTGGCATCTGGGGACCTCAAAACAAAAAGTTATCATGGTCTCGGGCTTAAGTCTTAGCATGAGACCTACGGTAATAGCTTCTTCCCTATAGGGGAAATTCCCTAAATGTTAACAAAACCAGCTTCCCAACTATCATCATAATTGTGGACTACTCTAAAATAAAGTTTATCACTGGATTTGTATATAATTTAGATCAAATAATAATACTATATAATTTGTTCGTCAAGCAACTTGTCAGGAAACGCTTGAACTAAAAAATTACAAGTATTTTTTTGTAATTTGTGTTATTGTAATTATTTTGTCGTTCAACGATAAAAGTAGACGTAGTGTTTTTTCTATTGTAGTTTTATTTTAAATGTAAACATTGAGACAAATCATATTTTTTAAAGCCTTAAAATACTCTTTCCGATTTTGCAAATTAAACAAATTGTAATTATTGTATATTTAATTATGTTATATCTAATTTTTTCTCCCTCAAATCGCTAGGTATTTGTTTGTTCTTTAAAATGAGCCATAAATCAACGATATAGCATAATATGTTGAGGGGGACGAGCTTTGAAAGTTGATTGGCTCTATGGGAAAATCATGTAGAAACGCTTAATGTTTCTTGATTGGATCCCACTCTTAAGGCGGTCCCACATTTCTCGCGAACACGCTCGAACATTCGGCCGAACTCCGAATGTTCGGAGTATTCGCGAGAAGTGTGGAGCTGCACGAACTTTTGAATACACACAGGAACATACGGGACTGAATGTTCAGGCCTGTTCGCGAGAAGTGTGGGACCGCCTAACGAAACACGCTGACCAAACGCAATTTACATTCTCTTAGAAACAAAAATGGCGTGAAAAGAGAAATCTTGCGGGAGTGGAACAAAAGGCGTTAGACAAATTAGGATTTGGACTTGCAAATAGAGCTGCTGAAAAGAACGAGGCGATTTTGAAATCGAAAGAGGCGGTTGACATCCCGTAGTTGTCAACACCGATGACGAATGTTGTATGTTCTCTCGGGGGCAAAATCCACGGCCTACGTGACAAAGGTGGAGGTGGGAATGTTTTGTGACCTTTGGAGCCAGTGTAAAGGGTTGTTTTGGTTGGGTAGGGGTAGGGGAGGGGGCGCAAAACCAAGATTACACGTGTCAAAACTGGGTGACGAGGGTCGAAGTTATTGTCTTTTGCAGGCGCGATTGGAATATTTAGTGTGTGACAGTTGTGTA